>CP136063.1:57844801-59044801 GCA_032622095.1 Siphonodentalium dalli
GTACACATTATTATTAATCGAGGAATAAATATTGTTTATACTAAACTTGGTCGAGGTTTACTAAGACTGCACGGTCACGTGACGATTTTTCCCGACCCTGTGTACAGAGGGATTATTTGTTCATCATCTTATTCACATCCATTCAAATTCACTAAATGTCGGACACCACATAAATTGGTTTCTATAGAGTATAGACAAAACACAATTAATACCGGTTATTTCCGGGCTATATTTGTACATTCATGTACATCATTACGACAGAGTCTAAGACCGGATCAGCAGGGGTTACTGAGTACGACTCGGTACGTGCTCAACTTGGCAGACCATCTCACACCTCGTGCACGCGCAATTGAGCTCTTTTGGAAGCCAATGATCGGTGTGCATGATCAAAGCACAATGCAGTCACCGGATGTGTGACTTCATGGCATGGACTGCACGTGTCTGTTTGATGTGCCGCTAAACATTTGAGTGATGAAAGCATGGAATTGACATGTTTGTGAACATGATGACTCGATGAGCATTTGTACTTGAGTGTTGCATTATACGCAAAATATATGCGACGTGTGATGCTTGTAGGCCTAATTAGAAAGTTTTTACACACG
The DNA here is from genome assembly GCA_032622095.1 of Siphonodentalium dalli. Lineage (NCBI taxonomy): Eukaryota > Metazoa > Mollusca > Scaphopoda > Gadilida > Siphonodentaliidae > Siphonodentalium > Siphonodentalium dalli. The sequence continues at coordinate 57,845,404 of CP136063.1, forward strand.
GTCATTGAAGTTGCTCAGCCTGAATTTCAAAGGCCGTTCATCCCGACACTATTCAACACATGTTTATTTGAGCTTTCACTCTGTCAATCAGGGTACCCTATTGCTCATAATGCTCACTGCTCAGTGCTAATAGATGTTTGCGATCCTGATTTGTTTTTGTGTCACTGACAGTACACTGTAGCCCATTGCAAGTATCCATAAAACGATATACTATGTCTGCATTAATTACATGTAATTATGCTTAGGCTTACCACTGAGCGATTTTTATCCAAAATGATGTACTTTATACACAAATATGACACCTTTAAGTTACTGTTACATCGTTTTGCCGTCATCCATACGAATTTGTAACGGTTCTGTAGTAATCTGTGCAACGTCTTCTATATCGGCGATGATATCGGCAAGTTTGTGATATTTTGCCGATACCGATATGTTACCGATAACAAAGTTATCGGCCAGATACCGATACCGATTATCGGCCCACCTCTAGGTAACGCCCCCGACTGTACAATCAGAGAGGATTTTTCTTATTTTTGTGCAAATACTTATTAAATGGCACTTTGTAAAGTTATGTTATTCATGAGTATTTAGTACGATAGAGGATGACTTGTTAAAATATGACAACACTTACAGAGACCTCACACACACGCAATATTAATGTACATGTAAGTAAAAAAAAACTGAATTTTTTAAGTCGAAAAAGGGTCATAACTCTCACAAAAATTATCCGATTGAACCGAAATTTTACCTTGAGCTGTATTGCGATATTGGTAATACATTTTCTAAGTCCAAAAAGGGGCGTAACTCTGGAATAAATGGGCGGACAAAACCACGGCTATGGGGAAATCTTGTACCCCCCCCCCCCCCCCCCCCCCCCCCCCCCCCCCCGGCTGGTCTATTGGCATACCAAAGATCAACTGAATTGAAACTTTTGTATGCCACAGAAAACAAGACAAGAACTTCAATCTACTAGTACAAATTTCAACCTAAATATATTAATCAATTGAATTATACAGTGAGTGAGGTAATTGAGTTAACTATCACTCTTTGATTGATTGATTGATTTTAACACATATATAAATACAATAGATTGGTATCAGATATATAACTTAGAACGAGCAAACACATAGAATTGTACATTATTTGTTCAGCCTCAGATATCCTTTTATAAGTTTTCCCACCCCTACTTTTATTCCGCCCCTACTCTTATTTGATTCTGGGATATTTTCCACCCCCTATGTTTATTCCGCACCCTTCTTTTATTTGGATCCCGAGAGTACCTGACCGTGACCGACAGCCCATTTAATTCTTACTTGTAAATTAAGTGACATTAATATGAGACTCATGAGCATTGCCAGTGGACCCCCGAGTCATAAGCACCATATTCATTAACACATTAAAGGGGAAGGAAACCCTCGACTAATCAGGCCATTAATATATTTAGTATTTTAGTATAACAACCATGGTAGTTTAAAACGCATCTCATCCCTCAGTTATGCTCAAACACAACGATATCACATCGCTCAACTCAAAACTCCTGCTAATTACGGCGCGTCCATTTTTACTCGCGTTACTCATCCTTAGTACAGATATCTATAAAGGCTATCGAACTAACATCATTTCGGCGTGTTTGTTTGTTAACCACGGCCCATTGAAGAATATACACACATGTACATGTGTTACAAGCCACAATTAATTAAGTTATAATTTTGAACAAAGAATTTACGGCCAGTTAATGGTCGCATAAGATTTGAATGTGACAATCTTGGTCAAACTCAAGTGACTTCTACATGTGCAAATATGACCAAAAATAATCTTTTGCGAACTAAACTATAATTTATTAACAACAGACACTCATGTATTGCACACAACAAGCATTCAATCTGCTGTTTAATTTATTTTTTTGTATAAAAAATAGACTACAGTACGTGATACAGCTTAGCGTTAAACAACCAAGTGAGACTCCTACGTCACAGATTATAAAGGGAGATATTTCTTCTAAAATGGCGGTGTCAACCTATGGCATAATTGGTAGTGCAAGTTAGTTTCAGATGCCGTATCTCCGACCATGTGCAGAGATTTGCGCTGAAACTTTAACACACAAACAGATAACAGCTTGCTTGATCCATGTGCCTTTTCGTTATGCGGTAGTTTCCTTCCCCTTTAATGCTACATGTGAATCACACTTTCAACTCATTAATAATTATTTATTAAGTATGGCTAATCCCTATATAGTACACAAAATGGTATGTAATTTGGAAGACCCCCACCCAACCTACAAGAAGAGAAAACAAGACAGTCAATGACTGTGGGTCGCTCACCAGACTGTAAGGACTGAGAAGACGCGGACTCTGAAGACTACAAGAGTCAGTTCTTGACAAAATCACTTAAGACAAGTAGTTCTAAACATGGACATAGCTGGATGTTCTCAGATGAGCAGGGCTCTTCATCTTGAAATTTCTAATTGCACATCACTGACAAATCTCCAACCTCTTACCTTTTAAAGAGGACAACCATACCACATTACTAAATTCACAAAAATCCTTTTGTACATTCCTCTTAGCATGAATTTTACGACTGGTACCAGTACTTCAAGCTCTCAAACATTTGAAAATTACCAACCTGACACCCCCCATAAAGTTAAAATTTGTGGCCAATTCGGTCCAACAGTTTAACCTGAAGTAGGAACATATGACTGATGGTTTCAAAACATACATGCTAGAAAATCAAACCAAACTTTGAGAACAATTCTAACTTATTTTTGGTGTGAACATCTAATCTACAACTAATGTAGTATCAGGCATGAAATTTTTAACTGTTTAACTTTTTATCAAAGTAGGGGGTCAAATCTCCACCCCTCTTCACTCCCATCCCATTGCCCCCACCCAGGCTGTCTAGAAATCAATATTATACCAGTACCAAACAGCATAGATAGTTACATCTCTTATCTCTGCCCCTATTAGAACAAATGTGAATCCTCATATATGAGATCCATTCATCTACCCGGTAGTAATATCAATATACCCCCCAATTTTTCTTTGAAAAATCAGGGTATGATTTCACCTGGATAAGTGGTGGTTAAGAAACTAATATTGGAACAGCCGAGTCTGTATTTAGTGTTTCTGACCTTTGCAGGTGAATTTAATGACAGTATTCCGCAAGGTGGACTAACATCACCAATTCACCCTCTGGAGACCTCATTTCCTAAAAATCACCCCATTTGAACAAATCTGAACCCCGGTCCCTCCATACCAAATACAAGAGATGGACTGTCGTCCGGTACATACCCCCTTGTGGCATACTGCCCAGTGTGGGCATATCAAAAACTTATGAGGGCTACATGTAGTATGTTTTCTTACTACCGCTATACTTAAAGTAATTGACCACCAATAACGTGGTGTCACCCAGTTAATATGGCAGTACTATACCGCGGTATCCTCCAATACCGCGGTACTGATACCGCTTGTTAACGCGAACAAGTATGTGTGAGTAAATACCTCCCCTAAAAGAGTTCCATGAAAATCACTGCGGTATTAAACAAAATTAATGCGGTGCCCGCTAAAAGACCACGGTATCATTATCGCCTAATACCGTAACTCCACGCCATGACCGTCTCGATACCGCTACAGTTTATTACCGGTATCACCGCGGTCATGACCGGGTATCACCCCGTTTTTCTGGTCAATTACTTTGAGAATAGCGGTAGATTTTTATGCCATCTACCAGAATAGGAACAAATTGCAAAACGTGACTGACATTACATGCCGTGACTGACACTACGTGTGACTGACATTACATATTTCAACGCTTGCTAGCGGTCAACTTAGACATCGGATGGTGCTTATATTGAACACAGACATTGAGGCTCAGGTTTATTGAGCGCCTCTAAGATATGGTTGTTATATTGTCATGCAATATTGTTTTATACCAAAAAAGGTAGTATTTTCGTGACTGACATTACATATAGTACATGTATGTAGATTTCTGAAAAAATATTTTTCCCCAAATGGACATCAGTCACAGAAATATAAACCCAAGATGTGTTATAGCGTGCATCGACCTATTTAAATACTGAAATACTACAGGCCAATATTAAATAATTGTTACTATTTGCTCAATTTCTTACAAGCCACTTTGGCAAATATTTTAGTAGCACACATGTGTTAACAATGGCATAAGCTTTCAGCACTAAAATGATAAATAAATATGAGAGAGAGAAAAACTGTTTTCAATAACTTGAATACCATATGACTATCAGATTTTCAAACTGTTTAGACTTTAGTCAATATTTAAGATTTAATTTTTTCACAAATTTCATTCTCCGTCTTGGAATTGCCCATGTGATTGACTATCCTACGACATTTCCAGCTACGATTTTTACGTACACACGACTGCGATTACGTCGCAAGTGGAGGTTATCAAGGATACGCCACGATTTCGCATCTAAAATCAAACGGTGCTTGATACTATTTTTTGACTTGCGACATTGTCGTCGGCATGCGCAATCCAACTATCGGTTTAATACTTCCGGCCTCGACAGAAATCTTTCCACTTACGATTGAATCGTTGTTGTCTGAACGTTCACTAAATGCATCCCTTCAAGGCTTCAAAGAGTTCCATGAAAATCACCGCGGTATTCAAAACATATCGCGGTGCCCACTATCAGACCGCGGTATCCTTACAGCCCGATACCGTAACTCTACCGCTGTGACTGTCTCAATACCGCTACCGTTTATTACCGGTATCACCGCGGTCATGACCGGGGTATCACCCCGTTTTTCTGGTCAATTACTTTGAGAATAGCGGTATACAGGACCCCACCACATGTGACATGACCAGGGTAGTCCAACAAATTAGACTATTCGGATTAATACATATTTTAATATTTGGACATTTACGATTGTATTACTCCTTATAGTCTAATAAAACAGCTGAAAACCAAGATTGCAAAAAATTTTAAGCAGGTCAACACCAGTGACCACCGATATAACCCCTTCAAAATACCATTCTATCTGAAATTTTCTACAAATACATGAGTCTTACCTGTAGCGGAGATAGTATTCTTTATGTTCAAACATAGATTGTGATATAAACGTTGTCAGAATTACAGATTTGTTAGTTTAATCTCGGAGTCGAAAACATATCACTATTTTCAAATACAGACGATAATGATGACGTCACGCTTCTAAAATAAAGGCCACACAAATTGATTACTCGTGAAAATCAATATATGCCGTGCAGATATGGAAATATCAACTGGGTCAATTTGTTGGCATTTATAGATAGCACATTAGCGCCAAATGTTGTTTGTTTGATAAATAACAATAATGAAAGTGTCAATGACACTGTAGCTCAACTTAGGTAGGGGAATAATTTAATGGTCGACAGTAAATGGAGGAATAGGAAAAGTGCTAATTGAAATGTCTAAGTAAGACTAGATGTACATGTCAATATCAACATTCATAACAGGTTTCATAATGATCGGATCAGGGATGTGGTGATTATGGTGTGCCAAAGGATTTATTGATGCAAAGAGTAAATTCTAAAATGGCCACCGACAGCCATGTTTTTTTTCCGAATTACCCCAAAATGACTTGTTCCCATCTACAGCCTTTACAAATCTCATAATGATCTGATCAAAGGTATGACCTGTAGCCTGTGCCAATGGATTTAGTCATGCAAAGAGTAAAATCCAAGATGGCTGCTGGCGGCCATGTTTTTCGGCTGAACGACCCCAAAATGACTCGTTTCCCATCTACATGTCATTGTTAACATACATGACAAATTTCATGAAGTTCCGACCAAAGCTACGACCTGTAGCCCGCACCAAAGGATTTATTCATGCAAAGAGTAAAATCCAATATGGCTGCTGGCGGACATGTTTTTTAGCCAAACGACCCCAAAATGACTCGTTCCCATCTACATGTTAATATTAACATCCATGATAAATATCATGATCAGACAAACAGTACGACCTGTAGCCCGTGCCAATGGATTGAATTTTGAAATCCAAGATGGCTGCCAGCAGCCATGTTTTTTGGCCGTATGACCCCAAAATGACTCGTTCCCATATACATGTCAATATCAATATTCATGACAAATTTCATGAAGGTCAGACCAAAGGTACGCCCTGTAACCTGCGCCAAAGGATTTAGTCATGCAAAGAGTAAAATCCAAGATGGCTGCTGGCGGCCATGTTTTTTGGCCGATCGACCCCAAAATCACTCGTTCCCATCTACATGTCATTGTTAACATCCATGACAAATTTCATGAAGTTCTGACCAAAGCTACAACCTGTAGCCCGCGCCAAAGAATTTAGTCATGCAAAGAGTAAAATCCAAGATGGCTGCTGGCGGCCATGTTTTTTGGCTGAACGACCCCAAAATCACTCGTTTCCCCATCTACATGTCAATATTAACATCCATGACAAATTTCATGATGATCAGACGAACAGCACGACCTGTAGCCCGCGCCAATGGATTGAATTTTAAAATCCAAAATGGCCACCAGCGGCCATGTTTTTGGCCGAATGACCCCAAAATGACTCGTTCCCATCTACATGTCAATGTCAACATTCATGACAAAATTCATAAAGATCAGACCATAGGTACGACCTGTAGCCCGCGCCAAAGGATTTAGTCATGCAAAGAGTAAAATCCATGATGGCTGCCATGTTTTTTGGCCGAACAACCCCAAAATCACTCGTTCCCATCTACATGTCATTGTTAACATTCATGACAAATTTCATGAAGTTCTGACCAAAGCTACAACCTGTAGCCCACGCCAAAGAATTTAGTCATGCAAAGAGTAAAATCCAAGATGGCTGCTGGCGGCCATGTTTTTTGGCTGAACGACCCCAAAATCACTCGTTTCCCATCTACATGTCAATATTAACATCCATGACAAATTTCATGATGATCAGACGAACAGCACGACCTGTAGCCCGCGCCAATGGATTGAATTTTGAAATCCAAAATGGCCACCAGCGGCCATGTTTTTTGGCCGAATGACCCCAAAATCACTCGTTCCCATCTACATGTCAATGTCAACATTCATGACAAAATTCATAAAGATCAGACCATAGGTACGACCTGTAGCCCGCGCCAAAGGATTTAGTCATGCAAAGAGTAAAATCCATGATGGCTGCTGGCGGCCATGTTTTTTGGCCGAACAACCCCAAAATCACTCGTTCCCATCTACATGTCATTGTTAACATCCATGACAAATTTCATGAAGTTCTGATCAAAACTACGACCTGTAGCCTGCGCCAAAGGATTTAGTCATGCAAAGAGTAAAATCCAAGATGGCTGCCAGCGGCCATGTTTTTTGGCCGTATGACCCCAAAATGACTCGTTCCCATATAAATGTCAATATCAATATTCATGACAAATTTAATAAAGGTCAGACCAAAGGTACGACCTGTAGCCCGCGCCAAAGGATTTAGTCATGCAAAGAGTAAAATTCATGATGGCTGCCAGCGGCCATGTTTTTTGGCTGAACGACCCCAAAATCACTCGTTCCCATCTACATGTCAATATTAACATCCATGACAAATTTCATGATGATCAGACGAACAGCACGACCTGTAGCCCGCGCCAATGGATTGAATTTTGAAATCCAAAATGGCCACCAGCGGCCATGTTTTTTGGCCGAATGACCCCAAAATCACTCGTTCCCATCTACATGTCAATGTCAATATTCATGACAAAATTCATAAAGATCAGACCATAGGTACGACCTGTAGCCCGCGCCAAAGGATTTAGTCATGCAAAGAGTAAAATCCATGATGGCTGCTGGCGGCCATGTTTTTTAGCCGAACAACCCCAAAATCACTCGTTCCCATCGACATGTCATTGTTAACATCCATGACAAATTTCATAAAGTTCTGATCAAAACTACGACCTCTAGCCTGCGGCAAAGGATTTAGTCATGCAAAGAGTAAAATCCAAGATGGCTGCCAGCGGCCATGTTTTTTGGCCGTATGACCCCAAAATGACTCGTTCCCATATACATGTCAATATCAATATTCATGACAAATTTAATAAAGGTCAGACCAAAGGTACGACCTGTAGCCCGCGCCAAAGGATTTAGTCATGCAAAGAGTAAAATCCATGATGGCTGCCAGCGGCCATGTTTTTTGGCCGAACGACCCCAAAATCACTCGTTCCCATCTACATGTTAATATTAACATCCATGACAAATTTCATAATGATCAGACGAACAGTCCGACCTGTAGCCCGCGCCAATGGATTGAATTTTGAAATCCAAAATGGCCACCAGTGGCCATGTTTTTTGGCCGAATGACCCCAAAATGACTCGTTCCCATCTACATGCCAATGTCAACATTCATGACAAATTTCATAAAGATCAGACCAAAGGTACGACCTGTAGCCCGCGCCAAAGGATTTAGTCATGCAAAGAGTAATATCCAAGATGGCTGCTGGCGGCCATGTTTTTTGGCCGAACAACCCCAAAATCACTCGTTCCCATCTACATGTCATTGTTAACATCCATGACAAATTTCATGAAGTTCCAATCAAAACTACGACCTGTAGCCCGCGCCAAATGATTTAGTCATGCAAAGAGTAAAATCCAAGATGGCTGCTGACGGCCATGTTTTTTGGCCGAACGACCCCAAAATGACTCGTTCCCATCTACATGTCAATATTAACATCCATGACAAATTTCATGATGATCAAAAGAACAGTACGACCTGTAGCCCGCGCCAATGGATTGAATTTTGAAATCCAAGATGGCCACCAGCGGCCATGTTTTTTGGCCGAATGACCCCAAAATGACTCGTTCCCATCTACATGTCAATGTCAACATTCATGCAAAATTTCATAAAGATCAGACCAAAGGTACGACCTGTAGCCCGCGCCAAAGGAAATTGTTGACGGACACACGGACGACGGACGCCAAGCCATGGCAATAGCTCAAACTTACAAAAGTAAGTTGAGCTAATAAGGGTCTGTTCGTCCGGTTTTGTTGACATTTTCATCATAGAAGTGTTCTTATAAAAATTATACCATTGATATTTTTGTACCAAAAATAAAGATGCCTTTTCTTAAGTAAACAATATTTGAAGGGATATGGAAATTATTTTATTAGTTTTGAAATTCAAATTGATTAACCGGTTAACCGGATGCTTGGTCTTTCAAGCTTTCCGGTATGTCAAGATTCGACGAGAGTATGATATGCGTGGGTAATAGTTACTATTATTAGTCACTTATGTGGATTATATTCGTATTCCTGTGGATTTTCGTGTAACTAAATCAGTTGTAATCGATGAATTCAACGACCACCTGCCCCATGAAATGTTCACAAGTCAAAAACTATGACCAAATTGTCACCAAAAGCCGGATTATATAGGTCTATGTTCGATATTTTGGCATAAAACCAACACATTTCTAGTGATAAACAGATTAACTGAAACGGCACTTCGACTATATTTTCGTTTGCCTGTTTATAATCGACATCGAGAAAAAAAACCTGCCGTTACGATGGTTACCGATTATTACCGCTTTTTCCAGTAAAATGAGATAACGGCAAATCAACGTTCAAATAAACAGTTGTGTTAATGTTTTCTACAGTAGTAATGGTAAGTATGGTCATCCTATTATATGTTTAAAATAATATATGGTCATTAATACGGCGAATATGTGTACGTGTTTAAATGTATATTGTAAAACTTGGAGATAAATTGAAGTATGTACCTGTACATACGCTACCGTACCGAAAATAGTTGCCTGACTGTGTTAAATTGGAAATTACACAATTGGCAATAGACCAGCCTACATATAATATTATTATTGATACGGAAAACCTAAACATGCCTTAGCGCGCCGCACGCGCGTACGATGCGATATATATTGTACGACAAATATCGGGCACCGGTTAAGCCTATATTGTAGGCTATATATATAGGTAAAATCGTAGCTTGTGCGGTGGAAAATCGCAGGACATTTTGACGCACGATCGGCCTCGCAAAGAATCGAATAATTTTGATTTTCTACGATCGAGTCGTACTATTTATTGGAGGTAGCCAATCATATTCAGTCGCTCGACTAAAATCGTACCTGTGGCGGGCACTGGCGGCTACAAATTATATAGAATAATTGAACTCGTATACATATATGCATTTTCGTAGCTGTGTCATTCTCAATTATCAAAGCGAAGCTCGTTTTTATATGTATAAAATACAAGACCACGTGGCAGCGAATATATTCCCATCCGGTAACAAATTGCGCCCAAAATTGCATTTAGACGTCTGCTATGAAACTTCTAGCAATTTCGACGACGATGCTATATAATGTGTGTGTTTATATATATCTCGATTTATCACTACAAATTTCACATTATATATATGACCACAGTAATACTCGCATATCAAAACAAATTCAACATGTTAGGCACAAACTTTTCAATTGTTGAAACTGAAGGCCTACTTGACACCCATCCACTATAGCTTTCCTTGCGTTTTTGTACTGTATGTGGCTTGACAGCCAGTTAGCGTTTTTATCTAGCGTTTATTACATATATACTTAATATATAGATGTGAACAAAAATCATTCACTCCGAAAAATTATAAGGATATAGATCCAATAATGTCTATAAAAATCAGCCTGCTCCTACGTGGTCTGGAACAATGAAACTGCGAAATAAGTTTGGTGTGGCCTAAAAATTTTCCATGATTTCTGTTCCTTTACGCATGCGCGTAATCTCAATACCGCGCGTAATCCTCACGCAGACGATGTTGATATTTCTGACGTGTGTATTCTGATCAAATTTTAATGGATTAATAGTGACCAAAAAATATTCTAGTTAGGCCTAAAAAATATATACGTTTGTTTCCGCTAACCCGACCGACCCTATTTTAAACCGCCGACTCTAAACTTTTTATTTTGAGATTTTTTTTTTAAATATCTAAATCTCTATTATAATGGAAGAAAACCAACATTGATATTTTTGTTGTTGGTAATTAAAACAAATTAGGCATAATTCCATTGTAATTTGTAACTATTATTAATTAATTCGTTGGAATTACCGGTAGACGAGTGTGCAAGACCTACTTCCGGTATCGTTTCGTTATGAAATTGTCAATGCGTATGAAATAACTGCGGTACGTTTTTTCATTCAAAATTTATTTGAACTTTGACAACCAACCAGACAATCTATGATCCGAGAATGGGTTAATCCATTAATTATTGATGACTTCACCACTACAATATAAATACATTAACTATTTAACCACAGCATAACATTTATTTCTACGAACATTTCATATTGGTACGTTGAATAGTGTCAAATAATGATCAAGTTTCCTATTTTCGTGGTACATATACATCGTTTTTATCATACAGTCACAATGGGCTTGATTCAGTGCAGCTTTAAACCTTCAGGTCTAACAAATATAGGGTTTCCACTTATCTAATTGAATTCAATTCAATTTTATTGAATTTAGAACAAATATTGTTTAAAAAGCAAACTTGTTTTTCAAAGTTATTATTTTTGTTTTTTTTTAGAAATTAGAAGCTCGGTGACTCAAACCAATACACGTCCTCCCAAAGCCTCAGTAATTCATCTTAGAAGATTCCTCCTAGCTACTTAATTCAGCTTGGGCTATTTTTTTTGGACAAATGTTTACAAACAGTCAGTTTCATATTTTTACCATGAAATTCCACCCCATACTATTATTTTGCCCCGTATGTTTTTTTAATTTTCCTAAAAATTCCACCACATACTATTATTCCGCACGTATGTTTATTGGGCACTCACGAGGATTGTTGTATGCGCCGCATGCACCGGAATACGTCTGCAAGCCCCCCCCCCCCCCCCACAGTAATAATATACGGTATATATATAAGCCCACCCACCAGCCCATCCCACCACCCAGTGTCTTATGCGCCTGTGGCTATGGGAATATGCGCCGCAACCGCCCACAATAATAATATATAATGTATCTTATGTGCCATAGAGTGTCTGCAATGGCCCACAATAATAATATATATAAGCATCCGCGCCAACCATCTCATCCCACCACGCATAGTGTCTTATGCGGAATGCTAGTGACTTCGTCCCAAAATGGCGACCTCATTCCGATTTTATGGGATTTTACGAGATCACCGACAAGTGGGACAAGGTCACCTTTTCGGGACAAAAATTGGTGGGACGAGAATGCAGTGGGACGAAGTCACTGGTCACCCTTATGCATCTGCGGCCCCGGGAATATGCACTGCAACTGCCCACAATAATGTGGGGAGTTTGATGCAGAAGTGAAACCTGCGTTACGGACATGTTATAAAACAGATAAAATGAACGTTATTGTCCCATTTTAGCTTTGTTATATCTCCCTGAGATTGTGTTTTTGTTTTATCTTTATGGGCTAAGCAAATTAGCAATAATATGGCCTGTAATGTCTAAAATTTCCTTAAATATGACACAGTGAATTGCATCCTGAAAAAATAAAAAGATTTAAAAAAAAAAAAGTTTTGCCTACCTACCTACCCAATTATTTTTCAGTCCGTTAGCGGAAACAAACGTATAATTTTGTTAGGCCTTAGTTCAGTCATGATACTAAACATTCCAACAACAGGTATGTGTTTTTTATTTATGGTTTTATTTGTGTCATTGGACGTGAACAGTGTAAGTTAAAGGGGCATGCTCTTGCCATGTAAAATAAGTGGCTTCGCAGCGTTCCTATTTTTCACGCCTAGTATTAGACTGAAGTATTAAGGGCTTTGTGGACCCAATTTTTCCAAAATTTCCCTAAATTTTATAGAGTCAGAATAAAGGATTCTGTTCATGTATATTAGTAATAATAGAAACCATGCCCATTGATGCAGCATTTTGAGAGTATACTTCATGGTGGATTATGTTAGAAATACAAAATGTGAACTTTATTGAGATTTAAAAAAAAATAATTTACAGGCAATGGTCCAAGAAAAACAAAGTCCAAATTTAAGAATCAAATATGGGAATATGTACTGAACACTGTGATGAATGATGTATTACAAAAAGAATATTATATCTCTTGAGTGTTCTTTGATAAAATGACTTTGAACCGGTTGTTGACAAATGATATACTAACTTCAGAATATGGTTGACTGAGAGGCAGCAGTTAATGGGTCAACCTTTCATGGCTGATGTCCATTCCGATATGAATGGCTTTTTACCAGTGTCAACAGGTGTCAAACTTCCACATGCGTGTTCACCCTGAGTGAGTGGTGACCTACTTACTAGAATTACTGTGGATATGGTAGTGGTATGATTGAGGATTAGCATTCTATTGTCAACAGAGTCCAGAGCTGTTACAATGGCCAGCTGTTAACCCGTGCCTGCTGCCACCCACATAGCCAACATTCAAGCAAGTGGATATCATTTGTCAACAACCGGTTCAAAGTAATTTTATCAAAGAACACTCAAGAAATATAATATTATTTTTGTAATACATCATTCATCACAGTGTTCAGTACATATTCCCATATTTGATTCTTAGATTTGGACTTTGTTTTTCTTGGACCATTGCCTGTAAATTATTTTTTTTTAAATCTCAATAAAGTTCACATTTTGTATTTCTAACATAATCCACCATGAAGTATAAGCTCAAAATGTTGTATCAATGGGCTCGGTTTATATTATGACTAATATACATGAACAGAATCCTTTATTTTGACTCTATAAAATTTTGGGACATTTTGGAAAAATTGGGTCCACAAAGCCCTTAAATGGTCCATAAATGTCCAAATATTAAAATTCCAATTAATCCGAAAGTCTAATTTGTTGGACTAATGACCAGGGCAGGTGACCACAGTTGTTTCCAATACCACACCAAGTCAACATCAGACGTACATGTACAATATATGTGCAACTCTATAACTTTTGCTCAGCAGATTTGCACGGAAATTCCCATTCAAAATTGTTCAATAGACCTCCCCCTCAAAAGTTAAATGCCCGACCACGACGAGCCATGTGCCCAATTGACTGTGTGGCCATTTTGAATTATCTCCCCTGTCGCGAAAAATGAACATCCTCATGCTTATTTTAAATGGAAATGAAAGATGAATTAAGCAATTCTTTCTAAAGTAATCGAATAGATATCAGACCTTAACATTTGATTTCTGAGCATGGCTAGCGAGTATGTTCGATCATCCCCATGACACCATGAATTGTCAAGTTCCAACTTTGATGGTTTATTTGTTATTGTTTTGACAGGAACACATCTTCAATATCGTTTCGCGCAGGAATGGAGGGAAATAGTTCCGTGTTATATGCACATTGATCTAAATATTATGGTACGAAATATCTATACTCGATATAATTTATTAACATTGAAGCGAATATATGTGGAAATATTTGAAGAATATTATTAAAATATAAATTGTGCAGAGTCCATTAATTTCCCGGGCTGCGGATGATGATCTATATGTTCCTCAAAGGTGTGACAGGGCATTTCCGCTGTTGGTGTGAAAACAAATGACAATTATTGGTTAAAAGATCACAAAAAGTGAACATATTTCAGATCATTAACTAAATTACCACATCAATGTTGTGTGAAGTTGTTTTACGTGTTTTGACTATCCGATTGAACGCAGGCTGCCCATCGATTTAGAGTTGTTTGATGCAAAATCTGACAACCATGCACGATGGTCGCCGGGCCTGTCAATACCTTGATAGGGACAGACTAAAAGTTGTACCGGTAGTCCGAGTCCAGCAAAGGTGTACATGTACATGTAGTTGGGATTTTCAATTTCGTTTATTGTCGTGAATATAATTCCAATGATGATGAGTTTTGGCACAGTCCCTAGGAATCACTGTTAGTTGAATAAAATATTATTTAATAATATATTAAATCAATATTTTATATTTAGTTATTATAGTTATTACGTCACATGTGGTGTATCTAGCTTCTGAGATTTTGATATTGTGTGGTGGACAGGGCGAATGTATTCTTGGAGATTTTTTGTACCTTACTCAATCGTACCAATAGAATCACGTAGATGCCGAAATTGTAAAGTTAACGCCACCGGTGTATAATATGTTTATGAAAATATGATAAATCGTATCGATACAGTCAGGACAGGCTGAAATTGTAAACTTAAATATTAAGTCACCGGTGTAATAATATGTTGTTGAAAATATAAATAATTTGATAGACTGAAAATAATATATAACCCATTGGGAGCCCCTACTGTATTCTTGGACATTTTGTTTTGTACCATTACTCAATCGTACCGATAGAATCACGTAGATGCCGAAATTGTAAAGTTAACGCCACCGGTGTATAATATGTTTATGAAAATATGATAAATCGTATCGATAGAGTAAGGATAGGCTGAAATTGTAAACTTAAAGTCACTTGTTGTTGAAAATATAAATAATTTGATAGACTGAAAATAATGTGTAACCCATTGCGAACCCCCCTGGTGTAGTGAAGTGAATTGTGGGTAGTTTAATTGTGTTTCTCCTCCATTTTTATTTTCTGGAATTATCACCAAGATTTCTCCACTCCATTCTCTTAAACTACACCCGAATCGGTCAAATTCTTTTGATAATTCTATCTAAATACATCTTAGCTACTATTCAGATCTGCTGTCCCGGTCTAAAAAGGGATAGTTTGACCAAAACGAATATTGAGAAAACTTTGTTTACAAATTGAGCGCACTAGCTCGATCATCGATAACCCGTCCACGCTGCAAATTTATTATCGAAAACAAATTCAATTTCTTCCATCTAAAACATAATTACGCGCTGGACTCTGTCATTTTAGGAATATATATGTATCCCATGCACATACACCAAGTCTCAGATTAAAATTTTGAAAAATGACAGTTTTATCGACATAAATCGATTATAATGGCAAATGCCATGTTAAATTTTATCATTGAAAAAAATTCATTTCTTCCATCTAAAACATAATTACGTGCTGTACTCTGTCATTTTAGGAATATATAACTATCCCACGCACAAACACCAAGTCTCAGCTTAAAATTTTGAAAAATGCCATGTTAAATAAATTTTAGGGCCCTGCAAATATTTTCTGAGCTGTTCCATATTGGACACTAGAGTCCATATTTGACCGGTTACACCTGATAATTGTACGACAGTACAGTCACGTTACTTTATACATCAACATTGGTCATTATCACCCGACAAATTTATTTTGGTCTATCGTATCAACCCCTATTTTCTCCCGCGTAGCCTGACTAAGTGTCAACATTGGTCTTTATCGCTCCACTAATTTGTATCGTTTCATCGGTATGAATTCCATATCCAATTATCCACATATAACCAACCCAACCTCTAATCCCGGTCCAATTTATTTATTTATTTTCATCGGAAAAGTGACGTTACGTAATATTTTATCGCGTGATACTTGTACTTATATGTCTATGGTATTACTATAGTATACCGTATACGTATATCAATTGCTATTCCTTTCTATATAATCCTGGTGCCATCTATAGACATAGAGATAATTTCAGACCCCCCCCCCCAATTTTATATCATTGCTGCTTTAGTACAGTCGCGATACATTACATGGCAACATCGCTCCACTAATTTATGTCAGTTCATCGGTACAAACCCCTTTTTCTCAGAGTCCATATAACCAACCCAACATCTTATAGAAGTCCATAAATGTCCATTCTGGCACTATATAGAGATGACTAAGATTCTGACACCCGCTATTTTATAGCCTTGTTGCAATGTTCAGTAGAGTTGAGATGCATAATATGTCAACATTGGTCATTATCGCTCTATAAATTTATATCGGTTCAACCCTTAGTTCCCTGTATCGCCCACCCCTCCCTGAATTTATTTTTTCATTTGTATTATAGTCTCGTTACGTACACATTTTATCTCTTGTAACTTTTGCTTCAATGCGTCGAGTTCCGCTGCAGAAAATACAAAACTGACAACATTTTGAAATGTTAGCAGGCTTCAAACTCATCTTATCCAAGAAAAACTCTGGTTACATAAGAAATTTGTGTATATGGTGTACGCGCATTTGTTGCGTTAAAAACCAAAGGTCCCAAGTCAAGGTCCAACACACTGTTGTGAGGTTTAACTCCATCTACATACAGTAATGTCCAAAGTAATTGATCACTTAACCACAGCAAAATTATGGGTATTTTTTCATGATTTTAAATCCTGAAAAATTACCCATAATTATGCTGTGGTTAAGTGGTCAATTACTTTGGGCATTACTATAACCAATATAAGGATTTGAGGTTTAATGATAACTCAATCCTCATACAGTAATGTTCAAAGTAATTGACCAATTAACCAGAGCAGAATTATTTGTAATTTTTCAGGATTTTAAATCCTGAAAAATTACCAATAAGTCTGATGTGGTTAAGTGGTCAATTACTTTGGGCATTACTGTAACCAATATAAGGATGATGTTTAAAGAAAAACCTTGAAAATCTTGAAAAAATACAAAACAAAGCTATCGCCACACTATCTTACGCAAAAAAAAGCATACCAGAAATATGCAGGGACCACAATTTGCTGTTGATGAATGACATTGGAAACATGCAACTAATAAAAATTTTACATGATTTCCATCAAAAGAAACTCCCCAAATCGCTGTCTTCAATATTTACTAATATACATGATATCCATAACCACAATACCCGGTTCAAAGCAAATTCAAATCTGTATTGTGAATTCAGAAGAACAAAAAAAGCAAGAAGTGTCATATCAACCAGAGCCAGATGTCTATGGAATGAACTCCCATGTGACTGTAAGCTTCGCGTAGAAACTAGTGACAAATATCATAAGTACCTAAAATCACATTTCATTAATAAATACACCCCAAATATCAAATAACAATCCAGTTTGTATGTATTCTCTCCCCTATTATATATACTAAGGCAATACCAGCCAGCAGTCCCTTGCGGCAGAGACTGTCCAGAAGAGGGGGCAGAAATTAATGAACTTCTCTTTATTCTCATAGTATAATCCTCCCTCTCCTGGCCAGCTCTCCCGGTGAGGAACAGGCCAAACAAATTTATGCCACTTTTCCTCCATGTGTTACTATTTGTCACTCATCTGAACAACAGTGCAAAAATAATCAACTTGTCTATAACCTTAACCAATTCCTCAACCAAATCAAGCAGTATTCACACCCATATTTCATTGATCACCTTAAATACTGGTATTCCCCACATTATTGAAAATTGCAAGACGATCGCGCAGGTCTCAGCATAAAGACATCACGATAATCATATTGGCTACCAGATAAAGCATAACAACTAAAAAAAAAATGACTATAATCACCATCTCACAACCCGACCCCCCCCCCCCCCACCCCATGCCCCCACCCCTTCTTGCCCATCTCTATACAATAATACACACATTGTAAATACGCACCCGCACTATATTCACCCAATATACGTACACATAACACTGTATCATTATACAAGCATAAGGGCCCTGCCCTTACAAGTTATACTTTTTATGTGTACCCATACCATGTATGGTACACATAATGCCGACGTCCGGATCAACCATCCGTCGTTCGTCCGTCCGTTCGTCTGTCCGTCCGTCCGTCTGTCCGTCTGTCCGTCTGTCCGTAGACACTTGCTATCCGATTCATTTACTTGAATATTTTTTATCGGATCTTGTTAAAATTTTATGTGCATGTTTATGATGACACACTCCTCACCTGTATAGTTTTTGGTATCGATCGGTTGATCGGTTTAGAAATTATTAACCCTTTGCATCCGCACATAGGCATGAGCTATCCGATGCTGTAACCAAAGTATTTTTTGTCCGATTGTTTTCATATTTGATATGTAGGTTTATAATGACACACCCCTCACCTGTATAGTTTTTGGTATCGATTGGTTGATTGGTTTAGAAAATAATTAACCCTGCACACAAATGCTATCTGATGCATCTAAGTCAAACTGTTTTCTTCTGATATGCCTCATATTTCTTACCTAGGTGTTTCTTAGCACGTTTTTCATCTTTATGGTTTTCGGTATCGTTTAGTTAACCCTGTCTGCTCTTGTTTTTAAATAGAATTCATCCAAGCTGTGTTGACTTAAATAGTTTTCATCTGATCAGCACCAAAT
Source organism: Siphonodentalium dalli (assembly GCA_032622095.1). NCBI lineage: Eukaryota > Metazoa > Mollusca > Scaphopoda > Gadilida > Siphonodentaliidae > Siphonodentalium > Siphonodentalium dalli. The sequence goes on from CP136063.1 coordinate 57,864,486, forward strand.
TTGGTACATATGGTCCTCACCCCGAAATACAGATCAGGTTCAAATTTGAGTTTGATCTGGTATATTTTAACAGAGTTATGGCCATTTAAAATTCAAATAGCTGATAATCTAATTAATGCCTGCAGGCTCTGTTAGCTTAGAAGAGGAGATCTTATTACACAGCCAGTGTCTTATTGGAAATGAGTTTTGTTTAGCTTGACATTAGGTAAATACCATGGCTCACAGAGTAAAATCTCTTTAGATACATATCACAGTGATAGTGCATGGTTCTCTCCTGTATGGACCAGAACACCTGATCAAACAAATCTCTCAACACTAATAAAATTTCTCTCCTGACTCTCAGACTCTATCACACACAGTGTGCTAGCATCTCTAAAAAAATGACAAGACCATGATTGATGAATCTCTGGTCCATTCTGTGTTCTGTACAAAATTAATTTAACCCCTCTGTTGAAACAGGTTCATGACATTAGAGACTGACTTATTGTATGGGTTTCTAAATCCAATGACATGCTTTTTATAGACTTTTTGTGTTTATCAGTTATTTATTTTGGGTAAGATTAACCCCATTCTATCCGATTTTATGACTCAAATATTTCCATTGATTATGTTTATAGTTCTTGGCATAGTTTATGATAACACACACCTAACCTGCACAGTGAGGGTCATTTAGTTTATTTGCTCAAAAATATTAACATCCTCCACCAATCCTGTTGACACAATGTGATAACTAAATATTTTTCACTTGATCACTATATAAATAATTGCATCCATGTTAATGATGAAACATGCATTCTTCACCTGTATAAATTTTGGTATCGATTGAATGATTTTGATAATATATTAACAGTAACTTCAATTATATTTCCGCTGTTAGGTACATTATATCTTTCCAATGATCAGCTTAGAAGAAAATTAACCCACCCCATTCCATAGTCATACACTATGCTATTCAATGTAATGAATCTAATATTTTCAATCTGACCAATCTCATATCCTACCTCTAGCTATCTGAAAATTCTGCATAAAATCATTTTATATCCAATCATTATCAATCATTTTATATCCAGGTCTATACATCCCTCACTTGTATAGTTGGTCAGGTATTGATTAGTTTTTGAATCGGGAACTATTAACTCTTTTGTCCCATCTAAATGATCCCAAGAATTTTTAATATGCAGCTAACACAAAACATAATAAAAAAAATAACAATATTAAAAAAATCATATGTTATGTCTCACATTCCAGTGTAATAAGCAAATAACTAACTATTTTGTCTTTAACTGCTATGGTGCTTCTCTCTGACTATGGATTGAGCTTAATTAGCTTTATCACTCTATAAGACATATCTGTGTTGAAGTGACTTGATATGTTAATGAAATGGAATGCCACATCCGTGTTCCTATTCTGTTTATGTGAGCAAGGTGCCCAATAAATCTGATTCCACTTGTGACCTTAATAGTAAGGTGTCAATTATTGAAACTTTTGCACTCGTGAAAAGGTTGGTGTAAGGATTTATTAAAATAGCTAATCGGTATCGCCAAGGTATGGGTTAAACATCTGCCGATCGTGATCGGCCTCTCGTTGTGGGGTCCTGTTGATATATATGTATTATAATTATATTGAATACGAAATAAATCTTATTGAATCTGAATCTGAATCTGAGAACTCCATCCACATAACTAATAAATATGTGTGAAAATTAAAACAAAACAAAATAAATTCCATGATGGCGTCCAATATGGACTGCCTAATTCTGCTCCAAAACATATATATTGAATATATGGATGTTTATTGGGGGAAACCGATTATTTCAATGATATTTTCATAAACTGGGATCCAAAACCCGACTTACAGGAGCGTGCTTCGCGCGCGACTGTATCTTAAGCATATGTGTATATTTAATAAGCCAACAATTGGAATCCCAACAGAAGATTGGCGTGGGTCCCTTGTGCGATCTGTCCATCGAAAACTATTTAGACATCTCAAGACACGTAAGACCCAATAACTTAATATACAGAATAGATACATCTATTGCCTGAGTGACTAATATTTATATTTGTTATTTTATTACAATGAGGTCAAATAGTTGCGAAGCCAGCACCACAATTCTTTCCCTCCATAGTAAATCTTAAAACAACTTCTAAAGAATTATTAATTTACCTAATATTTGGTATGGAGCGTCCTTGGTTTACTGGAGTTCAGATTTGTTAACATCACGTCACCAAGTTAATTACTTGTGAAGCCACAGCCATAACTATTTCCCTCCATAGTAATTCTCAAAACAACTTCTTAAGAACAATTGACCAAGTCAGTCGCGCAATTATTGGAAGAGCCACGGTCAATCATTTAAAAAAAACCAAATGTTACATTTAAATTATTGCTTTATTTAAAGTGATGTGAAACGTAAATTGAACCTCACAATTGAGTTCCCTGCGTTATTCTGTGGAAAGACTGAATAAAATAACCCCCATACACGAAATGCCCCAACCAGATATCAGTTTGTACTAATTATACGGCCACGTAACTAACTATTTACTTTCCCTCAATCGGGACGAATAATTCCACTGTAAACGCGAAATAAATACACTAACGAGTTGTCGTGTGCAGTCGCGGAAACACCCGAACACTTCCGACTTGGTCGGGATTGAGTCGGCTTTCGTTCTCAGAAAATAGCTTCCGTGGAGGGAGGCCGTTTGCTGGAATAGCGTAACATCAGCTTAATAAAACGAAAAACAAGCGTTATAGTCAATTCGAATGGGAGGGATATAAAAGGAATTATTGCCTGAAATCACCAACGGAAGAACATTGACCGAGTTATGAAAGAATTATAATCAAAGTGGTCATGATCGAGCAATGAACAACGGTAACAGTTGAAAATGTTACTATTTATAGAAATTTGTAATCGTTGCAGATCGTTGACCGATTTTATGATCGATCTACAGCAGGTACAGTCTCGTGCAGAAAGAGTTGTCTTACATGTGTATTTCAAACTGTTTAATTACCTGTGCAATGATACATGTGTGCCATATTGCTATTCACTATTCTAGTTTGTTTGGTACAGCGATGGTGATATAGATATCCATATGGAATTATGTTTTCTTCAATTTTTGAGTTTATATAGGCTCAAATAAATATACCATAAGATGGACTCAATCAATCATTGACAGTTAAAATTGGATGGAAGTAAAGAAGTGTTGTGTATTTGCACCAAGTAAGCGCAATTGCTTTATGCTTAAGCGCAAATATTTGTATGCAAATAAATAATAAATGTAAACAAGAGCTACGCTGGGCGTGCAATATACGCCCTCTCTTGGGTCGGCGGAAACTGGTAAAAAAGGGGCATAACTCTGTTAAAAATTGGCCGATGGAACTCAAATTTGAACTTGACCTGTGTTTTGGTGGGAGAAAGTAATATACCAAATTATCATTGAATCCAATAAGCTCTAGTAAAGTTATCATCCGGACAACAAATTTCAGGGATTTTCTAAGTCAAATTACGTCAAATAAGGGGCATAACTCCGGTGAAAATTGGCGGACGGAACCCAAATTCGAACTTGAGCTGTCTTTTCTCCTAATAAACCCACATACCAAATTTGATTGAAATCGGTTCACTCTAACTAAAGTTATCATCCGGACAACAAATTTCAGGGATTTTCTAAGTCAAATTACGTCAAAAAAGGGGCCATAACTCTCGCAAAAATTATCGGATTAAAACGAAATTCGGACTTGAGCTGTATTTCGATATATGTAATCCACAAAAAAACGGGTTTTGCGTATAAATATTCCAAAATCGAGTTATCATCCGGAAACCAAAAAACATAAGAAAAACTGAATTTTCTGAGTCGAAAAAGGGGCATAACTCTGCCAAAAATGGTCGGACAGAACCCAAGTTCGAACTTGACCTGTGTTTTGGTGGGAGAAAGTAATATACCAAATTTGGATTCATTCCGATAAACTATACTAAAGTTATCATCCGGACAACAAATTTCAAGGATTTTCTAAGTCAAAAAACGTCAAATAAGGGGCATAACTCCGGTGAAAATTGGCGGGCGGAACCCAAATTCGAACTTGAACTTACTTTTCGGCTAATAAACCCACATACCAAATTTTATTAAATTTGGTTGACTCTAACTAAAGTTATCATCCGGACAACAGGTTAACGGACGGACGCCCGCCCGGACGGACAGACCAATACTATAATACGGCCTTTTTTCCAAAAGGGCGTATAAAAAGACTCCCATGTGATTTGCTCTAAACTCAAATTAACTCAGGCCATAAAACATTACTCAAACATAGGTGAGGACTCCACCCAGATCCCATACTAAGATGGATATTCAGACTGAGGAAACCAGTTGGAGATAGGTACATGTATTTGCTTAAGCATTATTCATTTCAATTACGCTTAAGTGTAAATGAAATCCACTTAAGCGTAAATGAGTTGCACTTAACCGTAATTCATATACACTCCCATTGAACTCCACATACTCAAGCTGAAATGGATGCAACCACATTACTAATGCCAGTAAGTTAACATACATCAGATTATACAAATATACATATAAGGTAAGACAGCCGATGAAATTATTGCTCTTAATATAATTCCAATGTATTATGATAACACATAAGTCAATTATGCTTAAGCGTAAATGATTACATTAAGCGTAACTGATTTATGCTTAAGCGTAAATTATTTACGCTTAAATGCAATTAGTTAATATAAAATGTGAAAATGAATCATTTGCGCTTAAGCGCAAGTATATGTCTATCAATATATTTGCGCTTAAGCGCAAATACCTAACACTCCCTTACTTCCCTCTGATTGTGAATGATAGAGTCCATCTCTTACTATATTATCATGGACCCATAGTAGTAGCCCCATATAATACTGAAACATTGAAGAACAAATATTTCCATATGCATATATCAGCATCTCTGTCCCTGGTGTCCCAAGAATTGGTGCCTCACTCCCAGAGCTCTAGTATATTTTATTAAAGGGACATCTCCTACACAGATATATACCATTTCCATGGCCATAAATATGGAATTCGGGGTTACTGGGGACTCGCTTCCCTCATATGGTGTACTTATTGACTTGAAATTGGGGAAAACCCCAATTTTCATATTATCAGCATGCCTGTCCCCAAGAATTTTGTGTCTCCATCCCAGAGATCTAGTATATTTTATAAAAGAGATATATCCTGCACATATATCTACCATTTCCATGGTCATAAAAGAGATATTGGGGTTACTGGGGGGTGCTTCCCTCATATGGTGGGTCTGTGCCATTTAAAATTAATTCAGGGGGGTGATATCAATGCATATTAATTTTTATTTGCGCAAATGATTTACACTGAAGCGCAAATGATAGATGTTATTTTGCGAAATATTTGCGCTTGATCGTAAATGAATAATAAATGTGAAATGGGTATCCCATACATGAAATGCCGTATCTATATGCTATAGCGCGTATATCCTACAGGTCTGGGTGAACCACCGATCAATCAATAACAGCCCGATCAGGCTAAAGTAGACCGATCAGGCTAAAATAGACCGATCGTTCTTTCACAGCCAGCTTGAATCTTGGATAAAGGGAGTAGGCCTACTCTAAATTGTTCTTTCAAGTGAAATAGGCCTCCCATACATGAAACGCCTTATCTATATACTATAGCGCGCATACCCTACAGGTCTGGGTGAACCACCGATCAATCAATAATAGCCCGATCGGGCTAAAATAGAACGATCGGGCTAAAATAGACCGATCGTTCTTTCACAGCCAGCTTGAATCTTGGATAAAGGGAGTAGGCCTACTCTAAATTGTTCTTTCAAGTGAAATAGGCCTCCCGTACATGAAACACCTTATCTATATACTATAGCGCGCATACCCTACAGGTCTGGGTGAACCACCGATCAATCAATAATAGCCCGATCGGGCTAAAATAGAACGATCGGGCTAAAATAGACCGATTGGTCTTTCACAGCCAGCCTGAATCTTGGATAAAGGGAGTAGGCCTACTATAAATTGTTCTTTCAAGTGAAATAGGCCTCCCATACATAAAACGCCTTATCTATATCCTACAGGTCTGGGTGAACCACCGATCAATCAATAATAGCCCGATCGGGGTAAAATATACCGATCGGGCTAAAATAATCCCATCGGTCTTTCACAGCCAGCATGAATCTTGGATAAAGGGAGTAGGCCTACTCTAAATTGTTCTTTCAAGTTACAACCATTTTTTTGTAAAAAAATTATTCTGATTAATTTTGAAACTAATGCAAGACAATTTTGAAACTAATGAAAGACAATGTATAATTGTTTGCTGGTATATTCATCATAAATTTGAACAAATCTTCAAGCAAACAAAATTTCAATATTCAAGAAATCTCTTACAACAGTGTCAGGAAGACCAATCGATCTAGCTCAGCACGATTGGTCTATTGTGATGTCAAATATTATTGAAATATTGCTTATAATTTACATTTACATAAGTCAATAATTCGCATGCAGATAACTTCACCTTGTATTCGGCCAAATATGTTGACGTTAGATTAGAAGGCAGAATTCCTAGATTTGTTTATTATTGGTGAACCTGGATAATTTCGGAGGTGTGCCAATCGTCTTTTGCACACTGTGAATAGTACGTACTCATTCTCTCCTAAATTTGCAAAAAATCCATATATATATATAAATATACTAGAAGGTGACCCGACTTCGTCCGGGCTATTAAAAAACCAAATTTCAAGTCGATTGCTCCACCCGTTTCCTAGATCTGGTCTGCGCATGCGCGAAGCTGGTGTCGCACGTGCTCGGCGACCCGATAAAATTCGTATCCGGGGCAAGATACATTCACATACCAAATTTAAAGTCAATATCTCAACCCGTTTCCGAGATCTCGTCTGCTCATGCGCGAAGCTGGCGTCGCGCGTGCTCGGCGACCCGATAAAATTCGTATCCGGGGCAAGATACATTCACATACCAAATTTCAAGTCGATAGCTACACCCGTTTCTGAGATATATAGCCCAATGTCATTTGCGGATACCTCGGCCGGTGATGAGTTAACGCGACACAGTCAAATGCATCGGCAGGGTGAGAGTTAACGTAATCTAACTTTATGACCTCTGACGACGTCATAGAAATTACGCATTGATTTTATCCTGATAAAAGCATCGTACCACTTGTACCTAATAATTGAGGCAGATAACTAAAACGGATACATACATATTATATATCGTTGGAAAGATGAAGCCACACAGATTCTAACCGTGCAAATTATATGACTGGCAATTTATTATTCGCGCTATATCGAATCGATTTGTGAGCACCGAACTGAAATATATTAGCGCAAAAACGGCGTAAAAATAGATTTGACCTCCGCACGTGAAAAGTTGACCTCGCACGGACAAATAAATATGCCTATGTTCGTCTCCGGCCGAAAATACCCTAAAATACCAAATTTCATCGAAATTGGCTTAGTCGTTTTCGAGTCCATCGATTTCAAACACACACACACACACACACACACACACACACACACACAAACAAACACATACACACACACACAGATCTTTCAAAATATATAATAGATATACAGAGTGTGAAAACTTTGTTAGTTGCCAAATAATTGTCGACATTTTACTTAGAAAACTTGAATGCAAAAACTATGATAGGCCCCCTATTATTTTATTTTTTTTCTCTTTTTGTTGAATCTACTTTCGTTATCGACATGCCGGCCTTTGTTTTGGCTGTTCTCCCAGTCGTGCGTGCCAGTCGATCGTCGTTATTCGGGTGGTTCCGATTTCCTCCGAATATAATTCCATGAGACTCCGCGCGCTGATTCGATCGCTCCGAAAATGTGTTAGTATCTGAGAAGATTTCTTACTCTGATCGCAGTTTTCAACAATTTAATACAGGGCGAGTACCGCACTAATAATATGCCACATTGGGGTTTTCTTTCTATTTTTTTATGACCTTTCTTGTGGTATATCGGGCACAGTTCTGTCTGACATCAAATATATGCCCACCGGGAGTGAAGCTAATGACTTTAACCAACAAAAAAAAAATGAGAAAATTAACTTTTACTACTTGCTAAATTTTATCTTTTAATTATTTCATTTAAATTTTAGTATTTACAGTATACTAAGTCCAAGTCTTTATAATCTGTTGAGTGACCCCACAGTCGTTTACTTGCTTTGTTAGTAATAATTTGAAGGATTACTTGTTTAAACGCAATTGTTATCAAAATATTTTATGTATTTTTTATAATTTCTATTTATATGTAATACTATAATCTTGGTGGCGTTACCATTTCTGACTATGGTTTTCTTGTATATACCTGTTAGAGGTAATGTATCTAGATCTATTTGTTATATTTTAATCAAATTTAATATTACATGGACAGTGATTCCTAGGACTGTGGTTTTGGTTTGTGGTAAGCTATGCCAATTACAAATAAAAGAAATTAAAAAGATAATTTGTAAGTCTTATAAAGTTATATTTCAACTTTTATCAACATTTTTCGTTCTCCAGCACACTAAAAGTTGTACTCTCAGATGGCCTAATAATACTATTAATAGTGATGGCAATTTCACTCTATTTCTCAATGCCAATTAATAGTGATAATTGGGAATTTTCTCCAAAATTAATAATCATGCTGACACTATTAGGCACCTGAGAGTAGTTGGAATCAGCTGAGGCAGCTGCCAAGGTGCTAATTGGATTAAGTCAGTGGTGGGTTACATGAAGATCAAAGGGCAAGTAGTGGGAATATTAAACCAGGCTTTCCGTTAGGTTTTGGGGAATGGGTCCTGTATCCGCCGAGGGGAAAATGCAGTCAATCAATGTTTTCAATGTCGTGGAAATACTAATGGGCCTACTTTTGTTGTATCGGCCAATAGAAGAAACAGAGAGTAGATTTACTGATCATTTTGCATCCAATTTCTACCTAAGTTATTATTCTATCAACCGCAATAACTTTAAAACAGAAAATTTATAGATAAAAATTAATTGCTGTATACGGAAACACGCCCGTTGAAGTTAAACGCAGGGTTTCCGCTAGGTGTTGGGGGAATGTGGCCGTATTTGGGAAGCACATACCCGGCGCCCTATTGGGAGCAAATTTGGATGTTTACCATTGAAAAGTAGCAATTTTCTTGCAAGACAAGAAGCATGAACATTGAATCTTGGTATATAAACTTTTTCAATATGTCATATTTCGTTCCGTTTTATGGTTGTTCTATATTTTGTGAGTTACCAAAATAGAAGCATTTGTTAAACCATGTTGTCAATTCAATCTGTAAATCCAAACTTAGAGGTTTTGAAACATAATCCTATTAATTAAAACAGATTGTCTTTGAGCTCAAGTTAATGAACTAAAAACATGTAAGAACCACAACATACAGTAGATAGAATGACTTTTTTAACAGGAGCAATATTAAAAGCCAACATCAAAGGTATTAAAGACACAGTGTTAATGGTACTCCAGCAGTAACCAGTGTTAGTGTTACGGTGTCATTAGCAGAGCTCATGTCTCGTGCTCTGCATGCGTTCTTTGTATTCACAGTACATGTACCACTGAATCAAAACAATTTTGTGAAAATCAAAATTTCCTCAGATGGAGATGACCTCATGCTAGATTTGTATATCGGTAATTGATAATTTTGTATCAATAGGACAGGGAACAAATACATTGATAATAACTATTAATATTTGATATTGTTTTATTTAGAATTAAACATTTCTTTGACACACCTTGTTTTGAGGTAAAATGTCTGCACTGTTTGTCGCAGTGACTGCCAGAACTCACCTGTGTTCATGGTTGCAGCTCAGAAGTCAGCCCCCCCTAATGAATTACCAATATATAATGTGCATTTTGAGGGAAATTGTAGGTCAGAAAGTTGGGACTTGTAGACAGAAATCTATGGTAGATTAAAATGTGAGAGGCTGATTAATACTGAACATTCACAGACAAAGTGTTACAAATTATGGTGCTGACGTGATCCGCGCTGCTGATAATCATGCAGGGTTTCCGCTACTACGACAGGCTGGCCATCCAGCAGCCTCATTCCCCTCCCCAACCTTGACTTAATATTGCCCACAAAATAGCCACAGAACTAGCTCAGCCCCCTTTTCACACAGGACGAGCGATCACCGACACTGAGGATTAACAGATTGCAAAAAACCCTGCACTTGGTGCCTGAATATGATCAGTAGCGCGAAACGCGTGCACAGTTGTCTAAACCATAATGGATAATGCTTTGTCGGTGAATGTTTAGTAGTAATCAGACCTCTCCCATTTTAATTTACCATAGATATATGTCTATAAGTCCCAACTTTCTGACCCATTATTTCACCTCAAAATGCACATTATACATTACATCAGTAAGTCATTAGGGGGGCTGAATTCTGAGCTACAACCATGAACACAAGTAAGTTTTGGCAGTCGCTGCGACGAAGAGTGCAGACCTTTTACCTCAAAACAATGTCTGTATCAAAGTCATTTTTAATTAAAAATAAAACAATTAAATATTAATATTTATTATCAGTGTAATTATTCCCTATCCAATCTGTCTGATCAATATAAAATTATCCATTATACAAATCCAACATGAGGTCATCTCCGTCTGAGGAATGGATTATACACCAAATTGTTTTTATTGGTACTGTGAACAAAATACAAAGAAAGCCCGCAGTTAGCATGTGACATGAGCTTGAGATAGGGTCCTGCGAATTGGAGATTTTGATCGAATTGAATATCGAATCGAATTCTGGAAATCGAATTGAATATCGAATCGAATATCGAATTGAATCATATCTATGTGTTGCATTCTCAATTGGGCATGTTTTGTCAACGATTAGACGATTTGTGAAACGTTCTATCAACTACATGCACGAAGTTCCATCATAACTTATGTGGCGATGAACCGTCGTTTGCAATACTATTAACTTCAAATGATAATTGTCGAGAAAAAAAGGCAGATTTAAAAAAAACGTCCATGCGGCCGTCACGGCGATTAATATATAACCACTAAACGGATTATCAGAACTAAAATCACGCGAAATTTGTAGAGTTTGCATGTACATGCAAAATTTCAAATCGACATTCGGAATCACCCGTTGTTATAAACTTGAAGATGCAACAACAGTCGCAGGGTAGCCTGATTATGTAGTGCTGGATGCTTCTTGGACAGATGATTCCATAGATGGGTCATTGTCCCAGATGCCTGCGATTTATACACCAGGTTGCATTCATCTCACGTGTAAGTCCCTGCACTACCTGTAGCTTTATCATGTTTAAAATAAACATGAATAACGACGACATTTTGTCAAGTGTCAAAGAACGCTCCGATGCCGGGAACACGTGTTATTTTAATTCTCAGCTATACTACATAATGCAGAATCTGAGATGGATAGACGGCAGATAACGCTAGCGGTTGCTCAGTCTCATAGCTATTATTATTCACGCGCGTTGTCGGTCCATCGGTGATCTCCGAGCTTTTGGCTACCATGTTCAAAGCTAGAATTCAGGCGTATTTAGTAGTCCTATAGTGGCTAATTGCTGGTTATACTTATATTTAATATATATAATCGCGATGTACAATAAGAATTATAAGGTGCATATAAACATCATTTTCTGTAATTAAATGGCACAAAAACAGCTAAGATCGATGTGTGTACTTGTCCGTAAACAGCCTACTTTTCCATCAGTGTATATTCGAAATTACGAGTTGGCAATTTTGACTCGAATTCGAATCGAATTTGACTTTCGATTCGAATCGAGAATCGAATATCGAATATTCGCAGGACCCTAGCTTGAGATCAAAGAAGACAGTATGTTTTAATTAGGTTTCTATAGGAAGCTTAAATGGGGAACATGACTCTATTCCGAAGGTTCGCTATTCCGAAGGTTCACTATTCCGAAGGTTCACTATTCCGAAGGTTCGCTATTCCGAAGGTTCTCTATTACGAAGGTTCGCTATTCTGAAGATTTTTTTTATTTTAAAGGTTAATTCTATATTCTAAAGTATTGAGAGGGTTCTTTATCACAAAGACTCTTTTTATGAAGGAAATAACTTAAAACATTCAAACAATAAATGTGATCAACTTTTTTCTTCACGGGTTTCCTGGAGATTAAATGTTATTACATATGACGTTATTTCCCAAAACATATTCACGTCAGGCAGCCCACACAATTGCTATGTTTCCATACGATTTAATGTCATCACGTATGATGTTATATCTCAATAATCTTAGAGGCAAGAATATGCCAGCTAAAGGCTAATTTTCGAGTCACTGACTATTTTTGTATAGTGCCTTGATATCAGGTTTTAATAACAATCTGTGCCATAAAATATGATTAAAACACTATAGTTCATCACCATTTGAAACGTCTGTATCAGAAGATGTCCATAGAGAAATAGAAAACAGCTTAAATCATAAAAAGATCCCCCGTTATGGCTCCTAGAATGCAACATAATCCAACCTAATGTATTTTCAATTGAAGGGGAATAACACTATCTTTAAATTATAGAGTTATTCCCCCTCCATTGAAAATAATACACTTTGCGCAACAAAACCAGATGAACTTTAAGCACAAAAACACGTCGTTAACTCAACAAAAACAACATGTTCTCAGTTTATTATACCGGATAAGCTGATAATACAGTGTTAGAGAGCTTCCTATTTCCAATGGTAAATATACTGGCATATATGTTATATATGTGATATGGGTGTTCGAAAATTAAGTGGGCCTTTAATGTTGATGTTTCTTTCAAATACAGATAGCCAGTTCGGAAAAACTATATCTCTTACATGTAGTTTATATCAGTCATCGTGTTTTCAACTTTCCATAATAAACGATAGACTGATACTGTCTTCTTGCTATTAATAACGGACATCTGGAACAATTTGGGCATTAGAAGTGAGTGTACATGTATATATGTACTATATGTGAATACTAGCGTAATAGTATTTTTCATTCCTCGTGTGTTTTTTTGTGGTGGGGTCGCAAATTTTCATTCACTTCTGGTTAAATACGCCCAGAATAGAAAACCTTCGGAATAGCGAACCTTCGGAATAATGAACCTTCGGAATAATGAACCTTCGGAATAATGAACCTTCGGAATAGCGAACCTTCGGAATAATGAACCTTCGGAATAGAGAACCCTACCCGCTTAAACGTTCCTGCTTGTTGTATCAAGTGCAATGAAATGGCAACTTTGCAGTGATAAACATCCAAATTTCTCCCGACAGGGCACTGGGTATGTGCTTCTCAAATACGGCCACATTCCCCCAACCCCTAGCGAAAACCCTGGATAATGTCTTATTCAGACAGGATTCCTTGCTATCTGTTAATCATCAGTGTCGGTGATCGCTCATCCTGTGTAAAAAGGGGGCTGAGCTGAGCTATTTTGTGGCCAATATTAAGTCAAGGTTGGGAAGGGGAATGAGGCCGCAGGACGGCCGGCCTGCCGTAGTAGCGGAAACCCTGTTAAACGACCACTATTCAAGACTCTGCAGAAATGTCAGATGCATAATGTACCGGAATATAACATGATTAAATTATCAGCGGTCATTTTTCGTAACCTAACCGCAGAAACGTAACCAGCCGACTCCAAAGCATGTGTTCTTACTTCCTCGGTTCGTGTTAGATTGGTCCGAGTGTGTATTCTCGCTAGAAATCAAATAAAGTTGTCAACTATTTAAATTTCTTAGTACTGTCCCAACGAAATTGAGAAGTAAACATCTTTATACCTCTATACATATGGAATACCCTGCTGGACAAAACAAGTGTCCACTTAGCGTTGCCACCGTGGCCAAAATGCAACTACACCGAGGCTCCACTGCCTAACTACAGTGAACTTGCCGTTCGTCCGCAGTGTACTTGCCGTTCGACCGCGGTGCTCAACTGCAGTTACAAACTCTAACACCGAGGCCAAACGGCAAATAGACCTCGTGCCAATGGACACTTATTTTGTCCATAGGGGTATGTCCTGTGGTATGACAGAAGGGGGAAAATTAGGGATATATAATAAAAAGGGATTCCCTGCCGCTATAACGGAAACCCTGATTAAACAATCAATGACTTTTGTTTATTTAACAATATATGAAGTTTAGCAATTTTAAAGATTACTACTTACATGTATGTCCTCGTTTTCCGATATCAAGGAACTCCACGTTCAGCGTGTGTCACTAACGGTGACTGATCCCAAGGTTAGTTGGACATAAGTAGGATTAGGCCAAAGAAAATTTAATATTTGGTTTGGGTTGTCACAGTCCCTAGAAATCACTGTTAGTGTTAGTTAAATAAAATATTATTTAATAATATTAAATCAATATAGTTTATTATACTATTAGGCCTATAATATATAAAGACCAGTTTGGCAAGTAAAAATTTTGTGCTCTGCATTTTCATTGGCAGATGATTTGAACAAAATTACAGAGTACAAATTTTGATGCCACACAAACATTCGCGCATTCTGAGTTTATATCATCATATTCTGTATTTTTTTTCTTGAAACGCTGGTGTAAATTCATATTTTTAGTATCTTTCCCCACTTACGAGAAAATAGCTGTTAACGTCTGGGATTCTTCAGAATTTTGGAAAATACCTCCAATCTATAAATACTCGTCTACGAATTCGCCAACTGGTAATTGTTAAAACACATGTCATACAACCAGTACTCTGGGTACGAATTTCACGTGCATTGATTACCGGATTATTGGCTACAATGCTCAATTCTCATTCCGATAATCCGAATAGTACGGGTTATGATGCGAGTAAACGCACATCGGATAGGCAGAAACTGGCTCTACTAATTTCACGTTTTCTTTTCACTCAATCGCATAATTTAAAAACCGACATGGCTCATACATAAGTGAACAAATACATTAACGCATGCATATATGTAGGTTATTTGTTGATATGGTCTTATGTCATCAATATATATAATAAATATAATAAAATAACTTGACTCCCCCCCCCCCCCCCCTGCATTCTATTCATTCTATCTGCACGGTTTATCCTTCCAGTTCTCTTGATTGGGAGTGGGAGCTTTAATACACGTGTCCACGTGTGGGATATTACTCAACTTAATTTTACCTGTGATCATGGTCGTTGAATCAAAATCACATACGACATAAAGTACGTCGACCATATACATGCACATCTCATTTGTCATTCAATTCGTGTTCGCTGCTTATGCGCTGCATTGTTCGTTATTCACAGGTGAAGTTACGAATTCTACATGGCCAGACCTGGAACCCATTGTGCAAAAGAACTCATAGATTCTCTTCACATTTCGCTATGGTAAATATATAGTTTACTGCTTTACATGTACATATACCGTACCCAACTTTAAAAAGGTCTTTATGCCATAATTATTATTATGAATTTGAATTTTGAATTTTGAATTTGAATTTGTTTATTAGCTCATAATTATAATAATCATTATATTTAGCTATATAAAGTTGACTAGATGAGAATGAGAAACAAACACAAGTGAGAGTGAAGAATGAGTATAGATGGGTGAAAGATTTTTTTTTTTATATATATAAAAGGTTGGAAAGGAAAAGTATTAGCAGCCTACTAATAGATTATTGTGTGCACCATAATTAGTATTATATGACTTATATATGGTATGGTCAAAAGAAGATATCAAATATTTGTCACATATGAAGTACATGTATTATGTTATGTGTATAGCACATATTTCGTAAATTTCATCTTGACGCCCTACTGTAGGTCTAAATTTATTCTGTGGGCGAACATTTAAACATTAAAACGTTATTTCATGGGTTAAATGTTTATACCTATTATAGTAGGCCCTATAGCTACATCGCAGGTAGGAGAATATCGTTCTTCTGTGATATATAGTTAAAATTGGAAGTTACTATGCTATCAATTAAATATGAGGACTAGTGTCTTCAATTCAATCAAACGTAGCGTGTAGTGTTATATGAATTAGGAAACATGTGAATGGCAATATTAAGTGACTGCATGATTGCTAAGAAACAGGCTGACGGCATGACATAATTGTTTATCAGTATGCACCTTGTGCTACGCATTACGCACATTTCTTATGGCGTCGTATTTGTGTCTCGGGATGGGGATGTTGTGTCTCGGGATGGGGATACATTTTAACATTAAAAAAACGGAGTAGTTGAATTCGCAGAACAAATCAATAGTAACAATTATGGTATAAATAAAATACACCCTTAAATAGTAGTCAAGATTACCATTTTTCACCAATCGTGGTGTTTTAACTACTCGCCAACACACTTAATAAAACCACAATTCCACTCATAGTGTTTTCTTTTACTCTCCGCCACTATATGTGTAGATGTGTGCATATATGTGCTCTCTTTTTTCCTAAAATTGTCTAATCCCAAAATATAACTGCATAGACATGTATGCAGAGTAACATGTATTAAGATAACATACATGGTAATGTACAACAGTGGGCAAACATATTTGGTCCTTTTTTGCACTTTTAGAAGAATCACAATTGAGGATTTATAGAATGTTGTTTAAATAAGCTCATGATGGAAATTTTTATTCAACTCGTTATGACCTGGTACTAGTGCAACATGTCCAACAGCTACACAATTGACAATGTAAAAGTAGTTGGCATTGATGGGATGCCACGAAGTTGATTAGAGCGTGCGTGATAACTATCGTGGGTGGGGGGGGCAAAAAACATACAATACGTTTCAAATGAACTGCCAAACTGCTATTTTCACAAATCCAATCTAAGTCGTCACTCATAATGGTAAATACCAAATTGAAATCGGGGACTACCAAGAGAGTACCCTTAATGTTTTTCAATGAAAAGTGAACGTCTGTACTATACTGATCGGAGGTGGGAAATCATTTCACAGCAATTTGTTTTATATATTACAATTTAAAGCCCTGATCTCAGAACAAACATTACGAAAGAGAGATAGAGAGAGAGAGAGAGAGAGAGTGAGAGAGTAGGCGCAAAGTTCCCGGGGTGGGCATAATCAGACTGAAGAAAAATCTGGTAATGCTGTTATATTTACTTTTGGGGACCTCTTTCTGCAAATGTCAGACACACTATATTCAGACTTGGCTGGCATATTATTTTTATAACCATCACTCTTCCAGATGAAATCATACCCTGTTTTTTCAAAGAAACAATGGGGGGTATATTTAATTGAATTTATCTTGTCTGTCAGGCGATCCTTCCACTCGCTGTCAGGCGATCCTTCCACTCGCCTATCTGTTGGGATGTGTATCCATCCGTCTATCAACAATTGTTTTCTGCTCCATATTAAACACCAAATACATGTATGTTTTATATATTTCAGTGTGCATGTTTCCTAGGTGACTCACAATAAGATTTGTACAAATAAGTTCATCAGATCAAATAGGTGCGAAGCTAGGGACATAACTCTTTCCCTCCATGGTAAATCTTAAAATAATTTCTTCTCAAGAACCATTGAGCCTACATTAGCTTATATATGTGTAGCGTTCTCCGGCTATATATAGACAGGCCTAAATCTTTTACTCACAATCGCTTCTCAAACCTCTCTCTCAGAAACGTGACTGATCGCCTCTCACGTCTGACGTCAACTGGCCTGCCGGAAGTCGGGCTACATGCGCGTGCGGTGGGTTTACAAATAAAGAAGTTGGAAGCGGATTGTCAGTATCTTGCTGCTCGTTTCATATGGATGGGCCTTGGGTGACCGGGTTAAGATCTGTTCAAATGGGGCCATTTTTAGGAAATGAGGTCCCCCAGAGGGTGAATTCGTTGACGCTATGCCACCTTGGGAATAGTGTAATTATCCCCCGCCAAATTGAAAATTTGCTGGGGATATAGGAATGGGTTGTGTCCGTCGTCCGTCTGTCTGTCCCGAATTTGTTAGAGTCATACCCTGAAGAAATATTAACGGATTTCAAAGATTTTTGGTATTATGAATTCACCTGACCATTACCCAAGCCAGGTTCGGCCTGTTATTTTTACCGGAGTTATTGGACTTTGTTAATTATTTTTGTTGAATTTACCAAATAGCAAATAGACGACGTCATGCACAGGGCTCATTTCCACAAATCTTAATGGATATCAAAGATATTGGGTAGATGAGTTCACCTGACTATTACCTACATGTAGAATGATTTCGCAAGCCAGGTGCGGCCGGATATTTTTTACCAGAGTTATTGGACTTTGTTTATTATTTTTGTCGAATTTACCAAATAGCAAATAGACGACGTCACAGGGCTCATTTCCACAAATCTTAATGGATATCAAAGATATTGGGTAGATGAGTTCACCTGACTATTACCTACATGTAGAATGATTTCGCAAGCCAGGAGCGGCCGGATATTTTTACCGGAGTTATTGGACCAAATAGCAAATAGACGACATCACAGGGCTCATTTGCACAAATGTCAACGGATTTCAAAGATTTTTAGTCGAGTTTTTCAAAAACTCGACTTATGGTGTGGCGAGGGACTGTTGGCAGGCGGGCGGGCGGACCTAAAGAATGCCTTATAACTTTGACATTTGTGAACGGATTCAAAAAACTTTTGGTATGGCAGTTGCTCCCAATGACTATTTACTGCCTGTAGAAAATGGGTCATGTCCAAACTTTTTTTACAAGAGTTATCCATCTTAGATGTTTTTTAGTTAAGTTTTTCACCGATAGCGCGATAACTCACGCAAATATTAACCAATTTCAGCAATATTTGGTATATGAGACTCTTGAAACAATATCTCGGACGAGTTCGAAAACCAGGTTTGTCCAAATTTTTTTTGCGGAGTTATGGGTCTTAGTTTGTCTATTTTTAGCAATTTTATCACCGATAGCGCGATAACTCGATGAAATATTAACCAATTTCAACATATTTGGTACATTAGTCCCCTGCCACAATATCTCGGACGAGTTCGAAAACCAGGTTTGTCCAAATTTTGTTCGCGGATTTATGGGTCTTAGTTTGTCTATTTTTAGCAATTTTATCACCGATAGCGCGATAACTCGATGAAATATTAACCAATTTCAACATATTTGGTACATTAGTCCCCTGCAACAATATCTCGGACGAGTTCGAAAACCAGGTTTGTCCAAATTTTGTTCGCGGATTTATGGGTCTTAGTTTGTCTATTTTTAGCAATTTTATCACCGATAGCGCGATAACTCGATGAAATATTAACCGTTTTCAACAATATTTGGTATATAAGTCTCCTGCAACAATATCTCGGATGAGTTCCAAAACCAGGTTTGTTCAAAAAAATCTCGCGGAGTTATGGGTCTTAGTTTGGCTATTTTTAGCAATTTTATCACTGATAGCACGATAACTCGACGAAATATTAACCAATTTCGACAATATTTGGTATATAAGTCTCCTGCAACAATATCTCGGACGAGTTCCAAAACCAGGTTTGTTCGAATTTTTTTCGCTGAGTTATGGGTCTTAGTTTGTCTATTTTTAGCAATTTTATCACCGATAGCGCGATAACTCGATGAAATATTAACCGATTTCAACAATATTTGGTATATGAGTCTCCTGCGACAATATCTCGGACGAGTTCCAAAACCAAAAAAAAAATTCGCGGAGTTATGGGTCTTAGTTTGTTTAATTTAATCACAATTTTATCACCGTTTGTGCGATAACTCAATGAAATATTAACAGATTCAATTGATATTTGGTATATAGGTCTATTGCAATAATATACCACCGTCCAACTTTTTTTCCGGGGGTTGTGCACCTTATTGGCAGAAGTTTGGTTCGACTGCCAAAAAACTCGACAAAAGCATCTTAGATGCGTATCCCTTGTTGGGATATGAGTTCGCATGACTAGTATCTAGAACGAGTTCGCAAACCAGGTCCAGCCCAATATTTTCAGCAGAGTTATTGGACTTTGTTTATTTTTTTGTCTGCAAATTGACGACGTCACAGTGCTCATTTCCACAAATGTCAACGGATTTCACAGATTTTTGGTACATGAGTTCACATGGCTAGTATCTAGAGCAAGTTCGCAAACCAGGTCCGCCCGGATATTTTCAGCAGAGTTATTGGACTTTGTTTGTCCTAAAATGAGTACGCAAGCCAGGCTTTTGGACAAAATCCCACCTCCTGTTGAGAATTCACTTCCCCAACTGCACATTTCGGCAGAGAGCGCAAACATTATTGACAATGCACTTCCCCAACTGCACATTTCGGCCAGATATTTTCAGCAGAGTTATTGGACTTTATCTATTTTTGTGTGTGCAAATTGATGACGTCACAGGGCTCATTTCCACAAATATCAACGGATTTTAAAGATATTTGGTATATGAGTTTATTTGACCAGTATCTAGAACGAGATTGCAAACCAGGTCCGGTCAGATATTTTCAGCAGAGTTATTGGACTTTGTTTGTCCTAAAATGAGTACGCAAGCCAGGCTTTTTGACAAAATCCCACCTCTTGTTGAGAATTCACTTCCCCAACTGCACATTTCGGCTGAGAATGCAAACATTATTGACAATGCACTTCCACAACTGCACATTTTGTCGGGTGATACCGCCGTCTGCGACTGCTTGTTGAATTCACCTCTGGGGGACCTCATTCTGTAAAGGTCAGACACACTAAATACAGACTTGGCTGTTCCAATACTATTTTCTTAACCACCACTTATCCAGGTGAAACCATACCCCATTGGATATTGGGGGGTATATTGATATTACTGGATGAATGGATCTCATAGGTGGGAATTCACATTTGTTCTAATAGGGGCAGAGATAAGGAATTTAACTCTCCTCTATCCTGTTTAGTACCGGTATAATAATATTGATTTCTAGGCAGCCCGGTTTGGGGCAATGTTTGAGGCAATGGGGAAGGAGTGTAGAGGGAATGGGATTTTGACCCCCCCCCCCCCCCCCCTACTTTGATCAAAATTTAAAGAGTTGAAAATTTCATGCCTTATTCATCATTAGTTGTACATTAGAAGTTCACATCCAAAATAGGTTAGAATTGTTCTTATAGTTTGGTTCGAATTGCCAACATGTATGTTTTTAAACCAACAGTCCAAATGTTCCTACTAGCAGATATTCGCTGAAAAAATTATCAGAATTATTCTTTTTCGAATGCACAATAAGGTATATAACCCTTGGAACAAACGTCGCACTACCGACGACTCAAATTCAATTATTTTAATTTGAGCCGACAAAAGTGCGACGTTTATTTCAAATAAATGCAAGTAGAAGCACTATCGACGAAGTACATGTATTCGTGTTGGCAACACAAATTTAATTGCTGATGCGTCTGAGATCTGTGTTTGATACAAACGTCGCATCACTGTCGACTCGAATTTATATCGGATAAATGCAAACAAGCTGCATAATGATATGCTAATGAGGGAATTCCAATTTAAACTGGAAAACACCTACGAACGTGACGTAATTTGGTGGTATTTGAATTCGAGTCGGCGAAAGTGCGAAGTTTGTTTCAAATTAAATGCGAGTAGACGCACTAAATAAATATTTATTCCGTTTGGATATACCCACTACTATGCATGGAATGCGCAAATTTCACATCAATGATGGGTTGAAATTGTTCTTGTAATTTGATTTTCCAACAATGAATTATTGGGGAATTTGTTGTTTCTTAGACCAACATTGGCATATTTTCCTTATTTTGGTCCAACATTTTGACTGATATGGCCATCAGTCATAATTATTAATTATTTTCCTATGCTTTCGTTCAAAATTATGAACTTCGTGGGGCGCGACATATTGGAAATTTCCAACACTCGGAAAGCTTGAGGCCAGCCTAGATGCTATAGGTTTGTGCGATTTTCATGGTCAGATTTAAAAACTTCTCTCCCACCATGCCCAACTATCAGATCGGATTTTCAGGTTCAGATCTCGAATTTTTCTTCTACTGACAAAACCACGGTCCGCCCAGTGAATAATCACAAGTCTATTGATCCATTCAGAATAGGCTATCATCCAGGCATGCGAAGGAACAGCCAAGCGGGATGGAAATTGAATTACGTAAATTTATTAGCCCCCCCCCCCGCAACGGAGACCCTCTAGATATACGTCCCTGCCCACCATGTTTATTAGACCACGTGGTTTTAGATAGGCCTACTGCAATATAGTGTTATACCATGTTGACCTCAACTTACTATTAAATTGTTAAAAAGGTACAACGTTTTCGTATAAAAAGTAAACTGAGGTTTAATGATAACTCCGTCTACATAACCTAACCAATATAAGGATGTGAGGTTTAATGATAACTCCATCCAGGCCTCTGCCTAGGGGTTCAGAACAGGGAGACTTGAAGTCTCCCTCCAGGAAATTTAGGGAGACTTCAGGGAGAAGTGGGGAGACTACCACTAGGCCACGGATAATCCGATTAAGTAATAAAACTTTCACTGAATGACCTTCACCTTCCTTAATTGGAAATAAGCTAAATCTACTGTACTTTGAACGTTTGAAGTAGAGTTGTCCTTCCTGGACTATATTCACGGCTTTCTAAGTACCCGGATGTATTAAAACGTATTCGAACACAGTGAAAGACATCTTGAATGATCAAGGAATAATGAAATCTGCTATCAATTCAGTGGCTATATGATATACTGCTCGACAGGCTTACAACAACCTATGTTGGGTTGTCGTGAACATCGGACATCAAAGGGTTATTGTTTTAGTAAAATAGACATGCATCCCAATCACCCTTCATGGAACTGATAAGTGTTAAAACATTTATTTGTGACACTCACGATGGTCAGTAACAACACCGATGCGAACATCTCATCGTGTTTTCAGCGTGTCAAAACATTCGTGATTAACATTCATTACCGCAAAGGGAACAAAGGCGACTGAATAACAACACAAAACAATAGGTCATATTTTATTTTTTATTTTAAACACTTGGGTCTTTGTCTCTGCATCGTCTGTTTCTTTTCGGGATGGCCGCCACAATTCATCTATATACGGACATGTCTGGAAAAAAACTAGAAAAAAAATCCCCCCCCCCCCTAAAATTGAAGGCGACTTTGATTTCGCCTTAGGGCGAAGTCAGCGACAGTAAGGCGAAAATCTTGCCCGAGTCGCCTTGTGAGATGAGGCCTGACTCCATCCATATAACCATAAAGATGTGAGGTCTAATGATAACTCCATCTACATGTACATGTACATAACCAGTATAAGGATGTGAGGTTTAATGATAACTCCATCTACATAACCAGTATATTAAAGGATGTGAGGTTTAATGATAACTGCATCTACATAACAATATAAGGATGTGAGGTTTATTGGTCTAAAAACAACAAATTCCCTAATAATTCATTGTTGGAAAATCAAATTACATGTAAAAGAACAATTTCAACCCATCTTAGATGTGAAATTTGCACACATCCATGAATTTGAGTCATAGGTAGTGCGACATTTGTTCCAAGGGTTAGTAACATATCAAGTCATTTACTGAAACGTATACCCAGCGTGCAGTGAAATTTGCTACATAGGTCAGGGGGGTGAAAAAATGCTGGGGTGGGTGGGTGGTCAAAGCCACCAACAAGCAATTTTATCCGCAACTAAAAAAACAATTTCCTGTTTGTTTTTTTAGTGTTTTGGCAATGAGTTGGGCTTCAAAACCACTTTGAATCAGTTTGAATGAGAGAAATAATGTAATTCTAACTGGTAAACTGACTGCAGGCAGTTATCGTGTTGTATTTTGTTGCAAATTTTGAAATCCAAGATGGCCGCTGGCAGCCATGTTTTTTTGGCCGAATGACCTCAAAATGACTCATTCCTATTTACATGTCCATGTTAACATCCATGATAAATAGTATGCACAGAAATTCATATACAGCTGTTTACAGTGAATCCCCCCCCCCCCCCCCCCCCCCCCCGCAAATCTCTGTTTTAGTGTTAAAAGGGGGGGTGGGTGTCAAAAAATGGTCGGAAAAAACTGCCGAAAACGGAAAATATTTGGCGGTGGGGGTGGGTGGGTACAAAAAATGATCGAAAGGGAAAAAATGCCATACATGCCTGAATTTTTTTTTCCGACCCCCCCCCCCCCCACCCCTGCATAGGTTGTAAATGTACATTACCATATTATCATGAAAAATTCTTTTTCTTTGCAGGTTAAACCTTCACTACGTGAAATCTAACGATGACAATGATGTAGTGTTATTGTGGCGTATCCTTGGAGAATTAAAACAAGACTTTTCACAAAATGACTTGGAATCACCCAGTGAGAAATGCCTCGCAGCAATAATAGCCAATGCGTTGAATGTTACAAGATCTCTAAATTCAAAGACAGGATTGACTCAGTTCGCAAAATTGACAGAACGCCAAAATTCTGACTATGCTGACTGTGGTATACCATCGATCTCAAGCCCATTCACAATTACTGTGGAGACAAGCGGAGAAATGGTTTTTAAGTGTCCATCGGGGTTCGTTGTCGAACAAGACGAGGTCTGCTACTATTTAGTATTTGAAGCAGATAAAACTTATCTCAGAACAAGACATATATCCATCGAAATGCTACACGCCCGAGGCAGATCGCAGAGCAACTATGATGGCTACATGAATTTTGTGTCTGGTTTACGTCTGTGTAGAGGGTACAACTCTGTCGGTCCTAATTCCACCAGACTCATCCATGAGGAGTGGACATTTGTTGCAACGGGTAGCAGACACCATATGACACGATCAAAACAGTGTTTGGTTATGGTAAAGATGTCTAGTGAAAATGATCGATGCCCAACGTGTGTAAAATCAATGCAAAGTAAACGCCCGCGCATTACTGATACACATAATGTATTTGATGCATTGGCAAATAATGAACCAAATTCTCAGACATTTCCAATAAACGAAAGTACAATATCTACACAATGGGAACCAGGAAGTTCAAATGATCCAGTTCTGCCCATGAATGAAACTCAAGTATGCGCTGATGGAGATTCCGTTGCCACAAAAAAAGATACACCAAATGTATCTGATGAATTTGTATATATTGACATGGAAAATGATCAGCCAAATTCTCAGACATTTGTAATAAACGAAAGTACAATATCTACACAATGGGAACCAGGAAGTTTAAATCATCCAGATCTCCCATTAACTGTTGCTCAGACATTGCCCGTGAATGAAACTAAAATATGCGCGGATGGAGATTCCGGTGCCACAAAAACTGAAACACGAAATGTAACTTATGTATTTGCAAATATTGACATGGAAAATGATCAACCAAATTCTCAGACATTTGTGATAAACGAAAGTACATTATCTGCACAATGGGAACCAGGAAGTTTAAATGATCCAGATCTGCCATTAACTGTTTCTCAAACATTGCCCATGAATGAAATATGCGCAGATGGAGATTCCGGTGCCACTAATCAGTTACCGGTTGCAGACATCGATTCCAATAACATCCCAACGAGCGATGAAGATTCTGTCCTCATTGATTACAATAACATCCCAATAAGCGATGAAAATTCTGTGCTGTTGGACGGAAATGACCACCGTGATATGGTTAAAATGCTGGATAGCATTGTGAAGTCGGGAGCTCCAAAAAACTTTCGAGTTTTACTCGAAAATCAATGCAAAAACAGCACTGAAGGTCTTGACAGGAGGGGGAGAAGATGGGATCCTCAATTCATCAGCGTATGCCTTGACATATACTGTAGATCTCCTGCGGCATATACCATCCTAAAGGAATCACAGATGCTTGTGCTGCCATCGGTTAGGCTACTCAGATACTACAAGAAATCCGCCAGTCACATAGCTGGGTGACAAAAGGAAATCTAGAATGGATGCAGAACCAGTAACTGAGGCTGAAATGGGCATTGTCACCCACTTTCGTTCAGTTGGGTACCCAGCTTTTAACCCTTTACCCAACAAACCGGCCAAAACCGGCCAAATAAAGCTTCAACAGCCTAAAATATCTTCGGTCTGTCTCAATAGAACCATACAAATATGGATATCATTGGAACCGGCTCCTTGATCACATTGTGATAGTTACAGTTATGCCCTGTGCCAATGCATTCTCTTATATATGCGAGTCGACCATAGGTCGCCTCGCATATATAAGAGAATGCATTGGCCTAAAAAAAAATCTTTTTTTACCATTTTTTCTTACATTCTTTAACAATTTTATAATTTTTAATGTGTTAAGCCAATGCATTCTCTTATATATGCGAGGCGACCTATGGTCGACTCGCATATATAAGAGAATGCATTGGCACAGGGCCCTTCTGTTGGGTAAAGGGTTAAAACTTTCAGTTGGATACCCAGCTTTTATAAAATTTACAGTTGGGTCCCCACCTTTATGAGCAGTCAATCTGCAGTACATATGTCCTATGCATACAATTCTTCTCTGCTTTTATTTTAAAAGCATCGTGACGAATATACATCATAATTCATATGTAAATAAGAATTCATACATTTACAAGGTTCATTTCGCAATCAACTGAGGGCAATCACTAATTATATCAAGCTATGTGTGAGATTTCATAAAGCTGGATATTCAAATGTAAATTTTACAAAAGCTGGGGTACCCAACTGAAAATAAATAAAAGCTGGGTACCCAACTGAACGAAAGGGGGTGACAGTGACCATTTCAGCGTCACTGAGCTGGGTAACAAAAGGAAAATCTAGAATGGATGCGAAATGAGGTAGAGAAGCAATGTGTAACAGAGTTTGGTAAGAGAGGTGACTTGGTACTGGACGAAATGACCATTCAAGGCGAACTACAAATGATAAGATCGGGTGATGCCTATAAAATAATTGGCGCAACAGATGTTGGGAGCACTAATAATATTGATATCATCGAAAGAGGGTCTAAAAATGCAGTAATGTAGTCTAGGAACAAAGTCACGGTAACCTTCGTGTTGGTTATTCTGTTAAAATAGTCACACCCGTAAAAAACGCCATAAAAGGTATTTAAAGGATATTTAAATGTAGATATATTTTTTCCTTATATGATTGCGAAGTTCAAACGCTGCATTATGTAAGCAAAAGCCAGATTCGGTAACATTTACGCTTTAGTTTACATAACACAGCGTACAAACTTGACAATAACAGACTATTTACGTGATGTCTATGATTGATGCAAGAATAAAATCTGTCTATGTTATTATGTTTTGACAACAGTACCCAGCGCTATGGCCATCCATTCATTTAACCCTTTCAGTGCCAGGGGCCGATCTCATCGGCCCTAATTTACGGTCTGTAAAATCGGCCCTAAAAAAATAAACAAAATTTGTTGTTGTTTTTTTTTTTTTTTAGATTTTAAAACAATTATTAAAATTGTAAAAAATAATAACAAATGATGAAAAATTGTTAGGCCAATGCATTCTCTTATATATTCGAGGCGACCTATGGTCGACTCTCATATATAAGAGAATGCATTGGCACAGGGTATATGGGTTGATACAAAAATCGGACCTGGCACTCAAAGGGTTAAACACATTTCCGACCATGTTCTCTTAAATATACACATTTATATTTTATCGTTAGGGATGTTGTTGGTTTCTGTGATGGAGTAATTGATCACTAGTGTGTCAATATGCTTCATACACAGGATCTCGCCATATCACAATTATAAAGTTGCTGAAACCTCACAGAACCCACAGACATTCCTGATGATTAAATATATGACTTGTTTATGTGAGCAATGGACCATAACATTTATTCTGTTGTTGTTGTCCCAGGAAGATATATACAATCTTTAACCCTTTCAGTGCCAGGTTTGATTTTTGTAACAACCCATATACCCTGTGCCAATGCATTCTCTTATATATGCGAGTCGACCATAGGTCGCCTCGCATATATAAGAGAATGCATTGGCCAAACAATTTTTCATCATTTGTTATTATTTTTTACAATTTTAATAATTTTCTTATTATCTTTAACAGACTTATTTTGTAGGTTTAGTGCCAGGGAATCTTACATTTTTGATTGGCATCAAAACTATTACTATGAATATATATGAATTGGTGATAGTTTTGAGTTATAACATGCCCCTAAGGTTTTATCCAGTTTGTTTTTTAATTCGCTTTTGCATACACAAAAGAAATTCAACCCAAAAAACAAAATCTAAATTTTTTTTTTTTTTTTTTAAATTTTTAGGGTCGACTTTTCAGACCGTAAATTAGGGCCGATGAGATCGGCCCCTGGTACTCAAAGGGTTAATGGATGTGAGGTACTTGTTATCTATTATTTAGAATATGGTATTTCCCTACACACCTGTTTTGCTATTGATGATACACCATGAGGGTGTTTTAATGGCATAAACTTTTCATCATTGTGATTGCCTTCAAGGTACTCAACCCGAGCAGACACTACTTTCACTTTGGGGGTAAAAAAATTAATTTGAGTCGAGGAACCCACCCATCAAAGCGCAGAGCGATATAAGGTATCGATTTTTGAAGTTTGTTATTTCTCGAGATGCGTAATAATATATGGCATAGAAAGACGTGGTCAAACGTAAGGCCTCGGAGACGAAATCGCTGATGAAGATGGATTACTCTAAAATCAAGTGGTAATACCGGTACATGTACGACCAAATTACGTGATACTTACATGTAAGTGATAATACAGCAATATTTTGTCGAACAAACTGTTGATAAACAAGTTTTGAAAACTTTGGTATCACAGTTGACAGTGGTTGGCATTATTTTGTTGCATTAAATCGATTCTGATAACTAAAGCACATTTTGAAGAAATAATGATGTTGTATATTGATGATATGGGGACCGTCTGATCAGATTGAGTACTTTAATTGAACTAATACTACGTAGTAAAGTATGCGAAATGCCACTAGAATGCAGGAAAGCTTGTTTGATTCAATTATGATGTCTCAATGTGTTATCAACAGCATAGTTATGCCTTATTATAAGTAATGCTCTAATTAATCGACTCCTTAACCCTTTACCCAACAAACCGGCCAAAACCGGCCAAATAAAGCTTCAACAGCCTAAAATATCTTCGGTCTGTCTCAATAGAACCATACAAATATGGATATCATTGGAACCGGCTCATTGACCACATTGTGATGGTTACAGTTATGCCCTGTGCCAATGCATTCTCTTATATATGCGAGTCGACCATAGGTCGCCTCGCATATATAAGAGAATGCATTGGCCTAAAAAAAAACTTTTTTTAACACTTTTTACCATTTTTTCTTACATTCTTTAACAATTTTATGATTTTTAATGTGTTAAGCCAATGCATTCTCTTATATATGCGAGGCGACCTATGGTCGACTCCCATATATAAGAGAATGCATTGGCACAGGGCCGTTCTGTTGGGTAAAGGGTTAACCAAAGCTGAATTATGGATAACTTTTCAGGATTTAGTCGGAATTATGGCTTGTTGCCATTCATCGGAGAGCTTTCCGATGAATGGCAACAAGCCATAATTCCGACTAAATCCTGAAAAGTTACCCATAATTCAGCTGTGGTTAAGGAGTCGATTAATTAGAGCATTACTGTATGTCGGTCACATTTGGATATCCGAATTATCTGACACCTATATTGTTATATAACATAAATGTTCTTGCAGGTGGAATTCTTGAATGCGCGGTTGAATTTTTGGGTATGCTTAAGCATGCAAAAGCGAATTTAAAAACAAACTGGATAAAACCTTAGGGGCATGTTATAACTCAAAACTATCACCAATTCATATATATTCATAGTAATAATTTTGATGCCAATGAAAAATGTAAGATTCCCTGGCACTAAACCTACAAAATAAGTCTGTTAAAGATAATAAGAAAATTATTTTTAAAATTGTAAAAAATAATAACAAATGATGAAAAATTGTTAGGCCAATGCATTCTCTTATATATACGAGGCGACCTATGGTCGAATCGCATATATAAGAGAATGCATTGGCACAGGGTATATGGGTTACACTTTTCTGACTGAGAATTCAACATTATTTTTTTTAAAACTTTTTCTTTCAATTCGATGACACATTTAATGACCATAGAATATATATTTGAAACAGTCTGATGCGCCCACAGCGAATAAAATTGCTAAACTACAATATTTAACTCATTATATTTATCACAATTACCAGCACACGACGCCACTCTTTCGATTAAATTTAATAAGTGACTCTTTGACGAAATCATTATCGATTGTGGTTTGTTTATCTGAGGTTTGTTTTGGACGAACGAATGACAGAATTGACACATCGGATGTTGTTCAATATGTCTGGCACTAATATTTCCATTGGGAAAGGAACAAATGGATGTAGTGGTGGAGTGGTAAAATTGTCAGTCTGATGTTGTAAAATGAACACTTGATATGCTTGAAGAGACTGAAAGGTTTGTGATCTATTAATTTTATTGCGGAAATTTTGTCACAGAAAATCATTATATTGTTAGCATGTATGCAATGTATAGGCTACCTTTATGAAAGCTATAATGACACTAGAAGTGGAATTTATTAGTTCCACGTGTGACAGTACAAATGTACTTCTAAGTTGTGCACCGAAGTTAATGCAATAAACAATATTATTTTATAGCAATATACCTAATTTTGATCAAACTGAACAACTGTTGCATATATAACTCTGGGGTTCACTGGTACACATACTAGTATAGTGTACCCATGTCTCAAATTCTTCTGCAGAGCATTCTACCCATATGCAATCAGCTGCAACATCTCATAAATAACACATTCCTGTGCGTGATATCCCAATCTCACTTGTAAGAACAAGTATATGTAACTGTATCAACAGTACTTTGAGTATACATTTAAATATTTCCCAGAATAAATATCGTTGTTAACTTGATTGACATTCATTAACTTCAAATCACTAACACCATTTGTTCGTATAAACTTGACATTAATATTTCACTGGTGGTTTCCTTACTTGCTTTGATCAGGCTGTACAATACTGAACAAGTATAAACAAGGTCACAGATAAATATAACAGAGTGCAATACTACTGAAATCAAGCAGGGGTTTTGAAAGTGTAAATGAAGCTTAGTTTACAATTAAAATCCATGACAGGTACTACTGACCTTGATATGACAGGCATCAATTAGTTGGTGCCTGTCATAGTGACAGGCACTCCCTGGGGAATTTTAAGAAATTATTTGCAGGCTTGTCCACCATCGGTTGTTGGATTCAATGAAATTTGGTGTGGGTGTACATCTTCACTACTGTGAGAACATTGAATGGGGTGTTCTATTGTCTGCCAGAGTATCTGTCATAGGTTATACCGGTAGGTGGTATGCCGCATGGGTTTAGCACCGGACACCAGTCCAACTCTTATTATTATCTGTATAGAAAGCGTACTGATTGTTGTTCTACAGTGTCAAATCTGATAGTGCATCTTTAATATACACTGTAATTAATGTTATTTGGTCAATTTGACTCTTATGTGCTGACATCTGTCATTCAACTTTACAGCGTCTATATCAATAAGGATTTAAAGAACATGATTCAGTCGACAATCACATGGCGACAGGCAGGTTATGGTGAATAATTGAGTGAGTGTTCTGTGATTACAGCTCGATGTTCCAGACTGATGCTGAATATATCTCAGATAGAGAGATGAAGAGTTTAGGTATGCTCAGGAACTATGAAGCTGAAGTTAATATTTTCAGTGCCTACTGAGTACAGATAATATTTTCTTTACTAAATAATCATTGACAAGTACCGTAGTTAGTTACCTTAGGAAATATTTAGAAAATAATATTGGAAGTTTAACCCTTTCAGTGCCAAGGGTCGATCTCATGGTCCCTAATTTACAGTCTGTAAAATCGGCCCTAAAAAAATTTAAAAAAAATTATTTTAGATTTTTAAATTTTTTTTGGGGTTGAATTGTTTTGGGTATGCTTAAGCATGCTATAGCGAATTTAAAAACAAGCTGGATAAGTCCTTGGAGGCATGTTATAACTCAAAACTATCACCAATTATTCATAGTAATAATTTTGATGGCCATGAAAAACGTAAGATTCCCTGTCACTAAACCTACAAAATAAGTCTGGCACTGAAAGAGTAAAAGAATATAAGAAAAAACTATTAAAATTGTAAAAAATTGTAAAAAATAATAACAAATGATGAAAAATTGTTAGGCCAATGCATTCTCTTATATATGCGAGACAACCTATGGTCGACTCGCATATATAAGAGAATGCATTGGCACAGGGTATATGGATTGATACAAAAATCAGACCTGACACTCAAAGGGTTAACATATGGCAGTTTTCTGAACTTATTATCTGAACATTTCCCCACAATAAGAATCCTTCTGCATTTGTATTGTAAATGTTTCTGTCTCTCTGCTCATATTCCCTAAATACACCTCCAAATAAATTACGGAACATTCCCATGATACATGTACCGATATGAGCATTTCCATGCAAACCTCCAGAGCAAAATTTACATGTAAAATATATTTTGTAACGTATTTGCATTTGAGAAATTTCTATCAATACAACACTGGACCTAATTTTGAAAAACAATATAATATCAGGAATACATCTGATTGAACAAATACTGAGCTGAACCACCAGATACATGTCTATTGTTTTCATATTCTTCTTTCAATGTTTTCTGCGAAGAAATCTTATATTATGACTCATCTCATTATTATAAATCTCAATTGGCTACGTAAAATTTAGTCTCGATTATCCTGCAATAGCTACAGTGATGCTCTAATTAATGGACTCCTTAAACACAGAAGAATTATGGGTAACTTTTCAGGATTTTGTCGGAAATATGGCTTGTTGCCATTAATCGGAAAGCTCTCCCCGAGAGCTTTCCGATGAATGGCAACAAGCCATATTTCCGACTAAATCCTGAAAAGTTACCCATAATTCTGCTGTGTTTAAGGAGTCCATTAATTAGAGCATCACTGTATCCCTGAGAAGGCGATTTCTCCAACTCAGTTATCCAGGAACAGACTGGTTCTCTGGTGTCAGGGGTTACAGAGCAGATGAGAACTCCCAGAATGTTCATATACATGTAGCTAGTGTGTTGTTTGATGGGATACTATAGATAAAGGTCTGCTCTGGGCTAAAGACCCTTCCACACAACATTTGCAGTAAAGCTATTTTCTGCATCAATGGCGTCTACAGCGGTTACTCATATGTTTCCATATGTTTGAACTTGGTTTTATTTTTGTTATTCTCATTATACATATTTTGAACATTGTTTTTTTTTTTGTTATTCTCATATTTAAAAAAAAATGACTGCATGGTGCAGTGATGCACAATCGGTCCCAAACTAACCTAGATGGAACACTGCTGTGCTTCCAGTGTACTCGTTCCATACCATCATTGTAAAATTCTGAATTAGCCGAGCCTCAGCAGCCGAATCACAAGCGGTAACCGCCAGACTAGGACATTGATGTAATTCTGTGGCAGCGTTTTCTGTTTATTTTGCTATTTGCCTGCAATGTAAGCAGTCTGCAAGCACTTATTTCTTCCAGTGTGATCTAATTAGATGAAGTCACAAATCCCATGTGGAAGGGCCATGTGTACAAATGCAGATATTTCATTCTAGAAATCACTACTACACATGCAACCTCACAACAAAAACAAGTTTCAGTATCAACATCGTGGCAGAATCTTTTACTGGATCATGCCAATAGTATAACTATTATCCTCAAACTGTCTGTTACCGATATGTTAATACCGTCTACTCAGTACAATTTTTATATGCCCTTTAAGGTCGTATTATGTTATCAGTCTGTCCGTCCATCTGTCCATCCGTCTGTCTGTCTGTCGAGCTCTCCACCCATCCGTCCGTCCACCGTCTGTAACATTTTTGGTTTCTGATTGATAACTCCA
Source organism: Siphonodentalium dalli (assembly GCA_032622095.1). Classification (NCBI taxonomy): domain Eukaryota; kingdom Metazoa; phylum Mollusca; class Scaphopoda; order Gadilida; family Siphonodentaliidae; genus Siphonodentalium; species Siphonodentalium dalli. Next base: position 57,898,246 of record CP136063.1, read on the forward strand.
GTTTGAATTATTTGATCTGAACCAAAGCTGGTATGTGTATTTCCCAGCTAAAACAACAGGCCAAGTTCGAATATAGGTTCTGTCTAATTATTTTTACATGAGTTACATCCATTGTTCGACTTAGAATTTGACCACATTTGTCATTGAAATTAGGGGTATATCAGATTTTCTTCAAATGTAAGCTCAAAGTATTATTTGTTTTGTGGCAGTACAATTCAAAATGGCTAAAAGGCGTATTTTGCCACACCCTAGCAATGATCTTGTTCAAAATGCTCACCAAAACTTTTGATTTAGCTCTTGACAGCCATTCACAAAATCATAATGAAATTTGTCATGGCTGTTGACATTGACATGTAGATGCGATCGAGTTATTTTGGGATCGTTCGACCATAAAACATGGCCATCAGTGGCTGGAGTGTTCGTCTGATCATCATGAAATTTGTTGTGGATGTTAATATTGACATGTAGATAGGAATGAGTCATTTTGGGGTAATTCGGCTATAAAACATGGCTTCCGTAGCCATTTGGATTTTACTCTTTGTATGACTGATTCCTTTGGCATGGGCTACAGGTCGTACCTTTGGTCAGATCATTATGAAATTTGTCATGGCTGTTAACATTGATATGTAGATGGGAGCGAGTCATTTTGGGGTCTTTCGGCCATGGATATAATATAGCTGCCGGCAGCCATCTTGGATTTCAAAATTCAAGCTATTAGCCCAGGCTACAGGCTGGAGTGTTCATCTTATCATCATGAAATTTGTTGTGGATGTAAATTTTGGCATGCAGACGGGAACTAGTCATTTTGGAGTAATTCAGCCATATAACATGGTCAGTAGCAGCCATCTTGGATTTTACTCTTTGGATGACTAAATCGTTTGGCACGGGCTGCAGGTTGTACTTTCAGTCTGATCATTCTGAAATTTATCATACTGTAACTTTGAAAAATTGTTAGGCCAATGCATTCTCTTATATATGTGAGGCGACCTATATAAGAGAATGCATTGGCACAGGGTATATGGGTTGATACAAAAATCGGACTTGGCACTGAAAGGGTTAAAGTAAGACCCAAAATATGAATAAGCATCATTACAGTTTATGAAATTGGCCGGTTATTGCCATGGAAACAACTCTCAGTTCTACTCATTCATTACAAATCAGACAAACGTAGAGTATTATACTATAAAATGTTAATAATATTTTCTGGATAAGGTGATTTGTTATTTTGCAGTTTAGATAGGCTTAGCTGGTTACCATGGATACGGATGTAGAATTCTAGAATCTGGCATAAGAAAACAACTCCCTGTGAAATACGACCCTTGTAAGTGAGTATTTTTCCCATTTTTCGCTTAACTTTACTTTGTAAAGTTTGAGCTATTGCCATGGGTTGATGTCTGTGTGTCAATAATTTCCTTTGGCTCACCCTACATGTCATATCCCTCATCCGATCATCACCAAACTTCATATGGATGTTTGCGGTGTCCTCTAGATGGGAGCCATCAATTTTTTTCTGAAATTGATTAAAAGTATGGCCACCAGCAGCCATTTTGTATTTAAAATTTGAATTCATCGGCACAACCTGCAGCCCGCAATTATTGGAGAAATGTTAACAGGTATGATTAGGATCACCTCTAGATGAGAGCTATAAAATTTTAATGATTTTCAATAAAATGCATGGCCGCTAGCAGCCATCCTGTATTTCACTCTTTGCATGACTAAATCCTCATCCCTCATCCGATCGTCAACAAGTGTCATAAGGATCTTCGGAGTGACCTCTAAATGGGAGCAACAATATTTTCTAAAATCCTTTGGCACACCCTACATGCAGCATCCATCAACCCTCGTCCAAATTTCCAATTTCATCTTGATAGAGGCTGTCCAATTCTTCCGACATTTGTTAAAAAACATGGGCGTCTGGAGCCATCTTGGGTTGCACCGTTTAGTCTAGTAAACAAACACAAATTTTAGTGTCAACCTAGAAAAAATTTGGACTAAGTTGGTTTTTATTACATTTTGAAGAGGAACATATCCTCTATAACATAACCAAAATCTGCTAAAATTCTCTTTGATCTTTTCTAGCTCAACTTTACTTTGTAAAGTTTGAGCTATTGCCATGGCTTGGTATGCGTCGTCTGTGTGTGTGTCCGTGTGCCCTTGGTTGGATCAGTATGAAATTTGTCATAGTTGTTTAGATTATTTATGAATTAGTTTTATTTACAATCATTAATTAGAAGAGCCAGGGCATAAAATTAGGTGAATAACTCGCGATGTTCCATTGGATGTGATCCAGTCAGAAGGTATAATATATATATATATATATAGTGCGCACATTTTTTTCTCAGTCATTTGTTCAGGGGCACTCCGGACTAACTGGATTGGCGTAACAACAACCATAGATCTGAAATTAACAGTGTTATTAATAGTTATTAATAAACATGATGTCCTTCAGAATACATGTACATAATGAATGTTCCTTATCAGGACTACACATCCGTCGGGCTCTCCCGTCTCCTCAAACGAATCAGCCTGAGTAACCACAGTCTGGCCAGCGATTCACCAGGATGAATACCATCAGACAAGAGGGAAGCTGTATACCGGTACTTGACAATGGGGTTGCTTGGTTTCATATGAGGCACTAACATATCTTGGCAGATTTTGGGACACTGCTGTTGTGGCGGGTTCATCTGATTCACTGCCAATATGTACTGTTTTATGAGCCTCTTCAATTGGCGGTCTTGTTGTTTGAATAAGATAGGATGTCGGTGCTGCTTCATTCAGTTCCACTTTCTCAGTAACATAAGCCAACACTCCAAAAAGAGTACTGTAGAATGACCATTTACTTCCAGAATCTTCGACCTGATCAACCTCAAATTTGTAATTGCGATCTGGCATTCAGTCTCATATAAACAACTTTTCCGCACTTTCCTGTCATGTCACAAGTACCAAGCCAGACCACCACTATGGGATTGGTAACATTTTTAACTTCCTCGAATGTCCTATCTGTGGCCATCCCTGTGCTAATACCCGCTTTGTAGACGAATTCCACGTGGCACTTGTCAAATTCCTTTGCTTGCTGTTGCAGATATCGCCCTTTGATGTCCGTGAATACAAACGTGGGGCGGCTTGGTAGGCCGCCAAGTTCATCTTCCTCTTTTTCTCAAGTTTTCTGACTTCTTTCCTAACTTTCTCCATGATTTTGATCCAAAAAGTAGCGTTCAGAAAAGACAGACTGTGTGCATGGAACAAGTATTTTTCTGTGATAGCTTACAATTCGGCGCATGCGCAACATATGAGATGCATAAAATTATATAATTGTTCGTGGATATTCTATTTCTAAATACTTACCGCAATGTATATGTCTTTCCTGTCCCACACTGGCCCGTTATTATAATATTATGTCCACCAGCTGCAAGTCTTGCCGTCTTTTTCTGCATCACGTACAGCTCGTCCTGTGATGCCATTTTTATCTCATTTTCAGCAACTTCTTAAATTCCAATAACACTTTAATCCAAACCGAAAGCTGGAAATTTGTCAACCATAAACTTCGTTCTGCTTCCCAGTTCGGGTTTTTGAGGAAGGTAAAAATCGTGACGCATTACTCGATTGAAGACGATCCGTTTGAGAATCGTGTGGGAACTTCTGTCATAAATGGTGATTAAAAGAGCTTATATAAAAAATTATCCTGGTAAGGTTATAGATGGGTGACTATTTTACAAGTTTGAAAAAAATTAGAAGGTGAGATCAACTGATAATTGTTGTGAAATGGCTGTTGAAGTGGACGGGTAGCGAAAATGGGCGATACCCTAGCCTTCATACCTTTTCAATCTATCCTTATTCAGAGGACTATATTGTCATAAAAACCTATTTTTTGACACAAATTCCAATACCTGTGACCCAGTGCAACAAACAGTCTATAGACTATATGACATTTAAATGAAAAATATGAAGTTTTTTCCATGATACTGACATTGGAGATAAAAAATCTCCCTATTTTTCACTAAATCTCCTGATTTCTGAGAAAAAATCTCCCTATTTCCAATTTTGAAAGTAAACAGGTCTGTTCCCTATATGTACCGGTATTCAAAATCTATAATTATAAAACATTTAGAATGGCTTTCTTTAGTGTACGTGTACCTCTGATTTATTCCTCGATACTGTGCATGAATGTTGATAATGAGTGGTACTCAAAGAAACAATTGGATTTATCATTGCAACAAAGATAAACTCCACATTTTGAACATTTGAAGGATATCTTTCTACGTTTGTTTGGATTTTGGCTGTATGACACATCTGGGAACTTGGCTGTGAACTTTTCAGAATTTTATATTACACAATTCACAAACATGGTCGTTCCCTTCACCAACAACAGGGAGATGGTTTTTGCCATCCAGCCGATGATGTGATTTGCATGCTGGCGCAGATGAGCAAGGACGACCCGACCTTGGTCTTTGTTCTCTGTATTCTCCAACTAGTTGATGGGCAACATCTAGTTTGTCGAGCTCAGGTCACGCTTCCTTTTTCAGTCCTTCGATTTTGAGGTGCGCAAAGCGCACGCGGATCTAAAAACCAGCGAGTTATTAAATGCGCATGCTGAAAATTTCAAATGCGCACCTTGGAATTTGCAACCAGTGAACGAGATTTTAACAAATAACACACCAATGGTTAAACGCCGACAAGACTATTCACCATGTATCTTTCTCAGCAGTGATGACGTTGATTACGAACCTGGTAACGAAACTCCGATACTATCAAAGCGAAATAGGGTTGACTCGTCGGATTCCGATGAATCTGATTGCGGTAAAGATTAGGATTCCACTTCCGAGTTCGAAGCTTTAAGCGAATCTGATGAGCATGCGCTCTCAGACGCGGAAATCGACTAATTACCGTGATCAGATTCACCGGGATTGCCGGATTGTTGATGTTATTATCATGTGGAATATTGTACAATATAAACATATGTTTTTATTTCTCCCTCAAAAAAGGCGCGCGCAAATCCCAAAAGCTACGAGCGATATATCGCGCACCTACGTTTTCCAAATTCGAAGGACTGTTTTTTTCCTGGAACAATGTGATTCACATGATAACCTTCCAATATATAGGCATTATAAAGAGCACACTCCATAAGTTTGTGTTCTACTTTCTGATACCACCTCGTCGCTTTCTTAGATTTATTTGTCCGAGTCATCTGATCCAATCTGTCCACACCATTCATGAATTTTGAATACTGAATCACTACTGGTGGACAACTGATATGTTTCCTCTCATTTCCTGCGTCTCGCTTCCTCCTTGGAACAGTTAAATTATTCGCTTCAGGTAAGAGTCCTTCCATGAGGTAACAATTAACTCACAACATTGCACTGCAACATTGCATACATTCTGTGTCACCATGTTGGAGTTTATTAGCAGCCGTCTTTGTTTTCACAAGTTGTTGTGGGAAGTGCTGTCCCTTTTTTTTAAACGTGCCAATCATGTATGTATCCTTGGCAAACAAATACTTCCCAAGCATTGGGCTTGTGAAAAAGTTATCAAGGTAAATTGTGTGGCCTCGTCTGAGTAGATGATTTACAACTGACACAACAACTTGAACCGACATTCCCAGTAGTGATTTAGCCGTTGATTGTTTCCCACGCTATCTGCCACCACCCACACCTTAACTCCCCACTTTACTGGTTTGTCCTTCATATATGTGACCCGCCATATCAAATCCAGTCGTAAGTCGGGATTTATAACCCTGTGCCAATGCATTCTCTTATATATGCGAGTCGACCATAGGTCGCCTCGCATATATAAGAGAATGCATTGGCCTAACAATTTTTTATCATTTTTTTTAAATAAATGTTTCTTACAATTTTTAGGACATAAAATAAAAAAACATCCATTACCCTACAGGAAGCCCCACACATATATAGAAACATATAGAAGAGTGTCGTCTGCTCATGTTTGTCTGGGGCTCTGTATGGGTGAAATTATAAATTGTTAAAGAATACAAGAACAAATTATTAAAATTGTAAAAAATTGTTAGGCCAATGCATTCTCTTATATATGCGAGGCGACCTATGGTCGACTCGCATATATAAGAGAATGCATTGGCACAGGGTAAAAAAAATCCCGACTTACGACTGGATTTGATATGGCGGGTCATATATTGTTTGAACTTCAGTCGCCTTTTGAACGGGACCATTGCTTCATCAACAGTGATTTCCTTGTGCAGTATATAGGCAGCCTTAAACAAATCTCTCATTTTTGAAATCATATACCTTAGTTTGTAAATTGGATCATTCCTCGATTCTACATTCGGATCACTGAACTGTGGATATCGCTTTATTGTCATGAAGCGGTCCCGTGACATAGCTTCGGGTATTTTAGAACCCAGCAAGAACTGTGCACGGGTGTTTTGTACAGTAGATTTGTACAGATATCAGTCAAATCGTGTGCTGGACCTGGTGTCAGTGAATAAGTTTTCGGTCTACATACAATAGAATATTTCCGAGACCAGTCGAGAGTTAAACTGGCTGCATGAAGCGCAACAGGAATATCTTTGTCGAAGTTACAATACTTCTGCATTCTGATGTCGAATCGGAATCCGAGCTGTCAGTGTCACATTCACTTTCATGAATAACATCGTTCACATGTGGTAAAACACTTTCAGCCAGCAAACTTCCAGGATGAGCTTCCGTATAAATGAAATTATCGAAAAAATTAGTATCTCCCAATCTTTCGTAGAATTCTTCGTCAGAGAATTCGTTGTCTGACATAATTATTTTTGTGTATTTGTTTACAACATTTTCCCGGAAGACCAAAAGACAATGCGCATGAACAAACTGGATTAAAAACTAATTTTCTATCTTAAGACATGATAGTTCTGGTCTGTTTATGGATTTTCCTGCGGTAATTTTTCGCAGCACCTCCAGTGGGAGTACAATATTGATTCCAATAATAATCATTGTGGTATATACATTGATCGTTCTTGAATATAAAGTTTATAATATTTAGTTATAAAGTAGGGAAGTGAGAATGGTTTCGCTAGCCCGCTGTAGCAGGCCGCCGTGGTGAACATAATGACGCCGTGCCCGCTACAGTGTGCCGCCGGGTTGAAAGAGTAAATGGTATTAAATGGGGATCTATTGATTCTGTGACCTTTCATAGAAGCAGAAATATATGTACACAGTGCACTTTCATGAATGTAACCGGTCATCATTTATTTGTATCTACAACATCGAATCTGTCAAATTTCACTACTATAGAACATTATGAGTGCTATTCATCAAGTTCTTGGTAAGATGTGTACATATCCTATTGTCTGTGTCTTGAAATAGTAGTCATAGTTGCCTTCGATCAAATGATGAAACACGAATATGTCGCTTTTATCACAATAATGCACCGAGGTATACTATGAACACAAGTTATCAAAATACAAAAGAGTACCATAGATTATCTTCAATAAATTATCAACTTAACCAAAATTGTCTACATACTCTATGTCTATGTCTTTATACCTGGAAATTATGGGTCCGTGACTACCCGCCCCTGAGACGACCCGCCCTATTTCACTCCGAGACAACCCGCCCGCCTTATGCTTATGAGATGGTTGTTTAACGAAACTGGGTTGTTCTTTATAGATTTTTATTTGATGTAACAATAAATACACAGGTAATATAATATAAAATATAACTTATGAACACAAAAATGTATAAACGATAATATGTTTATTCATGTTTAATGAACGAAGTAAACAGGTCCCCATTGTGTTTATCCGTCGATACCAAGCTTCAATGTCGTTGTTGATGCAGACGTCGTATAAGTATATGCTCCAGCTCTCTCGAGGGAATGATGAACTGGTTATCCATTGGCGCTGCATGTAATCTACTACCTCCCTTCGCAGTGAATGCAAGGAAACATACTTGCAGAATTAAGATAACCCACACTCAAGAGTTAATATACCCAGTTCCGTCGGGATCATTCAAAGGCTGTTTTTATACTCACCTCGAATTAACATCAGTGAGATGAATCTTAATCACTAAGTGTTGTGATAACACACTGTGATAATGAACCATTTTCATCAAATGTTTGTTTTGAAAGCACCCCTTTTAATTAGTCTTCACTTACATTAAGTGCCGTTCAGTTGTCAAAACATCATGTCAATCTTTACTCTACATGTAGTCCGTGGACGCATTGACATAATTAATGAATAAACACATGTTTTGTTGGTCAAAATCTTTAATAATATAAGAACATAAAAGAACATAATTACTATTAACAATTTCTGGACAAGCCACCCATGTTTATCGGAATGACCCGCCCCGAAAACAGCAGAGGGCCGGGTTGTCTCAGGGGCGGGTAGTTAATTATATTCGCTTATATTCACCAATGCCACATATACCACATCTGTCATAGATTTTATGCTTCAGAAATATCTGGGTTGAGGTCCAGACAAAAGGAGTTTTTACTTCCAATGACCAAGGTTGTGAGTCCAGATACATGTATATATGTCTCAATTCTTTCGACCATTATTTTCAGAGCATTTTTCAATGGTCCCTGATGTTACCAAGATCGTAGGTCAGAAGAGTGTCTATATACATATATGACCTGGTATTCTAAACAAATGTGTGAAGGTTAAAATTTAGGTTTAGAAATCAAACTTTTCATACAAATAAAATCATGGGATTATGAGAGAATAAAGCATTCTGTCCATCGGGATACATTATATCAATATTGCTGATCTTTTTGCTTTCGGTACAAAATGTATCGTTCAGATGACGGTCTGTCAGGCTGGATAAACTCACCTCACAGAGAGTCGGGTGTATAGAGTGTCTGCTAGTAACAACCAGGCTGGGTTACCTCCCTTAATGTGCCTGTGGACGACACATACATCTGAATCGTTAAAAACCAGACTTGGTTAACTCAGCATTACTATTTTTGCCAAAAGTAAGCTCTGTGCATCTTTAGTCATTGTCAAGATGGCCATCTGTTTGTAATTGTCAGTTGCCATTATGTAAAAAATTAGACAGACTCCATTTCACAGAGTTATGAAAACATGTAAAGTTAATAAAACAGAACATTTCCACCATGATGTCGATATAAATAATAAAATCGGTAGCGAAAAATTAATTTTGAACCAACAAAAAATACAGAATGATAATCTCTTCTGCCCGTCGGTCGCAAGGAGGAAAATAAAAATGGCAATTACCAGCGAGACCATCTACATGACAGTCTTGATTGAACCCTCATCATCACCATGGAGACGCCTGAACCCATCTTGCCCATACGGATAATGCGGGTTGAAATTGCCACGGTGGGGGTATGCTAGCACAGCTCTTGTAATCTGATTAGTTTAGTTGATGTAAAAATTTAATGGCAATGTCCCAGGCTTATCTTTTCTGTATGTATTCCTTTATCTTCCACACGTGCTATGAAATTTCATAAATGAACATTCCTTAATAGTCGAATTAATTGAAATCCCATCACACAGTTATTCCAAAAGAAAAAGTCCCGACATCTCAAACAATGCATGTCAAAGGTATGTGAACGTCACTCAACAGTGGGGTCATGTCATGTCAAAGGTCGCTCAAGTGTTGTCATAGTATCCGAAAACCGGCGTAGGAATGTTGTTACCTCAGAATCTGCTGTAAAGCCATATTTCTGATATCCGCTATTTTCATGGCTACTTGACCCAGATGGATGGGGGTCGTTGCCTGCAGACCCAGTCTCTCAACGAAGAATGGGGCGTCTGTTTCTAGCAGCAGCCTGTCCAGTGGGACAGAGCGAAGCACTTCTTGGACTGGTGAAAAATTGTAGTTTGCGGTGGTGTAGCAAAAATAGCTGGCAGGGAAAGATCTGGTCCAGTCGGCTACCATCTGCATTCCCCATGAAGCAGTGAATATGGAACTACTGCATCGGGGAGCCTTTGATTCCCTCGTTGAGCCTGTCATCTTCTGTTGGAATATTATTGGTTTGTTGCAGGCCTAGGGGTTCAGAACAGGGAGACTTGAAGTCTCCCTCCAGTAAATTTAGGGAAACTTCATGATAATCTGAAATTTTAACTAAATTGGATTGGGAAACGGAGTCTGACACAAACTACTTTTGTAAAATTGAAAATTCATAGATATGTTTTAAATTCAAAGACAGTATTAATTGTTCACATTTGCTACTGCATGAGTGGTGGTGACCATGTATGGCTATACAATTTGCGGTTAAAATTGACCTGACGGAACAAAGTAAGGTCTAAATTCCAGTCTCCTTAAAAAGAACCAGTAGCTCATCATAAACTTCATTGCTCAGCACAATTTGTCATTTCCAAAAGCACCCAATCTGATTAGGTCATGTGGATAGGGTACACCATGTATAACTGATTAATAAAAATGCCTCATTGGAACAGTTGAAACTATATAATATATTTTTCTTTTGCAAAACGAGTCAAATTATCACTGGTAAAATTACCGTAAATCCTAAGCTAGTTTTGTCAAATTTGGAAGGCGACTTCATTTTCGCCTTGCGGACATCCGAGGGCGTCTTCGCCGGCCCGATGGCGAGAATTTCGCCCGAGTCGCCTCCTAGCATGGAGCCTGGTTCGTTGACTCTGGAGCCCATTTTCAGCAGCTGCTTAAAATATAGAGTTGAAGAGCTTGATCTGCTTCACTAAGTGGCAATGATCTGTCCAGACCAATCTCTCCCTCATTCTCAAGTAATTTCACCTTCTTAGTGTGACATCCCACAGCGTTCCTCCAGTTTGAGTCTCCAGACAACAGGGCGGAAGGATATTCTTCTGGCCTCCCAACAAGGTGATCAGAAATGTTAAACTAGCCCTGTCCTTGAGGATCTCCAAAGCTTCAGAGATCGATGTTTGTATTTTAAAGCACTTTGCCAATCGGTTTAGATGAAATGGGAGTCTATTCCCGTCAAGTATGGCAAGTCCATCAATGTATGTAGGGTAGCTGAATTACATTTACGAGTACGAGAATGCTGCCCACTAAACACTTCTAGGTTATCAAGATCTGGAAGACTATCAAGACTATGATCGAGTTGATCAAAGAACAAACCTTGAAATAGTGTGTCTGTCATTTGCAGAATGAGGTCCCCAGAGGGTGAGTTTGGTGATGTTACCCTGCATAGTGGGCTGGCATCACCAAAATCACCCTCTGGGAACCTCATTCTGCAAATGACAGACACACTATTTCAAGGCTTGCTGATATGCTAGGCTGTTTTGACTGACTTTCCCATCGACACCATCCTTCTCTCCTCTTCTGCTCGTCTTCCTTCCCCTCTTTCTGATAAATGAGCAGATACATGAGACGTTCCTGGCACGGCAGCTGCCATATTCGATGGTTGTCTCATGTAATCTGTAAACCTGAATAAACAAATAAGAGTGAAGTCCTAGCTTAATTGTAACATCTCTTAATTTTTAAGCTCTGTTTATTTTTATGTTTTCCCATACCATAGTATGGTAAACATAGTGTCGTTGTCCGGATTGACCACTCGTCGTGCGTCCGCCTGTCCGTAGACACTTTACGCATGGTGCGATAACTCAAATATTTTCTATCTGATCGCAACCAACTATATTTAACTGAGTTTTTTTTTTTTAGATTGATTTCCTTGCTCAATTGAACAAAACAAAAAATTAATATGAATAAATAAATAAAAATAATATATAATAAAATATTTTTTGTTTAATTAATAATTAAAAAAAAAAATGTGTTTAAAGTAACAAAATTTGAAAAACTAACACCATTATAACTCTGCCAAGTGTACCCCGAGTCACCACACCAAATTTGGTTTAAATCGGTCCATAACCTTGTGTTATGTACTGGTAAATTTGTTTGGAGCGACTTAACCTAATTCATCAATTCCATCCCATGCCTTTGGACTACTTAGCTATTGATAAGGCTATATTATTTTCTGATGTCTCTTATGCCAATTCATGTGCAAATAATCTGATAAAGAAAGCTATGTGCAAATAATCTGATAAAAAAGGCTATGGTATCTAATTAAAATAAAGATTCAACTATAAACATCACATGGTATTAACCGTAGACTTGGATATCTGTGCTGTAGAGTGATATCTTCCGATGGTCTGAGGTCATTATAATTGTTAGTGGTTTAATAGAGAAGTCAGTGTTCAACATAAACATTTTTTGTGATTTGTTGACAGCTCTGCTATATAATTGATATTAATGGGTCAGCAGTGAGGTGGCTTATCTGTATATACTATATTGTTGGTAGAATTTGATACATTATTATTGTAAACTTAAATTGGACTCTCTTAACCCAAGTATTCCATGTCCAGGTAACTTTTCACATTTAACCAAAGGCTGTGGTGGTTTAGCTGTACCAGTGCATTCTCTTATATAAATGCGAGTGACCCATAAATTCCAATAATTTGTGTTATGCACATTTGTCTATAATATATATGAGGGGATTGCTGTACTATTATGGTGTAACGATAGCTAGCAATACCTTCCAAACACAACCACAACTGATTCACCACTTGCTGGTCATCCCATCCATTCGTGGCGGCATACATCTGAAACTTTGTTTGAAAGGTTTCCCAACTCGATTTTGGTTCTCCATCAAAATTCAGAGATCTTGGTATTTTGATGTCACGTGCGAACTTATCCGCATCCTTAGTAACATTTCCGGTGCCTCTGTATGAGGGGAGGTCTTTACTATTATGGTGTAATGATCGCTAGCGATACCTTCCAAACACCACCACAACTGATTCACCATTTGCTGGTCATCCCATTCCTTCATGGTGGCATACATCTCAAACTTTATTTGAAAGGTTTCCCAACTCGATTTTGGTGCTCCATCAAAATTAAGAGATCTTGGTATTTTGATGTCATGCGTTCCAAACCTTTCCTCCATCCGATGTAACATTTCCGGTCCCTCTATATGAGGGGATTGCTGTACTATTCTGGTGTAATGGTTGCCCACGAGACCTTCCAAACACCAGCGCAGCAGAGTCACTACTAGCTGATAATCCCATCCTCTCATGGCAGCATAGTTCTCAAACTTGGTACGGAAGGTTTGCCAACTCGAATTGGGCAATCCGTCAAACTTTGGAGGCATGAATTCCCACTTTTGATCTCTGGCGCCACAGGGATATACTCATTTGCATTTACATCAGTAAGCTCCAAGTCAAGAAGAAGGTATTTTGAAAAGTTCTCGATCGGTGTCGGCTTTACGGTGATGTCTTGTTTTGAAGTTGAGGGAGCAGTGGTAGTGGAGCTGGTTGTAGAGATGTCTAGTGTCGCGGTTGGATGATCGGTTGTTGTGGTGGATGTAGTGGCTGTTGTGGTTGAAATCGGGTTCATGGGTTTTGAAGCTTGAGTGATCACAGGCATGGTGATTGTTGTAGGTTTCTTTATGGTGGTTGGTGCAGTGGCGGTTGAAATCTGGCTTGTACTGATTACTGGTTTCGGAGTTGGAGTAGTCATAGATGTGGCAGTAGTCGTTGTTAGTTTCATAATGATCTGTCGTTTTGCAGAGATTGAGGTTGGTTTAGAAACAGATTTTGCTGGCACTGGTGTACCGGTAGATGATGACTTAAGAGCTGAGGCAGTCGTCCTGGAGTTTCTAGGTATTTTCCAATATTTAAAGGGGGCTCGTGGTGGCTTAGCATCTGACCTGGGAGACCCTTTCGCCTTGTACAAAGACCTTGCCTCCTCACACATAGTGGTTGCTCTCTTCCACCCTTCAATCCATTGCTTACGTATCTCCTCAGGATCCTTCATAAATGCCACTTTCCTGAGGATATCGACTCTGGCTTGAATTGCCATCTCCGAAGAGCGCTCTGCGGGTGTAATGAATCTGGCATAGTCGACAGGCTTCAAAGCCAGCCACACTCCATTTGCTTCACTGAAGTATTCAGTTGACCGTTCGTTCTTTTTGTGGACCTCTGCAAAATGCTGTTTAAGATCTATGATTCGTCGGAATGTCGCCTTATCTTCGCAGAATGGGCATTCCACCAGGAAGATTGTGTGTTGTGCTGACGCCAGGTGATTCCGTAGCTCTGTGCGACGACACATACATCTGAATCGTTAAAAACCAGACTTGGTTAACTCAGCCTTACTATTTTTGCCAAAAGTAAGCTCTGTGCATCTTTAGTCATTGTCAAGATGGCCACCTGTTTCTACTTGTCAGTTGACATTATGTAAAAATTTAGATAGACTCCATTTTACGGATTTATGAAAACATGGAAAGTTAATAAAACAGAACATTTCCACCATGATGTCGATATAAATAATAAAATCGGTAGCGACAAATTAATTTTGAACCAACAAAAAATACAGAATGATAATTTCTTCTGCCCGTCGGTCGCAAGGAGGAAAATAAAAATGGCAAATACCAGCGAGACCATCTACATGACAGTCTTGATTGAACCTACATCATCACCATGGAGACGCCTGAACCCATCTACATGAAGTCTTGATTGAACCTACATCATCACCATGGAGACGCCTGAACCCATCTACATGAAGTCTTGATTGAACATACATCATCACCATGGAGACGCCTGAACCCATCTACATGAAGTCTTGATTGAAACTACATCATCACCATGGAGACGCCTGAACCCATCTACATGAAGTCTTGATTGAACCTACATCATCACCATGGAGACGCCTGAACCCATCTACATGAAGTCTTGATTGAACCTACATCATCACCATGGAGACGCCTGAACCCATCTACATGAAGTCTTGATTGAACCTACATCATCACCATGGAGACGCCTGAACCCATCTACATGACAGTCTTGATTGAACCTACATCATCACCATGGAGACGCCTGAACCCATCTGCCCCAACACGCCAAACACAGCATCCATAACAGCATTCAACAACATCAAGTGCACACACACACATAAACTATCCTTTAACAAACCTAGATTATGATCATACTGTATTTGGTTATAATCTGATTAGTTTAGTTGATGTAGAAATTTAGGGGCAATGGCCCAGGATTATCTTTTCTGTATGTATTCCTTTAAGGCCGCTGCACACGATGCGATATATATCGTACGACAAAATTAATATTGGGCACCGGTTACGGGTCAAATCGCAGCATGTGCGGTGGAAAATCGCAGGACATTTTGTCGTACGATCGGGCCCCACAAGGAATCAAATAATTTTGATTTTCTACGATCGAGTCGTACGATTTATTCGAAGTAGCCAATCAGATTCAACTATTAATGTGATCACGCGTCGATCACATGTTTTATTTCATAACAACATGGCATCCATGCAATGTCCTTCAATGTCAGAGTAGCGGGATATTTTGGAAGGCGAATACATTCATGCCTCTACAATACAACTACAATTGAAACAGGTGGACTGGACAACAGCAAAGTAATATTCGATTGTGAATTTGTGTGAAGAATTAAATCAGTTATATGGCCTACTAGTCTATAGAACTAACCCATTGCATTCACCAGAAAGTAAACAACCAGATCGTACAATCCGATCGCATCATGAGCAGCAGTCTATCGTAAGTGATAAAAACAGAAGTCGCATGACTAAAATCGTACCGTGTGCGCACACAGATTTTACGTCGCAAGGGCCTGTGACAAATATCGCATCGTGTGCAACACGTTTTAACAAATTACAAATCTATATTCTGACCATACTGTATTAGGTTATAATCTGATTAGTATACATGTAGTTGAGGTAGAAATTCAGGGGCAATGTCCCAGGCTTATCTTATCTTTTGTTGCATATAAAATATACAAGTTACTACTGTTATAAAGAAATTATTATTTTCTGCACATGCTATGAAATTTCATAAATGAACGTACCTTAATAGTCAAATTAATTGAAATCACATCACACAGTTATTCCAAAAGAAAAAGTCCTGACATCTTATACAATGCATGTCAAAGGAATGTGAACGTCACACAGCAGCGGGGTCATGTCATGTCAAAGGTCACTCACGTGTGTCATAGTATCAGAAAACCAAGGTGCGAGAATCAAATTTGCACTGATGACTTATAGATCAGTACAGCTGTCCTAAAGCACATGATGTTATTCCCACACAAATGCAATTAATCACAATTTATGATATTTGTCATTTATTAGGAACAGTTTCATAATTAATACTTTTATAACACACTTCATTCTTTAAATATGGTGGTTTAATCACCACATATTAATCATTTCATTTCCTTACTTTTTCTGCATGAAAACATATTTAAAAAAATAAACATGGCACTTCGTCGCCCTAGTGCTGAAATATTCTATGTCCATCTTTCTGTTTTGTTGGGAAATCGAGTTTGAAGTTTTCGATACCTGGTTTGACTATTCCCAGACTTGCTAGGTCCGATAGTGTAATATATTTAGATCCGTCGTGAGAAATAATGTTTCTAAGAACAGTTTCAGTGCAGATAAACGTCCATTTTTTCAGATATTATCATTTTTATGTTTGGAGATAGAACATTTCAGTCACAAATCCCCAAGTGTGTCTCCATGCTTAATTGTTCATGTTAATAGAACATTTTAGCACTCATAATCTACCATGTAGTTTCAGTGTAAAAGTAGCATTTCTGTGGGAATGGACAATTATATTATTAACACATCTTCGTTCTTCTTTGCATTCTCATTCACATATTTTTGGTTTTCACCACATATACACTCTGGCAAATTATTTCGAACTAAACTGGTTTCGAAGTTACTCTTCAGCTATTTTAGAAGGATTTGGTTTCAGATTTATTCACGAAGAACCAGTTTGATCTCACACATTCCCAGTTGGTTCTACTTTTGGTTCCAGAAGGGGACAACATTGTAGACTGTGTGTGCTTCAGATAACAGTGACTGGCCATGGGGTCTGAAGAACCCAGGTAGGGTCCTGCGAATTGGATATTTTGATCGAATCGAATATCGAATCGAATTCACGAAATCAAATCGAATATCGAATCGAATCATATCTGTGTGTTGCATTCTCAATTAGGTATGTTTTGTCAACGATTAGATTATTTGTGAAACGTTCTATGAACTACATGCATGAAGTTCCATCAGAACTTATGTGGCGATAAACCGTCGTTTGATATACTATTAACTTCAATTTATAATTGTCAAGAAAACAAAGCAGATTAAAACGTCCATGCGGCCATCACAACGATTAATATATTACCACTAAACGGATTATCAAACTAACATCACACGAAATTTCTACAGTTTGCATGTACATGCAAAATTGCAAATCGGCATTCGGAAACACCTGTTGTTATAAACTTGAAGACGCAACAACAGTCGCAGTGTAGCCTCTTCATGTATTGGTTTTGATGCTTCTTGAACAGATGATTCCATAGATGGGTCATTGTCCCAGATGCTTGCGATTTATACACCATGCATGTTGCATTCATCACACGTGCCTGCAGCTTTATCATGTTTAAAATAACCATGAATGATGGACGACATTTTGTCCATTGTAAAAGAAAACTCTGAAACTGAAAGTAAACTTCAAAAGAGAACAGTGCCAAAATGCACTTTTCGACACCAGGAACATGTGTTGTTTACATTCTCACCCATATTACATAATGCGGAATCGAATAGACGATGGATAACGCTATCGGTAGCCCAGTCTCATAGCTATTATAATTTACCGCGTCGTCGGTCCATTGGCTATCTGCTAGCTTTTGCTACCATTTTAAAGCTATATAATTCAGACGTATTTAGTCGTCCTATCGTGGCTAATTGTTGGCTATGTACAATAAGAATTATAATGTGCATATATACATAATTTTCTGGAATTAAATGCCACAAACAGCTAAGATCGACATGTGTACTTGTCCTGAAACAGCCTACTTTTCCGTCATAGTATATTCGAAATTTCGAGTTGGCAATTTCGACTCGAATCGAATTTGACTTTCGAATCGAATCTCGAATCGAATATCGAATATTCGCAGGAGCCTAAACCCAGGGTATACAATGTTGTCCCAAAGTTGGAACCAAATAGAGAACCGATTGATTTTCGTGAGAAATACCTGAAAAATCTGAAACCAACATTTAGTGATTCTAAAATGGCCGAAGAGTCACTTCAAAAACAGTTAATGTTGGTTCCGATAGTGTGCGTGTGTTATCCCTTGCACAGCTTTACATACCACACTTGATAAGTACGGAAAACTGGACCATATCATGCAGTTACAGATTAGGGAAGGAGGTAGCTGAAATATGTGTTTTGATTGGCCAAACAATTTAATGGGACATTGCATATTAAAATTAACTGAACACAATATGTCGCATTCTAACTTCAATACAACACAGACAATAGAAATTAAACAGCTATATGATTTGGATATGGACTGATTGGCTTGTTATTGAAATTCCGATCGGAATTGGGAACGCATGTATGGCTTAGTTGTGATAAAACGCAACGTTCACCGATAACCAAAGAACTATATTATGATCATCCGAAAAACTGGGACAACCTTCTTCTACATGATTGTAATAACCAAAATGAATGCAGGTAATCAAAATGTCAGCAAACATATTAAACTGAAACTGTTCAAGGGATTCATCTAAACCGATCGGAATTTCAATAACAAGCCAATCAGTTCATATCCAATTCAGAAGCCCGGAAACTACACTCAAATAGTATATTAAGTAATCAACATTTAACCACAAATTTTAATTAAAAAAGTTCCATTGGCGAAAACCATGCCAAACAAAGATGACATTGAGGTAATGTATAAACTAGCCCAGGTTTCCATTGGACATCCTTGTTATACTATATGTGGCGTGCGTGTGGATGTCACACACATAGTATGGCATGGAAATTCAGACTGCCATTATTAATTTCATTGCAATTTTATCTTTAAATTATCTAGCGACCGCAATACATTTGCCAGATATGTGGGTCAATATTCCAGTTATTTGATCTACATGCTCATTGTTAAACTTTGTAGAATGAATGAATATAAACAGAGTGAAAATTGGCCTATACTCTTGCCATTTTTGAATCGACTAACATTTTAACTTTCCTATACGTTTTTCCCGACTTTTGAACTGGACCACAATGTCATATTTATAGAGAACACAACAGAAATTCAACCCCATATTGCCCGAACATAGCAATCAACATCCTACGAACCTCGGCATTATTAATAATACATCACCAAGGTGTGATAGTAAAAAAAGTACCCAACAAACCCCCTAAATAGGTAACAACAATTCATGGAACCTAGTGAGCTCCTAAATACATAATTCATGTCTTATCAACGTTCTACTTAAGGTTTTTCTTTTGTGTCGGAAAGATTGCCTGGTAATACGCCTTATCAATTTGGGACATAAACTTATACATGTACTTGATGTCGGCAACCTTTTCCTTTGATAGAACACGACGATTGCGAATTACGAGAGCAGCAGGCAAATCGTGACACACAGCGACTTTACGTCTGCTCAGGCGCACAAGAGAAACCTCCGTGATCTTCTCTTCCGCAAACGAGGTTTTGAATGAAGCATTCATCTGCTTCTGTCTATTGAAAACCATCGTGAATGGAACTTTGTCAAATCAAAGTTTGTCTGCTACCTTCTTGTAATCCTTAAAGTCGTCCGACCTCAACTGTATCACCGTCGAGTGTTGAGGCCTAACGGTCGTTAGAATACGAACTAAACTAACAGGACTAAACATTTCGGCAACTTCAAATGCCTGTTGATTATTCGAGTGGGCGTTGTCCACCTCCTGAACGCAGGAGTAGCCCGGGGTGGAGAACTTTTGCTCAATCACATCAACATTCTTATGCGCTTCCAAGAAAAGTTTTAAGGCCAACGCCATGTGCGAATTACGGTTCTGTGGAGTACATGAATCCGACCAGAGAATTATCTTTTTTGTTTCCGGTAAATCGTCGCAAATTCTGTCTAAAATTTTAACCAGCGCACTTGCTATAGCATTTCCATCCCGGCCAGCTAGGTGCTCTGACCACAATGCGTTATACACATATTTGTTTTTGCTGCAATGTGCGGTCATGTTAGAAACGGTAAGCTTTCTTTTATAAAAAAAGTTTGACATGTTTGCTATGGGCAATGTTATTACATTTTCCATGTCGAAGCATACAGTTACCTCCTGCCCTTTGCGGTCGCGATCACGTTGCTCTCTGGTGTTCTGCTTGTCATTCATGTGAGCCAATTACGTTGATAGAGCCTCCTCTGGAACATTGGACCCGGATGCAGTTTTCAGAACTTTCCACACAAGCGTCACATCGGTCCTTTTTTGGAATATGGAAGCCTAAGTTAAATTGTTCATTGAATACTTTCCTGTACATCCATAGTTTAGCTATTTCGTATGATCTATCACGGCACCATTGTTCGTACATTGAATACATTTTTGGTATCGTTAGCCCAGCTTCAAGGTACTCCCTGTGTGTGGTTGATCGACAATAATGGGAGGGTATTCGGGGATACGATGTAATATGCTGGGATAATCTTTCAACGATAACATCTGCAACTTTAGATTTAACGCATTTCCCCCTCTTATCTTCAAATGACACATCACAGCTCGAGTCATTCGTTTTCTCGTGAAAGTAGCTAATTCTTCTTTGACAATAAAGTAATATTTTATGGAAAACTTTTTTCTCGCATGATTTGTATTGTCAGAAACTGTTCCACACTGTTCTTTCCGAACACGTTCTGTTGTCTTGGCATAACATGAATTTTGTTTCTGTGTCAGAGAGAGACCAAAATTGAGTGTGAATTGCATTCCTTTCGTCTAATGTGATCAGATGTGCACATTTATAGCGGCATTGTCCATGACAATTCTTTGTCGTTTTAACCGATTTCGCAATACGAATGTTCCCCTTATAATCTTTATAACGCAAACCAGATTGTCGTTGTCGCTTTCGATTATTGCGGTCCCATTGCTCGGGATTGCGAGTTCGTTTTCGTGACCTAAACTTTCCAGTGCGCTCAGATGTCGGCGCTTCATGCTGATCGCCCGTATGGATAACGGACTCTGTGGAATCATTCATAATTCGGTTAGATGGTGCATCACGATCACCAATGGTATTCGGAGTAGAAGACTGCTGAAATGTATCTGCACTGCTGCACGATTCATGAGAAAAAAATTCTGGGTGCACACCAAGACAGGTGATGCCATCCAAGGTCGGTTGTGCTATGACAGATACAGGCAATTCCTCCGTGCATGTTGTACACACTACATCAGTGGAGGTGATGGGAACAAAATGGAAGTCTTGACAGTCATTGGATCTCTCCAAAACATGTGAAACCATCCAGTGTCGGTTGTGGTCGAACACGTTACATCAGTGGAGGTGATGGGATCAAAATCTAGTAAGTTTTGACAGTAACTGTTATTGGATGTGAGAACGATCTCTTCTGAATACGCCGTAGGGCACGAATTATGAACATCATTGTTAACGAGCGAATTATCATCTGGCACATTCGAAAACTGTATGACGGGATCAACTGAAAGAACGTTGTCGACCGAATCCAACGACGACAAACAATCGTGGCTAGGCGAACTTTCGTCATCAGATGAGAGTTCGTTCAACATGCACAATGCTTCGTCGACGTTCATGATTCAAGACTCTACATCAAGTTGAAAGCAACAGTTTGGGTATATTGGCTCAGCTATTTGTCGGAATTGTACAATGTCGTTTGTTGACTTAAGTGTTAGTTGCAGATACTGAACTGAGCCATGCACGTTGTGTAATAACCGAAGGGAGTCAGAAAATGAGAATCCAATACCAGTGGTGTCCAATAGCTCGAGACGTTCCAGGTCGCGTGTGATATGTATTACCGTCGATGGGGATATCTTGGTGCACGATATGTACAACCATCTAAGATGAACACAGTTCTGTATTACCTGTACGTCAATGTCACTCAAATTACTGCATTCCGATATATCCAGGAATGTTATATTTGTTGGAATTTGCAGAAAACACAATGTAGATATTTCGCAGGCCGCTAGATTTAGTGATAGTAGTTTCTCTGATCTGAGAAGTCCAGACACTATCTCAAAGTTTAGTTCGGATGTACTGCATTCTACCTGCGCATATCCAATGTCAAAGTCCACGAATGCCTTTGAATGTGACATTACACATTTAAGTTGTTGTATGTTAAACGTGAGCCCATCGGGGAAATCACAAAAGTATTTCCTCCGGTAGATCAATTAATTTCATTTGGGCCTGGCTCCTGAAATGATAAATAAAATACTATGAGCTGTAGCTAAACCATTTGAGAAGTAGGCCTACGTTACGTCACTTATCACGTGACGTCACTTATCACGTGACGTCATGAGTGGATTAATTATTAAACAGTAATTTAAAGTGGCACTCTCCGTTCCAGTGTTGATATGGTCAAATTTGGGTGAAATATACCAAGTTTTGACAGCATATGGCATTACAAAGGTTTCTCTGTGCTGATTATACTGTACCCACTTGTTGTGGGGTGGCAATTTCACCAAATAGTTCTAAATCGGACTTATATCTTCACATCTATATACAATAGCATGACGTCGTGTTTGGCGAAACGCATGCAATTGAATGGGAAAACGCTCTTTATCGTGACGTGCCACATACTAGTCTCATTTGAAATTACGTTTGGGGACCCCAAAGATAAGATCGAGGCGATAAAATAATAACGTAAATTGCTGATAATTGACGAAATATGAAGTATATATATGGGGGTATGAGGTTCGTCGTATCTAAAATTATTATGCCCCCGACTTGAAGTCGGCGGGTATATAGTCGACGTCTCTGTCCGTCCGTACGTCCGTCCGTCCATACAAACATTTTGCATTATTGTTCAGCAACCGCTGGGCAGATTTAGCTGATATTTGGTATGGTGATAGAGCAGCATGGGGGAACAGCTACATGCATAGCGCGGGTTTCGTCCACCCTTTTTTAACTTAGAAAATTCAATTTAAATTTCCTTGAAACTTTTTCCACAGAATATATTATTTTCCACATTCTGTCGCAAATAGTTTCAAGTAGACTAGTTTCTTGGTAAATATGTGATTTAGGCCAAATGAGGATCCCCGATCCCAGAAGGAAAGAAAGATATTAAATTATCCTAATTGACAAGTTCATAACTGTTTTATTTATTTCATAGTATCAAGTTCTTTTTGGTCCTGTGGTAGGTCTTATCCTTTTCGCCTTTTTTTCACTAGTTTCAAGAACGGTTCCGACTTCATATATAACAGTTTCAAATCTTTCTTCTCAGGATGTTCCGCCCTCTCTTTCAATAGTTTCATTCTGAATTTATTCAAACTTGGTGGTAAGTCTACTGCTACACCATAGTTGTTACCTGCCATGTGAACCTACATTTTGGCGGGATACATAGAGGATATCCACACTTGTTCAGTGGATATGGGTTATATCTCATGAGTGATGACAATACATTGAATTTCCATGAGTGGCTTTAGCCACGAGTGGAAATTCAAATGGTTTGTCATCACGAATGAGATTTAACCCATATCCACTGAAAAAGTGTGGATATTCTGTTTATTATATACTTTAGTTACTTGCCTATGGCCACCAATGAATGTCAATACATCAGAAATTTCACCAGTGGGATATCACTTATATCTCACTAGTGGGATATCACTTATATCTCACTGCTAAAACCTTATAATTCATGGGCAAGTATATAATAAATGTATATATCTACATGTACCGGTACTATTTATTTTGGGACTTCTGTGTGTGTGTGTGTGTGTTAGCTATGGCCGGGAAAACTGCCCAACGGATTTTGATGAAATTTGATACCTAGGGGTAATTTTTTCCAGGGATGGTTTTGGACGGGTCAAATCGTGACCCCGACCTGACCTTGACCTTCAAAAAGGTCAATTCAATGTCAAAACGGACGTATTTCGATGAAATTTGATACCTAGAGTTACTTTTGTCCGGGGGTGATTTGGACGGGTCAAATCGTGACCCCGACCAGACCTTGACCTTCAAAATGGTCAATTCAAGGTCAAATCGCGAATTTTGACGGGATTTTGACGAAATTTGATACCTAGGGCTACTTTGGTCCACGGAGTGTTTTGGACGGGTCAAATCGTGACCCCCGACGTGACCTTGACCTTCCAAATGGTCAAATCGCGAAATTTGACGGGATTTTGACGAAATTTGATACCTAGGGTTACTTTGGTCCACAGAGTGTTTTGGACGGGTCAAATCATGACCCCGATGTGACCTTGACCTTCCAAATGGTCAAATCGGGTAAAATCAGACGGATTTCGACGTGTACTTTTGTCAGGTACTTTTGCCTGGGCAGTGTTTTGGATGGTCAAATCGTGACCCCACCTGACCTTGACCTTCAAAATGGACAATTCAAGGTCAAATCGCGCAATTCGCCAAAAAGCAGAGGGGAAACAGCCCGGACGAAGTGGGGTCCACCAGCTAGTCTACTATATATTTTGGGACTTCTGTCTGTGTGTGTGTGTTAGCTATGGCCGGGAAAACTGCCTTACGGATTTTGAAGAAATTTGATGACTAGGGGTTTTGGACGGGTCAAATCGTGACCCCGACCTGACCTTGACCTTCAAAAAGGTCAATTCAAGGTCAAAACGGGCGGATTTTGACGAAATTTTATACCTAGAGGTACTTTTGTCCGGTGAGTCTTTTGGACGGGTCAAATCGTGACCCCGACCTGACCTTGACCTTCAAAATGGACAATTCAAGGTCAAATCGCGAATTTTGATAAAATTTGATACCTAGGGTTAGGGTTACTTTCGTCCGAGGAGTGTTTTGGACAGGTAAGTGTGTAAGTTGTGATGGACCAGTTTTCTTAGTTCTGTTGTTCCCACGCCGGTAGTACGGATGGAATATATTTTCCTTGATGCTAGTGACGTCATTTGATTGTTTCAGCATATCAAGTTCTAAGTGTCTGAGACGCTGTTCCAGGTACCACAGTTTCATTTCACTTGCAGTTTTCTCTACTGAGTTTATATGCTCCGGAAGGGTGTTGGATGACTTATCCTGAGCTGGGTTGCTGGATGGTTTGCTACTGATCCTGAGTGATTTTTCCAGTTCGTGATTATTTAATGAGCGTTTGTTTTTGACGCATCTCTATAAAGAGCGTCTGTTTGCCATTCAACGTTATTTGCATCTGCAGAGAGATATACGGAACATACATTAAATTTAAAAAACATTTGTTTCTGACCAACCATGCGAGCACGGATGGCGCGCTTTGTTTTTACAGTATATAGATATATACCGAAATCATCCCAGATAATCACGAATATAGCATCAGATTTCTCCCCAGATATACCGTTATAAAGCTACTGGAATCTGCCAATCTACGGGAAATTCCAGGGAATGCCGATTGAGCTCAAACTTGCTACCTACGGGAAGTGTCATATATATGAGTGTGTCCTTTATAGACTGTAACCGATTGAGCTCAAACTTGCTAAATAAGAAAATAGCCCCCAAGCCGTAAATATCAACAACAACGATATTACTAAATACACGTTTTCGGCAATGTGAGAGTTTTCGGGGAGCCGTGATGCCAACAACAACGACCCGAAGACAGATTTCCCGACGGGAAGCGTTTGTTTTAAATTGAATGCAATGTTATCGTAGAGAGAATTCACGAAACAAAGAATGCGTTGTCTGTCGTTCCTAGGAAGGGGGGATTTCTACGGGTAAATTTTTCCGCCAGAAACAAAAAAATTAATTAAAACAATTTACAATTTAATTAAAACAATTTAAAATTAAAAAAAATTAACAATAAAAAAACAATTCAGAAACAAAATATATTAAATTTAAAAAACATTAAATTCATATTCAAAAATAAAAAAAATAAATAAATAAAAACAAAATAATTACAAAAATGTCATGTTTCTGAAACAAAGCCATGGGACGAATGCCGCCAGTGGCGGGCTAACCTGCTAGTACTATATATTTTGAGACTTCGTATATATATATATATATATGTGTACTTCATAGAATCGAAAACGGTTCGCTCGATTGAGTTCAAACTTCCCATCTAAATGTAAAAACCCACGTGAATCGTCGTCGCGGCGTTTTGGAGAATCTCAGAGCACGCGTTCTCCACTCTCAAAATCACTGCAAAGGCACGGCGGGGGTTAATCGCGTTGATAGTTAAAGAGCGTCAGTTTTCCGAAGTGTCTATATAAAGAGCGTCGTTTTCGCTATCTACTTATCTGTATGACGGGCAATTCAATGCAATGTTATCGCGTTTGTTTTCAATGCAATACCGGATTCGACATCAAGCGTGAATGCTTATGTGAGTCGTTTCCGGGAATCAGTGTTAAAAAAAAGGAAAACAAAGAATGCGTTGTCTGTCGTTCCTAGGAAGGGGGGGGGGGATTTCATCGAGTTCTATTGACCATCTCGTAAGGGTGGACAACCTCTGTCAGGGGCTGCTCAATGGCCACGGGGAGTTAAATAACGGGGAAGTTTAGGACGGGTACCATGAATTAACTCATTGAAAAACAAAGAATGCGTTGTCTGTCGTTCCTAGGAAGGGGGGATTTTTCATAAAAAAAAACAATTAAATTATAAAAAAGAATTAAATTAAATTAATAATTAAATAAATATAAAAAAATTCAAAAAAACATAAATTAAATTTAAAAAACATTAAATTAATATTAAAAACATAAATTAAATTTAAAAAACATTAAATTAATATTAAAATATATAAATATAAATAAAAACAAAAAAATGTCATGTTTCGAACAAACACCGCCGGTGGCGGGCTAACCTGCTAGTCTGTTATATATTTTGGAAGATCTGTGTGTTCGCGATGAACTCGAAAACGGCCGACCCGATTTCGATGAAACTTGGTATGTGGGGGTATTTTCGGCCGGGGGTTGACATAGGCCTATTAATTTGCCCGTGCGACGTGACCTTGACCATGAAATCGGGTAATTTCAAGGTCAAACGCCCGAATATCACGGGATTTCGATGAAACTTGGTATGTGGGGATATCTTCGACCGGGGAGTGGCATAAACCTATTAATTTGCCCGTGCGACGAAACCTGACCTTGATATCGGGTCATTTCAAGGTCAAACGCCCGAATATCACGGGATTTCGATGAAACTTGGTATGTGGGGGTACTTTCGTATGGGGAGTCTCATAAGTCTATTCATTTGCCCGTGCGACGTGACCTTGAAATCGGGTCAATTCAAGGTTCCACTGAGTGTATTGGACGGGTCGAGTCGTGACCCCGACCTGACCTTGACCTTCAAAATGATCAATTCGAGTAAAACCGGATGGATTTCGACGGGTACTTTTGTCAGGTACTTTTGTCCGGGCAGTGTTTTGGACGGGTCAAATCGTTACCCCACCTGACTTTGACCTTCAAAATGGTAAATTCTTGGTCAAAGCCCGGACGAAGTCGGGTCACCTTCTAGTAATGTATATTTTGGAACTTCTGTCTGTATGTATGTGTTATAGACTCGAAAACTGCTCAACCGATCCGACTCAAATTTGGTATCTAGACCTACTTTTATCCCGGGAACAATATGGGTGGATCCAATTTCACGTGCGACCATGTCCTTGACCTCGATCATATACGTTCATATAGGCATGTTTCTGGAACACATGATTTGGTGAGGTTTCACCATGAAGTTGTGCACCAACTTATTGGGAATATATTATATTATGTGTATTTATTTATGTATATTTTTTAATATTCTTACATGCATTGAAACTAACGCATATTATTCATGAAACTATCATTAGAAACAATTATAAATTATTTGCATGTTCTGTTAGATTCATTACCCAACACAATGAAAATAACACTAAAGTCTATTTGATGATCATCCTGATGAGGATTAAATGAGGCTTAAAGGTACTCAATCCGATAAAACTCCTCTCAATTACTATTTCAATGGCTTCGGGGGTCAAATATATTTGATTCGAGTCGAGGAAGTCACCCATCAAAGCCCAGATTTGTTAGATATCGATTTTAGAAATCTATTATTTTTCATTATCAGGAATACTATCTGGCCCAGAACTCAGTCAAAATTGCGTTAAAATTACCACTTGATTTTAGAGTTATCCATCCTTGTCTGTTTGAATAGATTTGGAGTACACATCCAGAGCAGATTACGGCAGTTATTAGTACTCATCTCGAGTTCATAACAAATTTCAAAAATCAATATCTAATAACTCAGAGCTTTGTTTGATGGGTTCCTCGACTCGAATCAAATATTTGTTACCCCCAAAGCCAAAGAAATAGTAATATAGGACCCTCTGATCGGATTGTTGTTGTTGGAATCTGTTGAGATGGGGACCCTCTTTACGGATTGAGTACCTTTAACTCTATGACTGACGACAGTATTGCAGCATGATATATTGTGTTGCACAGGTATTGTGAATATTACTACAATACACGTCTGACATCAATTATACTGGACTGAACACCATACCGGTACATGACTTTAGTTTATTATGTATGCTTACAGATTCCACACACAACTACTGGTATGCGTCAAACACTAATTGGAGTGGTCGATATAGATTTGGATATAAATTCTTATTTTTTTTATGATGTCTATTCAATCAGATGCCACAATTACCTTGGCATTCATTGGTATATCAATATATTGGCTCTGGATGCATGTATTTCCTTGATGTGTTCCAGTTACATCAGTAATATATTCATTATAATATATGAAAATAATCAACAATGACCATGCCTGCTTCATCACAAGGATAACCCACAATGGTAAATTCCAGATATTAAAGATGGATTATCTCTTTAAATAACAAGTTTATATAGTTGCGTGGGTATAAAATAATAGATATGAACTGAAGACCTATGTCCGGAAAAGCTTCTATCAATTAATATTGATTTTATTTCGAATATTAAATCGGGCCCGTTTATGTTACTATTTTTAGAACCGACCATTCGGATGAGACCGTATTGCGATATAGAGCACTGTGCTGTTCCTACGGCTACGCAACGAATGTCAAATGTCACAGATTGGTTGTTTGTATTGTTTTGTTCCACAGATATAAGCGATAATGAGTATAATTAACATTTATTTGTGACAAAATTGCACACTATAATTTCTGGTATCTGTTAACAGTAACCACTATTGTTCGTTAGCTAAACAAACACACCTGTTTAGACCAGAAAACAGTGTTCACGCTGTCGGTAGCCAAATTAGCCAATGGCTAATCTTTTTCGAATTTGGCTAATAAAATTTCATTTGGCTAAACTTTTGGCTAAAATTATTTTTACCCCAAATGGATACTGAAAGCATGGAGTCAGAAAGCTAATTAATAAAAGCGCTCAATAGATCGACATTCAAGACGAAGTTAGGTGACGAAAGTACTTCATTATTTTCGTACTTATGAAATATCGTTCCGTAACAGCAAAAGGTAAGTTCTAACAATTAGTGTACAGTAAACATATTTTTATTTCCAAATCTAACATAAATTTTGGCAAGTGGGTTTTCAATTCTGTGATATAAACGATCTAGTCCGAAAATATCGAAAGTGGGAATATATTGCCGACTGTACAACGGGAAACCCGATCGCGGACAGTACAAAGGGAAACCCGTTCGACAACTATATCAACCAAGCGATCACACAGTGATATGCAATCATCTTTAGTTTTCACAAGACGGACATTCAAAGACACAGTGTGCATTGACGCTGGTATATAAGCAATTTGTTCGTAACAGGCTGTTTTAATCTGGAGAAAGATTACGTCACTCTGCACGAAACAGCTAAAGGTTATTATTTTACATTTAATCCCATAATCCCCCATTGTCTGTCGGGTCACTCACTGGACTCCCGCACAATGTATGTTTATGATGACATTGTATTTATGACGGTCGAGGTTTATGAGCACCAAGTGTAAGACAATAGCTTAATCAGCCAAATGTGAATCACGACAGATATTTTGTGGCTATTTGTCGTCAATACCGATACAGTCAAAATAATATGCATGCTTTTATGACAGATTGTAATTTGATAATGGCGTAACAATATTAAGTTATTAGTTTCCAGATGTCACTTAGATATTTTCGCAAGGATAAATATTTAATGATTTAAAAAAAAATATTGATATAAAACAAAAAAATAATAACATTAAGAAGGACAATCCCCCGGGTTACCCCCCCCCCCCCCCCAAATCACTCTTTCACATAAAGATTAATAATCTTTTAATAAATGATATATATAACTTCTAGTTCATAAAAATTATTTAAATTATTGTGTATTTTACCTGTGTCTGTTAGATTTTACCTTTTAGTCATCAATTGTGAACCGACCAGAAAACGATGATTTAATTTGGCCAAAGTTTTTTTTAATTTGGCCAAAAAACATTTGGCTAAATTTTTTTTTCATTTGGCTAATAAAATTTACATTTGGCTAAACTTTTGGCTAAAGTTTTTTTCGGTCCAGCGTGAACACTGCCAGAAAATATTCGAAATAAAATTAATATTAATCGATAGAAGCATTTCCGGACAGGAGTCTTCGATTCAAATCTAATATTTTATACCCCGATAACTATATAATACATGTTAATATGTTAATATAGGTAAATTGGTTTCTCTCAAGATATGATTTCTTCAGAGCAAATTTCAATCAATAATCTACAAAACAGATGTGTCATGCCAGTGATGTTCTTGAATACATATGGATGAGAACTCTGAATCCATTTCATGACACATGGAAGTATTATATTTCATATAATATGTTGGGTTCAAATAGTATGTTTCCACTTTTTCTTATATTTTTGTCTTATACATATAGTATTCTTATTTTCCAAATGCAGATGTACTGAGGAAGCGATACACGCAAGAAACTGTAAATTGCCCAATTTGTAATATGGACAACCACTTGCTCACCAGATCGAGCAGGTTAAAAGGGGGAGCTGCATATGAAGGAAAAAAGCGTCACGCAGAGAAAACGTCAGGATATGGACGTTAGTTCTGAACAGGAAGAGAAGTGGAAGAAGCAGAGGTTGTCCTTGGATTCAGAATAAAGACCTTGAAATAAAACTTATAACTCCAGCTTAAATTTTGCATATTATATATTGTGTAATTGATGCAGTCTGGAATTTTGAAAAAAAACGTTCTTCGTACATTATGCCTCAGTCTTTTCTCCAATTGATGGTACATAATGTTTTAGTCTCACTCTAATATACACCCTTCAAACGGCTTGTATGGAAATGATATGTTGATGTGAACATCGGTTTATTGCAGTCCTAAAGATGTTAATTAGTGTCTCTTCACATTCACTTCAAAGCGTCATAAAAAAACTTGTCTTTTGCAGGTCTTGAGAAAGTATTGTCAAGGTTTTATTGCCGTCCTAAACACATTACGAACAACAAACCACGATGTCCTTTGGGTGTAACACATTTGAGGTAACCCAGACATCTTAAACACGTGTTAGTTGGGAACGTCTCCATCACGTTTAGGTGACGTAAAATGGTTCACTGGGGTGAGGATTTTGGCCAATTTGACGGCATGGATGGGTGGCCCATCACAATACCTCCTAGGAACACCCACACCCCGGGGTACTGTCCCGAGGGGTGAAAATGGGGTATTTTCAAGAACGGTAAGGATTTAGGCCAATTTGACTCCATGGGCGGTATTTGGGTATTACTGTTCTCGAAAATGGTTCATACCCATTCTCATCCCCTCGGAACGGTACCCCTTGGGAAGTGGGGTGGCATATGTTTCTAGGTGTATTTGGGCTGGGCCACCCACTCACGCCATCAAATTGACTGAAAGAGAAATTTTTGCGAATAAAGATAAAGGAATAGAGAACAAGTTCCAAAAGTCACGTTCATTGACACTATTCTATTGAGTCCTTAGAGACTTTGAATATTTCTATTGGAAAAAATAAAAACTGAAATTCCAGGTGGATAAGTGATGTTCATCAATTTGGTGACACATCAGTATAAACAAAACTGTTCAAATACCTTAATTCTGAAACGTATACATCGAATTTCTCCTATGTAGATCATATAGAATTGACTGCATATATTGTATATCTGAAACATGCGTAAGGGTTCTCAAGTGCAGCTGCATACCTTACTCGTATTTAAATTCGTGCAGTACTATTTTTCGCGCACCCATTTCTGTGCGAATTTAAAACTGAGCGAAAAATAGTACGACTCCAAGTTTAATCTAAACCGCGTAGTCCATATAGGAAATACAAGAGGGCTCTGTTGTTAGTTTACGTATATCATGAACGGTTGTATAGACAATTACGCCTATACATACATGTATGCATATATTTACATTGGTTAACCGCTATCAAGATCATTCAAGCGACAAATCATGGTGACATATAGACATTGTTGAAACGCTTGTATAAGAAATACTAATATTCGAGATATGTATGTAGTTACTAGTTTGTCTACACAATCTAAATCCACCGTGATGGTGTTTAATATTACACATATACTATATCTCCAATGACTAAGAACTGAAATTGTCATCAGCTCCAAGATATTCGAAGATATCACCCAAATATTATGAAAATAATGTTGTCAGTTTTGAATTCGCACAGCTAGGTGCGCGAATATAAAGTGCGCGAATTAAAAACTGAGCGAAAAATAGTACTGCGCGAATTTAAATATGAGTAAGGTATATAAGAAACAGATTTTAATATTGAAACCATTATATGGATCTTAAATTCCATATTAGAATTGACATATTCAGAATCTAGAGTGGCATGGGGGGAATCTGTGGGCTGATGACCCTATCGGATGGCTTGGCAGTGATGCCTGACTTGAAACTTGAATGTGAGCTTTGTACAGGTTGAGCATTGTCGCATTGGGACTCATTGTCATCTTTATCATTATAATTCAAATTCAATTTATTATATTCCTGAGCCAACATATCATTATTAGCTGCAAGACCAAGTGAAGAAAGTTTCTGTGAAACCCTCATATTCAGAGATTTTAGTTTTTATTATTTATCAATATCTAAATAAAAATCATAAATTTAGACATCTTTTGAAGAATTAGTGCATGTAGCATGTACACCTTTAATTTTCTTTGTGCACTATCTTGTTTTGGACAGTTTCTGCTCCAACTTCTTTATCTTGAGTATTTTGTTTTCACTTTCCTGTTCCTGCTTTACTTTCCTTTTGAGCTGAGCAATGTGCTCGTCCAAATGACTCGGGTCTGTGTGAGTGTCGGCTGATTCTAAGATATCGGTATTACTATTAGGAACTGCTGTGCAGTCTCTTGACTCGCTCAACTCTTCAACATCAGAATAATTAGCAGCAGTAATACTAGCTGTGTACATGTATTTGTCCTGAACAACACTGTCAATTTCTGCATCATCCTCTAATGTGCTGATCTCGCCGATAACCCAAATTCATTGCTTTATAGTTCACTGGCTTTCGAGATCTTTGTGGACGTAAGGACATATATAACACTCACCTATAAAATCAATTGGAAAGTCAGACGTCAATATGACGTCATGAACTCGGCACTCGTTAATTTGTCAAAATAACTGAAATCAACAAATATATTCAATTTAATCAAATTCATCAATTCCATGAATTTACACTTGAATCAACACTTGAATCTTGATTCTGTATATGGTTTAGGTTCATCGTAGTTGTTCTATACATGCGGGAATAGTCAATAATATTAAGAAAATGTTCAAGCAAAAATAATTGTTTCTTGCTCCCGCATGGAAACTTCAAGAAAGGAAGCCAAAGAGTTATAGTGGAGTAGATTAGTAAAATAGTTGTTCACTTCCTGACTAAAGCATGAAATTTTGCACATATGTACATATTCACATACTTATTGATATTAGATATGGAGCCACACACATGATTATACACCAATGGGTCAACCATTCTGGTATACTACTCCTACACTTCACCCATGACCAAATAGACGTACATTCGTGATCACACAGTCAGTTCTTGCATACATAATCACCTCACAATTGGCCATACAATCACTCCCTGTATATCTGTTTGCCACACTTATGGCCATATATCCACTCAAGATATACATGTACACTGCAACCACAACCATAGAGTAACTCCGGATATACGTATACACCTCACCAATGGCCATCCAACCCTTCTATATATACAAATGTCGCGCACATATGGCCATTCACACACTCCAGGCTTGAATATACGCCTCACTCAAGACAATTCAGCCACTCGCTGCATACACATACACAACATTTTTGGTCACATAGTCACTCCTTGTTTGCTAATTCACCTCACCATTGGCCATACGACCATCCCCGTAAACATATTGGTCACATCCATGGCCATATAGCCAATAAATATATACAACGTACATATACATCCCACGAATACCTATTATAGAATCACTCCTGGCATACACCGACACCCCTCACCATTGACCATACAGACATTCTAGATATAGCAATATGTGCAGCACCTCACTATTGGCCATAGTCACTCACTGTATTCCCTTTCTTCACACATATGACCATATACCCACTCAAAATATACATGTACACCCCACTTATGACCATAGAGTGAATCCAGGTATACATATACACCTCACCAATGGATATACCAATATCCCGCACGACCATTCATACACTCCAAATTTGTATATACACCTCGCCCATGACAATTTAGCCACTCGATGTATACTCACACACCCCATCCATGATCATACAGCTACTCTCTCTCTACCTATACATCCGTAATGGTAATACAATAATCATGACTGTGCAGTCATTCGATGTACACCTATATAAATTGTACATAAGCATACAACCACTCCCTATTTACTCACACACACACACAGTCCCACACATGATCATACAGCCAGCATATGTATACGTATACACCCATCCATAACAATAGACGCATAAGGTGCACATGTATATCCCACACGTGACCATACAGTCGCTCTATATATACATAACACAACACACAGATAAACATACAGCTACTATCATTATACCAACACACCACTTCAAAAACCATATAAATAATCCTTGTATATCACCCCACACATATGACCATACAGTCACCCCTTGTATACCTATATATCTCACCATGGACACACCACCCCATCACCATGTAGGCTACTCCATCGCACCATTCATGCAATACAATAACTCTCTCTAGAACTATTCACCTCATCTATGAGAAATATCCCAGATAGCACGGCTACGTTGGTCCGACGTTGGGCAACCAACGTGGGGCCAACGTTGTGTTTTACCGCTGGTTTAACGTTGGCCCGACGTTGAAAACGTAACGCACAAGGCGATATGTGAGGTTAGTAAGTGCGTTAGATGTCGACGTTGGACCAATGTTGGCCCAACGTTGGTCACAGTGCGGAGATATCGGTCGATTACGTCGCAGCGTAATTGTAACGTCATTCTTAACAGGTCGCGTGTTTCTTGTTCAAATAACGTTCTGGTTTATTGACTGAACTTGCATTTGATTTTGGGTGATCATTCTCATTTAATGGATTATTATTTGGATAAATGCACCACCTAACGCCATCACCAGCTATAGACTCGAAGAAGTACCGGTAAGTACTTTAGTTGAGAATATCGTGTCGAATAACTTGAATTTCAACGATAAGCGTGCGTCGTCGGATTGATTTCCTACACAAGCAACTTAAAGTTGAATTTGAAGTTTAACCCTTCAATTCTTAGAAACGAAAACAAAATTGTGTCAGTTTCGTGTGATGGCATTTTAATTACTACCTAAATTTCACGATCCATGTATGGTAATGCATGGATTTAGGGACATGGCGGCAGGAATAGTTCAATCATGAACGTAGTGCGCTGGGAGCAGCGATATGCGAAAGCGGTCATGTTGACCTAGGCGGCAGGGGTGTTGCACGGGTGTCTCACATTCCCACCACGGCCAAACTATGGCAATATTGTCAACAGTTGGATATTTAATACATGACACAACATTAGTTGGAACTTTCACACGGTTACACCAACACTATTATAATTTATAGGTTGAGATTGTTCTCGTAGTCGTAGTTTGATTTTGCAAGAATTTTTAATTGTTTTTAGAACATTTGCATATTACTTT
This sequence comes from Siphonodentalium dalli, assembly GCA_032622095.1. Taxonomy (NCBI): domain Eukaryota; kingdom Metazoa; phylum Mollusca; class Scaphopoda; order Gadilida; family Siphonodentaliidae; genus Siphonodentalium; species Siphonodentalium dalli. The sequence goes on from CP136063.1 coordinate 57,934,201, forward strand.
TTGGTAAAATTAGATTGATATGGAATCAGTTGGAAATTTTCTGACCTTAAGTTATGGTTGGGGGGGGGGGGGGGTCTCAGGTTGGAAATTTCCAACAATTGGAAATCTTCAGGCCAGTCTAGGTGTTAGGAGTCTGCAATTTCAGGTTAGGATCTAAAAATGTTCTCAGTGTATTCCGTTCCGCTCCTGGCCGTGACAACAATTGGATACCAATGATAGAATAATGCTACCACCCAGACCGTGACGGAGCAGTAATTTAGGAACTTAAGCCCCAAAGGGGTGCAGTTGTAAATTCCAAGGTGGAAACCCCCTCCCCAACGCGGAAATCATCTAGTCACGTCCCTGCTTGTGGATTTCCATGAATAGGCCTAGGCCTAATTAAGTTTAGGCTACACCAGTGGACACAATTCCACCTCCAGTTATATGCTGTATAACCTATCATGCCTATATAACTGTGGGGGGGGGGGGGTTGTGTACTGCCAAATAGGAATTTACAATTGCACCATGAGTCACCCCTTTCGTTAAAGAAAATGCTGAGCTGCAAAACGGAGTTCAGTCCCCTCGATTGGCGCCCTGCATGGGTATGGGGTCGAACACTACATGGAGTTTGCAAAATGCTAAGTGCATGTAGGCTACATGTAACTATATTTGAACAACCCGCCCTTAATTCGATATTTTCAAACCGGTACCTTAAATCCACTTCGTGGTTTGCTCTATAATATTCACTTGGGTAATGTTTCCCCGCATCGAAATAGGTCGATAAATACATGTCACAAAAAGATGCATTGAGGTCATAACAAATACAACATTGACCACGATGTTAGGGTACCAAAAAATCAGCTATTTACACGGAGCGTTCCAGAAATGTCATACATAAAGAGCGTTCGTTTCATTATGTGCGAAAAATTTAAACAGCTGGAAAATGGCCATGTAAAGTATTTACCAAACAATATGACGCCAATGCATTCAATGTTTCGTGTATTTGTCAACCAGGCCATTCTTGTATGATTACTAGTACTAGCACACACTTAATGGCAGGGATGGTATATTGAGGGGTGAAGGAAAGGGTGTACTAGTACTAGTATTTGCTCTTTCGAGCCTCCAGCGGAAGTTTTTAGTTTCCAAAATATGTACATGTAGGCCTACCTATTCATGGTATCCGAATTAGTGACGTAGGTACAGGATATTTTTGTCGGGGCCCGGGGGGGTGTGTGAACATTCAATTTCCAAACTGAATCCTTTTAAATCAGACACCAAACTCCGAGTTTCTCGAGTTTCTATTTGCACCCCCCCCCCCCCCCGCTTTTGGATTGAAATTTACCACTCAGCACCCAGGGTTTAACTGGAACATAAATTTCCAAATGGTGTTAATTTCAGACAATTTTTAAGTCTAAAAGTTGAAATAATATAGGTTACTGGAGGTGTGAACAAAACATTTCCTACTGATTGTTGGAAAATCACACAATGAAAACATATTCAACCTATACGTACATAAAGTTACAAGTAATGATGTGTCAGGCATGACAACTGCAAAGTTCTGTTTTTTAACCAAATTTGGCCAGTGAGAACCAATCGCCATCCTGTCGTCAAGTTCCTCCTCTTACATCCACCGACAATCTCTGGAGTCAATTAGTCACATGATGTTTGTTATGCGCCCCGCTGCCCAGCAATGGGCATGCATCTATAGAACTTTGTAAAAAATAATTTCATTTTACAAACTTTACATTACGTGCGTATCATTTTGCATTGTTTACGCCAAAGAATCACGTCATATTGATGCGTTGTGTCAATGTTCAAATGACTGGAGCTGTTGGAAGGAAGTTATGACGTTGTCACAATAATTATTTCAGCTGGAATGTAGTCGAATAGCAAACAAGAACGTTGTATTGAGCAATATTAGGATTTATGTATTTGGTTGAGGTAAAATTTTGAATTGATGCCTCCCCCATAAACGACAAATGACTACAGGGACGTTGCCCCCCAATGCCCTGTTTTAAACGCCACTTGTTCCTAAAACATAACATTGAACACGCCCCATTTAATAATATTAGACATGATTATTTGTCACCCCCCTTTCGTTCAGTTGATATTACCCAACTTTTTAAAACTATCAGTTGGGTTCCCAGCTTTTGTAACATTTATATTTGGGTACTAGTACCTAGCTTTGTTAAATCAGACTGCAGTATATGCCTACCCATATGCCTACATTTCTTCTCCGCTATTATTTTTAAACATCGTGACAAATATAGCCTATATCAATTCATAAAGTGATCACAAATTGAACAGGTTCATTTCACTGACGTCGTTCACTAATTAAATCACGCTCTGTTAGAGATTTCATAAAGTATACCCAACTGAAAATTAAAAAAAGCTGGGTACCCAACTGAAAAAAGAAAAAAAAACTGGGTAGCCCTGGGCGAAAAAGGGTGACAATGACCATTTCAGCATTATTGAGGGTGACGACCCCCCTCCCCCTGGCATCCGGCATCCGGTTTAAAATGGACCCCGGCATCCGGAATACGCCATAACAGAGAGGCGGCATCCGGAATACTATTTGATTAAATTTATTGAAAACAGACTCGGGAACGAAGTGAACGTTGGCATGAGGTATTGGAATTAGTCTCCGTATTGACTAGTAATGATTTGATTTAGCAGCTTTACGGAAAGATTAAACTTTTTACTAAATGTATGATCTCGTATCATACATATATATATATACGCCCTGTCTAACTTACTCGCGGCCATATTGGATCCACCAGGTCCGGTTCCGTGGTTTTAGTGCTACAGTTCAAAGTTTTGGAGTAGCATTTCCATATTTGACATAAATGGAAGTCATGAATATTCAAAAGCTCCATATATGGAAATGCTACTCCAGAACTTTGATCTGTAGCAATAAAACAACCGGGACTGCATGGAAGAATATCTGATACCATGGAACCGGACCTGCATGCATGGTGGATCTAATATGGCCGCGAGTTAATGACATGATAGGGCGTATTGTGTGGGGGTGAAAGGCATAGACCATGTTCCAAATGACAGGAGTGGTATAATATACTGAATGAGGAGAAGTTGAAGTGGCATACGTGCGGAAACCACCTATATAGCCAATCTTGGGTGACCGTTCATGGTCGTACACGGTAGTATTGAACACCAGGGACACGCAAATAGAAAACTAACATCTTTTTAATATTTAATATTTCAAATTAAAGGTACTCAATCAGAGGGTCTCCATATCATCACATTCCAACAAAAACGACAACATGTTTTGAAATGCCGCTTCAGTTATCATAATCTAATAATTGCCCAAATATAACGAAAAGCACAATCAACTATAGTATAAAATTCCACAAAACCCTGCAAAACCTGTTATTTATTAACATTTTGTTCAACGAAATTTTGCCGGTTTGTCAAATATCTAACACAAAAAGCCACTTGATTTTACCCGCAATTTGGTCAATGAAATTCTTCTCGTTGACTGTCTATTGGGCCACCTAAAATAATAGATTTCAAACATCGATATTTGATCACTCTGAGCGGTGATGGGTGCATGGATTCCTCGACTCGAATCAAATATGTTTTACCCCCCCCCCCCCCCCCCCCCCCCCGAAGCCAACGAAATAGTAATTTGCGAGCGTTTATTCGGATTGAGTACCTTTAACAAACGTATAGCATTATACATGTGCAGTATAGTAAGCACATTCTCAGCTAAGTGGGCCCAATGGACATGATGTTTCACCGAAAAATCGAAGTTAACCATAAGAGCCAATTCGGTTAGTTTCTTGAAGTAGAGTATCCATATAATTGAAATCTGTATTGGCGGACGTTTTAAACAAATTATCCCCTGACATACAACAGATGGAAATATGGGCTTCCACTTTCCCATGCGACAGAATACGTTACATACGTTACCACTGCCGACTAGGCTAACGTCATTATGTATAACACATCGAGATTGCATTCGGATTTGCAAAGTATTAAAATGATCTGAAACTCGTTCAAGATCACAAAACTAGTGCTCTAATTCATTCTCTTCTCAATCCTTGGAAATTAAGCAAACATGTATTGTGGCGGACATGCATGTTCAAAATGATATATGATTATATGATATTATAAACTAATGTATTTGGAAGTATATTATCTGCGATGGCTGTCTATTCAAATCAAGATTTTACTATTAGCATGCGTCTCGTTCACGGTGGTAACGTATTCTGTCGCTTATACCTTACGTGCTCACAAGCTACATGTATACATTAAACATAAAATACTCATTTGACATTAAGACAATCAATTTTATTCCATATCATGTCAAATGTACAAGTTTAATACTGTTAAATATGCATGCAATTAACAATTAAGCATGCAGTGACTGCGTAGTGGGTATAGGTGCTACTTATACGCTCAATGTTGTTTATATAGGCTAAATCTGACGTCTGCGTGGTATGGATGGGGTCTCGACGTGATATATATGAACGTTGTGAAGTCAGTTACATAATTGTACATTGACGCACACATCAGCCGTGCTCTTTAATATGAAAGCATATAATATTTACGACCATCAAGTGTGTTCCATCCCATCCAATTGGTTTACGAAACCACGAGACACTCGCTGGTTGGTTTGAGATATTCGATGATGGTTTTGTACACTAGTTGGGACACTCATAGGTTGGGTTGTGGGGCATTTTGCATGGGATGGATTTAGACACCAGTTGTTTTAGACACTTCTGATTCTGATGGTTTGAGGTAATCGTCGTGATACATGGGACACCCATTTGGATGGTTATGAACAGTCATTAAATGGCGTGGGACACCCAGTGGATGGTTTGGGGTTCTCAATTGATGGTTTGAGACGCTCGTTGAGTTGTTTGGGATGTTTTGGAATACTCATTTGAGCGGGGTTGGACATCATCGTACTCATAAGTGCAAATATAGTCATTATGGGGGGGGGGCGTGGGGTCTCTGGAGGAATACGGAACCTAGAAAATCTGATTTATTTGAACATTCCTGGGGTGTAACACATTTGAGGCATCAAACCTTTCGTACGCGATTGTGCAAATAAAACCCAGCAGGCTCTCGGGTTAATAGCCAGTTATGTTGGAAGGGCCACGTTAGAAGGTTTATCAATCTAAACCTCCCCATCATATGAAAATGTCATAGTGTATAATTGTATCTTTCTTCTGCTCATATTACCTGAAAATCCCTCAGAATTAATTTAATACACCCTTACACCAGTTTTTTTTTATAATTGAATGTCATTATTCCATTTAGTATAAAGAAAGGGCTAAATAATTCATCTCACATGGAGATACTTCGAATTGCGTAATGTCCATGATATACCCGGATATACAGGGTATTATGCTTATCCGTGCATGCTTGACGAGTGTTTCTATCATATGGAAATTAAGAGAGGGGAAAATGACGCTTCGTTGGTGCAGGTAATATATGCGTACACAACAAAGAACAAATCGAGTACATGAGACATTGCGATTTAATGACCGTTTCATGCATAACATTGAGATGTCGAGCTATCATGCAGGTGTTTTATGGACTGAAACGTTGGAATCTCGATCATGAACCCCACGTAGCTATTAATTGTATGATGCTGCAATACTCGCTATATCTATATTTGCGAATGTTGGAAGAACCCGTTGTAAACTCGATGAAAACTCGAACCTAACATGGGGTGCAAATAGAAATTACTGGAAGGGGTGCATTTAGAAACTATAGGTGAACACCCCTAACAGGGACCTCCCGCCACGTCCCTGCTAACTCATGAGTTACACTGATTTAACACATCATAGCCTATACTATTAATGACATCAGAACATATATGAAACACAAACAAACATACATGCTTTCACTCTTGCGCATGCACCCACACCCTAAAGATGATCCATGTGCCGGTCTGTCCGAATGATAATTGGGATATTTTCAAGCAGAAACGGTCAAAATGTGAAGCATATCATTCGCATCTTTGACATCCCAGCTCTGGTTTGTCGACATTTCATCGCAGGATCGATCTGCGGCTTTGATACCCGAAGTTATGATGGGTACCCACACTTGGACTTAGCTAGTATTTTTGCGAACCGCTCTGCAGGTTGGACAATTTATGGTTAATTAAACATATATTTTTCTATTGATACACACATTATCCGCCATCTACGACTGATAATTATGGTTCAAACGAACCACCTAACGTCAGAATGTGTCTACTATTTATGATAAAAGCGGAAATGAGTCGGAATTTCTATTAAAGTTATCGGGTGAGAGCAAGCTGTGGTCGCTATCTCATTGAGGGGATATTCCGCTTTGCGAAGTTATGTTTTAATAGTGGATATCACCCCATTTAAAAGTACTCAATCCGAACAGAGGGTCCCCATCTCAACAGATTCCAACAATCGATAAAAGGGTCCTATATTACTATTTCTTTGGCTTTGGGGGTAAAAAATATTTGATTCGAGTCGAGGAACCCATCAAACAAAGCTCAGAGTTATTAGATATTGATTTTTGAAATTTGTTATTTACTCGAGATGAGTACTAATAATTGCCTTCAACTGCCGTAATCTGCTCGGGATGTGTACACCAAAATCTATTCAAACAGACAAGGATGGATAACTCTAAAATCAAGTGGTAATAATAACGCAATTTTGACTGAGTTCTGGGCCAGAAAGTATTCCTGATAATGAAAAATAATAGATTTCTAAAATAGATATCTAACAAATCTGAGCTTTGATGGGTGACTTCCTCGACTCGAATCAAATATTTTTGACCCCCGAAGCCATTGAAATAGTAATTGAGAGGAATTTTATCGGATTGAGTACCTTTAAGGACAATGGGGTCGATACAATTTTCCTCCATTTACCATCACTCTGAAGTCTGAAGTTAGCGGACGTAATTTCGTTGTGTTTTTGCTGTTTAACCATTCGGCAAACCTCGTCAGATTCCGTCATCCTTGGCCCGCAGAGGTCACAGGTCGAGGAGTTCAGAATGGCTGTTTAACGTCAAGAAAAATTATCAATGGAAGCATCCGGCATCCGATGTATGTGCCCGACGTCATCCGGCGTACGGTGGTCTGGCATCCGGAATACGCCATAACAGACCCCGCATCCGGCGTACGAAAAGGGGGGTCGTCACCCTCATTATTGCAGGGCCTATATTTCGGCGAGAATCCAAACCTAGATTCTCGTAAATATTCTCGCAAATTACCCTGGATTCTCTTGAAAAAGTATGTATGGATTCTCGCAAAATCAGATGAAATATATACCCTGTATTGGGTTGGGTAATTTAAAATGTTGGCGACATGCACAACTTTTGGCATTTTAACCAATATATACATATACATTTACCCATCCCATACTTTGTCTGAGTCATTCCTATCAATTATTTACTTGGATTCAACGGATTGGGGCTCATCAAGCTACCAACTAAAATAGTTTGTTGTTCTAACTTCTAACCAGTAGACTAAGAGCAGTTTAGCAGAAGGGCGGACTGCTATCAACATGCTGTTGTCACCCCCCCTGTCCGCACGCCCCTGACAGTAAGGATTTCAGGTCTGTGACAATGTGGGTTGGAATAAATATGGTAATATTTGTAAATAAAATGGATGTGGCGACAGGGGGTTGAACTTAGAGGTGTTACCGCCCCTCCCCAATTTTTCTCAAACTGTTCAACATTCTGGAATTCTCAATATTAAACACAAATTAATGTCGTGTCAGTCATGAAATGCCTAACTTTTGAACATTTTGGTCAAAGTGAAAGGGTGGGACAACCTTGCCCGCATATCTCTGGCAGTAAGAATCAAATTGCCCACTTTAGGAGGATGTGGCTTAGAACAAATAATTAGGGTGATCGCAATATTGATGAGGTATCACCCCTCCCCTCAAACTGTTCAACATTTTGAATTTTCGATAACTTTATAAGTTGAATATCTTAGGCTAAAACTGTTTGAGATCATTTCGATACTCAATCGATAGTTTACATTTTCAAATATCTAATAAATATCATGGCAGCCATGGAATGCCAACTGTTGAACTTTTTGTCATTATTATGGGGTTAGCTAATTTCAAGATTTGGAATGTTTTTGAGATCGTCTGGATAGTTTAAGTTCTCAACTTTGTGATATTTTGAGTACATTATATTATTTTCTACAAATTGTATTATATAGCTATCTAAATGGTCATGCACGTGTTCGAATTTCAAACTCAGTATCGAAGGGAGAGCAATTGAAACTTAGTCAAGTTTGGAAAACAGATTGACCAGTTCGCGGGTTGTTGCGATTTATGACCTCAACCAACGAAGGCTCTCTGTCCAAGTCCATGACATATTACCCCCCCCCCCCTGTTATCAACACCCTCCCCGTTCTGTATATTCAATCCGATTTGTCACCAAATGCTGACTTCAATAAATTTTATAATGAAGCATGTTTTCAAATGGCTGTTTCATCACAGGAGCCTGGAATTTGGCCAAAAACCCTCTTTTATTTGGCGGAACCAGCACCCGGGACCGCAGGTCGGTCCCGGGTGGTGGTTCCGCCAATAAAAGAGGGGTTTTGATCAAATTCCAAGCTCCTTTGGTAGGTCTAGTTAGCATGTTTGAGCCGTGACCAATTGGTTGATTGAGACCAACCGACGTCGGTGTTATCAGCACATATACTCAAGTCCATCAAACTATGCATTGGGGTAACGTTATTCTCCGTTTCTTTCAGGACTTCTTAAAATCTACATGTTATCCTGTTTCTGGATCTGGAAATTTTGTGTATAAGCTATGTTACTACAAGCGGATTCGATCGATGTCTACTCGTCTGTCGAAACCATCAACGGCTTGCAAGACATGGAGATAGCAACTTAGATGCACCAGTATTCCAGCATGGTCTATATTGTGTTGCATATCGTTATATTGTGAATAGTATTTCACGCCTGACATCAACGCGACCGACAGAACACCATGTACGACATAAATTCATCAGCTTATATGGTTATTCACTTGGATGGAAATTCTTACTCGTCCTGTGTTGTGCATTCAATTATATGCCAAAATTCGGCATGCATCGGTGTGTCAATAATCGGCATTGAAAGGATGTGTGTTCTTCTTGTTGCAGTTACATCAGTAATTAATCATAACGATAACCCATGCAGGTGGGTAAATTTCAGATATTCAAGGAGGTGAATATAACATGTTTTCTCTCGGGATATGATTTCTTCAGAAGGATTGTCAATCTATATATATACGAAACAGTTGCTTCATACGTACAAGCCAAAGTCCTGCATACATATATGCATGAGCCATGAGAACACTGAATCCAGTTCATGACACATTATGAAAATATTATATTTGATATAATATGTTGGGTTTCTATACATAAATTAATTTTTATGGATCCACGAAAATCATCCCAACATATACAAGAAGTGTCATACGTATGTGCATAGATACAAATATGCTGTGTAATTGCTCAGTTCATAATATGTTTACAGATAAAATTAATTGGCATATTGAATGCATATACTCAGAACAGTATCATGGACTATTTTGAAAACGGCATGCAAAAACGCGATATTCTTTCTGACGTGACATGTTCTATCACCATGCACGAAGTTCCCTCTAAATATATAACATTACTGGTAGTAAACGAGCAATTACTATAGGTTTAATTTAATCATATGCACTTTGGGCCGTTTCAAATTTTGCACATCCACATCAGATCATCCTCCAGAATAATGATGTTCGAAGAAGATATAACCTGACTAAAATTTAAACTTATAAAGCCACATATAATGTTTGAATATTTTTTTCCCAACATTATCGAGAGCACAAAATCGCAAAATGGAGCTGAAATAAACATTTCTGGATGGTAAAGGAATATATGAGCTAACAAAAAATATGTAGCGCTTTCGATAACTTTATTTTCTTTAGAGTGAGTGGATGGTCAAGATTCTTAAAATCAACAACTAATAGCATGTCATTTTGTCTTTATTTAAATCGGCAGACATTTTTTTCTATATGTTTCATTTTCTTCGAGTTTTATACTTGTGAATTTAAATAATTTTTCCAATTATAATACTTTGAAGTTGCAAACATTATGTGGAACTTTGTATGTATAAATTGGTATGTTGCATCTCAGCGGATGTTAATGTTATAAAGACGCCCTGATGTGAGGGGAATCGCTCCTACGAATGGAGCATCGATCCGTTCTATCGTTGGGCCAACGTCATTTCTATCGTTGGGCCAAAGTTGGAATCCAACGTTGGGCCAACTATGGATGTTGCCGCTGGCTCGGCGTCGGCTCGACGTCGGATCCCGTCGTCGACTCGACGGTGGTTCGACGTCGAGCCGACGTTTCGTGCGCCGTCGGGCACCGACGTTGAAACGACGTCGAACCAACGGTATATTCTACCATTAATACGTTGGGCCAACGTTGGCCCAACGTCGTATTAATAGTAGAATACACCGTTGGTTCAACGTCGGGTGCCCGACGGCGCGCCAACGTCGGCTCGACGTCGAGCCACCGTCGAGTCGACGACGGGATCCGACGCCGAGCCAGCGGCAACAGCCATAGTTGGCCCAACGTTGGCCCAACGATAGAAATGACGTTGGCCCAACGTGTGTGTGCTATCTGGGATATGCCATTTTGACATACACCATATATTAAGTCGATTTTTTGGTCGAGAGTAGCCACATACTATAGGTTCTCTTAGTTCCGTTTAGACGTTCTACCCATTTCCATTTTTGGCAAAATTCCATACTACAGTACGTCATTTAAAATGAATTTGTCAAGCCTCAGAAGGTACAGGGACAACGAGAATGAAAGTAGTCAGTGGAGTAAGTAACAAGTGAGTTACAATTTACTAACTCTTGGGAACAGAAAATACTGCTCGGGATATATGTAAAAAAAAACATTTTACCAAATGTGGCTGCCATTTTGGAAGCCATCTTGACTAATGATGTCTAAAACACATTAGTATGACACATTTAGACAGATCAAAAGCAATAAACATATTTGATACCAAAGATAGTTCCGTTTACTTGAATAAATGGTCCAAACCTGAAAAGTTAATTTTTGCTAATTTTGATGTAAAGTTTGTGATATAAAAACCCAATAATTCTGGTCATGTCAGTGGCTACATTAGTAAGACTTAACCAACGTGGTGTTACAGAACTGTTAGAATTTAATGTATATAAGACAGCATAGCATTCGTCAACCACAACTTATAAGCGATTACATGACATGATGTTTAACATTTTCCAGGTTTGGCTGCCAAAAATGGCAGCCATTTTCAGACAAAGTGACATTTTTTTTCCATTGGGTTAAAATATTCATAAGAAATTGTATGCCTCATTTAATTTGCACAGTTCTGTCAATTTCTTGTACAAACTTATGACTAGAATCCTAACGGTGATTTTGGTGAAATTTCATACCCAGTTCTTTATAATCGAATTATTGAGCGATTGAAAGAGACTGGGATCACACGAATGACATATTTCATTGCTCCAATGATCACTTAACTTAAAAAATACAAGATAAAGTCACATTTCCGAACCAGTTCCATACAGCAGAGCCTGATCTAGAAAATATTAGTGAAAACACGTCAAGTTTCTTTCAGTCGCCATTTTGACGGCCATCTTGGATGGGGGGGGGTCAATTTTACCCTAAAAATGTGGCATTATATCTCTCCGAGTCATTCTTACCTTATATGGCTAATTTTAAATCGCACATGGTAAGACTTTTAATAAATTACATAATCACAAAACGCTCTTTAAATTCTAAAATCCCCGCAAAAGAGGTGTTAAAGTGAAATTTCAGCGGGGCTCCATATCTAATATCAATAAGTGTGTGAATATGTACATACACATATGTGCAAAATTTCCTGCTTTAGTCACAATTTGAATAATTACCTTGAATAAGTTGAACATTTGACTTAATCTACCCCATTATTACTGCTCTTCTGCTGTTCTAGCTATCATTTCAGGCTATACTGTTTGAAGCCAAATGAATAAAATTACCGTTAACAGGTATATTAAATGCACCCTATATTTTATGGAACTTTAAAAGTACTATCCAGTATAGTCCTCACACTACCTGGGATAAAACTTGAAGCGACCTGGTAATATTGTTGCAATACAATATTTAGATTCCCAATAAAATGATTCTGTTCAACAATGATTATGCTATGAAATTTGCTAAAATAACAATTTTGTTAATCGGTTGAGTGCCTACTCAAGTGGAAACGAATGAGAAAACATGTAAACACAATCAGAGGCGGACTGGGCCAAAAAACCGGCCCGGGAAATTAATATAATACCGGCCCATCTGTTCGGGGAGTGTCCACAGTCCACCTTGGGAAATTTCAATTGCACCCCCCCCCCCCCCCCTTGAATCAACATCAGACCAAATACATATTTTTGCATAATCCCATACCTATTTTTGCATAATCCCATGTGCACCTCCCCCCCCCCACCCCCCTTGAATCAGATGCAGACGAAATACATGTTTTTGCATAATTCCATTTGCACCTCTGGCCTAATATCCTATATATTCATAAGTCATGGTTCTATATATTCCCGGTACGAGACCATTCAGATATTTTTACCTGAAAAATTGCATAAATTCTAACATCTAGCGGTCTAACTCCAGACAAATGCACACGACTACGGACAAGCGACCAGGACACACTGGGTTGTTCATGGTTGTTCGGCCCGTGGTGAGAAAATTTTGAAAACTATACAAGAAAATCGTGAATCCTAGCATCTAGACTGGCATCAACTGAAGCGTTCCTATTTTGTTGTAAATTTTAATTGGGGGAGGGTCCGGGAGGGGTGCATGAGAATATGGTTACACTTCATGAATTTATGTGAGAAGAGTGCCATCTTATTGGATACAAGGCTGGTTAAACAACACATGTGGCGGCCCATGTCGGTTTCATTTGCGGCCCAAGTTGTGGTTAAATTGGGCGGCCCAACCACATATACCCCCCCCCCCAACCGTAAAAAAAACCCTCGGATTCTCGCTTGATAGGAAATCACGTGGAATCAGAATTTTTCCGGCCTCCCGATCGGCCAGTCCGCCTCTGAACACAATAGACCAGTAACTAGATGGGAATTTACCAACTACAGTAGAATATTGTTTTCTAATTTTGGTCAAATGTTTTGTCAAAATGGCCATCAGTTGGAAAATGTTCAACCTCAGGGGGTGTCAGGTTGGAATTCCAACAATTGGAAAGCTAAAGATTTGTGATTTGGGTGACTTTTATTTGGATGTGATATAAGGTCACACCGTACTTCACCTCAGTGTTCCTAACTCACAACACTATAAAGCATGATTGTGTGGAGTTACAATAACGCTCACTGATGTGAATGTGATTTTTAGCTCACCTGAGACAAAGTCTCCGGTGGAACTGTAGTCATCACTCCTCCATCTGTCCGTCCATCAAGAATCATCTGCTCGAGAATCATAAGACCGAACGGGTTCAAATAAGATCACCCGGTCAAATAGTTGCGAAGCTCGGACCGTAACTCTTTCCCAACATAGTAATTCTTAAAACGACTTCTTAAATTCCATCGAGCCAAATGGGTTCATATTTGGTATAAAGGGTCCTTGGGTGATTGTGGTTCAGATTTGTCAAATGAGGTCATTGGGTCGAATGTGGGGGGAGCCAGTGACTCAACACAAACAATTTTTTTTTTTTAAATATGAAAATTTAATATTTTATTTTATAATTTAATTTTGAAAAACTAACCACATTATAACAACCATCAGAGTACATCAACTCATCCCACAAAATTTAGTCGAAATCGGTCCAGGGGTCTGGCAGAAAAATCAGAAACAAACAGATTGTTACCCTTGCTAATTGAGAGGTCAAGTAAGTACATGTACCCCTGTTACAAATGTTATCACATTCCTAATACCACAATATTATCTGAGAAGTCATCTCTTTCAAGCTTGTCTGCCTGCCATACTGTAATGTCTCCTGTTTATGAAATGGGACCTTATCTTAGCTGGTAGCTGTTGATAAACAAAGCACATATGTTTATTTGTGTCATTCATTTCAATTTAAATTAGATTAATTTACATGTGCTGTGTTCTATGAGACTAAGCAGTGTACAGGCAAGTGTTATATCTTCTATATCTATATTTGCGAATGTCTGTCGGTCTGTCTGTCTGTGTTCTATAGAAATTCACAGGGGACCATCTAGATGATGCCAAAGGGGTCTACTAGGAGTAACTTTTCACGAGAAAGATAATGGTCGGGGTTAAAATTTTCTAAAGTGACACCGTTGTTGTCAGGGGCAGAAAAGGGGGAGGGGCAGAACAAAAATTGTCGGCGATTGCCACGAAACTTATATATAATCATCCCCATAATATGAGGAATCTAATGGTGTGTTTTAAATATGGCAAAAGTCGCGCCGTTCGCTTCAGGGGTGCCCGGAAGGGGGAGGAGCAGAATTTTTTTTCTGTCGCCGATTGCCACGAAACTTACATATAATCATTCCCATGATATGAAGAATCCAACGGTGTGGTTTAAATATGTCAAAAGTGGCGTCGTTCGAGTCAGATTTGCACGAAAGGGGAGAAGGGCACCAAAATTGATAAAACTAATTTTAGCGCCGATTTCCACCAAATTGATATATATTCTTCTTCATGATACAAGGAATCTAATTGTGCGATTTAACAACACCAAATTGTTGTCGTTTGGATGAGAGATTGGGAGGGGGTAGGCACTAAATTTGATGATTATTGGTTTAGTCGCCGATTGCCACCACACTTATACAAAAGCATCCCCATGGTATGAGGAGTCTAATGGTGTGGCTTATATCTGTCAAGTGTGGACTCATTCGAGTCAGGGGTGTATTGAAAGGGACAGGGGCACCAAAACTGATGCACAATTTTTTTGGCGCCAAATTCCACCAAATTGATACACGTTCTTATCCATGATACGAGGAAACTGATTGTGTGATTTAAAGACGCCATAGTAGTGCTGTTTAGGTGAGAGATGGGGAGGGAGGGATTGACAAATTTTTTTATTAAAAAAAACATTGTTTAGTCGCCGATTATCACCAAACTTATAAACAATCATCAACATGATATCAGGAGTGTAATTGTGTGGTTTAAGGATGTCACAAGTGGGGCCATTCGAGTCAGTGGTGTATAAAGATGAGAGGGACATTATATTTATGGCCGAATTCCACCAGATTGATACATATTCTTCTCCGTGATACGAGGAATCTTATCGTGTGGTTTAGACACAACAAATTGGTGCCCTATGGGTGAGAGATATGGGGAACTTCAATTTGATACGAATTTGTATACTCGCCAATTTTCACCAATTTCATATATATGCATCTCTAATGAGTCTTAGTGTGTGCAGCTTGAGTCCGAAATAGGGACGGGAGGGTCACCAAAAACTGATACAAAATAGTTTTAGTACCAAATACCATCAAATTCAGACACGTTCTTCTCAAATGATACAGTAAATCAAATTGTGCTGTCTTTCTGTCTGTCTGTGTGTTATATATATAACTTCACGCGGTACAATCGAAGAGGCAAAAGCTGATACAAATATATTTGGCACTAATTTCCAACAAATTCATACATGTTTTTATCTAATGATATACCATAAATTAAATCACATTTGGTGTCGTTTGCGTCACGGATGGCGAGCGGATATGCACTATCATAGATAAGATTGCTATTCGCCGATATCCACATATAAGTTATATATAGTCACCCAGGCCATCTCCATATCATTTTAAGGAGATTTGGGCGTTCACATTTCACAATCCCGACAAATGGTAACCCACTTATAAGTCACTTGAACAATTATATCTTCTTATTTGTCACATTTATATGGGGATGGCAATCAGGACATTCACACACGAGCTAGCAAAAAGAGATACACAGAAGAAGCATTAAACGTATAAACTGAGAGACCTCGAACCGTCAGAGGATTACATATATATTATAACAAAATTGAGTCTGTTCCATTCAATACAGTTTCCACACAAAAAGTTACAATTTGTCAGGATATATGGAAGGCCTGTTCAAAAATAGTGGTCACAGTGTGCAGTCATATATAGTTTCTTCTGATATACAATAAAATGCAGTTAGTAGCACATGACTTTTCAGGATCCTCCCAATACTGACATCTGACAAGGGGTTTAGAACAGACTCATCGACTGACATAAACAACTCAAAATCTCGCTCTGTGTCTGGCAAATGTAGCTGATATGCCCGCGCAGCAACATTTCGTTGAAACTGAGAATATTTAGCCAATATATAGCACCATGAACAGATGAGCACCTGGAAATTTCTTTAAAACATTTGTATCTTCATGGAGATATGATAGCCAGGTATCCTCGAGATCTTAGTCCAACCCACTAGATTGATTGATGCATCTCAATCAGGGGGGGGGGGGGGGTCGGAAAAACAATTCAGGCACGTATGGCATTTTTTCCCTTTCGATCATTTTTTGTACCCACCCACCCCCACCGCCAAATTTTTTTCCGTTTTCGGCAGTTTTTTCTGACCATTTTTTGACACCCACCCCCCCCCCCTTTTAACACTAAAACAGAGATTTGCGGGGGAAATTCACTGTAAACAGCTGTATATGAATTTCTGTGCATACTATTTATCATGGATGTTAACATGGACATGTAAATAGGAATGAGTCATTTTGAGGTCATTCGGCCAAAAAAAACATGGCTGCCAGCGGCCATCTTGGATTTCAAAATTTTCAACAAAATACAACACGATAACTGCCTGCAGTCAGTTTACCAGTTAGAATTACATTATTTCTCTCATTCAAAGTGGTTTTGAAGCCCATAGTGTGGTCGTGGTACGCAAAAAAAGAGGTCAACCCAGAAGAAATTGGTATAGAAGCGATCTCGGTGTCATTCAACGCGGGAGAATCTCTGCTACAACATATCCAAAATCCGCTAAAATCCGCTTTGGGCAAAATCCAGGATCCCAGATGGCATCCAACATGGCCGCCTTTAGTCAAAAGAGATTCTGACTGAGATTAATTCGACATAATGAGAACAAATATTGCCATATTAATACAAATGTATACATTTTTGCGAAGGTAAAGTATTATGCCACATATCTATAGAAAAAATGGAACCCCTCGCCCCAGATGGCTGCCAAAATGGTGGCCTAAACTCGAAAATTTGAAACTTTTGCCTAATATCTTAAAGATCAATTCCTGTTGTTTGATAATGGTTCAGACTGGCGACATTGATTAGTCATATTCATGTTAATTCATCATTGGAGCAATGAAAGATACCATACATGGGGTCCCAGACTCATATACACTCATATACACCTATAAAATTTGATTTTACAGAACGCGGTATAAAATTCCACAAAAATCGCCATTGGGATTCCAGTCGTATATCAACAAGAAATGGACAGAACTGTACACTGTAAGTTGGGCATACCATTATCTATAATTACTCCAATTCAATGAAATCCAAATTGGCGCTTTGTCTTAAAATGGCGGTCAAAATATGAAAAATGGCAGATATTTAGAATGGTCGTCAGAGGGTTAGACCCAGAAGGAATTGGTAAAGAAACGGTTTTGTTGTCATTCGACGCGGGAGATTCTCGTGTATAACATATCCAAAATCCGCTAAAATCCGCTTTGGGGAAAATACAGAATTCAAGATGGCGTCCAACATGGTCGCCAATAATAATGAAAATGGCAAATATGTAGTTATTCACGAAAACCCATTCGACAAAACGCCAATTCGGCACCAATACACATCATTGATTGAAATCAATGTTTTTTGTGGGTATGACTAGCCAATCACGATTCAAAATGCTAAGATGGCTACCAAAATGGCCACCGAAAATTGTCGAAATTTAAGTTCTGCGCAGACGAAAGCCGAAACAACACTTCGGTTGTGAGCTAACGATCACAGACCTATTAAACATGTTGCCAATAATCTACTACCACAATCAGTTCAGCCCGAAATGTTCCAACTAAGCAGTATCTACTGCAGGATCCAACACGATGTCCACTTATTACGAGGGACTATCTGGATATTAATTAAAAAGAAATTAAATTGCTACGAATCTGGATTATTTGAAAACACAGTGTCAACATTTCTACTTATAACGACTATTCGGAACATCAAATATATGGGCATCGGTGGTCTAGTCCGGAAGCATCAGGCTATAATAGGTTTTCCAGTGCTGGCGAAAATGACAGGAGGGAAAAGCGAATAATCTGGGGTTTACTTAATTGGTGGGCAAGTTGGTTATCGGAGCTGGGGAGTTTCAAAGTAAAATTATTTTCTTCAATATCAAGAGAAAAATGAAAATTCGCACGTACATTGTATACCCTTCACACTTTATGTGACAATTCCGTGTCATGCGATTGTGGGTATATACATGTGGATAGAAACATTCTAGTACATATATAGACGCACCTATATCTTCTACACATTTAGTGAATTTCATCAATGATATGTAGACACAATGTGCGTCACGGCTGGATCTGACCCGTAGGCGTAAAGGTATCAACCATTTAGCTTGATTAACTGGCATTTCAAGGTTGTCATTGGATAGAAATGCCACATGAACATGGTGATTAACAACATGTTTGTCTAAGAAATTTGAACAATGAACATGTTATTTTCCGGATGTTAGACAATCAAACTGCCACATAAGGCGTTCATCCATGCTCATCAGAGCACGAAATATGTGCAAATTAATGACACGAAAACTATTTCATGCGGACGACGTACTCTAGACCTACATCCAACGTCATTTCCTATTAACTTTTATTGTTTGTACGGACGGTTTCGAGGTTTGAAAATCCCGCTTGTCCAAGAAAACCTCCACATACTTACGGAGTGTAAACAATGTATGGGGATAGTTTCTTCATACATATATGTATTTGGCACACGTATTTTCTAGAACATAAGAGATCACCATTTACCGGAGAGTTGATATCTGGGAAGAGATCAGAGTAAAACTACTGTCCTTACATGTCGAAATGGGGAATCCATGGGCTACATTTAGTTCCAGCTTGAAACTTGAAAATGATGGCCGAGCCCGAATAGTTAATATTTCGTCGCATCAGTGCTATAATGTAACCCATATTTTCAACTTTCCGAGAAAATGAAGGTTGAAGTTTTTAGACAACATTTCTCCTAATGTTGACAAAGCATGACGTATTGTTGTATTTATCCCAATGAAAACTGACATTAGCTGTTCATTGAACCACATATTGTTTTCTGTTTATTCCCTCGTTTTCTTTTAAAAAGCAATAGCTTGTTTGGAGATATGACATTTTGCGTATGCCAGCGATGATTCGTTTCCGTGCTATAATGAAGTTGTGCTAATAAATGCAGATTAAGCTAAATATGGTGGCAATCGCATGTGTCTATGAACTAAAAAGTGCCTATTCTACACTATGAAAATTCACCCATGTGCATCATCATACAGAAATGTGTGGAACAATCACAAAATTTAAATCACCAAATGATCACATGACTAACATGGAGATACTGCCATATAGCACACATTTTAGAATTCACAAACACAAAACAGAAGTCACGTGGACAACCTGAAGCGTCCGATTGGCTGCTGTTGGACATACGACCTCATAGCACGAATAATTGTAAAGATCGCCGGAGATACGACATTTGCTTCACTGGTTTGTGTGAATATTTGTCATCCAATGCAAGGACAGTTTGGCCCATCGGATTGGATTTTTTCTCACGATTCGAATGGTATCAAATACTCATTTCCCGCCATAATGGATATACGACATTATAGCACTGATGAGTCGAGATTTTGTCAACCCGCGGGAAGCCACCAAAAGATTGAAAATAAATAGTTTTGATGTATATGAGCCACATACATGTATATGAGCCAACTATCAACTGCATCCACCACTCACAACTTCCATTATGTGATAAGCTGGGCAGAGTCTACCATTTTCGTTTTGGAAGCCATATTAGATAAAATTTATTGTTTCTTTTGGTCTATTTGAGATGGAATGTTCACAAATAAAAGAAACGATCAATTATTTTGTAGACAAGATCTGCTCATCCCTAAATATCAAATGTGACCAGAACCCCAAAGTCGATTTTGGTTAAATTTCATACCGCATTCGTTATAAATTATTAGTGAAGGACCGGAGTAAACTATGATCTAATCTATTAGAAATGTCATTGCTGTAATGATCAGTTGACACGATCATTGAAAGAATATACCCATTGTTTCCCAGTTCAGAGAGCAACAAGTGATAAACAGAAGTGATAGAAATAGTATTTTTCACATCGGGTGGCCATTTGGGCAGCCATTTTTGCTACTGATTTTTATGTTTTTACATAGAGCTAGCATAATGGCATCATAAAGAGGTATACATTCGTATTTATTTAGGCAATTTTATTCATCAACCACTACTTATAATGGATTGAATGACACTGTGATCAATATCCGCCATTTTCCATATTTTGACCGCCATTTTGGCAGCCATTTTGAGACAAAGCGCCAATTTGGGTTTCATTGAATTGGAGTATTTATAGATATTGGTATGCCCAACTTACATTGTACAGTTCTGTCCATTTCTTGTTGATATATGACTGTAATCACAATGGCGAGTTTTGTGGAATTTTATACCGCGTTCTGTAAAATCGAATTTTTTATGGTGTAGATGAGTCTGGGACCCCATTTATGGTATCTTTCATTTCTCCAATGATGAATTAACATGAATATGACGAATCAATGTCGCCAGTCTGAACCATTATCAAACAACAGGAATTGATCTTTAAGATATTAGGCAAAAACTTCAAATGTTCGAGTTTAGGCCGCCATTTTGGCGGCCATCTGGGACGATGGGTTCCATTTTTGCCATAAACAGGTGGTACAACATTTTACCTTTGCAAAAATGTATACATTTGTATACATATGACAACATTTGTTCTCACTGTTATCGAATTAATCTCAGTCAGAGTATCTTTTGACTAACGGCAGCCATGTTGGACGCCATCTTGGATCCTGAATTTTGCCCAAAGCGGATTTTAGCGGATTTTGGATATGTTATACACGAGATTCTCCCCCGTCGAATGACACCAAAACCGCTTCTATACCAATTTCTTCCGGGTCGAACCCTCTGACGACCACACTACAATGACAATTGACAAGGTGGGCCACTACTTATATTCCATGACTGTAATAATCATGTTTTGTGATGCTATTTGAATATACAATTTATGAGAAAACGTATAACACTTTGAACAAGAGTGTTCTCTATTCCCAACAAATATCCACAGCATACAGATGGTTTCACATCGCATTAACCTGGGCAACGCCGGGTAACCCTGCTATAGTATCTTTATATAGGCGAGAACTTCTTTTCATCTGTGGTGTTATTTATGTGTTATTAAGCTTATGATTTCAAGGAACAATTATCAGAGGTGCCATGTCGATAAACCCTTCCCTTAGTTTTGTAACTTATTTTAATGAAAATGAACTCACTTCAACTGCTATAATATACCATTTGAGATTACTTGATCAATGAATCTCATAGATTGGGATTTACATTTGGTTCAAATAGGGGCAGAGATAGGATATTTAAAACTGACGCACCCACACTGTCTATACTATGAATTCATGTTCGGTACTTGTATATAGATTCCTATATTACATGTAATCATTTTTATATATACCGGAATTATCAGTAAGGTTTTGATAAATTTCCAACAGTTGGAGATCTTGTGTTCAGATAGGGTCTCTGGTCAAATAGGGGAAAGGTCAGGGGCATACTTTCCCAGAGTCAGGGACATAACTAGTTCACTCCATAGTAATTCTTAAAACATGTTTGCAAGAAGTAGTTGGCTTATCTAACATGGAATGTTCTTGTTTGACTGGAATTCAAATTTGTTAAAATGGGGTCACCAGGTCACATAGGGGCCAAGCGAAGGACTGTTTCCCTCCATAATAATTCTTAGTCTGGTTCCTTCACAAGAACCATCAGGTCTATTTTACTGATATTTAGTATGAAGGGTTCTTTGGGATTAAAATTTATTCAGATGGGGTCACCAGGTCAGATAGGGCGAGACCAGGGACATAACTATTTGTCTCTATGGTAATTCTTAAAATGTCTTCTCAAGAGAGGTTGGACTATTTAGCTTACATATAGTATGGAAGTTCCTTTGGTGACTGAGATTCAGATTTGTTAAAATGAGGTCAACCTGTCAAGAGATGGCGGGGTCTTACCAGTTTTCTGTCTTAATACAATCATTGATATATTCAAACTCATTAAAATTTGGACCCACCTGACTGATATTAGTCCGACATATAGATAATTGGGCTTCAAACATGTCTAAATGGTTTTTAAAAAGGGGCTTAATGTGAGATTGGAAGGTGTCAGTTGTGAAATTCCAACCTAAGGGGGTGCGCAAAAGGATTTACGAACCCATTTGGGAGGGGACTTGTTATGAACTGGAAGGGGGTGATAAGTAGTGTACAGTTGGTAATTTCAGGGTGGATATTCACCGATCTACATACAGAAGCCTCTCTAGCCACATGTCCTGTTTAGAACTACTTCTTTTAAAATGACAAGTTCTGGCTGTTCCAGAGTTTGGCCGCCATCTTTGATCTGGGTGAATATTCCTCAACTCGTGTATACGAGGAATCCTCGCCCGCGTATCTCCTACACCTACATATGCATTTGTGGCGTTATGATAACATTAACACCTACTGATTCGAAAGTTTTTAAACGGACATCTCGTTATTAATTAGCGTCGATTCGGCTTCGATCGGATAAATATACCGGAATTTGGGGAAAAAACGTGATATCAGACGAAAATGTCAAGCCAGTAATGTATATTATGGTCCCATGGTGTGCGTTAATGACTCTTCTACAAGATAAATGTATAAAATCGCCAAGATGCCCAAGTTTTCCCACAGAGACAAACGATGGGTGGTGAAATGTCAACGTAAAAAAAAAATTAGCGAACTTTCGCATTTCGGGTTTCAACTTGGCCGCCATATTGGATTTTGGTGTCGGATTTTTAGCTAATTTCTAAGGATTGCAAATTAGGAATACAAATCGAGCGGAAAACAGGACATTTGTGAATCTAAGCAACTTGGTGCACGTCAAACAAAACAGTTGATCAACGGGTCTACACAAAGGGATTAGTGAAAAGTCTATTTGACTCGTTCTGTTTTATTTAGAAAATGTAATCCAAATGTGTCAATTAGACCCCGAAGCTACGACAAATAGTTTTCAAGGCTGGCTCAACCGATTTTCGTGGCTGATTAGCTAGCTGAGCCGGCTCAGTCACGACGTTCGTGGCTGACGAAATATCTCGGCCGGCTGAGATGTTATCATTCAGCGTATTTTCGTTTCCGAAATGTTCCTAATCCCCTTTTACCGGTTATAGACGCCGTTTTTTTTAGCGTTTGTGGTGAACCCGTAGAATTCTAGACCACACGTAATCTTTTGATGTTGGGCTTTTCCATTATGGCGAAAATTCACGAAGGACTGGCATGGATATACTATATGTTGTTTCCCATCTAATCGGTATAAGTAGTTACATTGGGACTTCTGTCGACTTCAGACTGCTATCATCACTGCCATCTTGCGATATATGCAAGCATCATTGAATGATGAACCCGATAGTAATGATATATCATATTTCAAATTATGTTCTATTCTTATGATATATTGACAAATGCCAGTAATTTCTGAGACTGTGTGTTGTCGATATAAACAATTTATATATTAACCCTTTCAATACCGAATGGATGCGCCCATTCAGTTATATGAAAGCATGCATTGGGATAGTCTGTTCCACATTAATAAGGGGCCAGGTGTTCTGATAATATAACAACCATGCCGTGTCCATGCGAGTATGCCAATATTATAGGCAATGCTGTTTAGTTCTTTGCGATTCACAGTACACGTGTGCTTGACATATAAGCCCATGCACACGCGGCTCAGCCATTTTACAATTCCGGCGGCGAAGATTTTTAAATGTGGCTGGCGTTAGAAATAACATGGCTGGCGGCGGCTTGTTGCCAATATGGCTGGCGGCTGCGGCATACGATGGCGGCTTCGGGCTCCGGTGTCAATGTTGACGAAAGGCAGCTAACCAAATAACCCTGTTCTACTCTGGGGTGAACACCAACTGTATGATAACTGTCCGCCTGGTCTGGTCGATCGCGACTAAATTTCGGGGTGTAGGCCTATACAGGACTAACCGGACAGTAATTTCGAAGCGGGTACCTGTATATAAATTGGAAATTTGGAATACTGAGACATTCACTAGCTTGGGGTGGGGTGCAGGAACTACAGACCCATAAGAGGTCATAGCTCTAAACGAGTTAGGAGCGGCATATACCAAAATATGCTCGCCCCGCTTGCCGCTCTGACATTTCTTCGGAAGTAGGACGGCTTACGGCTCAAGAACTGAACACACTGAAATGTACTAAATGTATAAAAAAAATTAAAAAATAAAGAAATTACCAAAATATAAAACCAAAAAAAATCTATTGAATGTAATCATATATATCTATGTACAAAACCATTCACATATATCGTCAACAATTAAAGTCTATCTTGAACAAAATCTTCGGATTTACTTCACTTATCGGAACCCAAATAACTCTGCACATAAAATTGTCAGAGTCTTCACTTACGCCCGTGCTATGGGATGCAGGGCGGTCCATACAGAAACAACGAAATAAACAAAACATACTGTCTCTGCGCATTTGGCTATAGCAGAATAGCGGTATGATGGCGCATTGAATCACACGCTCTGCCTTGCGGTTGTTTTTTTTAAACAACTAACAAACTAACACCATTTTAAAATTATAACACGGGGCCCCGCTCCTTTTTCAGCGCACCAGATGACACGCTCAGCTCAACCATATATTAAAGGGACCCACCGGGTCACCCCTCACACCCCATATTAAAGCTCGTGGGCTCTTCCCCAAATAACCCATCCAATCAATTCAATCAAAGAAATAACATTAATTCAATTATGTCCGCTTTTGCCGTGTTCAGATATGATTATTTTCTGTGTGCTATATCTCCAACAACAACAAACCGTGGGGTGAAGGAGAAGATCACTCGATCTTTTCGACCATCCCGGGCGCTTCGCGCCCATCTACTCACTCTCTCTCTCTCTACTGAGACATTCCATAACAAAACTCAATATATGCATTTTTGGGAGGAGGACGTCATGGCGAAAATAATTGGCTGAAATATTTTCTGGCGGGCTATTTTGTGAAAGAAATCGTCGCGCGGCGATGATTAAATTGCATTTTTTTTCCGTGATAGAGAACTGACAACTGATCCTCGGGTGTCGAATAATAGTGTCGAAATATTCACTTTCCTCAAACTGTTTGGAAGTGGTGTCTAAATGTGCTTATTAGCAGCAAAAACGGTATCAGAAAGTGTCTGCAAACTTTGACAACACAAATTCCTCCCCTCGGACTCTGCGACTTCCTTTCTTTGTTTGTGTCCGTTGATCCACTGTGAAAATGGCTGCCATAATATACGCCATCTTGTCTGGGGAGATCTCTGTGGTCACTTGTTTTTCTTGCTAAGAACGGGGTGAGAGATAGAGGAGACATTGAGGAAGAAAATTAGTGGGGTGAAACAGCTAAGAATCAGAACACTCATATCACCGACCAAACCCCATGCAGCGCACCTTCCCCATTATCACTGCGATAGATCACTGCCACAAGGACCAATACATCTTTTTTTAACGTATCGTCAGAAATGTCACCTATTATCTTATTTTATGAACACCACTAGTTTGCAATATTGGTAATCATTTCGGTATTGATAAGAACAATATGAACTGAGCTAGTCAGATTTTGCCACATAAATAATTTTAATCCCGCGCGGCCTAAACATAAGAACTATAAGATCATGTCAGAAACCCTTACCAAATGTCCTGTGGCACTGGTATCTCAGTGGAGCAATTGGAGATAACTGCCTGGAGTTTGACCACTGACCCGAGTTCGGCTCCTCGTAATGTGAACGAGTTCAATGATATTTCTCCTGTTCCTCAACCTGTCTCACAGGCAATGGATACAGCTCCTGCAGTTTATACGTCTGTTCCGAAATCAACTAAGGATGTTGGTCCAGTTGTTCCAAAACAAAAATCTCCAAGGTCTGTCAAGTCTTTTGACTCTCAGAGGCACTAGAGGTTGGACTTTGAACATTCAAAGTTTGAAACGATATTTGCTTCACGAGAAGAAACCATCTTTGGATGAGTACACCGTTGTATTTTTGGTAATTGCTTGGATATGGGCCTGGGATTAAATACGGACGATCCAGCCTCCCGATTGTCAACTTGACGAACTAATAAAAACTGATGCCAGATTAATCAGATATCATAAATATCTGAAGAGTCTTCCCATGCAGAAGCGAGAATAACAACTTACTCAACTACTGGACATATTTTAATATACGAAAGTATTAATACAGTATTTAAATATTTGATGAAAACATTCCATGTAGGTTTTACGTTTGCTGTTTTCTAAACAGTATTGCAATGTGTTTTGATATTCTGTTTTATATCCATTTGCACAATGGTCAGTTTCTAAATAGTTTTGGCCCCAATCGAGCACTCCCGCTCTGATTTGGGTGTTTTTAGTTGTATATAATCTGTTTCGTTTTAGTCTCATACACTGACATTTCTACTCACAATATAGTAGGCCTACCGGTAGGCCTACTTAATTATAAGGTAAGCCATGACTAATTAAAATGGGTGCTTTCAAAACAAATATTTGATACAAAGGTATCATTATCATAGAGTGTTATCACAGCACTAAGTGATCGGGATTCATGCATGTCGATGAATAGACTATACGATGCTGGTGGATATGAGGATCTGAAGTCGTGTTTTCGAGAATATGAAGTCGTGACCCCGAATATATGAAGTCGTGTTTATGAGGATATGAAGACGCGTCATACATGCCAAGAATATACGCGAGTTATATTCTTATGGGAAGACTACAGTAGGCCTACATTTCCACACCGCCAATTGCCAACTTTCTGAACAAATGTTCCGACGTGTCTGCAGGCCAATGCAAAGAAGAGCTCGACCACCTCAGTCAACTTATATATTAATTGTCAACCATTCGTTCATATCAAACTTCATTCTCATTATACTCCGTCCCTATTTCCAAAAGCAAAAATATTGAAGAGAATTATTCCTGGAACGGTCAATTAACCTCTTTCAGAATGAGGCCCCCACCCCGTCTTTTCGTACGCCGTATTCCATGCCCTGTTATGCGGTACGCCGTATTCCGGCCCTCTGTTAGGAGGTATTCGGTATTCCAAAAATACAGGTATTCGTACGCAGACCTTCCAAAAAATGGAATTTTCATATATTTTTATGTATTCCATATGGCTGTTAACTGGTATTCCGTATTCCACCATCTGTGTTAAGTGGTATTCCGTATTCCACGGGGGGTGGGGGTGGGGGCCTCCAGAATGGTCTGGATTAATTCATTCGGCAAACCTCGTCAGATTCCGTCACATTGGCCTGGGCCCACAAAGGTCACAGGTCGAGGAGTTCAGAATGGGATTAATTATTTCCCTTTCCAGCGCAGTCTTCTGACGTCTGCGTTCGATTTCGTGGTATCTTCAAGGTCGTCTGCTTTATTTTTATCGTCTGCTACTACTGAGTAGGACAAAGCTTTAAACATTCCCATTCATCATTTTAACATTAAGTATATTAATTAATATACTAGTACCGTACGGTACGCCTATAACTATACAAATACAATATCAAGTAATTTACTAATGAAGTAATAACATGATTTTCAAGGGCGTTATGATTCAGTAATAACGGCCCGACAGGAATGATTAACAGCCCGAGTTCGTCTCGGGCCGCTTATATTCCGACATAACAATTAATTAACATTTCACTGGGCCGTTATTGGCGTTAATGACTTCATCATGTTCATGACATTGTTTATTTCAATTAAAGTCCAATATAATTATATATGGGCCTTTTTGTGGGGTGGGGAAGAGGGGGGTAATAATAAAAACATTTTTTCTTCAATTCAATAAATCTTTCAACTTTGATTTTCAAATCACAACAGAATAATAAGATTGTCACTTCAACGTTCACTTTAACATGTCTTTATTTCGATAAATACTGGATTGTGCCTAAAACGGAAGCGCATATTTAATTGAGAAGGGAGGTAATTCTGCGGGCCGCTATTGAAAAGCACGATCCAATATCGGCCCGCGGCCCGCAAAAATGCCGAGTGTTACCTCATTTCGAACGCCCGATATAACAGTGCTAATCAGCCTAATGGCCTAGAGAACGCCCTATAAAGTTATAATAATTACCGATGATGGCGATACCTGTAATTTTGGTGCATGCATACATCATTTAGCACTATACTCTAAGAATAAGACTCAGTCTCAGGTGCCTAATAATAGTGATGGGTGGGAATGTAGGCTGAAATTAATAATGGTAATGTCTGGGAGGCCCTTTTCACATTTATTATAATGCCCCCGACTTGAAAAGTCAGCGGGTACCGGTATATCATAGTCGACGTCTCCGTCCGTACGTCCGTCCGTACAAACATTTTGCATTATTGTTCAGCAACCACTTGGCAGATTTAGCTGTTATTTGGTATGGTGATACTGATAAAGCAGCATGGGGGAACAGCTACATGCATAGAGCGGGTTTCGTCCACCCATTTTTACCAGAGTTATGGCCCTTTTTTTACTTAGAAAATTAAATTTTTCTCTTGTTTTATTGGTTTCCAGATGATAACGGGAGCTTTGGTGGTACGATTGCAAATCCCATATTTTTGTGGATCAGTTATATGAAAATACATGTCAAGTGCGAAATTCGGTATGATCTGATAATTTTTGCCAGAGTAATGGCCCTTTTTTCAACTTGGAAAATTTGAATTTTGTCCGTCCGTACAAACATTTTGCATTATTGTTCAACAACCGCTGGGCAGATTTAGCTGATATTTGGTATGGTGATAGATCAGCATGGGGGAACATGCAGCTACATGCATAGAGTGGGTTTCGTCCACCCATTTTAACCAGAGTTATGGCCCTATTTTTACTTAGAAAATTAAATTTTTCTCTTGTTTTTTTTGGTTTCCAGATGATAGCGTGAGCTTTGGAGGTACGATTGCAAATCCAGTATTTTTGTGGATCAGTTATATGAAAATACATGTCAAGTGCGAATTTGGGTATAATCTGATGATTTTTGCTTTTTTTCAACTTGCTTGTACGAACTTCTTTTGGAATGGTCATATAGACCTCCTCAGATATCCGCAGTTTCGTCCATGCTTCAGTCCTTCGATTTTGGAAAACGTAGGTGCGCCGTATATCACTCGGAGCTTTTGGGATTTGCGCGCGCGTTTTTTGAGGGAGCACAATTAAAATTAAAATTGATGAAATGACTACTGAATAAAGACAAACATGTGTATAATGCACAAGTATCATTCTCCCAGAAACACAAATAAAACATATTTATATCAGTTTTATTATCAGTTTTATCAAACAATAGTCTCTGACTGCCGTAGCTGTCAAATTTTGAAAGTTATCGATGAGCGAAGAACTGCCATTAGTTATCCAGTTAAGATGAAGTTTTTTAGTTTGACCAATGAGAGCTTGGCTAGTATGGCTACTATATTAGATTAGTAACTATCTAGAGCATGACTGAACATAAACGAGCCAAGGAAATAGTACATATCTGAAGCATGGCTGAGTTAATGATTCCGGATGGTAATTAAGTATTTTCATTGACCAACGTTTGTCAGCAAGTCAGAATATCACAATTAGTCGACTTCTGGGTCTGAGAGCACATGCTCAGACTCGATTAAAACTTCGAACTCAGAAGTGGAATCATATAACCGCAATCAGATTCACTGTATTCCGACGAATCAACTCTTTCGTTTTGATAATATTTTGAGCATTGTCGCTGTCACTATCAGACATGATATACCGTAATCTGCATAAATTTATATAATAGTATTCGCATTGGTACAATTTGTCCAAATGAATCCTCGAAATACTGCAAGGTGAAACATAAACGCTGCCGCCAAAGTCAGTCTGCTTTTTGCGGGAACTCGCACGTGCAGTAGTTGTGACGAGGTGTCACCCCAATCATTGAGTGCGAAAGACGCCGCTTTGATCTTTGCTACCAGGTTCGTAATCAACGTCATCACTGCTGAGAAAGATACATGGTGAATAGTCTTGTTGGCGTTTAACCATTGGTGTGTTGTTTGTTAAAATCTCGTTCACTGGTTGCAAATTCCGATGCGCGCATTTGATATTTTCGGCGTGCGCATTTAACAATTGCGCGCCTTAAAATCGAAGGACTGATGCTTCATCCGAATTGCTACCATCGGGGGCAAATGCCACGCGATAGCGTAACTCTTGTTTATTTAAGCGCAAATATTTGCGCTTATGTGCAAATATTTGCGCTTAAGCGCAAATAACCTCTATCATTTGGCTTAATAGTGCTGGGCGGTATGACGATATATCGGGTATACCCGGTTTTAATTTTGATATCAATAATATCGTCTGAAATAAAAATATCGTAATACCGTCCCAAGTTGTAATATTCTCCATGTAGGTTGAAACCCATCATATGGTCCCAACAAACAGCGAAGTTAGAGTAAGTATAATAGTCCCAAACTTCCCGGAAATACGCAGTCGAAAACATTTTAAAACATCGGAGCACGTGCTTGTCAAGTTGGATATGCTTCGTCGGAAACATCAAAAAGATACTAGTAGCATCAGTTGGCTACACTGTGAGATTGGTATGTCGCGCGCATGCGACTGGCACAATGGCCTCCTTTCAAGTTGGTGCAGCTTGCTCTATCAACCGTAACCGGTTGCTTGGAGACGGATTACGATGTCAGATTTTATATTGACCACACTTAGTCTAGCTGATCGTCTCAATGTGTGCAAATTGCGAGTAAAATGATTTTGTGGACATGTGCCGTACGGATCATGGCATTGCTATCGCTTCAACAGATGTCAAATTCACAAACTAATTGAACATGATTGTCTATATTTATTTTCCTCAGCTAAAAAAATGCCGACGCAAATTCATTTCACGTCGGCTTTTGCCTCGGCACTGCCCATTGTGGCATTGTCGACGCTAATTCCCAGGGCTGCCGTATATGGACATTGAAGTACCACGGTGCTACCAACTACCAATTACCACTGATAAATAGTCTCACAAACAACCAATTCCTCACGAATTAATAAAATGGCAATTTGAAACCGAATGCGGTGCTTAATGTGTGCATGGTGTTGAGCGCTATGGTCAAAGGGATATAACTCTAAAAAATGTATGCGAAAACGCACGTGGGCCGTGTATATGATTATATCCCTTTGTTTCAAGGTTATTATTTCTCCGTCGGCAAACTGTCAATTGTTGCAGACGAGTGGTCATTATATACATGTATACTGTGATAATACTGATAATTGTTCAATACACATTTACTCGACCTCTCATGACCCACACATCGTAAATAAAACGTACTAGTATTGTGCAAACTTTATTCATGAAATATTGCATATATTGTACATTGTACTTACCAATTGTAATATACCAAAATAATATCGTGTATCGCGATGTTGTCGCCATAATATCGCGATATTTTTTGGGGCCAATACCGCCCAGCCCTAGCGCTTACTAGTAAGCACAAATAATAATTAATATTCATTGATTCTCCCCTGAATTCATTTTAAATGGCACAGGCCTAAACACATCACTCAAGTCTATATAGGCCCACCATATGAGAGGGCTCCTCCCCCCTCCTTGAATCCAGTTTTAAAATGACGCTGGAATCCGGAATCCAGCTTTAAATTGACCCTGGAATCCGGAATCCAGTTTAAGAAACAAATACTGATTTCATGTTCAGTTTACATGATATTATAGATCTTATATTCAATACAATGGAACCATGATCACCATGGAAACAAGCCTTTGGCTTTATGGTGTTATGGTAAGAGTACACAGTCTGACCCCCCGCTATAGTATCTTATGCGCCGCAGGCACCCCTAGATCATTAGAGTATTTATGTACAGGCACTCGTATATAGGTAGTACCCACCCACCACCCCTAATTCGACCCCTAATCTGTCTCAGGGTACATATATATGACCGTCGATGATGACGTTCCAAGCTCCCGTGGTACCGTGACTGCGTGAGTATGACAGTAAACAGTACTCACCGTGTAAGCTGTGGGTGGTCGGAGTGTACGAAAGTAATCCCCGGACGTTGGTCCATACCGTTTCCGTGTCGGCAAGAAGAAAGCGACCACTGGGGTCATCTTCCTCTCTGGCTATCCTTCGCACAGCGACGTGCATTTGGTACAGGCTGACCCCCCTGGCCTTCACCCAGGAGTCAATAGCATATTTCTCCTTTAACATTGCTTTTAACTCAGACAGTTTTCCAGTGTTGCTCAGTTCAGCAACAAAACTCCTCATCTCGGGGCGATTTCCATCCCGAAATGACAACCTACACGCTGTTTCTAGCAGCCATACCGGTAAACACGCGAAATTTATGGGAATCCAATTTCGATGCAATGGCCTTGACACTAATTAGGAACCGTAACTCTTGCCGGTTCCGGTAAATCTACACTTTGGACAACCGCCGTAAATAATGACCGGAAAAATAAAGAGCACCATATACAAACGAATATATATGGACTAAGTCCTATAAGAGTGTGCATCAGATTGGATCCCATATAAAATTCATGATATTATGATCTATTATGACCCATTGAGGAAGTTCAGAGGAACCAAATCACAATATCTCACCCGAAATGGAATCCGTTTATATAAATCCGGCGTACGAAAAGGGGGGGAGGGGCCCTCATATGATTATGAGGGAAGCAATCCCCCAGCAGCCCTCTTAATTCAGATTGTTTGGCTTTGGCAATCCGCTACGGCAACAGTATGCCGTGGCCCAGTTTGCTTCAGCAAATTGCTTAGGCAATGCTGATTGCCGTAGCCAATTATGAAGGCTGCCCCAGTAACCCCCTAGATCCCTTTTATGACATGGAAATGGTATAGATCTGTACAGGATATGTCTCATTTATAAAATATACTTGATCTCTGTGATGGAGACACAAATTCTTGGTGACAGGGATGCTGATAATATGTCAATATGAAAATAGGGTTTTTCCCCCCATTTCAAGTCAATAAGTACACCATATGAAGGAAGCAAGCCCCCGGTAACCCCTAATTCCCTTTTTATGGCCATGGAAATGGTATATATCTGTTCAGGAGATATCCCTTTAATAAAATATACTAGAGCTCTGGGAGTGAGACACCAATTCCTGGGACACCAGGGACAGAGATGCTGATATGCATATGGAAATATGTTTTTTCTTCAACTTCGAGTCTGTATGGGGCTATTACTATCCACGGGCCCATCATAATTTACTATGAGATGGACTCAATCATTCACAATCAGAGGGAAGTAAGGGAGTGTTAGGTATTTGCTCTTAAGCCCAAATGATTTGTGCTTAAGGCTTCCAGTGAAAAATCCAGGGAGAAAAATCCAGGGATTTTTTGGGGACACCTGTTTTTGGGCAATGATATTCCGAAGGCATATCCTGAAGGCCTGAGTGGAGGAAGGTTTGGGAGTGGGTGACCCCCTGCTGATTGTGGGGGTGCGTTCTCCCCCTGGAAAAAAATTTAAAATCCATTGCATTGAGAGCTAAGTCCACAATAAAAAAATTGATAGATTTTCATCCACTTTTTAGCTCAACTTTGTAAGTTTGAGCTATTGCCATGTTTTGGCGTCCGTCGTGCTTGTGTCCGTCAACAATTTCCTTTGGCGCGGGCTACAGTCGTACCTTTGGTTTGACCTTTATGAAATTTTCATGGCTGTTGACATTGACATGTAGATGGGAACGAGTCATTTTGGGGTCATTCGGCCAAAAAACATGGCCACTGGTGGCCATCTTGGATTTCAAAATTCAATCCATTGGCGCGGGTCGTACTGTTTGTCTGATCATCATGAAATTTGTCATGGATGTTAATATTGACATGTAGATGGGACCAAGTCATTTTAGGTAGAGATGGGCGGTTTTTATTTTTTACGTTCGGTTTCGGTTTTTCTGGGAGAAAAAACCTTGGTTTCTTTTTTTTTACTATAGATAGTGAAATACATACAATTTGAGTATATACTTTCAGAGTAACCGTAATTAGAGTCAATAATGTCCCAATAACGTTGAATATATGAGGAAGGAAATGCGATCACAGGTAAACAACGGGACAAAATGCCGATGAAAACTGAATCCAACGCAATAAGATGATACATTTCGGTATTTAATAAAATAAACACCCCCATCTTCACTATTTATCCCTTTCTGACATGTTTAAAACATATTTATCATATTATATGCATTAGTATCTGAGAATTCAACCGCAAACAGCAGCAAATTCACAACCAGCGGGCGTCCTTGACCTGACTGTAACAATTCTTGACACGTGCATGATTGACCCATATTCAATGACTGCGGTGTGTTCGCTTTGATGTCTGTGATGTTGCGACATAGTTTACAAGCTGCACATGGCTGCAAACTACTAAAATGAAGAAAACCTTTATCATATAGTTGCTATATTAATAAATCATAGCTAGCTCAAACTGTAGTTCTAGCCTGGTGGACAGTATAATCATAACTTAAAATCAACAGCTTACTCAGCTGGCTTACTGAGAAGAAATATAATCACTTATAAATACTTCCAGGTGCAGTGCACACATCTAAAACTTTAAAAAGGAATCATAAGACTTCAACGAAACTGGTAACTGAGAAAATAACCGAGAGGAATAATAAGATACTAATGAACAAACAAGACTTTAGCATGCATGACTCACCAAAAACTGATAGAAGTTATCTTTGACATGGGGTAAAAGCTAGTCAATACCATCATAAGTTTTGTAACCACATTCTCTCTCAAAATTAGAAACTATAATTTGCACAAGTGCATTCTACATGTAATGTCCTTAGTTACAACTTAATTGATGTCACAGATATGACATTTTAGACAAATTTAACAAGTTTGCAGAGGTAGTTTCTACAGAGTATTTAATTTAAAAAATATAAATTGCAGCAAGAAATCCGGTGGTATATGTACTCCATTTGTATCATACTAGTACTCTGGATGTACTAATGGACCGTTATACATGTACTTCACTTTGAATTAACTCACCTAACACGTGGCCTTGTTAAATTATGTTTATTTTGGGTCCAGAAATAGATCGTTGTTGGATGAGGACATTGACATTTAAAAAAAAAAATTACCAGGTTTGCATGGAATTGTGGATTCAAATTTTTCAAACTTGTTTTTCTGTGACATATTATATATTGAACTGTTAATGATGAAGAATAATGTCTAAGGAAGGGCACTATTTTCAACAAATTTGTTATTTCGATAATAGTGTTAAGATCTGCGATTTAAAGTTTTTGTAGCCCATGTGTACTGCAGGGGGTTTATACTAAAGTCTGGAACTTTCAGTTTCAGTCTGAAAATACCATTGCAGTTGTAGTGGGTGGATAAAATGGCAATATCACAGGACATTTTTAAAAGAGATATATTTATACATGTATACAAAATACTATTTTAATTGATACTGAGACCAATTTGTGATAATATATATATATGTACATTGTAATTATTTAAGTTTTAACCTACATTTAACTAAAATTTTGCCTCAAGATGTTTGGAAAGGTTTTGGAATTTCGTTGGATTGAGGTCTTGAAAAGATTTCTGAAAATCATGTAAAAGTTTTGGAAAAGTCCTGGATTTTCATCGTTGGTTTGGTGTATGAACCCTGTTAATTAAATATATCACGTGCCCTACTTGTACACTATCTTATTGAGCAAGTCTATTTTTCAGAAAATAAACATGGAGTTTGCTGGACAGAGTGTAAACCAGGAATCTATTGAGCAAATGGGTGTCAAGTATCTTGCAAGATCACATTATACTCAAATGAGCCAAAAAGAAAAGGACAGATTTTACAATATCATGAAGGAATATGAAATGCTGAAGTGTTTGGGTGAGTTAAAGAAGTCTAGATACTGGTCCTGGCTGAAAACTCTTGTGGCCATTTGTGACTTATCTCGGCCACTGGGGGGGGGGGGGGAACTGCTCCTTGAGAAGTGATCCACTTTAGATTTTCCATCCAGTTCACCTCCAGTTTTGTCCTGTTCACTCGATGTTAATATAAAATAGTGGACACAAAAATGGTATGTACTATGTATTTGGCAACTAAAGAAGGTTTTTTGAGATATGTCAGTGGATGTGCCTAGAGCTGAACTATGACAAAATTCAGGTTTATGTGTTGTACATCATCCGATAAAGGTCACTTATTAATCGTTTTATTCTATAAAATAGCGCAAATGCTTGATTATTTTTTATTTCTATACTAAATGGACGTTCTTGTGTGGTAAACATACATGCTAATTGTTCATACACATCCCATCATTGAAATAAGTAGGTGTAATTGTTAAAAATGTGCACAAGATGCTCATATAATTGAATAAGGCGAGAGGTTATATATCGTCAAATTCACACAGTAACACAGTCCAGTTTTTAGGTTGTTCATATTGAAATGCTCCAGTTCACACATTTAGAAATCAATCACTTAATTACTTCATCCAGCATTGTACTAGTACCTGTAATTGGCATGTTCTTGTTGAAATTGTTATTTCGTGGCATGTAATTTATGTTGATGGTTAATGGTCTATTAAAATAGTACTATGCATGGATACACATGTACACAGGTTACGTGTATTCTTTATCTTTTGTAGTTATACTCCTGCAACGAGTTGTGGGGGTACACTGGAATGAACTTGTCCATCGTACCGTCTGTCCATCCGTCCATCCA
Source organism: Siphonodentalium dalli (assembly GCA_032622095.1). Taxonomy (NCBI): domain Eukaryota; kingdom Metazoa; phylum Mollusca; class Scaphopoda; order Gadilida; family Siphonodentaliidae; genus Siphonodentalium; species Siphonodentalium dalli. The sequence goes on from CP136063.1 coordinate 57,971,067, forward strand.
GACGGATGTGGACACAACTTTTATTCCTACAATTGTCAGTCAATTTTTAAAAAACTTGGACAGATAATTTAGTACCATGGGAACCTTTGCACTTGCGATTATGAGGTCTGTCTGACTTCTTTTTGTTGAGTTATCCCCCTTTTTCTCAACATGCAGAACTTTGTCCGAGCTTGTCCAAAATCAATTTCATGTCCATCTTTTTCTTATATATGCGAGTCTCCCATAGGGAACCTCGCATATATAAGAGAATGCATTGGCACATTGCTTTCGCAAAATTTCAGGAAGCTTCAGTCATGAAAGACCATTTTGTCATCTATTAACACCTGAACTAGCCTGGACTATTTTCCGTTTTCATGTACACGTACCCCTAAAGTATATTTTACATCTATATATTGTTTTTCTTTAGCATACTATATATATTCCATTCCATTGTGTCACAACAAGTATATCTCTTCTTGTTTCCTATATTTATTCTTATTTTAAATATACTTTTAACCCTTCTATGACTGGAGCTTCCTGAAATTTAGTGAAAACCCTGTGCAAAATTATGCATTCGCTTATATATGCGGACTCCCATGGAATACTGGCATATATAAGAGAATGCAGTGGTACAGGGTCATTAATGCTGCATCATGCAGCGCTGCTCCCATCATGAAAGCGTTGAAAGTAATTATGCGGTTTGCCCACATAAAGAAATATATAGTCACATATAAATACAGTCCTTCCCAGGAGACAGGAGTGATTGCTCTCTCACCCGTACACACTCGTAATTTTCAATTCACGGGTGCTGAAATTCGCACCCGTCCCTCTTCGCAAAATACTAACCCTTACCAAAATGTCCTAACATAATTCTCATGAGAATCTCACGTTAGATTCTCACGTTAGAATCTCACGTGAGGTTTTTAATATGCAAATTAGCAAGATCTCATAAGAATTTTTTCTCACATGAGAAAGAATCTTTCCTCACGTAAGAATTTGTTCTCACGTGAGAAAAAATCTTGCTAATTTGCATATTAAAAACCTCACGTGAGAAATAATTTTTTCTCACGTGAGAAAGAATAATTTCTCACGTAAGAAAGAATCATTTCTCACGTAAGAAAGAATAATTTCTCACATGAGAAAGAATCATTTCTCACGTGAGAATGAATCATTTCTCACGTGAGAAAGAATCATTTCTCTCGCGAGAAAAATCCTTTTTTCATGCATATAAGAAAAAATTCCTGTTCTATATATTTCAAAATATAATGACCAGTATAACAAATAAGGACTATCTAATTCAAACAAATCTATGTGCTACCAAATTCATTTTGGTATCATTAACAATTTAACACTGTCATTTATCATCTTTTTAAGGTTATAAAATAACAAACACTGTCATTGAGAATTTCCAGGCTTTCGGACTGCTTTTGCCCCCTTGCCATTTTCTGCTTCTGGGGTCCCTGATCTTAGAGGCATTTGTGTGTGCGATGAATCTATATTGTACAAATACAGATCTGTATTCTCACACTAAACTTCAACTTAACTTTTCTTAATATTTGATCAACCAATTTTTCAATTGCTGTTCAACATGTGTGCATGTGTACACTGCAACATGTTAACTGCTCCGTGGAATATTCCAAATAACTGTAAAAATCACTTCCATGAAACAATGAAAACTGCCATAAATTGTTTATTTCCTAAAATTCATTCATTTTGTTCAAATAGATTTGAACATTTACTCTGTCTTAGAATCAATTAACAATAACAGAAGTTTATTTGATGTGATATGGGCCATCATTATTTATTCTAGAAATATAATTTAAAATATTTGAAAATAAAATTTAAATCAACTTTAATATATACACATGTATACTGCATGTAGTCTACCTGGTTGATAAATTACATATTAGAACCTGCAGTAAAGGCAACACAAGAGACCACATGCCATAAAATCTTGCCATGATGCCAGATGCATGACGCGATGCCTAAAGCCCTCTGCCATTTATATAAATATTACACTTACCTAGTATAATGTGTATTCCATGTTGTGGAACTTATCATTAAAGAATATCCACAAATAAAACAATAAATATAACTCCATGTTCCCCTTCTCGTGAATATATATAACACAACTTAAGCTTCTAGCACAGATATAAAGATAATTTACAGTCTAAATCATGCACAGCAACTGACGTACATGTACAGGTTAACTCCAGTAACTGTTTTGGCGCATTTTATATTTTGAATTCTCCAGCATACACCAGATCAGATTTCTCAAGACCACATGTTCTAGATTAAATCATTTTACCCACCATTGAAATCTGACTTTAAAATATCTACCCTATTTCTAACATATTCTCATGTAAGAAAATCACACTTGGCTTACTTTTCTGGAATTGGAGACCACACAATTTAAAGTCTGTATTTCTTATGAGATCTAACGTGAGAATTTCTGACTTTGAAAATATCCAATAAGTTTTTGTGAAAAAATTTCAAAGTGTGCATTCCTCATAAGAAATCACGTGAAAATTTCTTAACCCCGAAATTTTTTTAAAACTTACTTGAAGGATGATAATTTCAAAGTCTATTTTTCTCATGAGAACTCAAATTAGAATTTGCAACTTAGAAAAATATACTATCGGTTCAGTGGAAATATTTCAAAGTCTGCATTTCTTACGAGATCTCATATTTCTCACGTGAGAAATTTTTCTCACATAAGACCCTTGGTTAGAAAATTGATTTCTAACATGTTCTCACAAGGTTCATGTTAGATTTCTCTGCTTTGCATATCTTTCTAATATGCTTCTCATGAGATTCTTATAAGATTCTAACAACTTCTCATGAGAAAGTTCTGTATGGGAATGGAGACTGTAATTGTTGGTTCAATATTGAACTATTTTAAGGTTTATGTAGATCCGTTATCATCTCAGTTCAACTATGGCATATTAAAGTGTTAATAGACATAGATGTAGGTCTATTCCATAGGACTTTTTGGTTGAGCTAAAACCCAACATACAATTATAGTATGGGTGCCATATTACGCCCGTCTTCTGCATTACGGGAGCAAATAAATGCTCTTGCTGTGTTTTCCTCGTGGGAAGGACTGTAAATAAGATTCTTTGTCATATTTAATGACGTAAATTGAATGATATAACTTTTCAAACTATATCAATATCGGTGACAGACATCGATTCTTCTTCATTCCTCGTCTGTAGTGTACAGATAGACAGACAACAAACTGGAAGTCAAAAGTCAAGTTTGACCAATAATACACTTGGGTACAGCTGGTACTATTTCCTGTTATACTATGACCATTGTACATGTATATCATTATTATAGAATGGCCGGGTTTAATGAATCAGCCCTAGGAAATTTTAGGAAAAATGTCCCACAGCAAAATTAAGTCCAATTTCGAGGACTGATGAAAGTAATAAGTTTTCGAATCATGTTATAATAATATAGTATTGATTATGATCTCACTGAAAAGTTACATGTATGTGCATCTATAAGATATATAATAAACCTATGACTTCTGAACAGAAACTCATTGGTTTCTTGTAATAAAATGGCATTGCTTGTTTCTGTTGCCAATTTCAAAGACGGTAAATATCATGACATTTTGTCTTTCCGCAAACTTTGGCAAAACAGCGATTTATCGGCTTTTCGCCTATCTAGAGACTTTGCTAGCTGACAGTAGAATCCTCATTTTTAAGAGTTTCAAATTTTGAGGAATAAAACAAGCCAGTTATAATTATTTCTAGTTATGGACAACATTTCTTGCGTAAAATTTTATTCTTATATTAAATAAATATTACCACTATTTCAGGGCTTCCTGTAGAAACGCCATCTTACTTAACATCACATAATGTTGAGCAACAACCAGAGAATACATCGGGAATATTGCTGGGGGCCTGCTCGTCATCAGGATTATTACCGGGGGTTTGCTCGTCATTAGGATTATTACCAGGGGCCTGTTCGTCATCAGGATTATTAACTGGGGTCTGCCCTGAGGGAGTGAATCCATCCATTACTCAAACCTTCAAACTTCCTGAGCCATTTCTGAAGCATTCTGACCATATGTGGGATAACAGTGAAACTGATGAGGAATGGACTCCTGACTCTGAATTGCAAAGGAAAAGAAAAGGTCAGAGCCAAACTAGTACTAGGTACATGTATTTGTTGGTTCAATTATTGAAATTTTTTTATACCCTCTGCAATAAAGTTGTGGGGGGAGGTGTATTACTGGAATCAGCTTGTCTGCATGCAATCCAAATGTCCGTGGACACAAATTTGTCCTGAGTTTTCTAGAGCTGAAACGGTTAGACGGTTATAACCGGTTAGAATCCGGTTAGCGACCTAACCGGTTAGAAAAAATGAACCGGACGTAACCGCATCCCGTTGTCAGTTGAATGTGAACGTGAATAATCCTCAAAATATTAGGTTACCGTAAATGATGCAAAACTAATACTAAATCCTGTGTCACCGATAGTAGAATGCAATGTAAGTATTAATTGGTATACGCGGTAGTATCAGATACTTAGTAGCAATTCTCGAACTGTCTGGAAGTGTCGGCGACCTTCAATCAATTCCGACCCTTTGAAGTTTTCTCTGATCTTCCGACAAAAGCACGTGTGTAGTCACTGTGTATCAAGTCTGAATGCACACAAGGAAGTGACAACGTAAAAGTGGCGCAATGCGTGCTTTCGTATATACTGCACGAAGCAACATGGATTCAAATTGGAATAACACCACGACACACTAAAACAGTTTTACAGTGGGGTTTATAAAAACTAATGTAAGTCGACAAAGTTTGATGATTGAGATCAGCTGCACCGTGAATGTCTTCACTCTTCCCGTTCTTCCTCCCTGTTGTGATCTAATATGATCAATTCAATTGAGTGACCAAACAGACATCGTAGTTGAAGCGACCCAAAACCTCTTTAACTGCTTCAATGATCTTCCCTTATATCAAGGAAATTGATGCTCCATGCTACTCTGTATCTGGTTGTACCTGTGGGACTATTTGACACCCAATTTGGCAGTAATTTCTATATGTTAAAACCGAAACCGTGGTTTTTTTTACCAAAAAAAACGAAATGTAAATTCTATAACCTTCCAACACTAGTGTCCGCGATCATGATACCGACGAATAGCTCGAATACTGAATAGGACTGCGAGTCTGACCTAACTGACCTTCCTTTTTGTTCTATAGTTATTACTTTCTTGTCTTTATATATAATTCATTGGAGGATATATACCAATGATAATGATATATTACAGATCTTTAATATATAGTTTTGTTACTCGTTTTACCAATACCCTTACTATTGTTACTCGTTTTACAATTGCCCAAACATATGCTGATCACGGCAAATAAGCGATCCCCCCTGCCATTCACAAATTTCACTTGCTCATTCCCCATCACGAGAGCCAGCAAAAGAACAGTGAATGTGTGTTTTTGAATATCGTAAATGCCGTGAATAAGGTCTTTATTTCAGCTACTATTTCTCACCTAGGTTTGTCCCTGGAGCATGGCATAATGTCGACATAATTAGTGTGAGAGAAGTCTGCTAGAAATTAGCGGTTAACCGGTTGAAATCCGGCTAACCCCGATGGTTAACCATGCAGTTAGAAGAATGGGTCAACCGTTTCAGCTCTAGAGTTTTCTCAATCATTTTTTAATCATTTTTTATGAAACTTGGCACAGACATCATGGGAACCTTTGCACCTGCGATTATGATGTTTGTCTCACTTTTTTTGTGGAGTTATGCCCCTTTTTCGACTTAAAAGAGCTAATTTTATATTCGCTTTTGTTTTGTTTTTTTTGCTTTTTTGCTTTTTTTTTGTGGGATGGATTATTTCTGTCCAAATTGTTTGGGATGCCACTTTTTTGGAGACATGTGGAAATTCTCTATTTCAAGAATAAAGAAAGTTGTATAATATTGAGGTGCTTTTAGTGCTATTGCTAAAAATTGTTTGGGAATCTGCGGATTATTTTAAAATTATGTCAGTTCTATTTTACAGGCACCAAACAAAGATTCAGATTGCCAGCGATTGGTGTGGATCAGGAAATGTCACATATAAAGCAAGTGACGAATGAGGAGATAGTTCTTATTGATGACACTGAGGTGAGAAAAATAATTATTTTCCACTTATTTGTTTGTACAGATCAGTTTTTAGCTCAACTATACTTTGTAAAGTTTGAGCTATTGCCATGGCTTTGTCGTCCGTGTGCGCGTGTGTGCGTAAGGCGTCAACAATGCAGTCTACAGGTCGTACCTTTGATCGGATCATTATGAAATTTGTCATAGCTGTTGACATCAACATTTAGACTAGAATGATTCATTTTGGGGTCATTCGGTAAAAAAACATGGCCGCCAGTGGCCATCTTGCATTTCAAAATTCAATCCATTAGCACGGGCTACAGGGCGTACTGTTTGTCTGATCGTCATTAAATTTGTCATGGATATTAAATATTGACATGTAGATGGGAACGAGTCATTTTGGGGTCATTCGGCCAAAAAACATGGCCGCCAGCAGGCATCTTTGATTTCACTCTTTGTATGACTAAATCCTTTAGCACGGGCTACAGGTCGTACCTTTAGTCTGATCATCATAAAATTTGTCATGGCTGTTGAAATTGGAATGTAGATGGGAACGAGTCATTTTGGGGTCATTCGGACAAAAAACATGGCCGCCAGCGGCCATCTTGGATTTCAAAATTCAATCCATTAGCACAGGCCACAGGTCGTACTGTTCGTCCGATCATCATGAAATTTGTCATGGATGTTAATATTGACATGTAGATGGGAACGAGTAATTTTGTGGTCATTCGGCCTAAAAACATGCGGCCAGCAGCCATCTTGGATTTTACTCTTTGTTTGACTAAATTCTTTAGCACGGGCTACAGGTCGTACCTTTAGTCTGATCATCATCAAATTTGTCATGGATGTTAATATTGACATGTAGATGGGAACGAGTAATTTTGGGGTCATTTGGCCCAAAAACATGGCCGCCAGCAGCCATCTTGGATTTTACTCTTTGTATGACTAAATCCTTTAGCACGGGCTACAGGTCGTACCTTTAGTCTGATCATCATAAAATTTGTCATGAATGTTAATAATGACATGTAGATGGGAACGAGTCATTTTGGGGTCATTCGGTAAAAAAACATGGCCGCCAGCAGGCATCTTTGATTTTACTCTTTGTATGACTAAATCCTTTAGCACGGGCTACAGGTCGTCCCTTTAGTCCGATCATCATAAAATTTGTCATGGCTGTTGAAATTGGAATGTAGATAGGAACGAGTCATTTTGGGGTCATTCGGACAAAAAACATGGCCGCCAGCCGCCATCTTGGATTTCAAAATTTAATCCATTAGCACGGGCCACAGGTCGTACTGTTAGTCTGATCATCATGAAATTTGTCATGGATGATAATATTGACATGTAGATGGGAACGAGTAATTTTGGGGTCATTCGGCTAAAAAACATGGCCGCCAGCCGCCATCTTGGATTTCAAAATTTAATCCATTAGCACGGGCCACAGGTCGTACTGTTATTCTGATCATCATGAAATTTGTCATGGATGATAATATTGACATGTAGATGGGAATGAGTAATTTTGGGGTCATTCGGCCAAAAAACATGGCCGCCAGCAGCCATCTTGGATGACTAAATTCTTTAGCACGGGCTGCAGGTCGTACCTTTAGTCTGATCATCATAAAATTTGTCATGGATGTCAACAATGACATGTAGATGGGAATGAGTCATTTTGGGGTCATTCGGCCAAAAAACATGGTCGCCAGCAGCCATCTTGGATTTTACTCTTTGTATGACTAAATCCTTTAGCACGAGCTACAGGTTGTACCTTTAGTCTGATCATCATAAAATTTGTCAGGAATGTTAATAATGACATGTAGATTGGAACGAGTCATTTTGGGGTCATTCGGCCGAAAACATGGCCGCCAGCAGCCATCTTGGATTTTACTTTTCTCTTCATGTCTTTTAACTAGTATTAGACATTCAACTTTCCACATTCCTAATCGCTCCATTGACTGTAATACATTAAATTATTCCCTTTCCAAGTTGAGCTACAGTGTCATTGACACTTTCATTGTTTATAAAAAGACACGGAGTGAATCCTGATATAAATATAGGGTGGTTGGGGTTGGGGACAATGGGGGCGGGGCATAATTGCCCCATCAGAAGAAATTTGATTTTGTCAGTAGCCATTTTCTTGAACCTGAGTCAAGCTTCATACAGAAACCAAATGCAACTTGGGTATCCCCCTGGCTATGCTCGGAAATATTTTGGACTGTTCTCTGAGAGTCAATCTGTGGCCTGTTGTTTGGCATTTTTAGCTCAACTTTACTTTGTAAAGTTTGAGCTATTGTCGTGGGTTGGCATCCGTCCGTCTGTCAACAATTTCCTCAGGCTCACCCTACAGGCTGCATCCCTCATCTAATCATCATCAAACTTCATATGGATCTTCAGGGTGACCTCTAGATTTTTTAATTTGTTTAAAAAAAACCTGGTGCCATCAGCCATCTTGGATTTTACTTTTTGGATGACTAAATATTTGGCACACCCTACAGGCCACATCCCTCATCTGATCGTCATCAAACTTCATGTGGATCTTCGGGGTGACCTCTAGATGAGAGCCATTGATTATTTCTTAAATTCTTTAAAAACATGGCCACCAGCAGCCATTTTGGATTTCAAATTTGCAGCCCGAATATATTGGAGAAATGTTCTATAAATTTACTGCCATGATTAGGATCACCTCTTTATGAAAGCTATCGAATTTTAATGATATTCAATTGTAAACATTGGCCACCGGCAGCCATCTTGTATTTTATTCTTTGCATGACCAAATCCTTTGGCGCACTCTACTCGGCATTGCTCAACAACTGGGGTAATAATGTGAAGCGCTTAGGGTGCCTTACTGTAATGTCCTAAATAATCCACTCCTTAAGCACAGCAGAATTATGGGTAATTTTTCAGGATTTAGTCGGAAATATGGCTTGTTGTCAATCATTGGAAAGCTCTCAGTGAGGTCACCCTGAATATCCTTATGAAGTTTGATGATGATTAGATGAGAGATGTGGCCTGTCAGGAAGCAAATTACTTTTGAAATTTTGATTAGCAAATAACCTCACATTGACATGATTAGATAGCATTGTTCTAAAATCATATAAAATTCATACCAAATTGCATAGCTTTTATCCAAAATTGGGTAGCAAATTGCGATGCGATACCAGTTAATTTGCTCCCTGTGGCCTGTCGGTTGTGCCAAAAGATTTAGTCATGCAAAGAGTAAAATCCAAGATGGCTATTACACTGCTATATGCAGAAAAACTGAAATTGAATGTCAGATATGCACATAGGTTAAAGGTACTCAATCAGATCAGATGCTTCTAAATTACTATTTCTTTAGCTTCGAGGGTAAAAAATATGTGATTCGAGTCGAGCAACCCACCCAGCAAAGCTCATAGTGATCAGAATTCGATTTTTGTAGTTTGTTATTTCATGAGATATGTAATAATATGTGGCCCAGAAACATGTGGTCAAATTGCGGATGAAGATGTATAACTCTAAAATCAAGTGGTAATTTATACGGTCAAATTTTGTGATACTTCTGTGATGATTCCGTCATATTTTGTTGAACAAAATGTTGATAAATAACAAGTCTTGGGAAATTTTGTACCATAGTTGACCGTGGTTAGCATTATTTTGTTGCAATAAATCAATTCTGATAACTAAAGCATCTTTTGAAGAAATGTTGTTGTATCTTGATGGTATGGGGTCCGTCTGATCGGATTGAGTACCTTTAAAACAACAATAGACCTCTACACGATTGACTCATTTAACTTCCTTTTTTTATAGCGAACAGCGACTGATTACAACATGCGGCCCATTCCCAGGAAGCATTATATGAATGTGGATGTCTGCAAAGATGATGACCTGAATTGTGAGTAATGCTGGTAAATAATAATGTTGTATTATATGTATCAGTCTGAGTAAATCTAGACTATCTAGAACTAGAGCTAAGATCTGGGCAGTACTCGGTATTTACTGTACCGAATCATAACTAAAAGTATAAAATTTTCGTACTGAAATTTTTCCTGTGTTGCCACCTTGTGTGTCTTAGTATTGGGTATACACTGAGTCGTTTTCGGCGGGTAAGTACATGCATTTCCCAGTGAGATATTTGAACTATCAGCAATAAAATAATCTTCAAAGACATTATTTATAGACTCTATAATACTTCCAAATAATAACAACCTTTGAGCTTTAAAAAATGCTGGTTGAAGCACATTATGGTAGTAAGTAAGATAAAGTACAAATTAAAATTAACTGTGACGATAGACATGATGTATTAATAGACATGATGCAAAACAGCACTGAGTACACCTAGTGCACACACTCTTCTATTAGTTTAACCCTTTACCCAACAGAACGGCCCTGTGCCAATGCATTCTCTTATATATGCGAGTCGACCATAGGTCGCCTCGCATATATAAGAGAATGCATTGGCTTAACATATTAAAAAATGATAAAATTGTCAAAGAATGTAGAAAAATATTATAAAAATTGTTAAAAAATGTAAGAAAAAATTATAAAATTGTTAAAGAATGTAGGCCAATGCATTCTCTTATATATGCGAGGCGACCTATGGTCGACTCGCATATATAAGAGAATGCATTGGCACAGGGCATAACTGTAACCATCACAATGTGGTCAATGAACCGGTTCCAATGATATCCATATTTGTATGGCGTTATTGAGACAGACCGAAGATATTTTAGGCTGTTGAAGCTTTATTTGGGCGTTTTTGGCCTCTTTGTTGGGTAAAGGGTTAATGATAATTCGTGTGAGTTCAAGATTTTTCAGCCAAAAATTAATCACATGACTTCTTGCGTGAATTGGTATTTCTGCAAAGGATAATGACTGAGTGGAGTGATTATTTGGTATCAGACACTTCACGGGGTCATTATCTGACTTAAAACCCACACACCCATGTGCACACCATACACGGATACTGTGTTGTGAACACAGTGGTCTTTCGAATGTGTATCAATGTATATTTAAGCTGAATGCTCATGTTGGCCAATGTGCCGCTTTGGTAAACGGCTATTAAAACCTACAATCAAATAATGTTTATTGGTTTGGCCTTTACATCGCTGACCTGACAGCGAGCGAATGGCAACTGTGCATGTGATATCTTAACACAAGCCTCAGTCGTCCCATTTCTGCACGGGCTGAATGCAAGTTATCATTAATCACGAAAAAGTACCGTGTTGTTTGCCACCTCATACTTATGGACTGGCTTCCCCGTTCAGAATCCAGACCCACAAGTTAAGAGATCTGTCATGCTATCGTGTCACAGGATGCATGTGAGATAACTTTTTCAGCCTTTTTTCTTATATGATTTCATATTCAATCAGTATTTGTTGAGTGATTACTAGCTTGAATTTCAATAACCCCCATTTGGTCAAAGAAGGGACGTGGTTATAAATGGGTTTCGAAGCATCAAGCTTCGAGGTTTTAATTGCACCCCTCCATTTTGCAAACTGTCCTGCATCCCTTTTTGGGTTATCAACTTAGCATTCTTCTACTTGCTTTCTCTTAGTTTTCTGTTTTGCCCGTACATTTTATGTTTGATGTTGGGTGCATTTTAATTGTTATTTTAGAGTAGACACGATTACATCGTTCTTCACGTTCTATTATTCGTAGAACTTTCTTTTAGTTTACCTTGATTTAATTTAGAGATAGACCGATAAATTATTTCCATAATATGACTGGGGGTGGGGTTGGTTGGTCAAACTTATCATACATGACGATCTGTTTCATCTAAGGCCAAAGAAAAAAAGTGTTGTGGTTCGGGTTTCCCGACCGACCCTATTTTAAAGCTGCGACCCTAAAGATTTTGTTGGTAAATCATAAAAAAAAAAAATTACGACGATCTCCGTAGCGCAGCACATCTATACGGAAATGAAGAACGGTACGATTTATAGTAGTACATTAATTCCTCGTATCCGGTTTCTAATAATTCATGTCGCGAAAGTTCGTAACCGCATAATACAGAGAAAATGTCTTCTATATTGCGATTGTTGTCGAAAAATGCGAACATTTAGCAAAAAAAAAATACTTTAGACTATATCTCACAATCTGACGTTTGAAGAGGTTTTTGCAGACATTCATCCCACACAAAGTGACACATTTCGAGTTTTGTGTAGCGGTGAGATCGCCACCTTCAATACCATTGCCCCACCAGACATGTTCGACATTGATGCTCAAACACAAATCAGATAAGTTATAAACAGATTTAGCATCAAAACAATCCCATAAATGTCACTGTCAAACCCCCTCACCCCAGAATGCAGAACCAGTTTACTGTTCACTAATCAATATGCGAACGTAATCATCAGCAATTCGAAAAATATAAGACCTTTGATGAATATTAACCTTGTGTGTTTATGATTCAGGACTATAGGGACATGTAAAACCCCTGGTTAATTATGAGCACGAGAATATAACCAGTGGAATTATAAATTTATAAGTTCTTTGTAATAGAGTTGTCCTCCTTGGGAATTGTGGATAAGGGAAATAGTAAGATTTCTACATACTTTATATGTTCTATATAGCACATCAATACGGTACACAGGACGAACATTTCAAGTAGACGTGTAGACACAAATTCAATATGTTCAATATAGTATGCCACGTATTGATCATGATGATGACCCTAAAATAAATCAAATATAAAACATAACTATGCTGAACGCATTTACAATGAATCTTTCTTAGGCTCCGATATGGAGTCTTAAATGATTCAGATACCAATCGAATGGTAGTTAATGCAAACTAGCATTTTCATAGTGCTCCATTATGGAGACTTCAAAATTCCATCTTACTAATAAATTAATTATATAAAAATACTCTGAATGAGCATTGTTACAAATCCAATCGTATTATCAAATTAAATACACTAGAAATCTCATTGACTTCACAACCAAATACTATACTAAAATCAGACAAACATGAAATAAATCAAACTAAACATTTTACAACAACAGATTACAATAAATCAATCTTACACACAATGACACACATGCAATATTAGTTCAGCTTACCAATTCAAGACGATTTAGGTCTGGACATGTTCTAATTTAAGATATGATGAAGTTTAGTTTGATTTTGATGAAGCTAAAAACCAGTGTTAATGGCTTTGCGACCAGCGCTAAAAATTATAAAGGTAGAATGAAATTGGGTCTCTCAATGATGGGCGGAGTTTTCTATTGGCGGGAATTCTATTAAGCGTCCGCAATAATCCCGGGTGAGTGAGCGATAAGCCACTGGAGTGTGCAATGAAAAAATAGCGGTGGCGTACGCAAATATATTATAGAGGGGCAGGGAATAGTGAAATAGTTAGTGGTTAGTGATTTTGCATTTAGTATAACATTAAATTAGTATAAATCATGTTCCAGCATGGAGTAAGTAGAGGGCCTCGTTAGTCACTGCCTGGAGCAAAATCTTCCTAATGGTGGGAGGAGCAATAATTATATGCCTAGCCTGAACATGTTTCTCCTCATTCTTTTATGTCACAATATAGAGTTTAGTTGCTGAAAGTGACATTAAACACCAATTAATCATTGATGAATATTATTTCTAATATCACAGATCATATTTCACTTTTGCTCTACTGTATGATCTGCTCCATCCCAGAGTGCCCTAAATTACAAAAAAACACTGGCAATTTACAACATGTATTTAGTATTCGCTCTCAGTTTGTACTATGACAACCACCAGGACACATTCATATATTTGGTTGGTGAACACAAACTAGTATATTACTGAAAATAGAAGCACTTGCCATTGGCGACTGGCCCGCAACTCATCCAGATAATGAATTGGAGATCCAAATGGAGTATTGGATCCAAACTTAAGTCGACATGCATTCATGCATAATTTGAACCCTTCACTCAATTGCGCTTGATGATGTGACAATTTGGTGTCATACACCCAATGAGCCATGAAAGCTGCAAGCCAACTTGTTTCACCTCTCCCAATTTTCTCAGTGTATAGACCAGTCCATGTGTGTTTAATGAGTTGAACATATATTGCCGAGTTTCTTATGGTGCATGGGCTAGGTGGCAGACTCATCTTATAACTTACACCATTACAAATGTGTGCAATAATTCTCAAATCATAACATGCTTGGATGGATCTACATATCCACATTTTTCAATGCAGTATTTTCTATACCGTAACATAACATTTGAACACAACTCATATTAGAGATGGGCGGTACTATGTATTTACCGTGCGGTATCGGTATCAGCGTAATACCGATTTACCGTACCGAATCAAAACTGAAAATATTATTTTCGGTAATGAAATTATTCACGTGTTGCCAGCGTATATGTGTGCCTTGTCACCGTATATAAGCAACAGGAATCGGATAATTATGATAACTTAATTGGTGTAACAAGTCGATACAACATGTATTATAGTCTATTGCAATGTTGTTACGGCATCTCTGATCTTTACGACATACATGTATTAATGACAATGTAACTAACATCATGACCTTTGACTACTCATAGCAGGATCGTTATGTGTCAATTTCGGTATCCGTGCAAACTGGAAAATGCGTGGGTAAGTCGGTACAGGCCACAAGTCTTTAATCCGTGTTCCAAGTTGGATCGAAGCATGTGTTATGTGGGGTCCCCGTGCACAACAAATTGAAATCCCCACATGTTACTTTATAATTAGACGGTGATGCAATAACGATTTGATATACGCATTGCAGATACTGATCTTGTCAGTTCCAAATAGCACATCTTCTCGGGAAGTTGTGCACATATATGTCGGTACAAATATGTTTTTATCCTACTATAAATTAAACATATACTTGCCGGCATAATATACATATGTGCCTATATTTGACCAAAAAAAGGTCGCGTGATAACTTTAAATTAACATTTGTGCACCATGTGCTACCGGTAATTTGCCTGCTATAAATAAGAGGGACGCTTATATACATGAATGGTATAAATTACGCTACAAGGAGGAGATTATGAACCACCCGCGGGTTTGGACATCTGCAGTTCGGAAATTGCCATCGTTTGCCGATTTTCATGACATCGCCGGGAGTCGCGCGAACTTTCATAAATTTGTGAATTGTGATTACAGATTACTAATCACAATTTTATTCACTCATTGAAATGTTACGGAAATCAAATTGACATGAAAAAATATTGTAGTCATGCTCTTATTCTTTTCAAATCAGTGCAATGACATGCATGTAAATCATCAAAGAAATGTGTGAATATTACTTAATTGTGTAGGTCATTTTGTTGCCTAATTTAGCTATTGTCATGTAGTAAATCCGTGGACCGTGGTCATATACCTGTATACACGTATATTGTTCAGCTAAAAACTTGAATTACAACAATTTACCGGGAATATCTACTCTAGTCTTATAATTTAATAGCAATACCGATTACCGTACCGATACCGAGGTAAATCGACGAAAATTTACCGATACCGAGATTGAAATGTCAATACCGCCCATCTCTAACTCATACTTGATACACAGGGTAGATAATGTATATTTTAATATTTAGTGTCTGAATATCATGGATACAAATATGTACATGTACATGTAAGATTCTGAAACCATCCCTGTAAATAAAAAAATAAATAAAAACCCTACCTACCGACCCTATTTTTTTCTGGCACGAAACCCGAACACTTTTTTTATTTGGCCTAAGGTTTCTCTGTACATATACAAACTTTATTTTGCTTGGCAATCAACATGTTATATTTAAATATTGATGTGGACATGTAATCTCTGTTTGGGTCTAACTAGGAATATCCAACTGCATTTGTAACCAAACAAAATCTGAAAAATTCTATTTGTGCTGCAAGTATACAACTGGTATACCTCAAGCTTTCCAATTGTGGTATATATATCTTGCCAAACATCTGCTATGGTGGTAATTTTTCCAAATTATGACACTTAACGATTTTAATTTTAACATTAGATAAATGTAAACTTATTATTATTTAAACAATTGATGTGTCATTGACTCATTGATATTTCCAACTATTGAACATTTTGATAAAAGTTTGGTGCGAAACCATCTCAATTCACTGTCCTTGTCTAGTGATGTGGACCGGATAATATGTGGTGGCGTATGTCAGCTGGCACCATACTATCTAATCTTGGGTCAAATTAAACAAGAATGAAGGGGTGGACCGCGGTCGGACCGGGTGTCACTGGTCCGGTCCACTATTTTACTTCAGTTATAATAAACTATCGCGAATATTATTGCGTATTTGCCGTCATATCAATTAGCAACGATGTATTGACGCATTGAAGTGGTTAATATCTATTAAACATTTGATGTCACAAAAACAATGTATAGATGTACATTGTACATGTCACTTTCCTTATAATGAAAGTGCCAGTGTGGGTGGCCGCCTGATTTGATGTCCAACACTACATGTATGTAGCACCCTACCAATGCGACAAACATGCAACTGAATGAATATGGAACTATTTGTCATAAACAGTGTAACATGGCATCAACTAATCAATTTGGATGGATATCGAATTGAGTATTCTATTGTTTTTCACAGTTATAATTATCGAAGAAACATGCAAACCTCATTACATAGTACATACACAAGAAAGTCACATTAATCCAATAGTATTATAGTAGTTGTACTTAGCCTATAGGTATATAACTGTAATTGTCAGGACTATACAATCAGCCATCACAATCTCCAAGACTCCAATATTAATGTAGTAGTCATTTTAGTACACATTTGTATAATTGTCATCAGTATACCGGGTAGCTATTTCGTTTAAATTTCAATTTAATGAAAATAAGTATGATACGAATCATGCATACGATCAGTTGAGTGCCATGTTAGATTGGTTGTAACACATTCTGGCCCTAGCTATAGCTATATATCTGCCCAATACATTTAATTAGTGCATGTTCGCATTACTAGAAATACTATTATCGTGCACCGTTCCCAGTATATCCCACCAGAGACAGACAATGATGCACACAATGTAAGTTTTAACATGTATCTACTCATTGCAATGCACTGAACTCCAGTAACCTTATAGTTCACTGGGGCTCAACGATTCCTCGAGGATCGGATCTAACAGGTTCAAAATCGGATCTAACAGGACTTCGATTCCGACTCAAACAAGATTTTAATGCCAAAATGGCGGCTTTTGTCTGAAAATTGACAACAAATCTCTGAAAATGGTAAGTATGAGCACTATATTGGCTATTGGCCTGGCATATAATTAGTGAAATTCGATTGTAGTAACCCGAAGAACCTGTATATGACGTCTGGCAAAGATCTATGCCATTTATGCTCCTTAATTACGCTGAGATCAGTCAAAATCGATGGGGAAAAACATAGCACCGAGGTCCAAGTCATATTGTTGAATGGGTATAAATATGTATGGTGATAAAGTCCTATGCATAACGTGTTATTACTGTTCGAGTGCATATTGAAACAAAAATGAATTCAATTAGTCGTGAGTTTTTGTTTTAAACACTAATTTTAAAAGTATAATATCGGCTCCGACCCTAATTTTGATATATTCCGACCCCAATCTGTACAAATTGATCGGCTCCGACTCTAACACACATTAGTCAATTCTTTTTCTGGAAATTGTTGAAATGTCTCATTGGCCATGGGTGTCAGATTCTTGCCATTTTCATTTAAAATAATCCATTTTCTGGTCGCTAGAATACCTGACACTATAAATTGTGTTTTTGATCACATTTATCTTTAAGATAATGTGTTCAAAACTTGGAAGATCTGACATTTTTGTGGCTGGCCTATTAACCACATAATCTAAGGAATTCTAATGATACCATTGTACATATGCGTGCCACTTATGCTATCATAGGTGGTGATTAACGAAGACTTGCATATCTTCTGTTGGGTAGTAGACATGCCCAAATTATAAGACTGCATTTACCTAATAATATAGACAGATGTCACATTCATATGGTTTAAGACCGGCGTGTGTATTTAGGTGCGAGTCAAAATCCTGCTTCCCGGACATCGCCACTCCGCATTGATTGTACTTATACTTCTGTGTGGTTGTCGGCTCGTGCTTCATCTGGACATGCAGACGCAAGCCGGTGGTTGTATTGAATGTGCGGGAACACATGTGGCACACCTTTACGGACTCTTCAGAATCTCCTGATACACACGCTGATTCGGATGGTTCTTCGTGACGCTTTAAATGGCGTGTGTAGTTAGACTTATATTTTGTGGAATAGGTACAAATTCCACACTGGTGCATTCTACTTTGTTTGGTAACTGGGGTAGAGGCAGCAATCGGGACCGGGTTTGAAGAAATGTCAGTCTCAATTTCTTCACGTTCAGCAGCATCCAATGACACGGACAAGTCCAACAAAAGCAAGGAATCCTCGAAAGTTATTAGAGATCCCGTATAACGCCTGGATATATTCTGAAAGTATAAATGTATAAATAATTCATGTAACAATTTATAGTAAATACAGGCATATGCGTGTTGTGCAGAATTTTAATTAAAATTGGTCATTTCTTTTGTTGGACCCCCCAAATTGACTTCTATATTTATGTTCATGACATATCAATTGGTATGTAAGCCTATATATGCACACATTTTCCCGCGAATTTTGACAACAGGTTATATAAGATCACGTATGATATTGCGTATAGTCATAATTATACTGCACTGTGGCATTGGGGACGTAAACATAGTGCGAACGTATCTGGTGATCATGTAAGGGTCGGAGTACTTGAAACCTGTTAGATCCTGATTCGAACCACCAAATCACCGATGAGTCGGAGTATTTTTCGTCATATTTCTTATACATCGTAATTACTGGGTCAATAACTAAAATTATGGGCTTATTTTGATATGTGATAAACACTAAATTCATTCAGAACCCATTCTGTGCAATTTGACATATACAAAGGTTAATAACAAGTCGGGAGATGCACGTTAAATTATCAATTGGAAATGCATACAAAAAAAGCACATGCTCGAGTTTGAAGTCAAACAACCATTTACACCTTTGTTTCGGGTCATTGTCATTGATTGTGTCGGTGTGTCATATCCTGAACCAAGACACATTGAAGTAAACACGTTATAACTCACCTTTCTGTCATTTTCTTCTTCTTTTGAGGGTTAAAAACTTCTGGAAAATTTAAAAGTCGGAATGGGGTCAGAGCCGATCAAATTGGGGCCGGAGTAAAAATCTGTTAGATCCGATCCTCGAGGAATCGTTGAGCCCCAGTGTAGTTTGTACTATACAGAGTAAAAACTTTTAGAAAACAGAGAATTCATTAACATATAGCCTATTATAGGTGGACCGGACCGTTTTGGACTGGTCCAGGCATGTGTACCGGACCGGAATGGCCTGGAACGGACCGGACTGGACCGTCTTGGCAGTGGTCCGGTCCGGTCCTCATCACTATCCTTGTCTGACATTTTTTGCAAATTTGGAATTCAGTTCAGCATCACTTGGCTCTCAACCAACATCATAATAATTCATAATAGCACCCATCACCATAAAAGCAGGACCACTTAAAGATACGGGCGGCGTTGGCGGTGGGTATGCTGTTAAAATAGTCACCTCCATGAAAAACCGCCATAAACAGAAAGACTAGTAAAATGTAGACAGAATTTGTTCTTATTCCAATCAGAAATATGGCATAAATTTGTATAAACTGTATGGTATCGTCAAATGTTTTTCCTTTGTTATGTAAACAAAAGCAAAAACGTTACTTTTCCTGGCTTTTGTTTAGATCTGTATATGGTAAACATAAAGAGCGTTATTTGTTACTGTTTTCCTGATATGGAAATAATAAAGAGCGGTTATATCATTTGTGAGTGATTAACCAATAGAATTGCTCTGTGTTATGTAAACAGAAGCAAAACTTCTGTAACATGAACAGGCTCTTGTTTACGTACACCATCTTATGTCTTGACGACAATATACTATTTACGCGCTGATTATGTTTGGCATATGAACAAAACTATATGTTTTAATATTCCTCCTGTTGATGGCGATTTGAACAAATATGAATATTTCTGCAACGAACGCCGCCCGTGCCTTCAACAAGGAGTGTTTATTCTTCTCCGATATGGTCATTATTTTATTGGTCAGTCTCATTGTTTAGATAATGCTCTGTTGAGCTAATAATGACTCGCAAAATAATTACCACCTTGGCGAGTTAACACCTCGGCGTCTTCTCTCGAAGACATTCGTCAGGATAATGCTCAAGCGACAACAATAGGTAGATGCGCAAGTGGGTTTTAAGGGTACATAAATTATAGTATTCTAAATAGGATTTAGCATCATCGGAATACAATAATGGGGAGGCTGGATTCAACTCATGTGATAAATCTAAGGGACAACATACATGTGCCATACATGGGTGAACAAGCAGGCACACAAGATACAAATTTATTCCAATTTTAGACCGAAACAAGTTACAAATTATCCAAAAGTAATTCCAGTCGGATAAATCAGGGCGGTATCAGACACGAAACAGCAGTTGCAGTCATTGCAACCAATGAGCGACCAAATTGAAATGTAAAATACATCTAGCTGCATAACTCTGTGCATACGGTGCTTCATGATGAGGCGGCAAATCAAAGGCCTTATATAAACTGCATGACTCTGTGCATACGGTGCTTCATGGCGAGGCGGCACATCAAAGGCCTTATATAAACTGCATGACTCTGTGCATACGGTGCTTCATGGTGAGGTGGCACATCAAATGCCTTATATAAACTGCATGACTCTGTGAATACGGTGCTTCATGATGAGGCGGCACATCAAAGTCCTTATATAAACTGCATGACTCTGTGAATACGGTGCTTCATGATGAGGCGGCACATCAAAGGCCTTATATAAACTGCATAACTCTGTGCATACGGTGCTTCATGATGAGGCGGCACATCAAAGGCCTTATATAAATTGCATAACTCTGTGCATACTGTGCTTCATGATGAGGCGGCACATCAAAGGCCTTATATAAATTGCATAACTCTGCATACGGTGCTTCTTGATGAGGCGGCACATCAAAGGCCTTATATAAACTGCATGACTCTGTGCATACAGTGCTTCATGATGAGGCAGCACATCAAAGGCCTTATATAAACTGCATAACTCTGTGCATACGGTGCTTCATGATGAGGCGGCATATCAAAGGCCTTATATAAACTGCATGACTCTGTGCATACGGTGCTTCATGATGAGGCGGCACATCAAAGGCCTTATATAAATTGCATAACTCTGCATACGGTGCTTCTTGATGAGGCGGCACATCAAAGGCCTTATATAAACTGCATGACTCTGTGCATACAGTGCTTCATGATGAGGCAGCACATCAAAGGCCTTATATAAACTGCATAACTCTGTGCATACGGTGCTTCATGATGAGGCGGCACATCAAAGGCCTTAATTAAATTATAAACTGCATGACTATCTGTCAAACTTGTTTGTTTTCTGATACATGCCCAACACTTTTTAGTATGCTCCAGAACTAAAAAGTTGAATAAAAATTCAAATGTTAATGTATTCCATGTCCAAACCAAATGTCATTCATATCCATTGAGAAACAAAGGAGAAAACATCACATGACACCCGCTTACATCTTTTATTTGAGGCCAGCCTCGTCATCGCTTACACTTTTATATAGTGTGAATTTAGGTGGTATTTGATAAATTCCCACTTGAGTGCCAAATAACAGTACAGGATGGAATAACAGTACAGGGTGGGAAATTTATATTATATTAATAAGCTGTTGCATGCTGGGAATTCCCCCTTCATCCCTGAAATAATTGAAGTACTAATGTCTCCAGACCCAGCTTGGTTAAAATGAGTTGTTTATCTGTTAACAGCCAGCCTGAGTTTCTTCATGACTAACAACCCTACAAATTGATCAATTGGAATAATGTAGTAACTACCTATTGGCCTGTCTCCAGTTGTAAATGGGTTAATGTAATGGTTGAATGTTCAGAAGTAATGTAACTACCCATTGGCCTGTCTCCGTCAGCTGTAAATGTATTTAATGTAATGGTTACATACGTACAGATGTAAAGTTACCCATTTACCTGCCTTCAGTTGTAAATGTATTTTAAAATGTAATGATTACATACGGACAGATGTAAAGTTACCTATTGGCCTGCCTTCGGTTGTAAATGCATTAATGTAATGGTTACATACGTACGTATTAATGTAAAGTTACACATGGGCCTGCCTTCAGTTGTAAATGGGTTACTGTAGTCGTTTGATGTACAGATGTAATGTTTAAAAAAAGATATTTGATATACTTTTTGATATACTTTTTTGTGCAGGCTTTGAAGAATGCGGAGAAGAATTTGATGAACGTGTGAACCACAGTACACTGAGAATCGTAGAAGATGCGCCTGTAAGTAATGAAAGTGTCACCAACTTATTTCGGTACACGGAATTCAGACCAGTATTAACTGGTACTTGTGATTCATGTACCCTATTTAACATGTGTTCAGGATTCAAACCCCCTATATTAACTGGTATCAGGATGCATATATACCCAATTTAACATGTATTCATGATTCATAACCCCTATATTAACTGGTCTCAGTCCATTTTATTATACACAATTTAATTAACCTGTATTCAGGATTCAACAATAAAGCTGGTACGCAGCTGTTATAGCACAAAATTACACATCTTTTGATTATTTTCGAGCATAAAGGACATATTTTAATGTAATTCAGTTTAATACCTCTTGATATGTTGAAGCTATGGAATATTACTATTCCATATTTTCTTAACTGGTATGCAGGATTCACCCCTCTGTTAACTGGTATTCAGGATTCACCCCTCTGTTAACTGGTATGCAGGATTCACCCCTCTGTTAACTGGTATTCAGGATTCACCCCTCTGTTAACTGGTATACAGGATTCACCTCTCTGTTAACTGGTATTCAGGATTCACCCTCTGTTGACTAGTTCAGGATTCACCCGTCTGTTAACTGGTAATCAGGATTCACTCCTCTGTTAACTGGTATGCAGGATTCACCCATCTGTTAACTGGTATTGTTAACTGGTATTCAGGATTCACCCCTCTGTTAACTGGTATGCAGGATTCACCCCTCGGTTAACTGGTATTCAGGATTCAGGGATGGGGTGACACTCAGTAATGAAGCTAAAACAAACTATGTGTTTCCGCTATCCTGAGTAACAATACCTGATTGTCAACTCTTATCATTTATCGAGATGGGCGGTATTGAAATTTCGGTAAATTTTCATTGATTTACTTCTGTAACGGTACGGTAATCTGTATTGCTATTAAATTATAAGACCAGAGTAGAGATTCCCAGTAAATTGCGGTAATTCAAGTTTTTAACTGAACAATATACATGTATATATGCCCACGGTCCACGGATTTACTACATTCTAACAGCTAAATTAGGCAACAAAATTCCTACACAATTAAGTGATATTCACACATCTCTTTGATGATTTACACGCATGCCGTCGCACCGCTTTTGAAAAGAATAAGAGATTGCATGCAATGCATGACTACTAATATTTTTTCGTGTCAACTTGATTTTCGTCACATTTCCGTGAGTGAATAGAATTGTGAGTAGTAATCAGTTATCACAATTCACAATTTATGAACGTTTGTGCGATGTCATGAAAATCGGCAAACCATGGCAATTTCCGAACTGCAGATGCCCATGCAAACCCATCGGGCGGTTCATATTCTCCTCCTTGTAGCGTAATATACCATCCATGCACACATGTATATAAGAGACCCACTTATTTATAGCAGGCTAGCTATAGCACATGGTGCTCAAGTGTTAATTAAAAATGATCACGCTATCTTTTTCTGGTCACAATATAGGCACATATATATAATATACCGGTAAGTATATATGTTTAATGAAGTAATTTATAGTAGGATATACATTTATCAAATAATTAACACATAAAACAGCTTCCTAATTATTGGTAAGACACATGTGTAATATTAGCCTGTGCGATGTCACGTAGGGCCCGACGAAGCTTCGAGATTCGATTTGATTTCGAATCTTACATTCCGATTCGATTCGATTCGAAAGCAGCCGTGTGATTCAGGATATTTCGAATCGTTGTATACAAGTCCTTTATCACCGTGAATTGACTGCATTATATATACAAAACATTAATTATATCCCCAATACTTAACCTGAGGCTTCTTCTGCGACCATCTGGGACCTCCGTGGTCCAATGTGTATAGGGTAAGTTGTCCAATAGCCCATGCACTGCTCATATATATATTGGCCTCCCAGTCCCAGCCCTGGTTACTCGTGACAGTTCAGTTACCTCCTGATCTGTACCGCTTATCTACTAAAGTGTTTGAAAAAGATTCGATTCGATGTTGAAATTGCCGATTCGTCGGGCCCTATATAATGTCACGCCATTATTTTTTATCATAAGTTTATGATTGTTGTTTTCAATGAAAACTTCGCGTTGCTTCGCATTTATTTGACCATGTGATAAAAGGTATCTCAAACTCATTCTATTTTATATGTAATTTATCAACCTCGTCCACTAAATTCTATTTGAGCCTCGGTAAACCGAATTAAGTGAACTCGGTTGATAAATTCCGTATAAAATAGGAATTCATGTAAGCTCCTCTATGTACATGTACCGACATATGTGTGCACAACTTGCCAAGAAGATATGCTATTCGCAATTGACAAGATCGGATTGTATCAAATAATCTGCACTGCATATATATCAAGTCACTATTGCATCACCGTCTAATTATAAATGGCCTGTGGGGGTTTCAATTTTGTGTGCATGGGGACCCTTCATAACTTGGACACAGATTATAGACTTGCTGCCTGTACCGAGTTACCCACGCAAAAATTTTCAAGTTCGCACGGACACCGAAATTGAAACATAATGCTCCAGCTATAGTCAAACGTCATGATGTTAGTTACACTGTCATTAATATGATGTCAAGATCAAAGATGCCATGGCCAGATGTTCCCTTGATGTAACAATGTTGCAATAGACTAATACATGTAGTACCGACTTGTCACACAGAGTTATAATTATTCTCCGATTCTCGTTGCTTACAGATAATCGGCCATGCAATTTTCATGACCGGTCTCGGCCACGGTGACAAGGACAAACACACACAAGTTGGCAACACATGAATAATTTCATTACCGAAAATACAATATTTTTAGTTTTTCGGCACGGTAAGTCAGTATTACGCTGATACCGAGTACTGCCCATCTCTAATTATTTTAATGTTTTTTTTACCTATACAGGACACTATGGCATTAATTGTCATTGCTGTAGTTAAATTTCTAGGATTTTCAATTAAAATGAAAACCATTGTTTGCAACCTCATTCAATGAAAGACCATGTTCTCATTCAATGAAAGTCCCAGTTCTCATTCAATAAAAAATCCCAGTGATGATGGCACCCTGCATTATCTAACAATAGAAGAGATTCATGGCATGATCTAGCTAGGTCTGGCCAATAGCTGAACGAATATTCAATAAAAATGGAATAGAATATTTTGAATGAGTATTCTAGCGAGATCATCAAGTTTTTTTTTTAAGAGACTGGGATTTATCTTGTGCCCCAAATACTTGCGAGAATTAAGAAACTTGAATGACATATCATTTAGACAAATTTCTGGAAAGTTACAGTTAGTATTATTATTATTATTATATATATACATTTAAAAACGCATTATACAATAAAGTTTCAATGCGCTTTACAACAAAGCGCGACAAAAATAACATTGAAATGTAAAATTTAAAAAGCATAGTAATAAGGTAAAGGAAATTAAGATGATGACTAAGAACTAGATTTAAAATTAACGATTAACTTGCGGGAAACATTGTCTAAAAAGTAGAGTTTTGAGATCGGTTTTGAAATCCTTCAATGTAGAACATCGTCGAACAGTTTGTGGCAGACCGTTCCATACCTGCGTAGCCAATTCCTGAAAACTTTTTGTACCGTAATTCACGTTGGGTTTCGCTATTGTCCTAATGTCTAAACCGCTTGTCGTTGAACGCGTAACTCTGACGGATTTTAGGACAAACATATCAGATATGTACTCAGGCGTTGTCTTTCTCAATGATTTGTATATAGTCACCGCACATTTGAACTTAAGTCTGAATTCGAATGTCATAATGTGCTCCTGTATTAGCGTCTGTGTGATATGGTCGAATTTGGCGACATTTTTTATCAATCGGGCGCAGCTATTTATCACAAGATCAATACGCCGAATATTCTCTTGCGTGATGTTCGTCAAAACAGTGTTTAAACTATCGATCCGAGACAATACAAGTGAGATAACTGCATGCTTCATGACATCATCACTTAAGTATCCTCGAATGCGTCGGAGGCGATGCAGGATAGTGATACTATTTTTTTATATAGTTTTCTAGTTCCTATGGAAACCACAGAGCTGAGCTGACGTTGCCGCCTGGTTTGGAGATAAAACAGTCAGAAATCCCGGAAGCTGGTTTAGGAGTGGTCGCCACTGAAGATATACCTGGTAGGACCAGGTTTGGTCCATACGAAGGAGTGAAAATCAAGGACGGTGCCACTGCTAAAAAATCAGGTTATGCCTGGCAGGTTTGTGAGCTTCAATTTAGGGCCAATTCAATATTCAAATTATTTGATTTGACCTCAGTATTCTATTCGAATGTCGATGGCAAAGATAGTGATGCCCTAAGTAATCGACTTCGTAACCAAAGCAGAATTATGGGTAACTTTTCAGGATTTATGGCTTGTTGCCATTCATCGGAAAGCTCTCGGGGAGAGCTTTCCGATGAATGCAACAAGCCATATTTCCGACTAAATCCTGAAAAGTTACCCATAATTCTGCTTTGGTTAAGAGGTCGATTACTTAGGGCATTTCTGCAGCCCTCATAATTGGCTACGGCAATCGGCAATGCCGAAGCCATTTGCTGAAGCAAACTGGGCCACGATAAAGGGTTGCCGTAGCAGATTGCCGAAGCCAAACAATCTGAATTAAAAGGGCTGTTACTGTATATACTGAATATCTCTGTTTATCTATGCGATGTTATTTTATGTCAGAATATATTCACCGTGCACGAATGAATGTGAGAAGACAAAAAGTCATGTTCTGTAAGAGGTGCATGCACATCCGTGACAGAGCTGAAGAGATGTAAACACCCGTTCATTATGAGATTAGTTTTAGTGTTGAAACGATTAGTGGTTTTGAGGAATCGACTAGTCGCCAGAGGGAATCGACTACTAGTCGACTAGTCGGACCCCTTCCGAAACTTACCGTTTTTTTGTGCTCATATACGTATATAATTTGCCGTTTGTTTTGAGTAACAGTAACCAACTTTGCATTTTCGAACGCAAAACAAGACGTGATTTAACACTATTTGCCGTGATTATTTGGCTTAATATCACTGAAGGTTAATAGGTTATTAATTTGTCCCAGGTATATGATGTTTTATGACAATCAAATTACCATCCAGTTGATGTATGTACATGTATCTAAACGGTGGTGACAACACCTGATCGATCGCGGAAACGCTACGGATTACGGAGTGGAAGCGCGTGCAACAATCAGAAACCAGTGCGTACAAGCCTTTTATGCTCGCAGATGTCATGTACATATATCGGACACGGAATGTGGTAAAGTTCCCTGTATATATAGAGTCCGCATATATTAAAAATGGGCCATGCATTGCGTACATAATGTTGTTCCTTGTATTCATTGCCAGGTCACGATATGACATAGCTTAATCACGGACAGTCATTTTCCCGCCAAAACGCACGTGTTTTCAGTTTGATTTGATCGCGTACATAATTGTCTCTCGTGCATGGTACATTGTAAATATATATACAATATATACAATTTTACTCGCGAGTCCCCGAATACACAATCGATCGTGTCAGTTTCAGAAATAAAACTGCGCAGACCGGCGATGTTAATAGTACATTTCACTGCGATGTCGTAAGTTCTATATTTAGCCCGATTCCAGGAATTTGCGTCATCCAGATTACGTTTCTGGGAACAGCTTTGTCACCGCCCAATTCAGCGAAGGATTTAAGTTTGAGGTGCTAAAATACATTGTAATTTATATCTATAATACAATATATCTAGAACGTGCGATCGTATACGCTCACACATGCGTCAGTTGATGCATGTGGTGGTTGTAAAAAATATCACACAATTTTACAAATAAACTTTAAAGGTATACTGACATAGTGCTTCAATAAACTATAATATATTGGACTTCTTATTAAACTTAAAATTTAATAATGTCACCTCGCAACTAAATTGATTGAAGTTGAGTCCTGCACACCTACAAACACGTTGACCAGTTATCACTCAGATCAATTCCGTCATGCCGAAATAGACACGGTTGCGATGGGCGCTGATTCTTTGAAGTTGATTATCAAAGCGGTCGTCTCAACTTCAAAGAATAAGCCGCCGCAGCGCCGACAAATACATTGAGTTGAGGTCATTTGGGTTTCGCGCTCGTGCATGACCACCAAGTACTGAAAGCAGTTATCGCATCAAAGGGACAACACAGAAGGCTTTAACAGGCTAATTGTGATTGTGTATTTCGATAGCCTGATTGTTTAAATTGTTCAGTAATTCGGCAATGGCACTGCTTTCGCGATGGCATAATGGCGGTGGGTGTGTTCCGACTAGTCGACTAGCCGATTTCGGAATCGACTAATTTAATAATCGCGTCGATTTCGATTAGTCGACTAATCGTTTCAACACTAATTAGTTTATATTGGGGGGTCCTAGTGTTCAAACGACTCTGGGATTCTGGAGTCGACTAGTCGAACCCCAAAAGTCGAGTCGACGTCGACTAGTCGGCCAAATACATCACCAACCTTATACTAATGAAACACATGTGAAAGAAAATTACAAATTCCGTGACAGCATCACAATATTTACACTCTACTGTGATCGGAGAATTGAATCACGTGACACGTCACGTGGTTTTGTTGCAAATGAACCGGTGCTCTAGAAACCCACCGATCGCAAATAAGTTCCCTACGAATCTACGATGATAATGAGAATAAATAATTGAGGAAATAATTGAGATATTTTCTGTTTAATCATGAAATGATAGAAATCAAGTAAATACTTCCCTGCCAGGGTATACAAAATAAACGATACACAGTGTCAGTGAAAATAATCAATTTGCGGATACAACACAATTTTCGCAGCTGCATTCTCGTGTTCCGTCGTCCAATCCATCACATACTTCACTTGCAAGGTAGGATGAACTGCTAGAATCAGGAGTTTTACCCATGTTCTCCCTTAGAAAAATCAATTTGTCCACCGTTGAGGGATCCAAGTTGGACCTTCGTTTGCAAACAACCATGCCCGCAACAGAAAAAATACGTTCCGATGGCACAGATGTGCCTGGAACAACTAGATATTTTGAACTTAACATAGCCAATCTTGGAAATTGTTTGTTGTTCTTCCTCCACCAATCCCTCGGGTCAATATCAGATCTGGGGGGCACTTGTCTGTATGACATCAACTCTTCCTCGGGATTTTTATCGCCGATGTCACTTGATTCGTAGTAATCACCGAGGAGATACTTCATAACTTTGCCAGTTTGTTCAAATTTCCCGCGCTTGCATTTTGGTATATACTGATCTGTCTGATCATCACGATTATTCACGGCGGAATGTTCAGATTCTGAGGACGTTGAAGGAACAGCGCTATCAGTCTGATCCGTGATTCCCCCAATGACTGTCGTCTGGCTTGCCTGAGGTGCCTCGCTGTCCGCGGTAATGGGAGCGATTTCAACATTGAATTTTACGGCCCTCATTTCTTCAAGCAGTTCAGACCAAGCTGATTCCCGTTGTTGATTTTCCATGAATTTGATACTTTTGTATCGTATATCTAATAAGCTGGCCTTCACAATGCACGATTTCGCTAAATTTGGGTCAGAAGAGCAAATGTCGGGATAACGCTTCTTTAGGTCGCTTGATACTGTTGTTTTGAAGTCCTTGACCAATTGAGAATCACCGGCGCATATCTTCAAGTGGTTATCTAACAACCCTTTAATGATAGGGTATGTCATACTAAGAGTAGGATATGAATCGCTCCCTGCTACAGTGGTTGCCATCTCCAAAGGTTCTAAGAGGGGGGTATCTGCTCCATGTTCAACCACACATCATCGGGCATTTCTAATATTCTTGCATCGCCATAGGATGTGATATCTCTGTTTTGCAAAACAGCAAAGATAGCTAATCTTTGTTCCAGAAGCCTTTTAACCATATAATTCCGTCGAATTCCAACGTGTATCGACGTCTTGGATCAGTCGTTGTGATGGGAGTGACAACTGTGCTTGTTTCTTGGTGAGATCATCTGAAGCCAGTGTTGATTGCCGAAAGTGCCCCACTAATTTCCGGGAACATCCAGCTGCCCTTGAAATTTTTGCTAATGAAAGACCACGATTCACAGATAGCTGTAAACTGTGCGCAAAGCATCTGATGTGCTCCATGTGGGACAATCGCATTCCTTTAACAATGTCAGCGGCATTATCTGTCGTCACTGCCACTATTTTACTCGGGGGGAATTTTGAAATCGCTCATGATTTTAATCAAAACTTTGCACAAATTTTCTCCAGTATGATGACCGGTGATTTCACGAGTGCTCAATACTTTCGTCTTGCATGTCCATGAAGGTGTGTCCATAAAATGGCAGGTGACAGTTATGTACCCCTTTGTTGTCATGCTGGTCCACGTGTCTGTTGTCAGAGAAATGAATGGAACATTCTCCAACTCATCAATTAATTGTTTCCTCACCTCAGTGTACAGAAAGTTAAGGTGATTTTTTATGGTAATGTCACATGGTACATTGTATTTGGGTTCCAATTCTTTCATAAAGCTGCGAAACCCCATGCCATTCACAATACTTAACGGACGTAAATCGATGGCACACCATTCTACAATACGCTTCGTTAACACTGTCCATCGTTCCTTGGACATTTTTTTGCATTTTGGTGTATGCAAATCCAGTGTCGTTTGTCGACTCTGTGTTTGTGACTCCGCTGAACTTGCTGAAGGGTGCTTAGCATTTAAGTGAGTTCTCATAACCGATGTGGATTTATTATACTTTAGTTTTGCTTGACATAGTTTGCATGTGACAAATTCCTTAGTTTCTTTCCCAACAGTTTCTTTGATGAGATCAAAATGACGCCAAGCGTCCGAAGTTTTCGCATTTTTTCTGTTCGATGCCATCGTGCAGGTCAAAACATTGAATTGAGCGGAAGTGATGAAATGTGCGCGAGTGTAGAAACTAAATGGCGCAATGCAAAAGACCACGTGGCATTAACCTGGAACATGCGCGAGACGTCGGTCAAGTACGCGCGCGACCTAATACTCACTGTTTATGGACCACATGCTTTTTAGAAGTCAAATATAGAGTTACTGCTCTTGTATTGATAATGAGTAGTGGTTAACTTGAATTATCGCATTGGCGAATTTCGGCGTAGTTCTTTGTCAAGCTCGACATTATTACATATGTTTGGACTTTGGAAAGCTTCTTGAACATAGACTAGCTATCTTTGCTGCTTTTCTGACCCACATTTAGTGAAACCATGCATTGTCAAGGCCAGCTGATGAGATTATATACTGTATTCCGACTAGTCGACTGTGGAAGTTAGAGTCGATTACCCGAAAAACCAGCGTCGACGATTATTTGTCGACTAATCGTTTGAACACTAGGGGGTCGCCCTTCACAATGAGAGCAGTTTGTATTGGGGGTTTCCTTTATTATGAGAGTAGTTCGTCCCATGTGATTGTGGATAGCAGCTTACGAAACTCAACTATTATGAAACCATCCATTGATTCAAAAATCAGTTTTTCTTTAAAAAGCGAATGCTCAAAAAAAAATATTCCTGGGGTTTTAAAATATTAACTTTTCTTAGGGTTTTGGCCGGTGGTTATTTGTCCCTCCGAAAAAAAAATTGGTGGACTATAGAAAGCAGCATCTGTCTATGTGTATGTGGGGGCATCCGTCCTTCCTCCCAGATGGTTTCCGGATAATGACATTTGTTTTAGTAATTTGATTGTATTCAAAGTTTGTGTGTGGATTACCCACTTGAAAATTCAGGTCAAGTTTACATTTGGGTTTGATCTGCCCATTTTTGCAAGATTTATTTTACTTGTCAACTTAGAATTTGCCAAATATTTTGGTTTCTGCTGATAAGTGATAACGTTAGTTTTGGTTATCTAAATGTTTTTTAAATTTTGTATGTGGATTACTCACATGATAATACAGATAAAGTTTAAAGCTAGGTTCGATCAGCCCATTTTGAGCTCAACTTTGCCATGAGTTGATGTCCGTCATCTGTCCGTCCATCACCAAACTTCATATGGATCTTCGGGTGACCTCTAGATGGGAGCCATGGATTGTTTTCCAAAAATCGTTAAAAAACATGGCCACCGGCAGCCATTTTGAACTTCAAATTTGATTCCATCGGCACACCATGCAGCCCACATTTATTGAAGAAATGTTTTGAAAATTTACAGGCATGTTTAGTATCACATCTGGATGGGAGCTATCAAATTTTAGCGATTTTCAATTAAAAACATGGCCACTGGCAGCGATCTTGGATCTGGTCTTTGCATGACTAAATCCTTTGGCTCACCCTTCAGGCCACATCCCTCGTCCGATCATCACCAAACTTCATATGGATCTTCAGGGTGACCTAAAGATGGAAGCCAGCAAAGGATTTAGTCGTGCAAAGAGTAAAATCCAAGATGGCTGCCAGCAGCCATGTTTTTCATTGAAAATTTGCTAAAATTTGATAGCTCCCATCTAGAGGTACCGGTATTACTAAACATGCCTGTAAATTCCGAAATTCATTAAAAACATGGCTGCCAGCAGACATCTTGGATTTTAAAATTTGCATGACTAAATCCTTCGGCACCCCCTACAGGCCACATCACTCATCCGATCATCAGCAAACTTCAAATGGATCTTTGGGGTGACCTCTAGATGGGAGCCATCAATTTTTTCCAAATTAAAAAAAAAACATGGCCACCACCAGCTATCTTCGATTTCAAACTTGAACCATCGGCTCAGCCTGCAGCCCACATTTATTGGAGAATTGTTTTGAAAATTTGCAGGCATGTTTGGGATCACATCTAGGTGGGAGCTATCAAATTTGAACAATGTTTGATGAAAAACATGGCCGCATTTTGGATTTTACTCTTTGCATGACTAAATCCTTTGGCACACCCTACAGGTCACATCCCTCATCTACACTCAGCAGCCCTCATATATTGGAGAACTGTTCACACCCTACAAACCACATATAGTGTAGTGACTTAGCATTTTTTTTGGAACGGACTGGCCAAAAGTGCCATTTTTTTATATTTTGTCAAGTTATGTGTGCTCTTTCAGAAAGTGAACTAGAAACAGGTTTCTGATCAATATTAACCCTTGTTTCCAGTATAAATCCAAGATGGCAGTCAAATTCAATCATTATTTCAAACTGACGTACCAACTGGTATAAAAAATTGAGGCGCATGCATAATAAAGGCGTCATTCAACCTGACATTGTCATATTTGGAAGATAGTAGCAACCGGGCAGGCTGACCAAATTGGAAATTTATCACTTTTTGTACCAAAAACATGCAATTTTGTCATATAATCATTCTCGTTTCAATTATTTCGGAATAATAAACAGACAATTTCTCAAAAATGTTTCAGTGCAGATCAAAGGTTAAGGTCTTAGCATTTTTGGACATGTATACTCTAATCAAAACATACAATATCTAGGACACATTCTTAACCGTATTTTATAAATTTTGGATTATGTTACCCCTCACCCCAAAAATCATGAAATATTGTTTTTTTGATAAGCATCCGACAGAACATGGATGATTATCTATAAAGGACACTATTTGATCACATTTCTAAATACTGCAATGGCAATTACATACACAATGACCAAAGTTGAAATATAACATCTTTTTCGACAAAACATATGTAATTTTGTTAGAAAATCCTCGTCATTTAAAATATTTTGGTCCAATAAATGGTCATTTACACATAGGATATTTGCGATAGGTCAAAAGGTTTGGTCTTAAATGTTTTGGACATATATACTGAAAACAATGAATACATTGTCTGTGGTTCATATGTAACAACGTTTCAGAAAATTTGGTTTATGTTACCCCTCACCCCAAAAATCACGAAAATGTGACTTGTTGTAAGGATTCAATAAATCTTTGGTTAAATCTTATAAAATGAGTTTGTCGATAGCAATTCGTCATATATTATAATGTAACAATCTCATTGTCAGTATACTGTTGAAATTAACAATTGTATGCCTAATAACAATTTATTTGATCATTTCAAATATGTTCAACCAATAAAATGGCAATATGCAATAATATACAATATGCGGTCTTAAAAGTTTCGAAAATGAACATCCAATATATATACAACACATATAAGGGTATATACATGTAATGTTTTGGTGAAATAAAATAAAAATAAAAGAATCTATAATACCATTAATTGATATATTTGACCAAATATCATTGACTTATGTAATCTAGCATTCAAGAGGGGTGTATATACAGATATGCATTTCAGGTCACAACTTTAAATTTTCAATCAATAATACATATAAAGATGGCCTATCTTTGTTTATAGTGTGTTCTTAAATTCATATTTGTTATGTTATGTAGCTATAATGTTCACAGACTGATAATACCTAGCAACTCATAGATTGTCATGTTATAATCACGGCTGCCTGTGTTTATACGTTGAACAAATATTTTAAACACACAATTACATCTACATAACTCTGTGTATGGTAAATCAGCGTTTGCACATTTGCATCTGTTACAAGTTTGTGATTTGCAACAACAATTAATGAGTTCTGAGCACACAACTGCAGCTTGGCATGACATAAGTGTACCACAATCCTACCTGGTAGGCAGCTCGTTTCATATGTCCCACACCACATATATATGACAATAACACTTCTTAGTCTGTAGAGTAGAAACTTCATTAGTGACTGGGCGTAATCATTAAAAGTAGATACTATATCGCAGGTACAATCATATCCACAAGAACGCCTCCATCAAATATCTTGCACTGAATATTTTTAGGTGGGTCCGATATATCCCCAATTGCTTCCCGGATACATCCCAGAAATCAGATTGTGTCCCCTTGAATTTACCTCCCGTTGATAAGGCGTGGGGAAATAGCCGACTCTCATGAGAGAAAAACACGTCTGGTTCGGGGAGTTGTAGCCATCTCGTTATTGTTGATGAGCTCTCTGTTAAACATATCAACGCTCCATTTCCTTTCAATTTGATGTTCTCCTGTTCCTGCACTTGATCGTTTGGAATGGCGGAGAAGCGATTTCGGGTTTTTTGAACTGCCCAATTGTTGTTCGAACACACTATTACAAGAAATAAAATATTGGAAGTACGTGCAAGATATTTTATGGAGGCGTTCTTGTACATATAATTATTGTGCCTGCGATAAGATCTACATGTACTTTTAATTATTACAGTCACCAATGAACTTTATACTCTACAAACTAAGAAGTGTTAATGTCATGTGTGTTATGTGGGATAGTTGTTTAGAAGGCAGCACAAAAGGCAGCACTAATGAGAATCGTGGTATAGTTCTTTGACGAAAAGTTGGTGGCCAAACTAAGATTCCAAAAAAATGGAACAACTTCCTCCGTCATTCTGACAATAAGCTTGAACTTTTTGTATTCCTGACAAGTAATGCGTCAGAACATGATGATAAAGTGTTAAACATGACAGAATGTTCGTCAACTCTCTAAATAGCAAATTCTTCCTAGTAAATCTTGAGAAACTGTTGTCAGGAGGAAGCTGATATTAGAATTGTGCCGCACATTATCCATGCGCTTTCTTGTGGGCTGACGACCATCTGTGCTCGGATTGTTGACACATATGTCCTGGTAATGGTCATCGGTCTGTTTTCAAAGTTTACGGATGCTAACAGTGGTGGTGATACATGTGTTTCTCTAGGAACAGGCAACACTAAAACATTGTACCATGACAACAGCACATTTTCCGCTCTGGGCGATGACAATTGTTATCACTACCCAATTTTCATTCGATATCTGGTTTTGATACCACTTTGTTCTTCCATATAAAGGGCAGAAAAAGTTTCTGGATAGCATGGAAATAATATCCTGTTATCACAGATACATGTACATTTCTTCTATAGGCGAATCAACCTTTTATTCAACTAGATTCGTCCTCATATATTTTCAAAGAACTCAAACGTTTCATTGCCATTAATTATAATAAAGGTTGTCAAAAGTTGCTGATAATGAGGCATATGAAGAGAATTCTCCAAAACTTGTCGCTCAAAAGGGGCCCTAATACATATCATATGAAATGAGCCATATACCAGGCAGGATTGTGGTACACTTGTCATGACATACAAATTCCAATACATGGCCCGCATGACTGGGAATGGACAGTTGAAGATCATGGATGTAAACCATTGTGGACTACATTACCGAAGCTGCAGGTGCGTGTTCAGAACTCATCAAGTGTTGTTGCAAATCCCAAACTTGTAACAGGTGCAAATGTGCAATAGCTGATTTACCATGCTCATAATTATGCAGTTGTAATTGTGATATTAAGAATGCCTAAAATATTTGTTCAATGTATCAACATGGTCACCGGTGATTATAACATGACAATCTATGAGTTGCTATATATCTGCTGGTATGATCAGACTGTGCACATTATAGTAATACAGGTACAACATAACAAACGTGAATTTAAGAACAGAGTATAAACAAAGATAGACCATCTTTATGTTATGTGTATTATTGATAGACAAATTAAAGTTGTGATCTGAACTACATGTCTATATATACCCCTTCTTGTATGCTACATTTGTAGATTATATAAGTCAAAACCTTCAAATTATTTATGGTATAATAGATTTTTAGAATTTTATTCTTTTTCACCAAGACATGACATGTATACACCTTTAAATGTGTTGTATTCGACAGTCATTTTCGAAACTTTCAAGGCCGCATGTGGTGTACAATCTTGGGAAATGTTTGAGAAATTGCCCATATATTGGTTGAAAATATTTGAAATGATGGTTATTTTACCATAAAATATAGCTGTTATTAGGCATACAATTGTAAATTTAAACAGTATACTGGCAATGAGATTGTTACATAACAATATATGACTAATTGTCATCGACAAACTCACTTTATAAGATTTAACCAAAGATTTATTGAATCTTTACAACCAAGTCACATTTTCGTGCTTTTTGGGGTGAGGGGTAACATAAAACAAATTTTCTGAAACGTTGTTACATATGAACCACAGAGAATGTATTCATTGTTTTCAGTATATATGTCCAAAACATTTAAGACCAAACATTTTGAACAATCGTAAATATCCTATGTGTAAATGACCATTTATTGGACCAAAATATTTGAAATGATGAGGATTTTCTTACAAAATTGCATATTTTAGTCGAAAAAGTTGTAAATTTCAACTTTGGTCATTGTGTGTGTAATTGCAATTACAGTATTTAGAAATGTGATCGAATAGAGCCCTTTACAGATTCTCATCCATGTTCTATCGGTTGTTTATCACAAAAACAAAATTTCATGATTTTTGAGGTGAGGGGTAACATAATTCAAAATGTCTAAAATATGGTTACGAATTTGTCCTAGATGTTGTATATTTTGTTTGCAGTATACTTTTCTGAAATTTTTAAGATCTTAACCTTTGATCTGCACTGAAACAGTTTTGAGAAATTGTCTGTTTATTATTCCGAAATAATTGAAACGAGAATGATTTTATGACAAAATTTCATGCTTTTGGTCCAAAAAGTGATAATTTTCAAATTTGGTCAGCCTGGATTGCTAATATCTTCAAAATATGACAATGCCGGATAGAATGACGCCTTTATTATGCATGTGCTTTAAATTGTATACCAGTTGGAACGTCATGGTGAAATAATGATTGAATTTGGCCGCCATCTTGGATTTATACTGGAAACAAGGGTTAATATTGACCAGAAACCTGTTTCTAGTTCACTTTCTGAAAGAGCACACCTAACTTGACATAATATAAAAAAATGGCACTTTTGGCCAGTCCGTTCCGATATGACAAAATTTTGTCGCTAAGTCACTACACTAATATCCCTCATCCGATCATCACCGAACTGTATATGGATCTTCATGGTGATTTCTAGATGGGAGCCATCGATTTGTTTTTCCAAATTCGTAGAAAAACATGACTGCCAGCAGCCATTTTGGGAAAATTATTTTACTCCTTGAATTACTAAATGCTTCGGTACACCCTACAGGCCATATCTGATCGTCACCAAACTTCATATGGATCTTCGGGGTGAACACTAGATGGGAGCCATTGATTATTCCCGAAATTGTTAAATAACATGGCTGCCTCATCCAATCGTCACCAAACATCGTGGTGTCTTCTAGGTTGGATTGCCAACCTTCGGGATGTCTGCTAGATTAGAGCCATCGATTATTTCCGAAATTGGTTATAAAACATAGCTGCCAGCAGCCATCTTCGATTTCCCAGTTGAATCCATCCGCTTACCATGCAGCCCACATTTATTGGTGAAATGTTTCAAATGAAAATAATTTAATCTACACAATACAAGACCTTTACTTTAACTTTTTGGCATTCCTTCTTCTTTATCATTCTATTCTCTATGCTGAGCAAAAATAAACTCCTTCCCATGTTGAGCTAAAGTGTCATTGACACTTTCATTGTGAGAGTTAGTTATTTCACAATTATTTTGGTTTCCGGTTCATATCTGTAGTTTTAATTATCTGATTGTTTTCAAATTTGGTATATCAATTACTCATATGAAATACAGGTCATGTTTGAATTTGGGTTTCGTCCGCCTGTTTTTGCCAGAGTTGTGGTCCTTGTCGACTTATAATATGACAATTATTTTGATTTCTGGGTGATAATTATTTCCAATTTGGTGTTATATTTCGACTCAAAGAATTTTTTCAGATTTGTATGCAGCTTAGTTATGCAATGCACAACTATTTTTATCCCAAAAGTATATCTCTACAAAGCCCCAGCTCCAACTGAAGCCATTGTTTGGCAACACTGTGGCCGAGCGACCTTTTAAACTATATATATTACTGTTTGACAGGTGCAGACTAGTAAAAAGAGATACCATTACATTGATGCAGCTCACACCTCACAGTCAAACTGGATGAGGTATATAAACTGTGCAAGGATTGAGGATGAACAGAACCTCCTGGCTTACCAACACAAAGGGCACATATACTATAGAACATACAAGGACATTCCTAAAGGAACAGAGTTGCTAGTGTGGTATGGCAATGAGTACGGGGATGCTCTTGGTGCCAAAAGGAACTGTGAAGCTTATGAAATTCTGAAAGAAAACAATATTGATGAAAAAGGTACAGTACAGTTAAAGGCACTGATGGCCTTGGTTGTTGGTTATAATTTAGAAATAAAAGTTACTAAAATTATGAAAATTTCATCAATAATATACTAATAGTATAGTATGAATGTGATATTATTATCTACAAAGCACATTTTGTGTGAGCCGAGCGTTTGTTTATATACAGCACGTAAAGAGTGTACGATTAACAAAACACTCAAATATTTTTACGAGTGCTATACCGGTATGTTGTAAACAACATGGTGGCAGTTTTAACAAAGTGGGGTCTCCCCGGTGTTTTGCTTATCGCACACTCATTACATACTGAACTGTAACAGAATTTGGCTTTTGTATTCAAAACACAGTTTTAATGGATGTGAATATTTTAACAGTGCGAAGGCATCCCGTGCCTTTAACAATTGGTCAATTTTACAAAAAGAGATAAAGACTATCCAAAGCTACAACAATGCCCTATAAGTAATCGACACCTCAACCACATTGATTGGTTGTATTGTTTTATTCCATAGTTATAAGCGATAATGAGTATAATTAACATTTATCTGTGACAAAATTGCACAATAATATTTCTGTAACAGTAACCACTATTGTTCGGTAGCTAAACAACCACACCTTTTTAGACCAGAAAATATTCAAAATAAAATGATTAATCGATAGAAGCATTTCCGGACAGGAGTCTATTCAGATCTAATATTTTATGCCCCGGTAACTATATAATACATGTTTACAAAGAGATAATCAACCTTTAAGAGATATCTCCTAATGAATTGACAGATTTCTGCTAGTGATTTAATAGAGATATCTCCATATTAATATGGAGATATCTCCTTAGAAATTGGAGATATCTTCATAATAATTGGAGATATCTCTTAATGAATTGGACATATTTTCAAATGAATTAGAGATATCTGTAAATTGGGGATAAATAGAGGAACGGCAGCCCATACATGTACATATGGCTTTTTGGTTTGACCTCTGGTATCACTTAAACATTTCAACTCTCGGCATTCCTTATCACTCCATTGACTGTATATCAAGGTATGACATTATTCCCTCTCCAAGGCATGCTGCACTTTCATTTTGTAAAATTGAAACAAAAAATTCCAGAAGTTTATAGTTACTTTTAAGATCCACTGTCTTAACCCTTTGGCGAGTAGAACGACATATATGTCGTTTCAGGAAGTGTTATTTTATGTAGACATAAGTTCAATAAATCATCTGATTTATAAATGATTTGTTAAGGAGTTAGTTTGATTAAAGGTACTCAATCCGATTCGATGGTCCCAATATCATCAAATTCCAACAACAGCATTTTTTTAAATGCTGCTTCAGTTATCAGAATATATATATATAAAACCTGTCGTCTCTGTGTGTGTGTGTGTGTATAACTCAGTCACGCTTTTGGCGCGTTTATAACTTTTTAACCATGCGTCCAATGTAGCCCAAATTTGTACCACGGCCTATAGTGGGCATAATCAGGAGAACTTTCGTCAGTTTAGAACCAGATACATTTAGCTACTTGTACAGGTCTA
This sequence comes from Siphonodentalium dalli, assembly GCA_032622095.1. Lineage (NCBI taxonomy): Eukaryota > Metazoa > Mollusca > Scaphopoda > Gadilida > Siphonodentaliidae > Siphonodentalium > Siphonodentalium dalli. The sequence continues at coordinate 58,012,110 of CP136063.1, forward strand.
TGGTGAGACCAATACTGGAATATTGTAATACGGCTTGGAACCCTCATCACAAGAACAGAAGCATAACCATTGAACGGGTGCAGAGGCGAGCAACAAAAATGGTGCCGAAATTTCGAAAATTAAGTTATAGAGACAGAATGATAAACCTCGGTTTGATTGTCTTTGAAATATCGCCGATTCAGAGGTGATATGATAGAGACATACAAATACCAGAATGAGTTATACAACGTGGACGAGACTAAACTGTTCAAGCGAGCAGAGTACACCCGAACAAGAGGTAACACTATGATATTGGCATATGCGAGATCATCGAAGGATATCGGGATGTTCTTCTTCTGTAACCGAATTGTTTCCAGCTGGAATGCCCTGCCTGATTATATTGGACAATCGCAAACGCTAGCAGAATTCAAAACTCTATTGGACAATCACTTCCGCCCAATACGGTATGAATATGATACAGAAGGGATGGATTGCCATGCAGTAAAATAACTTTTGATATAATCCGGAACTAAGAGTCATTCGACTCGTTCTGTGTATCTTGATGTTATGTTATGTTATAAAAGGTGACTCACCAAATTTCACGCCGATTGGTCTAAGCAAACCTGAAAATCCATTGCTATTATAGAAATGATGTGTTCATGGTCGTTGAGACCAGAAAGTAATGAGGAACATTTATATACCCGTCATTTTGACGGGCAACCCCCTAGTCGATTATTAATTGCCCAAAAATAATGCTATAGTATAAAATTGCCCAAAACCTGTTATTTATTAACATTTTGTTCAAAAAAAATTTGCCGGTTGTCAAATATCTGACACAAACAAGTCACTGGATTTTAGAGCTATCCATCTTCATCCGCTATCTGGTCAAATAAGTTCTTCTCGTCGACAGTTTACTGGGCCACTTAAAATTAAAATAATACATTTCAAACATCGATATCTCATTACTCCTAGCTTTGATGGGCGGGTTCCTCGACTTGAATCAAATATTTTTTACCCCCAAAGCCAAGGAAATAGTAATTTGTGAGCATTAATTCGGATTGAGTACAAGCCTTGAAGTAGTGTGTCTGTCATTTGCAGAATGAGGTCCCCAGAGGGTGAATTTAGTGATGCTACCCCCGCATAGCGGGCTAGCATCACCAAATTCACCCTCTGGGGACCTCATTCTGCTTACACCTCAGCAGAATGAGGTTCCCAGAGGGTGAATTTGGTGATGCTAGCCCGCTATGCGGGGTAGCATCACTAAATTCACCCTCTGGGGACCTCATTCTGCAAATGACAGACACACTATTTCAAGGCTTGATTGAGGACCTTTAATATATTGTCCCGTATAAGTGCTATTGTTTACGATAACACAAGTTAACAAAAAATGCACATAAATTAAAACAAATTATTGGACCCTTTTGACCGAACTTGTTAATAATTATTGCTATGACGTTGACATTAAATTTACTCATGACGACATGTATATGACGTTACAGATACTCTCCAAAGGGTTAAGACACTCCTAAATTCTTCTATTTTACAGAGATTCATAGCTGCACTGAGTGTCAGAAAGCCTTCGCATACATATTACATCACACTGGAAATGGACATGCTACGCCGCTACCATGGGAGAAGTACAAAGAGGTCATAGGTCGCATTGCAAATCGTGACCAGTTAGCGACGGACATTGGACAAACTGGATCATATCAGGAAAACGAAGGGAAAGCAGCTATCAAAGAAACAAAGAAACATTTAAACTCTAGAAAGTCTGCAGCTTCTGAAAACAGGGACGGAGAGAAACTACTGGCCAGAAAGCCTGCAGGCTTCATACAGAGGGATGGAAAGACTATAGTGGGGAGAAGGTCTGCGGTCTCCAAGCACAGGGGTGGAGAGAGTTCAGAGGTCACTGATGCATATTCTGTGATCTTGAATTCTAACAGCAGACGATCATCTGTCCGTAAAACTAACAATAGGAATCTCACGCTAAATAAACTCAAATGTGGACTGGTTGCTGAAGAGCCAAGAGCTGTCAAGATGCACACTGGAACTGTCAGGGTGCACACTGGAACTGTCAAGATGCACACTGGAACTGTCAAGATGCACGCCAGAAGTGATTATAGACAGATGGATAAGAGGACGTGTTCTATCTGTGGGAAAGTATTATTTGACAGTTCTACTCTGAAAAAACATCTACTGATACATACAGGAGATCGAAATCACAAATGTTCTGTGTGTGATAAAGCTTTCACCCAGCGATCAGATCTCAACAGGCACATGTCTGTTCACACAGGACTCCGGCCACACAAATGTTCTGTGTGTGATAAAGCTTTCACCAGGGGATCATATCTCAACAGTCACATGTCTGTTCACACAGGACTCTGGCCACACAAATGTTCTGTGTGTGATAAAGCTTTCACCCAGCGATCATCTCTCAACCGTCACATGTCTGTTCACACAGGACTCCGGCCACACAAATGTTCTGTGTGTGATAAAGCTTTCACCAGGGGATCATATCTCAACAGTCACATGTCTGTTCACACAGGACTCCGGCCACACAAATGTTCTGTGTGTGATAAAGCTTTCACCCAGCGATCAGATCTCAACAGTCACATGTCTGTTCACACAGGACTCCGGCCACACAAATGTTCTGTGTGTGATAAAGCTTTCACCAAGCGATCAAATCTCAACACACACATGTCTGTTCACACAGGACTCCGGCCACACAAATGTTCTGTGTGTAATAAAGCTTTCACCCAGCGATCATCTCTCAACAGTCACATGTCTGTTCACACAGGACTCCAGCCACACAAATGTTCTGTGTGTGATGCGTCTTTCTCTCAGATCTCTACCCTCCATCGTCACATCAAAAGTCACACAGGTGAGAAGAGATATGTGTGTGAGATCTGTAATGACACATTCATACATAGTGTAAGCTGCAAGAAACACATGAAGAAATGTCATGCTGAGAAGAATTCTCTCGTAGTTCAGAGATATAATACAAAGAAATGCACTGTAGATATGTGTCTGTATAAATGTTCACAGTGTAGCGAGCAATTTATGTCGTCCAATGAGTTAAAGTCACATTTACAATTAATTCATACAAATAATCAGCTCTCGGCTACCTGAACACTACAGTAATGCTCAAAATAATTGATTCCGTAATCACAGCGGAATTATGGGTAACTTTTCAGGATTTTGTCGGAAATATGGCTTAATTATTGCAAGTCATCAGAAAGCTCTCATTGAGAGCTTTCCGTTGAATGGCAACAAGCCATATTTCCGACTAAAACCTGAAAAATTACCCATAATTCTGCTGTGGTTAAGGAGTCGATTTTTTCCGCCAAGGAGAAGCCCTCAACTGAACTATATGGATTACGTCTCCGGCCTTGTGTCAATCAGGAGGGTTAAAATTTTATTGCTGTGCCGACCCCACTCACACCGTGTCCAGATTAGTCTCGCATGAATACACCTGCATTCTATCTATTGTCTAGTCAGTTTTTATTCCTCCTCGCCAGGACAGGATCGTTTCTATTTTCTCAAGGTTGTATCTTTCTGTGTTGCGAGTTTATCGACTCAATATTTATTGTTGATATTACAAACTTGCAATTTATTGTACCCGATAGTTAATTAATATTTCTCACATCCGAAACGGGAACTTTTTTCGTTTCACTGTATCCGTAATTTGTTTCCGTGTTTTCTGTTTTCATCAAGACGGCTTTATCTTTCAACAATTGGAATTAAGATGGCCATCTTGACAATGACTAAAGAAGCACATAGCTTACTTGTGGCAAAACCACATAGTGCATATTGTGCCACACATACGGCGTGATGACTATCATGACTTACAATTGAGGACGCAATGTAGTACGGTATGCGATATCTCCTAATTTCGTGCTACACGTGTTTCACTTTACATAAGTTTCCGTCGACTCGCTTCGGTTATTTCGTAAGTTCCGTTGCTTTGTATCATAATGTATACTGCCAAATCATACATGGCACTGCTCTGTTAATTCGCAGAAAGTTGCACAGGACAGCCATATGCTCCTTTGTAATAATTTACATGAATAAATACGAAAGATAGTACTTGTTATCAGATGACAATTCACATTTCTTTCGACTGAGCGATCTGTAACATTGTTTTAACGATCAATACCTGCGAATCTACGCCCGCCAGTATGTATGAGCGCGTGGTCTTGTTAGACACATGGCAAATGTAATAAAACATTACAGCGACTTCAAGGTATTTAGAAAATTCTGCCTTGTCTATCACGATTAAATATCATATAACTCATTGTATCATCAGTACAATAGTTACTAACACTCCGTAACAGGGGGATGGTATTCGTTATCACATATATAACCACACTTCAAATTGATGTGTTGTCTGACGATCTAAATATTGTGTTGCATTCTTTACATCCATGTATGTACAGTTTGGGTTACTACGAACTATTGTTCACCAACTGCAATGAAGTGAAAACTTTGTAGCCTGACACTCCAGCTACACTTGGCTCACTTTACTTAAACAATGGTGATTCTACCCATGGTAAGAAAATTTTGGAGCCATCTTGGATGTTCGACTTGAAGTGAGACCACTGGCCTACTTGTGGAGAGTAACCATCTCCAATGGGAACTTGGCCAATAAGGGAAAGCTTCGTCTTCAATATGGCACACCTTGTTCACAACATGGTCAGGGTGTTGCAACGATTTATTGGCTTGCCAGCATCTCACTGAATTTAATTCGATTGATGTTTCTCCTTCATAACATCCGCCAGATGATTTAAGATTTACGCCACACATGGGTTGGCACTTAGAATTGACAATCTTTGTGATGTAACGACTGCGATCAGCAGATGTCACCAACTTGACACATCTGACCTCTTATCCTCAGACATTATACAGTTGTCGCCCGTTGTCGAGGGAGACATTGAGATTTGTCACCCGCTCGAGAACGGAATGTCTCCCGAGGAGCGAAGCTCCGAGGGAGACATTCCGTTCTCGGGCGGGTGACAAATCTCAATGTCTCCCGAGAAGAAGGGCAACAACTGTTTTGTTATCCGATTATACCACAGAAAATATACTAGCCATCCACACGCACGATGTTGCACTGAGTCACGAGTGGTTTCTTTCCCGATTATATATATTTTCAGTAACTACTTATCGTCCCATAGGATTTCCGTTCCATAAACAATAGTCAAGCCGTTAAGCGTGTGATAATCCGCGTTTATTTACGATCGTGTTGGTGGTTAAATCGTCAATATAGGTCCATGCAATGTAAACCAATAAGCCATATAGGTATGTTCTCGTCTTCTGCAATGTGGCATATTCAATGTCTTGTGTGCGCAATTTACTCGCTATGTTCATTTTATAACGGTCTTCCCCGAAAGCTATTTGGAAGTTGTCAACTTCATTAATGTACATTCATATGTGTCAGTGCTCATGGCGATCCTCACATAAAATACTTCTATGATCACATTGCAGACATCGCGGAGGATACGCGTACAGTACTATTCATTCGCGACAAACGTATGCATTACGTTGTCTACCAGCAAACATATATAACCAACCAACTTCAAGGGATCCTCTCTTTCAATCTTGCATCATAATGTCGACATGAACAAATTGAATCACCGAGATGTTTCGATGTAAAAAGTAAATAATAACGCTTGTCCGATAAAAGTATCAACTTAAAAGTTCGAATATTAGTGTTCACTAAATATATGCAAATTAGCAAACACCATAACTGGTGTGTATTGCGAATCCGTGGGGTATATAAGATCTATGATTTTTTAGTATGTATAGCGATGTGAAATAGATGAGTTACTGCAGTGTGTGTTTGGAGATATTCTTGCAATATAACATCAAGCGGGCGACAAAAACAATGTCTCCCGGGTCAGCGGGCGACAGTGTGATTTGTTGCCCGGCACGTGACAGGACATGGGCCAATCAGAAGGGTGGAAAATAGGGAGGAGGATAACAATAGTGTTTGTCGATACATTCAATTTCTCGGTCCCATTGACATATTATGGTTTAAGACTTTAAGTGCCTCAATGCCATCTTACCGTAGGATCTAATATGCCTCGGCATTGGCGAGCTTGCAATAATGTATTGCACGCCGTAATAGTTCCATACATTGTACATGACAATCATATGGTATCAGGGCCTCATGTATGCTGTCAGAACTGACTACTAGTATGCTTACATATGGTGAACAGTTTTCATCCCAATACTGACATACTTTGCAGTTTCATCAGTGAATGATAACGGCAAACAGCGAAATAGAAAGAATACATATTGTCACGTGCTCCAGATTCACTGCCAATAGTCTTTCCAGTAGAGACCATCACTTGGCTCACTAACTTCTATTTCCACATATATCAAAACGATATTCTGCCAAATAGCTTTCACTCGTGTATGATGCGCAGTTACATGCAACACATTTATATTGCGCAGAATATCCGAAAGGACTGCATTTGTATTGTTACATGTCTAAAGCGAGCTTACATGCGCGGCGTTTATATTGCGCACATCTACTGCCAATATATTTCCGAAGCGGCCAAGACATGGCTCTTCGTCTATTGTCACATATCCACTGATTATGTGACAAAACGATTCGATACAATCATGACGAAAATGAAGGCATTTGTATCTTCACGTCCGCTGTAAGCGCACTTTCCTAACGGAAACCGCCTAGTTCTTGCCCATGTGCATTCGGAACTCATCGTCCTCATATACGAGAAAAGACAGTATCTTACCTGTCTTAGCAGGTATGATCACGTGGCCAGGGGTATAACGTAATTATATTAACCTTACTTTCTACTCAATAACCTACAGATTGTATTGTATTATGTCTATTAACCTTGCTTTGTTATAACTAACAGCATGTCTTAAATTGCAGTCGAACGTGATTCGAATTTGCTGGCCACACAGTGCGGGTTGCTCATTCACGGGTGTATTACTTGTTATAGTTGGGTGAGGGCATATTAGTCAATGATTACCTACTTTGAGCAACCGTACCAGTCTTTACCTCGGGCAGGACCAGTTCAGGCCCCTCCCGGTCCTGCTACGGCAGTGTGAACCAATGGTAGGTGGGTGCTGCAAGTGGTTGATTCGGGAAACCAATCTTCTCGGGCGATTGCTCCAGCACCTTTCTCTCAGGTGCCTAATGGTAGTGGCAATACGATTATTAAATTTCGAGAAAATTCACATCGATTTACTATTATTCCACATAGAGTGAAATTTCTATCAGTATTTTGATTTCGGCCTGGATTCATGCCACGAAGATCTGTTTATAGGTCGTCACAATTATTGGGCACCTGGGAGTAGCCTTTGGCGGCTGTTCTGGGTGGGGAAGACTCGTTGTCACGTGACGCTCTTGCTCTCATAGACATAGCGCACCAGCCAAATGGCCTTCTGACTCTTTCCCATGGTGCAGTGGCCCACATCATTACAAGATGGGGTCCAGTCGATCCCCTGGAATCGTAATACCTTCGGGATACATCCGGGCCTGCTCCTCCGCCGTCATGTGATCATAGTGGTATGTCATCGACATTTATTCCAGTTTGGTCAGGACCAACTGCATTTGGGGGATTCCATGGAAGGGGCTTCCTCTGATCAAATGGCTCATCAGAACTAATTCCCTCTGGCCTTGGGGGCACAGCTTATTCTACATTTGCCATTGCTCGTGCCCCAGACTTTGAGGGGGTGACCTTGGACAGGACATAGCTACTTATCCCAAATGCAAGAGCATTTGTCTTGCGTCGAACCATTTCAGAGTAGGCCTCTTCCACAGTCTGGTATCCCAACCTGATGCAGCCAATTCTGTTGGCTGGCGTCGATCTTGACATGCTTCTCTGCATCGCGTGGCGTCGGCTGGTTTGACGACGATGAGCAAGAATCGCGGGTCGACAGTGGGTCACCAGGCACACTGTCGGACGAGGATTCTGATGTTCCGCTGGAAAGTGATTTTGTACAGGATGAGGATACAGGTTGATATCTTATATTGCTTCATTTAATTCAACAATTTGCGATAAGTACAAGTATTTATCTCAGTCAGGAAAGATCCAGCACTGTAGCCTTTGGAGGATGTTCTGGGTGGGGAAGTGAAGAGTTGTTGCGTGCCTCCATGAGCTGCTCCAGCCTTCTGCCTCTTCCCCACGGTGCAGTGGCCCACATCTCCACAGATGGGGTCCAGTCACTCCCCTGGAATCGTACACCTTCGGGATACCTCTAGGCCACTCCTCCACCGGTAGGAGAGAAAGGATGAATGTTCTGGGTGGGGAAGACTTGTTGTTGCGTGCCTCCAAGTGCTGCACCAACCAGCCTTCTAACTCTTCCCCATGGTGCAGTGGCCCACATCTCCACAAGATGGGGTCCAATCCCCTGGAATCGTAATACCTTAGGGATACCTCCAGGCCACTCCTTCACCGGTAGGAAAGAAAGGCTGAATGTTCTGGGTGGGGAAGACTTGTTGTGTGCCTCCAAGAGCTGCACCAACCAGCCTTCTATCTCTTCCCCACGGTGCAGTGGCCCACATCTCCACACGATGGGGTCCAATCTCCTGGAATCGTAATACCTTCGGGATACCTCCAGGCCACTCCTTCACCGGTCATTTTGCAATTTTGATCATTCTGCTAAATTTGATCATTTCGAAATGTACCCGACACTCGTTATGTGCGCCATCATAGATCACTGATGCTTCTATGCTTGTTCATCAAGTCCTCAGTGGTGTTCTCTAATCCCATATATACTGGTATGCAATGATACCTTGGATCATGATGGCGTTCCCTGCTCTCTACATTATACGAGGCTGGAGTACAGATGCGTGGCATGATATAATGAAACCTCATACCTCGCTACGATATATATCTGCAGCATATCATTTTTATATCTGGTTTGTGTACATCACAGGGAGCAATTTACTTTCGATATTTGATTAGCAAATACTCTCACATTGACATGATTAGATATCATTTTTATAACATCATACATGTATAAAAAAATCCTCGCTATTACCGGTATCCACATTTCAGTGGCAAATCGCGATGCGATTTCAGTTAATTTGCTCCCTGGTGTATCATAAGCATTCTGATATCTTATGGCATACACAATGGCTGCATGTGACATCAGTTCATAATGTGAACTGTCGAGAGAGCGAAGAAGATAACAAAGAGAATAGGATGAAGCAAAGTTATACTTGCTCGGTTGTCTCGCTAGCATGAATTATATGGCACTACCTGGGATGTTTATTCCAAAAACAAGGGGGGGGGGGGCGGTACACATTTGAGCAATGTCGTAATCTGAATTGGGAGCTCTTTCACGTAACATAATCATATCTGATTCATGACTAAATCACATTTACATGAATCCTGTTTCGGAAGAGTACATTCCCATCGAATTTGGATATTAATTAGCTTTATTGCTCGTGCCTCCTCCTGGGCTTGCATTCTAATCCATATAGTTCAGTTGAGGGCTTCTCCTTGGCGGAAAAATATAATATTTATAAATAATATAACTTTTTCCTTAAGGGAAGCCCGAAACTGAACTATCATAGATCCCTCCCATGGTGGTGCCATTCCCAACCCCGCGACTCGCAAATCTCATGATTAAGTCGGAAATAAAAAACTGACTAGACAATAGATAGAATGCGGGTGTATTCATGCGAGACTAATCTGGACACGGGTGTGAGTGGGGTCGGCACAGCAATAAAATTTTAACCCTCCTGATTGACACAAGGCCGGAGACGTAATCCATATAGTTCAGTTTCGGGCTTCCCTTAAGGAAAAAGTAATATTATTTATAAATATTATATATTTAGAGCATTAATACTGTATATCAAGCTTCTTTCTCTTTGCCACCTGCATGGGTCATGATGTCCATTATTGAAGTCAAGGATAAGGTCATGTTATACCGGCATATTGAATTCATACTATACCCCCCCCCATAATGAAGTTATACTCAGGTATATTAATATAGGAAACAGCTTAATCATCCATCTGGTCGCAGGCTTGTATTCCTTCATTTTATAGTCTTGTTTTTATCCCCCGCCTGAAACAAATTTGGTGGGGGATACAGGGGGATATAGGAATTATTGGTTGTCTGTCCTGAAATGTGGTCCGAGGGTTATTTCGAACAAATATCAATGGATTTCAAAGATTTCTTATACGAGAGTTCAAAAAAGGAGTACCCGGTATCTGAAATGAGTTTGCAAACTAGGCCCGTCCGTACATTTTTACCAGAGTTACGGCCCTTTGATTATAATATTTTTGGCGTTTAGCACCCAGGGAAAGTTTTCCGTGTTTATTTCGAACAATTATCAACGGATTTGAAAGATGTTTTGGGTAAGTTCACAATAGGGGTATCTGAAAAGAGTTCGCAAACTAGGCCTGGCTTGACATTTTCACCATAGTTATGTCCCTTTGATTGTAATTTTTTGGTGTTTAGCACCCACAGATTTGAAAGATTTTTGGTATGTGAGCGCGGAAGAGGAGTTCTGAAATGAGTTGGGCAGTTTTAGAACAGAAAAAACTCCAAATTAATATATAATTAATATATATATATAAGTTATCCAAAACTAATAAACAATCAGTGTTGCGACCATAATATCTTTTAATTTCCAGTTTTAGTTTCTATTCTAAAACCGCCAAGCTGGGCTTTTATACTATTTTTTTTTTAAAAGGCCCAGATGGGTTTTTTCATAGTGTCTCACAAACTAGGCCTGTTTACACAGAGAAATTTGCTGTTTAGCATCCACAAAAAGTTGTCTGAGTGTTATTTCGAACAATTATCAACAGATATCAAAGATTTTTTTTATTTTCGGCCCAATGCAGCCCAATGATTATAATTTTTTGGCATTGCAATATAAATTTTAAGCCAAAACAAAAACAAATATTAACCAATCTCAAACAAAAATTAACTGATTTTAATTATTTTTTAGCATAATTTGAAATTGCCCATCCCCATCTTATCCCCACGTTTAAACATGCATAAATTATGTCCAAGCTATTATTCCTATATTTTCTGTTCAACTTGTTTGAAACTTGGCACAGATATTTATCACTTTGCAAATCTGTGCAACTGCGATTATGAGCTTGATCCAAATTTATTTAGTGGAGTTATCTCCCTTTTTCGAGTTAGAAATTTTCCGCAACATGCAAAATTTTGTCCAAGCTTGTATTTCGCCTCTAATTTGATTCCAGAATTGCGGCCAAAGTTTTATATTCAGTCACCGTCCCACCCAGCTGTTAGTATTTATTATTGTATAATTGCTTCAAATCTTCACATATTTGAACAATGTCAAAATGACCTATTAAAACAGTATTGTTTATGTCTGTCTTCATGACCTCTGTAGATGAATCTCTGCTTTTAATCATGTGTCTAAATCGATAATTGTTGTATGCATCAAATCCGTAACATCATATTAGTCCAACAGCCAAAGGGTGAAGTAAATTCATTTGTAAGCATAATTGTGTTGTAAATTCAACAAGTTATTGTATTAGTCTAGTCACCACAGGATGTGATGTGTCCCACCCCCTTTAAACCAAAAGAAAGTAGAAAGTACCATAGAAACCACCTTCAATATAAAGCACCATAGAAACCACCTTAAATATAAAGCACCATAGAAACCACCTTCAATATAAAGTTATGGGACCACATTATTCTTGAGGCTGAACTATTCCCATTCAAGCCTTGAAATAGGGTGTCTGTCATTTGCAGAATGAGGTCCCCAGAGGGTGAATTTAGTGATGCTACCCCGTATAGCGGGCTAGCATCACCAAATTCACCCTCTGGGAACCTCATTCTGCTGAGGTGTAAGCAGAATGAGGTCCCCAGAGGGTGAATTTGGTGATGCTAGCCCGCTATGCGGGTTAGCATCAATAAATTCACCCTCTGGGGACCTCATTCTGCAAATGACAGACACCCTATTTTAAGGCTTGTTCCCATTTGAGAATCCGGATGTTGCCGACCCCTAACAAGACACAAAATAAAATTATTTTTACTTTTCCAATGGTACCCACACGAATATTTGGCATTTTAGATGACACCACATCATTTCATATTCAATGTATAAAACATAATACGTTCACACAAAAAGGAAAATCTGGTGTTCTTCCATTTGGCTGATGGTCACTCTATCCTACAATCACATTTGTCTGTAAATGAATAAGCTTCCAACCAAGTGTTTAGACAAGGAATAGATCATATTTTTTTAAGAAGTATATCTTGGCTTCTTTTATGTAAACACAGGGTAGTCTATGGCATTGACTTATTACATGGGACCAGTCACATGCTTTTTATGAACTATTTTGTATCGATCAGTCGATTTTATAGTTTGAGAAATATTAACAGCAACCATTATAACATGATATCTGATTTGATAACTCAAATATTTGCCATCAGATCATGTTTATATTTCATAGCAAAGATTATGATGTCACACCCCTGACCTGTGTATATAGTTGGTGTCATTTGGTTGATTTCCCTCAAAATAATTAACCCCTTATGCACATACATGTATTAACCATGTTTTGCAGACACTGGTATCCATTGTGATAAGTCAATTATTTTTCACCGATCACTCTCATAATTCACATCCAGATTAATCATGACACTCTTCACCTGTATAGATCTTAACCGTACATATAACCATAGCATGAACATATGCTATCCAAAGCGATACTTTATCTGATCAGTCTCATTTATATACATATGCAAGTAAATGATGGAAACCCCTTAAAGATGGATTATCTCTTCATATAACAATTTTGAAATAGTTGCGTGGGTATAAATATGAATTGAAGACCCCTGTCTGTAAAAGCTTCTGTCAATTATTCATTTTATTTTGAATATTTTATTATAAAATGAGATGATTAAATGGGACACTTTATTGTTCTATTTTTAGAACAGACCATTCAGTCGATACCATTTAGCGATAGAGATCATTAGGGTTTTCCCATAGCTACGCTCCGAATGTCAAATGTCCCAGATTGATTGATTGTTTTGTTTTATTCCATAGTTATAAGCGATAATGAGTCTAATTAAAGGGACACAACAATCTTCCCCGGTATACCCCGATTGACTGAAGCAATAACATATATATATACGGCGGAATCCCGCAGATAACTATTTTTAGCCACAATTCCAATCCGCGCGATCCGATTGGTCGGCGATCTTTCGTCACCAATTTGATACGATTGTTTTGAGAATAATAACTCTCATTCTCAAGACCAAATAAATTAATTAAAACTTAATTAGTTAGAACGCATATTTGAGTTAGATTATCGGAGTTTTATCTCCGTGTATGTTGTGTTGAATGGGAATGTTGGGTCCTCACATATGAAATCATCGATTATTGCCTGGAAAACTTGTCAAAAACTCGGTTCGAATTGAAGTTCGTGTGATCAGATCAGGCTATGTTGTTGACATTCTAATTGAATATTGTCAACAGCGGGAATTCTCATCCTGATGACCCAGGAGAGTGACTCAGGTCACAATTAATCGGAACTTTTGGAGAACCTATCGTTCAAACACGCAGAATTAAAAAAAACAGTGTGGGTAGATAGCGTCAGAAAAATGTACATGTAGCAAGTGCAATTTGACACTAAAATGTACATGTATGGCTTTGGACTGGACTGGCCGCAGTAGGCCTACACTAGTACAGACCTTGCAGATTCAAATTGAACTAAAGTCTCCAACAGTGACCTGTAGTATTAAAATAACTAATTTCAAAATGTGTGGCCCAGTATTGTGGGATGCCAAATTGACATTTAATAAATAGTTGAGCTTAAGCGCAATAAGGAATCCCTTATTAGCGCAATAAGGAAAAATCTAATTGCCTTTAAGCACAATAAGAGATTCCTTATTGCGTTTAAGCGCAATAAGGAATTTCCTTATTGGGCTTAAGTGCAATAAGAATATTCCTTATTGCGCTTAAGCGCAAATAAGGAATATTACATAAACTCCCTATAATTCCAATAGTGTAGTCCATGGTGCAATGGGTGGAGTTTATTGGTCACATGGTGACTGTCCACGTGTAGGCCTATTCAGATTCCATCAGATTCTATCCCTGTTAACAGGCAAATATAGGATAATTCTACTATTTTCTCATGAGGGAGATATTAATTGCACTTAAGCGCAATAAGGATGTATTGCGGTTAAGCGTATAATAAGGAATGTTCTTAATAAGATTCCTTATTGCGCTTAAGCTCAATTATTTATTAAATGTCAATTTGGCATCCCATACGGTATTAGATATATTGGGAGGAGGGTAGATCATGCCATGAATCTCTACTCTTATGGGATGCCAAATTGACATTTAATAAATAATTGAGCTTAAGCGCAATAAGGAATCTCTTATTGCGCTTAACGCTTAAGGAATATTCTTATTGCGCTTAAGCGCAATTAGATCTTCCCTTATGCGCTTAAGCGCAATAAGAACATCCCTTATTGCGCTTAAGCGCAATTACATCCTTATTGCGCTTAAGCGCAATTATTATCTCCCTCATGAGATCACCCCTCTGCAAATAGTAGAATTATCATATATTGCCTGTTAACAGGGATAGATATTGATTGCACCATGGACTAAACCATTTGAATTATAGGGAGTTTATGTAATATTCCTTATTGCGCTTAAGCGCAATAAGAATCTCTTATTGCGCTTAAGCGCAATAAGGAATTTTCTTATTGCGCTTAAGCGCAATAAGGGATTCCTTATTGCGCTTAAGCTCAATTATTTAATAAATGTCAATTTGGCATCCCATATACTCTGGCTAATATGACTTTGGGGCATAGATTTGGGCCATAGCTATGGTCATATAGCAAGAATGTGGTGTCACTGTATAAGGGCTTGCTTACCTCATATGGTGTACTTATTGACTTAAATCGGGTGAAAAACCCTATCGTCATATTATCAGCATCCCTGTCCCAAAAATTGGTGTTTCATTCCGGGAGCTTTGATGTCTCACTCCTCGAGCTCTGGTAGTTTTATTAAATCAGCGGCTCTTGCACAGATCTATAGTATTTCCAGGTCATATACTGTAGCGCGAATATGGTGTCACTGAGGACCTGCTTCCCTAATATGGTGTACCTGTATATGTACTCGAAAATCAAAGTTTCCCCAACTAATACAGAAGTTAATACTACCACTGAGGACCTGCTTCCCTAATATGGTGTACCTGTATATGTACTCGAAAATCAAAGTTTCCCCAACTAATACAGAAGTTAATACTACCACGAGTTGCCACAACTAAAACAGAAGGTAATGCTATTGCGAGTCTACCATTTCGATAAAGAACTTAGGCTTGCTCCCATGCAAACCAATGAAAACAAGAGGTGATATGTCAATAAGAGCTAAGGTTGAGTTATGGATAAACCTATTTATTCACCAGGGGTGTTTAGTTACATACATGTATAACCATGAAATGCGCTTAAGATTAGGCAATTGATTGTGCGTAAGCAAAATTGATTGCACAAATAATTATGTTTTCAAGAACAAATCACTATGCTTAATCACAATCGATTGCACTTAAGAGCAATGATTGCTCTTAAGCACAATGATAAGTTCAACTAATTGTGCTTAAGTGTAATTATTTGTGCTTAAGTGCAATTAATTGCACTTAAGCACACTTCATTATTAAATGACAATTTGGCCTCCCAGAGGCGAATGCCCGTATAAATCATATTCTACCAGTACAAAACCTCGGGAACTTTTTTAAGTATTGATAGAGAACCTTATAAAGCTGAAAAAATAACAAGGGGAATATATTTCTTTATTAATACCTGTCGCTTAATAGTTTATTCATATAAAGTAGGTGAAAGTGCCAACTCGAGATGACATTATTTAACAGACTTGATGGGTGAGTTTGCTATGCGCACTTACAATCATGGAATTTCTGCAGGGTAATTAATTCAGTGTTTTTGTGATATCACCTCACTAAAGCCACAAAAAGCATGCATTTTCGAGCTGGGACCACCCCATACTTTGAAGTTGATTATCGAGGAACAAATATAAACAAAGAAATATGTTCCCTGTCTTGTTTGTTCAATGTTATAAAGTTCATTATCAAAACATAACAAAATTCCCAAGTTTTGTACTGATGGAATAAGATCTCTACAGGCGCTAAGCAGAGTAAAGATTCATGACATGATCTAGGGGAGGGGGTTTCTTCATTTTCAACAAGATAGCTCCAGGCTGTTGACCCAACATTCAACAATAATTTGAACAAGGACTAAATCATGCCAGAAGCTCCCACAAAAATATTCATGATTGCCAATTACTCAGTTAATAAATTCTATTGCAAGTCTATCACAGCTAGTGACAGTCAGTTGTGGTATTCAGTTATTAACAGACTTGTAATTATATTAAATTTAATTCATTAGTGAAAATTCATAAATGTGTTAAGTACCTTATTAATAAATCATTTAATATAAGTCTTCTTAAATATATCTCTTCATGATATTGATGATGTCCATCCCTCTCATGGCAGACCCCAGACTCCTATACTGAATACTAATAACAAATAGGTGGTTTTTCTGTTTACCAGCAGGTACCAGATAAGAAAATATGTATAGTGACAATGGAGTGAAATCTCCTGGAACTGTAAGATTTATCTCACAGTTTGTCATTGAGCATCAAATTGATTATTTTTTTGTCAAAATGACATATTTAGATATAATTCAGTCTCATAGTTCTTGGTGAGCTGGGGTTATGGACAATATTTCAGCAGCAAAAATGTAATTATTTTCATATTTATAATAGTGTGAAATAACCATGGCTTCTATCCTATATTTTTTATCTTGTACCCATGATTCACCTATGTTATTCAGGATTTATGGGAGGTGCTAGTATACCATCAGTAGTCAGAGTAATCAAAACTATGTGGTTCATTTATGAGACAAAATACCGAACCTGGAGGGTCGGAACTAAAACTAATTACAACAAAAATTGTCTATTTAGGAATAATATCAATTAACCCTTTCATTATGGGAGCAGCATTCACCCTTCCATGATTGGAGCATTGGAAATATTGCAAAAAAAACCTGTGCTAATGCATTCTCTTATATATGGTAGTTTCCAGTAGGGATCCTAGAATATATAAGAGAATATATTACATTGGCCTAACAATATTTACCTTGACCTTGTAAGCCAGTGCATTCTCTTATATATGTGAGGCTACCTATGGTACCTGCAGATATAAGGGAATGCACTGGCACATGATTCAATGCTCCACTAGCGCAGCTCCCATCAAGAAATGGTTATATTATATATTTGAGTCTCCCAAGTTCTTCCAACTGCATATTTTGTAGATTTTATTTTCCTGCTTTACAGAAGAAATTTAATCATTTACAAATTTACAAATTCACTAAAGATGGATTATCTCTTCCTCTAACATGTGTTGTATAGTTTACTGGTTATAAAATAATAAAAATAAGCCGGAGATACCTGTCTGGAAATGTTACTATCAATTAATATTGATTTTAAATCAATATGTATTTTTTAATGCGAGAATTAAGTGGGATATATATTTGTTCCTATTTTTTTTTAGAAAAAGTTCCAATAAACACGAGCCCTAAAATACTGGACATTGATTGTATGCTTATTATAATACTAATTGATAGAAGTGTTTCCAGACAGGGGTCTTCGATTCATATTTATTATGTTATACACAGGAAACTATAAAATACTTGTTATAGAAAGAGATAATGATTAATCCATCTGTAAGAGTAAGGGTTTTTCAAGTTGTGTGTCTTCAAGAATTGGAGTGTATCACACTGAGCCAAATTCAATATATGATGGTCAGGTATTTCAAAAACAAGAAACAAAATTAACAGCTTTTTCATAGTTTTAGTAATTTTCTGACTAGATTGTGTACAAAACATGATTTCTTATTAGTCTATGGTGAAGACAAAACTATTTTTGAACAAATTATGTGTTAGACTTACAAACTGTGAAGGGATTTCCAAACACATTGTGATGCTATCGTTTTACAATTGAAAGTGTTCTAATTAATTTTGCACATATCATGACTGGAGCTTCCTGAAATTTAGCGAAAACACTGTACCAATGCATTCTCTTATATATGACAGTCTCCCATAGGCAGACTCACATATTTAAGAGAATTCATTGGCCTAACAACATTTATCTTGACCATGCAAGCCAGTGGATTCTTTTATATTTACAACCTGCCATATTGGAGACCATTATTTATGATTAATCCTTCCATAATTGGAGCTTCATAAAAAATTTTGAAAACTTGTGCCAATGCATTCTCTTATATATGCGAGTCTCCAATATGATGCCTTGCATATATAAGAGAATGCATTAAGCTAACAATACTTATATTGAACTTCTAAGCCAGTGCAGTCTCTTATATTTAAGATTGTATATATGCGAGATTCATATATATAAAAGAATGCATAAGCATGACTGTTTGTTTTTTCTATTTATGCCCCAACATTTGTTAAACAGACAAAAATGCCAAAAAATGGCATTTTTGGAAAAGTATCAAGACTGAAGGAGTAATCTCAGTCATAAGTTAATTTTATTCAACAAAACACCAAAAAAATAAATGCCATGAGAAAAACAGGGTATATGGATTTAAATTTATTTCAATTTGCTCTGGAGGGGGGGGGGGGGGGGTTAATATATATTCAGACACATATGATACTTTTTTACATTTTACCATTTCTGCGATTCACCCACCCCCGCAACCAATTTCTTTCCCTCTTTCCCAAAGCATTTTTCAACACCCCTCCCCATCTGTCTGTCTGAATATATATGTGGAGATTCTATGAGGAAACAACTATTTTTTACCATCTTACCATCCACCCAGAACATTAAACCTTTCTGTAAGGCTGAAGGGGTCACTAGTTCTCACCAAAAAAAGTGCTGAAGGGTACACATGGTTTGAAAATGTGCCGAAGGTTTGTGATCGCCACTAACACCGTTACTTAAACTGTGTTTCTGAAAGTCTGACGCCCATGAGCAGTTTGTTTTCAGTTCATTTTCTGTTCATTGGAACGTAATCAATTATTTTCTAACAGAAATCATGGCAGATACGAAATCTAAACGTCATTTAGAACGACATTTCAAACCCTGTATACCATTCAGCACATTTTCAAATCCTGTGTACCCTTCAGCACTTTTTTTGGTGAGAGTGACCCCTTCAGCCTTACTAAGTTAGATACATGTAGGTCTACCATTACATATAACGCTGTAAGGCAATAAAAACCAATTATGCTTTTAAAGCGTAATGGAGTTACGCTTAAGCATAATCAGCCATTACATGTTAGATTGATCTCCCATATAGTACTTAATATATGCAATGACAATGTTGTTGTTTGAGCCATCCAAATGATTTTGGAGTATAAATATAAGCAGCAAGCGAAATAATTGAAAAATAATTTATTATATATGATAAACAAGCATAAATTATAAATAGTTAAGCAATAGTTCCTTGTTAGCATTGTTGAAAACACCCCATACTGTTGTTCCCCTCGCAGAGCAGATAGAAAACCGTCAATGTCACTGATATCAACAACGACTATTCCAGGTGGTTCCATTCCACAGTTGTTTTAACAAAGAAGGAGTTTTCGTATTGTGAGCTGCTAGTACGCAGAAGTTGGAACGATTCTGTGTTGTTTACACCTCCTTCTCCACCGGATTTTGACTGACACGTACAGTCCTCAAATTTTGTTGGCTGTAGCCTGTATTTGCCTTGTGTTTTAGATAATCAGGCTTAGGAAGTGCTGGGAGCAACCCCATGACTATTTTGTGGTATTTAACCAGTCGCTGTTCTTTCCTTCTGGGAGCTTTACCTCAGACAGCATGTCTGTGAATGATCCATCATCTCGTCTGTATATGTTCTTTTCTGTATCTGTTCTTTGAGTTTAAGAGAGATCTCGAGGTCAAGTGACCAATTTTGAATGGGGATTTCCATGCAAATCTGCAGAGCAAAATTTAGAGTTGCACATACTTCTGAGTGTGACTTGATGTAGTATTGAAAACAACAGGTATTTACAGGGACGCCAGAAGCATCAAAGGGCAAGGGGGCAAACCAACCAGGAGGGCACTTTTCGGGTACCCACTGGCCTCACCTGAGCAAGGGGGGCAAGTGCCCCCGTATGTCCCCCTTCTCTGGCGTCCCTGGGTATTTATCTGGCGACTGGCGGGTCCAATTGGAACTTGTTCCATTATAAATTATAATGTTGGTGTATTAATTTTGAATTTTATATTGATATTTCGAATCTGACAAATATAAGTTATGTAGGTCAAGTGATATGTAATTCCAGAAAAAAATTCTCAAAAAAATATTTATACCCGGTAGCAAAATTTTATAATTTACGAAGCGGACCCACCAGATAAATACCTGTTGTCTGGTACCACATCAAGTCACACTCAGAAGTATATGCAACTCTTTAACTTTTGCTCCGCAGATTTGCATGGAAATCCCCATTCAAAATCCACCACGGCGGAAGACACACACCATTCGTTGCTCTTTCCAATTTTTCGGCATCTTCCTGCTTACGAAAACTTCTTATTTGATCGCATTTTGCCAATTTAAGCTCAATATATCTCAGTCTTTTTCTAACGATATCCTGACAGTGAAACCATTCTTGACAGAACACAGGGATATCCCCAATCTATTTATAGCATATCAGCTAGGCTGTATCAGGGGAGATAAACCATGCATGCAGTTTATAGAAGCGTTAGGAACAGGCAGTAAACAGCTGATTTCAACAACAACAACATGGTGGCGATTATTTTTGAGTCCATTTAAGGTTTATTTGTAATAAAATTACACAATAAAATTTCTGGTATCTTTTTCATTAGTTAAACAACCACCCATTTTAGACCATAAAATATTCGAAATATAATCAATATTAATCGATATAAGCATTTCTGGACAGGGGTCTTCGATTGAGATCTAATATTTTATACCAAAGTAACTATATAACACATGTTTACAAATTTAAGAGATATACCATCTTTAATATATTTTTCCAATCATCTACACGATATGTGTACACGAGTATATTCAGTCTAAATCGAGTTGGTATGGTAGAAGGGATTTGTTAATTGATGGCTGATCGTGATCGGCCTCTCGTTAATGAGAGCAATTAGTCCCAATTGGTTTGAAACATATGTACAATTTGTAAAAAGGAATAATTTTTTTCAACTTATGAAGCCCCTCCCTGGAGATGTGGGTCTCCTTGTTGACTCAGGGCTGGAATATGGATGATCGCGTTCACAAAATTGAATAAATTTAGTACAATTTATTATTGTGACACAATATTTCAGAATTGTAAACTCATTGGAAATTATAACCCATTCTGCTGAGCATTTATGTCATGAAATTTTTTCAAAATTTTGCTGTTTTCCCGATACCAAGAACTTCTGTAAGATAGAACTTTTTCAAGTGCAGTTCATATATTCATGATATAATATCTTAAGATGAGAGGAGACATAATTTGTATTGATTGCGTATATATATGAGTCACATGGTGTAGATTTTGTGTTGGGGGGGGGCTAAAGTTAATCAGTTCATTTATTTTGACAGTCTTATTCTAGTTATTCACCAGGACATATTGTTTTGTTTTGTCATCATTCATCTATCTGTCATATATGTTTGCTTGTTTGTTGTTTAGAGCATGAGGTCTGAAATGTATTATCTTTGTCTTGTTGGTTCATCCACAATAAATTGTTTAGCGTTAGCTGCCTTAATTTATTTGAACCCTACCTTGGTCATGATTGGTTTTAAAGATGGATTATCTCTTTAAATAACAAATTTGAAATAGTTGCGTGGGTATAAAATAATAATGATGAATTGACGACCACCGTTCGGAAATGCTTCTATCAATTAATATTGATTTTATTTTGAATAATTCATTATGAAATAAGATGATTTATTGGGACACTTTATTGATCTATTTTTAGAACGGACCATTCGGGTGATACCATATATCGATAGAGAGCATTAGGCTGTTCCTATACATGTAGCTAAGTACCGAACGTCAAATGTCCTAGATTGATTGATTGTATTGTTTTGTTCCATAGTTATAAGCGATAATGAGTCTAATTAACGTTTAGTTTTGAAAAAGATTATGAATGTTTTATTTTCTAAATAGCAAGGATTCTAACATAAAATTAACTTTTCGCGAGGATTCAAACATAAAATTAACTTTTCGAACTGGATTAAAGAATATATGCGCACATTTATGCCTGCTATTAAGGAGGTTCATGTGTACTCCTTTGTCAGATAACAAAACATTGTCACCCTTGTTTTCGTGAGACATGGGGATTTGTCGTCGCTCTCGACCTGGAATGTTGACATTCCAGGTCTTGAGCGGGCGACAAATCCCCGTGTCTCACTCAATCGCGGGCGACAACTGTATATTGTTCGTTAGCTAAACAACTGCACCTTTTGAGACCCGAAAATATTTGAAATAAAATCCATATTAATCGATAGAAGCATTTCCCCGAGATAATCCACCGTGCCAAAATGTGCGCCATTAGTGCATGTTTTGGCACGAGACACAAGCGACGAAATGTGCAACTAATGGCGCATTTTTTGGTGATTGGGCGCCAAAATGTGCGCCGTTAAACTCACGCAGGGAGCAACAGACTTGTCTGTCTATGTCAAATTGTAAACATCTGGTACAGACATCAATATAATATACAATGCATCAAATAGCGTCGCTGACTTCTCACAACTTATAACACATACATGTATAGTACAAGAAAACCATAGTCAGAAATGGTAACGCCACCAAGATCATAATTATTATAGCCATAAATATAAATTATAATATAAAATATATTGTTTACATGAATGCACCGCCTCAGAATTCCGGTTTTTTTCCGAAACCCCCCCCCCCCCCCCCTGTATTGACAAGAATATTTACAAGTAGTTGTCTTGCCTGTACAGCTCGGTTGTTTGCTGAGTTATATGTGCTTATCTGCTTTTATTTTAGGTATTAACCGTAGACTTGGACATCTGTGCTGTAGATTGATATCTTCCGATGGTCTGAGGTCATTATAATTGTTAGTGGTTTAATAGAGAAGTCAGTGTTCAACATAAACTATTTTTGTGATTTGTTGACAGCTTTGCTATATAATTGATATTAATGGGTCAGCAGTGAGGTGGCTTATCTGTATATACTATATTGTTGGTAGAATTTGATACATTATTATTGTAAACTTAAATTGGACTCTCTTAACCCAAGTATTCCATGTCCAGGTAACTTTTCACATTTAACCCAAGGCTGCGGTGGTTTAGCTGTACCAGTGCATTCTCTTATATAAATGCGAGTGACCCATAAATTCCAATAATTTGTGTTATGTACATTTGTCTATAATATATATGAGGGGATTGCTGTACTATTATGGTGTAATGATAGCCAGCAATACCTTCCAAACACAACCACAACTGATTCACCACTTGCTGGTCATCCCATCCATTCGTGGCGGCATACATCTGAAACTTTGTTTGAAAGGTTTCCCAACTCGATTTTGGTTCTCCATCAAAATTCAGAGATCTTGGTATTTTGATGTCACGTGCGAACTTATCCGCATCCTTAGTAACATTTCCTGTCCCTCTATATGAGGGGAGGTCTTTACTATTATGGTGTAATGATCGCTAGCGATACCTTCCAAACGCCACCACAACTGATTCACCATTTGCTGGTCATCCCATTCCTTCATGGTGGCATACATCTCAAACTTTATTTGAAAGGTTTCCCAACTCGATTTTGGTGCTCCCGAACCTTTGCTCCATCCTTAGTAACATTTCCGGTCCCTCTATATGAGGGGATTGCTGTACTATTCTGGTGTAATAGTTCCCAGCGAGACCTTCCAAACACCAGCGCAGCAGAGTCACTACTAGCTGATAATCCCATCCTCTCATGGCAGCATATTTCTCAAACTTGGTACGGAAGGTTTGCCAACTCGAATTGGGCAATCCGTCAAACTTTGGAGGCATGAATTCCCACTTGAAACGAGAACGACAGTTGCTTTGACGATGTTCATAATTTTCCTTTTCACGAGCTTCATTTTCATGCTCGCTCTGTTTGTGATTTTGGACTGCTGGCCTCTGTGGGAGTACTTCAGGTTGGTTAGCCGGTACTCGTGCCGCATTTTGGGCTCCCTGAACCCTGTCTGTCGGGTGACGATGTTGATTACCTGTGTGCTCGACAATAAATTCAACCTGATTTCTCCGTTGCTTTTGGACTGGTATTGCAGCAGGGGGTCTATGTTCCCCATATTTTTGTTCATGGGGTCTATTTGGCTGTCTTGTATTATGGCGGGGAGTATTTTCCCCATTTTGTTGCGGGGTTATGGCCTCCTGTTTTATGGCTGTTTTAGAATGTATGATTCCTGGTATTTTGTGTGTGTTGTGGTTTAAGAGTTCATTGATGGCTGATTGGGGGAGTAAATCTTTTGAGGGATTCTTTGAGGGATGCCATTGATATTTCCTGTTCCTCATCAGAGTCTGAAGAATCATCTGTTTATCATTCTTCCTGGTACTTCTCCTTCGATCTCGGCAGAGAATGTTTCCTGCGCGTACATGTGCGGTCGTGTAATATTTCAAACCGAAGATACCAATGAGAGGAATAACTTATGATTGTTGAAACACAATACAGGCCCACATGTGGGATATATTTCCTGATGTGTATTGCTGGTGTGACTTTTACTTATAGTCTTATAGCCCTCAATGTGAATGTGAGGGAACTCATCGGTGGAAGAAATATTCCGTTTTGTGGACTCGTCGTTAGTTTGCTCTCAAATGTAAACAGCACGTGTACCAGAAAGAGTCCATGCGCTACCACATGTGTGGGGAAATAACCCAAATGTTTCTTCTGCCCAGAAGTAATAAATTGTCTTAATTTCGGTGGATGAGTTCTGAGAATTATTGAATTTTAACGAATGTTGATTTCCGAGATTTCTGGCTTTCCAAATATGGCACAATACTCAAGAGTTGTTCCAAATATGCGGGCAGACTGCATGGTCGGCTTTCCAAATATAGAACACCACGTGACCTCACTTTCCAAATATGGTCCTCTTGGCGGTTTCTTTTTCCCAAATATGGGTGTTGGCTCTGCCCACTTTCCCAAATATGGAACAATATTTCCCAGAATTCCTCTAGGCGATGATGGCGTGAATTCTCAGCAAGGCCTTTGGGAAAAACTATTTCCAAATGCCAATTTCACAATATGACATGATATGCAAGCTACCACAATAGAATCGTAGTAGCCTACAAACAATAATAAGATAATATAATTCCTCTCAGTAAGAAGAGCACAGAAGAATCGCAAAACGGCAATTCTCCAATACCGTGCATGAATATGGAATCACACAATATAATCCTTCGAATCCTTCACATAATTTAAGAATTGGTCGTCGACGGCGTCAATTCCACTATCATATCATTCTCTTCGAACGATAATAGCGGATTGGTATGCATTCGAATACAGAAGAATACCGTATAATCAGCACTCACAATCCAATAACTTTATGGATCGTGAATTTAAAAGGCCGCGGCAACAGAACTTAGACGAATCGCTCCGGTTTCGCAGAAATTCGATTTAGCGACGGCGCCAAATGTTGTAAACTTACAACCCCGTGGATTTTAATACACGGACTCAATCTTCATTAGCACATATTTTATATATGCTCGATGGCACTATAAAAACATGTATACATGAGATTATACTCAGTAAACAAACAGTCAATGTTCTTGGTTTTAGGTTTCAGGAAGTCTCTCTTAGTGACGTCATTCAGCGTCCTTGACCGCAGATCCGCAACTCTACAACAGTTGTTTGTCCTAACAACCTGTTGAGGCGGTCTGGTTTCAAAATAAAATACTGGAGCATTCTTTTATATTTTGACGTTTGAGTTGATTATTGTTACATAACCGCGCTCTTATTAGGAAATAAAATTACCATGAAAATTACGTCTTAATTTTGACAAATAACGACGTCGCGAGCATTGTATTTCGAGTGTTCAGCCTTCGTGTTTGGGGAAATGCCTCGAAAATGCGAGAATGGGCGCATAGAAACGGCTGGCCGATTCACTTACCGTTTACGGAAAGAAATAAGATGAATACCTTTAGATAGGAAATCCACTCAATATTCATATTCCGGGTGCCGAATTTTTATTTTCAAGATAGTTTGTAGAGTTTTTCAACTTGTTTTCGAACTTTTATTGATCATTCAAACTGTGTGATCGGACTCTAGAAACGGCACTCGTAAAATTAATCTTTGGGATTTCCCCAAAATATATTTCTATATTTGGGAAGGTCAATCTCTGCGTAAATCTATCGGAATTCATGCCAAATTAAACACGCATGCGATGTTTTTACAAAAAACGGTCCACAAAACCGCTAAATTAGCATGTTTTCTCTTGAGCGGAGTAATGAACGTCATTAAAATAATGGATACTTGTGTTTAATATTGGAGAATAATAGTCCAATACACAGTTCTTATTTCTGAAGATTCAGAATATTTCTTTAGTTTTTATGAAAAATAATTTCTTTTCCAAGAAAATTAAGTTTAAAAGCAACATTTTCGTTATTTTTCCGGTATTCGCCGGTTATGTGACGTATGACGTTACATTGTCTGAACTCTCTAATAATAGTACATAACAGTATACTCTATAATTCAACACCAAAACTCTCATTTATGATTCCGATCATAGTAATTTACTATCGCCAATAGTCGGGGAGTGAATAAGGTCCACCTGCACCCCCCCCCCCCCCCCCGATGATTACAAATAACCTTATTTTTATTGTTCCCTATGGTATCCAGATAAAGAATCCGGAATTCACCGAAAAATAAAGGTGGCCCTACTGGGTGCTAGAGCCATTTGAATCCAAGATGGCCGCCATTTCCTCTAACTCCGACCAGATGTATTTAATCGTTGTAATAGATCGGTTGTTAGCAAAAGACACAGACAAAATGTATGCCGTTTTGTTGGTATGATGTCCTTCTTCAAAATGCCGGCAAATAATTTCGAAAAAAATTCAAAATGGCCGCCGAAAAATGACGTCATATGCACGAAAATAGGAAATTTAATTAATATTTCACCATATCTTCCATTTTTCTTCACATTAATCATTAGTAAATGGCAATGTTTTTGAGACAGTCATCAAGCGTGATATTATAGCGTCATTTTAAGACATTTGCCATTGACGAGGGTTCAGTAATAGATACAGAAAGAGGATTTGAAAAATAGGGGTGAAATTTTCGATTTTTTTTGCAAGACGATTTTGATGTATTTAATCGTTGTAATAGATCGGTTGTTAGCAAAAGACACAGACAAACTGTATGCCGTTTTGTTGGTATGATGTCCTTCTTCAAAATGCCGGCAAATAATTTCGAAAAAAATTCAAAATGGCCGCCGAAAAATGACGTCATATGCACGAAAATAGGAAATTTAATTAATATCTCACCATATCTTCCATTTTTCTTCACATTAATCCTAGTAAATGGCAATGTATTTGAGACAGGCATCAAGCGTGATATTATAGCGTCATTTTAAGACATTTGCCATTGACGAGGGTTCAGTAATAGATACAGAAAGAGGATTTGAAAAAGAGGGGTGAAATTTTCGATTTTTTTGCAAGACGGTCTTGATAATCATTTTAACGACAAACCACACAGGATGTTAATATAGAATGTCAACAACTATGTGCTTTATTTTATTGGACGGATGTTTTAATTCAATGGGAATGAAATTGGTGTAGAACATTTCCAAAATGGCCGCCGAAAATATGAAAAATGGTAAATATTGTCCCAGGGTGTCCTGCAATGGCTTACAAGTTGTGGTTGATATATACAATTGGCTAATCTGTATTATATACATTGAATACTTACATGTCTGATGCACAATGGATCAATGTTTCTATTGTCACCACTGACATCACCAGAAATATTGGATATTTCTCTCACAAACTTGACATAAATATCGGCAAAAATTAACTTTTCAGGGTTGGACAATTTGTTTAAGTAAAATGCAACTATCATTGGTATCAAAGGTATTTATTGTTTTGGTCTATCTTAAATGTGTCACACTACGGTGTTTATAGACCAAATTGCTCAAGATGGCTTCCAAAATGGCAACCAAATTTGTAAAAAGTTAATTTTTTACATATATCCCGAACATTATTATCTGCGTTATTCGACAAGTTAGCAAACTGTGACTCACTTGGTTATTATACGTGTTAGTTAATTAACCGACAACTACGTTCTATTCTGTTTGTCCCAGTTCCGTATGGGGCATGACAAATTTATTTTAAAGTTGCAGTATGGAACCTCTTTTGTGATTCTGGCCATATTATTGAAAGGAAATGGGCAAAACTTTGAGACGGAACTGAGATGAACCGTAATATGTGGCTATTCTGGCCCATCATGATAAAAAGTGATCAACTGGATAAAAGATGGATGCCAATATGGCAGCCAGGGAGTTACTGTATGATCATAGGTGATGTGAATAGGTATACAGGGAGTTACTGTATGGTCATGAATGATGTGAATAGGTATACAATGAGTGACTATATGGTTATGAGTGGGGTGTCCATGGTGAGATGCATAGGAATATAAGGAGTGGCTGTATGGGCATGTGTGAGGTGAATCGGTATACATGTAGTGACTGTACGGTATATTGTGTGTGGCCGATGTGATCGTATGGGCATTGCTGTGGTTTATAGATATAACGAGAGTAGCTACATGGTCATCCGTGTGTTGTTTATGTATATATGGAGTGACTGTAAGGTCGTGGTGGTCGTGATGTATATGTGTACCGTGTGTGGCTGTATTGTGACATGTGGTGTATATGTATATTTGTGCTGTCTGTATGATCATGGATGGATTGCGTAGATAAATAGGGTGTGATTTTATGGTTATGGGTAATGTGTATAGGTGCACATGGTATGCCTGTGGTCAAGATTGAAGTTATATGCATACCTGGAATAAGCTTTATGGTTATTGACGAGCGTGTGGCTATATAGGGAGTGCCATTTTGGTAACGGGTGGGTCGTATATTTATATATGTTGTGGATGTATTATCATCGGTGGTGTATATGGTGTAGATGAATGATCATGGATGGCGTGTATGAGTTGATTAATTGTCATGTGTGAGGTGTATATGCAAGTATGAGACTTATGAGTGGTCGTGTGTGCGGGTATTGGTATATTTGGAAGGGCTCACCATTGGTGGGTGAGGTGTATATGTATATCTGAATTGACTCTATGGTCATGGGTATGGCGAATAGATATACATGTAGTGGCTGTATGGTCCATGGTGAGATGAATAGGTATAAAATGAGTGACTGTATGATCGTGAATGTGAAATAATATGTATACATAGAGTGACTATATGGTCAGGTGTAGGAGTATACCTGGTGTTCATGCATGGTGATTCATGGCTGTATCGTCATTTGTGGCATGTACCGGTATAGCCAAATAAGGCTGTACGGTCAGGTGTACGTGTATAGAGTGGGTGACTATATTGTCATTTGTGTGGTGTGTGTGTACATATGAGGTCATGGGATGCGTTGTACATGTATAATTTGGGTGGCTATCGCTTTCCACAATAACTCAAGGATATGTTAATCAATAGAGAGGTCATGTCAAAGAGTTCTCCACCTTGATAGTGTTTGTGTACATGGGGAACTTTAAACGTGAAAAGCGATAGCCACCCATTACCACACAGTCATTCCATATATGCATAAACACCACATACATAACAATATAGTGACCAACTGTATAAACGTACACCTGACCCATGACCATGGATGGCCATACAGCCATGCGTCACAATGCAAGTACACCGGGTATAATCCAAAAGATGACCCATAACCATAGAGTCACTCCTTGTATACCCATTCACCTCACCATTGGCCATACGGTCATCCCATGGTCAAATAGACATTCAATATATACATCAACACCGCAACAATGACCATATAGTCACCTCGGGTATACATATCCACCTCACCAATGGTCATATAGCCACTCGCTTCATACACATACCCCCATCCGTGGCACCTGGTATACTCCTTCATCTGACCTATGGCCATATAGTCACCCCGTGTGTACCTATTCAAAACATTCATACATGATCATGGTCAATCATTGTATATATATTCACCTCACCCTTGGCCATGTCACTCCCTGTATCCCTATTTGTCACACCATAGCAGAATAGCCACTCAAGATATACTAATACTCCCCAGCCATGTCAGTATATTCAATCCATGTATGCATATGCACATCATACATGGCCATATAGCCGCTCGCTATATACACATACCCCTCGCCCATGACCATATATCAACACATGTGTATGCCCGTATAACCTACACATGACCATACCGCAACGAGTCACCAAGCAGGAACACCGGGTATACTCATACACCTGACACATGACAATTTAGTCACTCCCTGCATAGCTATTCATTACATTTATGATCATACAGTCACTCATTGTATACATACATGTACTCGTCTCACCATTGACCATACAATAACTCCCTGTATACCTATTCACCTTACCTATGATCATATAGTAACTCCCTGGCATTCACCCTATATCCAGTTGATATGTTTTATCATAATGGACCAGAATAGCCACATATTATGGTTCATCTCAGTTCCGTTTCAAAGTTCTGCCCATTTCCTTTCAATAATATGACAAGAATCACAAAAGAGGTTCTCCGCCAAATTTCATACTGCAACTTTAAAATGAATTTGTCATGCCCCATACGGAACTGGAACAAACATAATAGAACGTGGTTGTCAGCTAATTAACTAACACGTATAATAACCAAGTGAGTCACAATTTAATACCTTGTCGGATAACGCAGAGAATAATGTTCGGGATATATGTAAAAAAATAACTTTTTACAAATTTGGTTGCCATTTTGGAAGCCATCTTGAGCAATTTGGTCTATAAACACCGTAGTGTGACACATTTAAGATAGACCAAAACAATAAATACCTTTGATACCAATGATAGTTGCATTTTACTTTTAAAAATTGTCCAATTGTCCAATTTTTGCCGATATTTATGTCAAGTTTGTGAGAGAAATATCCAATATTTCTGGTGATGTCAGTGGTGACAATAGAAACAATGATCCATGGTGCATCAGACATGTAAGTATTCAATGTATATAATACAGATTAGCCAATTGTATATATCAACCACAACTTGTAAGCCATTGCAGGACACCCTGGGACAATATTTACCATTTTTCATATTTTCGGCGGCCATTTTGGAAATGTTCTACACCAATTTCATTCCCATTGAAGTAAAACATCCGTCCAATAAAATAAAGCACATAGTTGTTGACATTCTATATTAACATCCTGTGTGGTTTGTCGTTAAAATGACTATCAAGACCGTCTTGCAAAAAAATCGAAAATGTCACCCCCTCTTTTTCAAATCCTCTTTCTGTATCTATTACTGAACCCTCGTCAATGGCAAATGTCTTAAAATGACGTTATAATATCACGCTTGATGCCTGTCTCAAATACATTGCCATTTACTAGGATTAATGTGAAGAAAAATGGAAGATATGGTGAGATATTAATTAAATTTCCTATTTTCGTGCATATGACGTCATTTTTCGGCGGCCATTTTGAATTTTTTTCGAAATTATTTGCCGGCATTTTGAAGAAGGACATCATACCAACAAAATGGCATACATTTTGTCTGTGTCTTTTGCTAACAACCGATCTATTACAACGATTAAATACAGCAAAATCGTCTTGCAAAAAAAATCGAAAATTTCACCCCTATTTTTCAAATCCTCTTTCTGTATCTATTACTGAACCCTCGTCAATGGCAAATGTCTTAAAATGACGCTATAATATCACGCTTGATGACAGTCTCAAAAACATTGCCATTTACTAGGATTAATGTGAAGAAAAATGGAAGATATGGTGAGATATTAATTAAATTTCCTATTTTCGTGCATATGACGTCATTTTTCGGCGGCCATTATGAATTTTTTTCGAAATTATTTGCCGTCATTTGGAAGAAGGACATCATACCAACAAAATGGCATATATTTTGTCTGTGTCTTTTGCTAACAACCGATCTATTACAACGATTAAATACATCTGGTCGGAGTTAGAGGAAATGGCGGCCATCTTGGATTCAAATGGCTCTAGCACCCAGTGGGGCCACCTTTATTTTTCGGTGAATTCCGGATTCTTTATCTGGATACCATAGGGAACAATAAAAATAAGGTTATTTGTAATCATCGGGGGGTGCAGGTGGACCTTATTGGCTCCCCGACTATCCAGGGTGTGTCGATGGATTAAAATTTGAAATCCAAGATGGCTGCTGGTGGTCATGTTTTTAGCTCACCTGAGACGAAGTCTCCGGTGGAGCTATAGTCATCACTCCTCGTCCGTCCGTCCATCCGTCCGTCCGTCCGTCAACAATTCTTTGAACATCTCCTCTGAAACCATCAGACCGATTGGGTTTATATTTGGTGTGGATGTTCCCTAGGTGACTCTTATTCAGATTTGTTCAAATGAGTTCACCAAGTTAAATAGTTTTGATGTCAGGACCATAACTAATTTTCCACATAGTAATTCTTAAAACGACTTCTTTTCTGAAGTTGTCGGGCCGAATGGGTTCACATTTGGTATGAGGGTACCTTGGGTGACTGGTTCAGATTTGTTCAAATGAGGTCACTGGGTCAAATGTGGGTGGGGCTATGGACATAAATCTGAAGAATTTTTTTATTTTAGATTTAACTTATTGCTCAATTTAACCCAAAAAAAATTATGTCTATTTTATTTTTAATAAATAAAAAAAACATTATTAAATAAAAAAAAATTATTAAATAAAATAAAAAATATTTAATTAAAATTTTGAAGAACTTAGGACATTACATCGTCGGGGGGGGGTAGGTACCTCTAGTCACCCACTAAATTTGGTTGAAATCAGGGGTTTGTGAGAAAACAGACAGATGTACATAAATGTTCAGTAAGTTCCATATCCTTGCATTCCCAAGCGATCTCTGTACCACCAAGCATGATAGACAAATGTTGTTTATAAGAGAGTGCGAGATTTATAGATAACAGAACTTCTGTGGCTATAGTCAGAGTCCCCTGGGAGTGTATTCATGTCATTCATAATTTAAATGAGATTAATAGTGTTGAGCATTTGTTTTCTAAAGCTGTCAATCTAGCACCATGATTGTTTACAATAACCCTGGTCATTAATCTCAATTTAAATTCTTTTACTCAAAGCTGTAATGAAGTGTGTCTGGCATTTGTAAAATGAGGTTACGGGATGGTGAATTTAATTATGCTACCCTGCACAGCAGGCTAGCATTGCTAAATACACCCTTTGAGGGCCTCATTCTGCTTAGGCCTCATCTTCTGGGAAGTATCTCGAGTATCAAATTTACATTTTTAGCAGCTTTTTTTCCTTTTGTTGAGATTCTAAAATGCATAATTGAGGTGTGAAATGGTGTGCATGCTGTCATATGCCACCAACTTCAGCTGTCTGTCCCCAGGTCTCCCATAGCAGTTGATGACTAAGTAAGATTGGGTTCCCAGATGGTGAATTTGGTGATGCTAGCCCACCTTACAGAATATCATCACTACATTCACCCTTTTGGGACCTCAGACACACTAAATTCACGCTTGGCTGTTCCAATATTATTTTCCTTGGTGGCATGTTTAGATCTGTTCCAATTGGGTCCTTTTTGGAAAATCAATTAACTTCAACTCTTAAATATGAATGTTTAAAATTATTAGATGAATAGATATCAGAGATGGGGATTCATGTTTGTTCAAATAGGGGCAGAGGTATAAGAGAATTAGCTCTGCCCCACCCACTTAACCTGTATCTATGATGCACGCTACTGGTATAATAAGATAATGTCATATTCTTGCAGGGATGTCCCCACAGTGTTGGGGGGGGGGGGGGGGTGATTTAAAGATTTGTTCAATGAAATGTAATTTTTAAGCTCACCTGAGACGAAGCTATAGTCATCACTTCTCATCTGTCTCCTGTTCATCTGTCTGTCCATCCATCCATCTGTCAACAATTCTTTGAACATCTTCTCTAGATCATAAGACTGAATGGGTTCATATTTGGTGTGGATGTTCCCTTGGTGACTCACATTCAGATTTGTTTAAATGAGGTCACTCTGTCAAATGGTTGTGAAGCCAGGGCCATAACTTTTTCCCTCCATAGTAATTCTTAAAAACGACTTCTCATGTACCATCAGGTTGAATGGGTTCATATTTGGTATGAAGGGTCATTGGGTGAATGGAGTTCAGATTTGTTCAAATGGGTCACTTGTTTTAAATGGGGTCTCAAATTTATTCAGATGGGGTCACCAGATTAATTAGGGTGGGACCAGGGACATAACTGTATGTCTCTATGGTAATACTTAAAATGTCGTCTCAAGAGAGGTTGGACTATTTAGCTTACATATAGTATGGAGGATCCTTAATGACTGAGATTCAGATTTGTTAATATGAGGTCAACCTGTTAAGAAATGACGGGGCTATGGGGACTTAACACTTTTGTGTCTAATAAAATCATTAAAATACAAAATGCATTAAAACATCTACCTTGGAACTACCTGACTGATTAATCTGACATACCTATATGGTGTTTTTGGATCTATGGATAATTGTGCTTCAAACATGTCTAAATAGTTTTATAAAAAGGCGCTTGTGAGATTGGAAATTTCCAACAATTGAGAAAGTTTGTGAGATGTCGGTTGGGAAATTCCAACCTAAGACTTGAGAGTCTGGAGCCCAGTCAGGAAGGGACATGAGCTGGAGGAGGGAGGGCGTGATCAGTAGTGTACAGTTGGTAATTTAAAAGTAGGTATTCACCGATCTACATACATGAAGCCTCTCTATCCACATATCCTGTTTAGATCTACTTCTTTTAAAGTGATTATGAAAAGTTCTGACTGTTATGGTCTCCAGAGTCCCAGTCTTATCAGTCTTTGCAGTCTGGTGAGCGACCCCACAGTCTTTGCAGTCTGGTGAGCGACCCGACCCCACAGTCATTGGCTGTCTTGTTAAAGAAATATCTGAAATTATTGATGGCTCCCATCTAGTTCATCCTGAAGATCCATATGAAGTTTGGTGATGATCAGATTAGAGATGTGACCTGCTAAAGAAAGTGTTGATGGATGAATTGACAGATTCTTTTTTTTATTGGAATTTTCACTCAATATATTCATTTCCTGATGATAACTTTAGTAAGTCTGAACTGAATGGAATGAAATATGGGTACCGCCTGCCAATTTTTGCCATAGTTATGGTTTTTGTCAACTTAGAATTTGCCAATTATATGGGTTTCCGGGTGATAACTTTAGTTTTAGTTGTTTGACGGACCACATGAAAATACAGGTCACTTTCAAATTTGGATTCGGTTCACCAATTTTTGCCAGAGTTAGGGTCATTGTCGACATAGAATTTGTTGATTATTTTGGTTTCCAGGTGATAACTTTAGTTTAGTTATCTAATTGTTTTCAAATTTGGTTTATGGAATACTCATATGAAAATACAGGTCAAGTTTGAATTTGGTATATGGAATACTCATATGAAAATACAGGTCAAGTTTGAATTTGGTATATGGAATACTCATATGAAAATACAGGTCAAGTTTGAATTTGGGTTCCATCCGCCTATTTAACAGGAGCAAGTCTGCAAATAGCGTATCTGTCATTTGCAGAATGAGGTCCCCAGAGGGTGAATTTAGTTATGCTATCCCGCAAAGCGTGCTAGTATCACCAAATTCACCCTCTGGAGACCTCATTCTGCTTAGGCTTCATCTTCTGGGAAGTATCTATAGCATTAAATTAAGATTGTTTTAGTTACATTTCCCTTCAAGGAAGTTTCTATATCTCCTAATTTGCAGAAGATAAAATTCATAATTGAGGTGCCCAATGGGTGAACATCACCAACTTCAACTGGGGAACTTCAATCTGATCCTAGGTCTGCCATATCAGTTGAAGGCCTAAGCAGAATGAGGTCCCCAGAGGGTGAATTTAGTGATGCTAGCCCGCTTTGCGGGATAGCGTCACTAAATTCACCCCTGGGGACCTCATTCTGCATATGACATACACGCTATTTGCAGGCCTGAGCAGGAGTTATTGCCCTTGTTGTCTTTTAATTTTGACAATTATTTTTCGTTTCCGGGTTATAGCTAGTTATAGTTATCTGTCAGTTTTCAAATGTAACAAATGGATTACTTATTATGGCCCTTTGTTGAAATTACCACGGGCGTAGATAAATAGTGTATTGTACAGTAATGCTCTAAGTAATCGACCTCTTGACGAGAGCTTTCCGATGAATGGCAACAAGCCATATTTCCGACTAAATCCTGAAAAGTTACCCATAATTCTGCTTTGGTTGAGAGGTCGATTACTTAGAGCATTACTGTACAGTGTATTGTATAAAAATATTATAAGTACAGAGATTCTGATCTGAGAATGTTGCTAAGCAGTGTAAGAGCACATGGTGACCTATTTTTGAGAAAGAATTACTACGACCAGGCCGAAATATGTCACAATTACAAAGTTGGGTATGCCCATTCTCACCCTCACCAAAGTGACCAAACTCAAATCCATTGTATATTATCAGAGCCTCTGCCCCAATATACTCTGGGGTTTGCAGATCCAATCGAGATACTATCTCATAGTTTGACCACATTTGCTTAAATGTTCGCCAATTTTCAGCAATATTACATCGCACATATAGCGGTGTGACATTTGAAATGAGCGGTGGTTGTTGATTCAGTTGATCGTCCAATTTCACAGTTTACCGGATTTTGTATTTCACGGCGAAACAGTACCATGAAAATACAAGTCTAATCTGGACAATTCAGAACTGATGTCAGTGTTCTCTAAAATTAAAATGTTTTATGGTTTATGGCAATTATGCCAAAGGGGATGTCAGGAATGATAACTTATTGGCAAGGTCCGCAAGCACCACACCGACACACCGAGCAGGCAGATAAAAGCCCGCGTGATGCATCGACTGGTAACCGGAAGGCGTGAACCCACGGCTATCAAAAAGTCAACAAAAACAGTTAGGATAGTAGAACGGTTGATTATTCATCGGTTATGTGAAGTTTTAATTATGCGATAATAGTATAAGGCATATACATGTATATATTGAGTATACAGAGAAGTTACACACCCATAGTTACACAAATATAGATAAAGGTCATCGTAGCATGCATTGGATGAGTATATATACCTGTAGTTCCCGATAAATATAGCTAAAGGTCATCGTAGTGTGCATTGGATGAGAATATATACATGTAGTTCCCGATAAATATAGTTAAAGGTCATCGTAGTATATTAGATGTATGGATATTGTTTGCAAATTCCCAAATATATGTTTATGACGTATATTACCACATTTCCATCCATAGTTATGATGCATAGTAACCCTCCCCATTTATGTATGATGTATACGACGCCCATCTTACAGTTATCATGTATATCACTCCTTTCCCATTTCATAGTTAAGTTCTATGCCAACATGTTAACGTGTATGTCAGATATGATAATTTGGGCAAACTATATATAATTGAAGGTTATCGTCTCTTATTGGACGAGCAGTACCACGAAAATACAAGTCTAATGTGAACAATTCAGAACTGATGTCAGTGTTCTCTAAAATTAAAATGTACTCACTTCCTCCACAGGCGCCACTCACTCAAATGGTGCCCAGGTTAATACCGCTTCTCGTATAATCTCACCATGCTAACTGATGTCAGTGCTCTCTAAAATTAAAATGTACTCACTTCCTCCACAGGCGCCATGCCCAGGTTAATACTGCTTCTCGTATCATCTCACCATGCATGCTAACTGATGTCAGTGCTCTCTAAAATTAATATGTACTCACTTCCTCCACAGGCGCCATGCCCAGGTTAATACCGCTTCTCGTATAATCTCACCATGCTAACTGATGTCAGTGCTCTCTAAAATTAAAATGTACTCACTTCCTCCACAGGCGCCATTCACTCAAACGGTTAATACCGCTTCTCGTATAATCTCACCATGCTAACTGATTTCAGTGTTCTCTAAAATTAAAATGTACTCACTTCCTCCACAGGCGCCATGCCCAGGTTAATACCGCTTCTCGTATAATCTCACCATGCTAACTAATGTCAGTGCTCTCTAAAATTAAAATGTACTCACTTCCTCCACAGGCGCCACTCACTCAATCGGTGCCCAGGTTAATACTGCTTCTCGTATCATCTCACCATGCAGGCTAACTGATGTCAGTGCTCTCTAAAATTAAAATGTACTCACTTCCTCCACAGGCGCCACTCACTCAAACGGTGCCCAGGTTAATACCACTTCTTATATCATCTCACCATGCTAACTGATGAGAATCAGTATGTTAACCATTCCATGACTGGAGCTTTCTGAATTTTTTTGAAAACCATGTGTCAATGCATTCATTCTCTTATAGATCCAAGTCGACCATACATGCAGGTTGCCTCACATATATAAGAGAATGGCCTAACAAATTTTATATTATAATGTATATTTTGGAACTTCTGTCTGTATGTATGTGTTATAGACTCGAAAACTGCTCAACCGATCCGACTCAAATTTGGTATCTAGACCTACTTTTATCCCGGGAACAATATGGGTGGATCCAATTTCATGTGCGACCATGTCCGTGACCTCGATCATATACGTTCATATAGGCATGTTTCTGGAACACATGATTTGGTGAGGTTTCACCATGAAGTTGTGCACCAACTTATTGGGAATATATTATATTTTGTGTATTTATTTATGTAAATATATTTTTTAATATTCTTACATGCATTGAAACTAACGCATATTATTCATGAAACTATCATCAGAAACAATTATAAATTATTTGCATGTTCTGTTAGATTCATTACCCAACACAATGAAAATAACACTAAAGTCTATTTGATGATCATCCTGATGAGGATTAAATGAGGCTTAACTCTTTACCCAACAGAAGGGCCCTGTGCCAATGCATTCTCTTATATATGCGAGTCGACCATAGGTCGCCTCGCATATATAAGAGAATGCATTGGCTTAACACATTAAAAATTATAAAATTGTTAAAGAATGTAAGAAAAAATGGTAAAAAGTGTTAAAAAACAGTTTTTTTTTAGGCCAATGCATTCTCTTATATATGCGAGGCGACCTATGGTCGACTCGCATATATAAGAGAATGCATTGGCACAGGGCATAACTGTAACCATCACAATGTGGTCAATGAGCCGGTTCCAATGATATCCATATTTGTATGGTTTTATTGAGACAGACCCAAGATAATTTAGGCTGTTGCAGCTTTATTTGGCCGTTTTTGGCCGGTTTGTTGGGTAAAGGGTTAACTCTATGACTGACGACAGTATTGCAGCATGATATATTGTGTTGCACAGGTATTGTGAATATTACTACAATACACGTCTGACATCAATTATACTGGACTGAACACCATACCGGTACATGACTTTAGTTTATTATGTATGCTTACAGATTCCACACACAACTACTGGTATGCGTCAAACACTAATTGGAGTGGTCGATATAGATTTGGATATAAATTCTTATTTTTTTTATGATGTCTATTCGATCAGATGCCACAATTACCTTGGCATTCATTGGTATATCAATATATTGGCTCTGGATGCATGTATTTCCTTGCTGTTCCAGTTACATCAGTAATATATTCATTATAATATATGAAAATAATCAACAATGACCATGCCTGATTCATCACAAGGATAACTCACAATGGTAAATTCCAGATATTAATATAGGTAAATTGGTTTCTCTCAAGATATGATTTCTTCAGAGCAAATTTCAATCAATAATCTACAAAACAGATGTGTCATGCCAGCGATGTTCTTGAATACATATGGATGAGAACTCTGAATCCATTTCATGACACATGGAAGTATTATATTTCATATAATATGTTGGGTTCGAATAGTATGTTTCCACTTTTTCTTATATTTTTGTCTTATACATGTACATATAGTATTCTTATTTTCCAAATGCAGATGTACTGAGGAAGCGATACACGCAAGAAACTGTAATTTGCCCAATTTGTAATATGGACAACCACTTGCTCACCAGATCGAGCAGGTTAAAAGGGGGAGCTGCATATGAAGGAAAAAAGCGTCACGCAGAGAAAACGTCTGGATATGGACGTTAGTTCTGAACAGGAAGAGAAGTGGAAGAAGTAGAGGTTGTCCTTGGATTCAGAATAAAGACCTTGAAATAAAACTTATAACTTATAGCTCCAGCTTAAATTTTGCATATTATATATTGTGTAATTGACACAGTCTGGAATTTTGAAAAGAAACGTTCTTCGTTCATTATGCCAGTATTTTGTTTTCACTTTCCTGTTCCTGCTCGGCCTGCTTTACTTTCCTTTTGAGCTGAGCAATGTGCTCGTCCAAATGACTCGGGTCTGTGTGAGTGTCAGCTGATTCTAAGATATCGGTATTACTATTAGGAACTGCTGTGCAGTCTCTTGACTCGCTCAACTCTTCAACATCAGAATAATTAGCAGCAGTAATACTAGCTGTGTACATGTATTTGTCCTGAACAACACTGTCAATTTCTGCATCATCCTCTAATGTGCTGATCTCGCCGATAACCCAAATTCATTGCTTTATAGTTCACTGGCTTTCGAGATCTTTGTGGACGTAAGGACATAACACTCACCTATAAAATCAATTGGAAAGTCAGATGTCAATGTGACGTCATGAACTCGGCACTCGTTAATTTGTCAAAATAACTGAAATCAACAAATATATTCAATTTAATCAAATTCATCAATTCCATGAATTTACACTTGAATCAACACTTGAATCTTGATTCTGTATATGGTTTAGGTTCATCGTAGTTCTATACATGCGGAAATAGTCAATAATATTAAGAAAATGTTCAAGCAAAAATAATTGTTTCTTGCTCCCGCATGGAAACTTCAAGAAAGGAAGCCAAAGAGTTATAGTGGAGTAGATTAGTAAAATAATTGTTCACTTCCTGACTATAGCATGAAATTTTGCACATATGTACATATTCACATACTTATTGATATTAGATATGGAGCCACACACATGATTATACACCAATGGGTCAACCATTCTGGTATACCAGGTATACTCCTACACTTCACCCATGACCAAATAGTCGTACATTCGTGATCACACAGTCACTTCTTGTATACATAATCACCTCACAATTGGCCATACAATCACTCCCTGTATATCTGTTTGCCACACTTATGGCCATATATCCACTCAAGATATACATGTACACTGCAACCACAACCATAGAGTAACTCCGGATATACGTATACACCTCACCAATGGCCATCCAACCCTTCTATATATACAAATGTCGCGCACATATGGCCATTCACACACTCCAGGCTTGAATATACGCCTCACTCAAGACAATTCAGCCACTCGCTGTATACACATACACAACATTTTTGGTCACATAGTCACTCCTTGTTTGCTAATTCACCTCACCATTGGCCATACGACCATCCCCGTAAACATATTGGCCACATCCATGGCCATATAGCCAACAAATATATACAACGTACGTTTACACCCCACGAATACCTATTATAGAATCACTCCTGGCATACACCGACACCTCACCATTGACCATACAGACATTCTAGATATAGCAATATGTGCAGCACCTCACTATTGGCCATAGTCACTCACTGTATTCCCTTTCTACACACATATGACCATATACCCACTCAAAATATACATGTACACCCCACTTATGACCATAGAGTGAATCCAGGTATACATATACACCTCACCAATGGATATACCACTATCCTACACGACCATTCATACACTCCAAATTTGTATATACACCTCGCCCATGACAATTTAGCAACTCAATATATACTCACACACCCCATCCATGATCATACAGCTACTCTCTCTATACCTATACATCTGCCAATGGTAATACAATAATCATGACCGTGCAGTCATTCCATGTACACCTATATAAATTGTACATAAGCATACAACCACTCCCTATTTACTCACACACGCACACAGTCCCACACATGATCATACAGCCAGCATATGTATACGTATACACCCATCCATAACAATAGACGCATAAGATGCACATGTATATCCCACACGTGACCATACAGTCGCTCTATATATACATAACACAACACACAGATAAACATA
Organism: Siphonodentalium dalli; assembly: GCA_032622095.1. NCBI lineage: Eukaryota > Metazoa > Mollusca > Scaphopoda > Gadilida > Siphonodentaliidae > Siphonodentalium > Siphonodentalium dalli. Next base: position 58,054,330 of record CP136063.1, read on the forward strand.
CAGCTACTATCATTATACCAACACACCACTTCAATAACCATATAAATAATCCTTGTATATCACCCCACACATGACCATACAGTCACCCCTTGTATACCTATATATCTCACCATGGACACACCACCCCATCACCATGTAGGCTACTCCATCGCACCATTCATGCAATACAATAACTCTCTCTAGAACTATTCACCTCATCTATGAGAAATATATGCCATTTTGACATACACCATATATTAAGTCGATTTTTTGGTCGAGAGTAGCCACATACTATAGGTTCTCTTAGTTCCGTTTAGACGTTCTACCCATTTCCATTCAAAAATATGGCCAGAGTCCCAAAAGGCATTTTTGGCAAAATTCCATACCACAGTACGTCATTTAAAATGAATTTGTCATGCATCAGAAGGTACAGGGACAACGAGAATGAAAGTAGTCAGTGGAGTAAGTAACAAGTGAGTTACAATTTACTAACTCTTGGGAACAGAAAATACTTGAATAAATGGTCCAAACCTGAAAAGTAAATTTTTGCTAATTTTGATGTAAAGTTTGTGATATAAAAACCCAATAATTCTGGTCATGTCAGTGACTACATTAGTAAGACTTAACCAACGTGGTGTTACAGAACTATCAGAATTTAATGTATAGAAGACAGCATAGCATTCGTCAACCACAACTTGTAAGCGATTACATGACATGATGTTTAACATTTTCCAGGTTTGGCTGCCAAAAATGGCAGCCATTTTCAGACAAAGTGACATTTTTTTTCCATTGAGTTAAAATATTCATAAGAAATTGTATGCCTCATTTAATTTGCACAGTTCTGTCAATTTCTTGTACAAACTTATGACTAGAATCCTAACGGGGATTTTTGGTGAAATTTCATACCCAGTTCTTTATAATCGAATTATTGAGCGATTGGAAGAGACTGGGATCACACGAATGACATATTTCATTGCTCCAATGATCACTTAACTTAAAAAATACAAGATAAAGTCACATTTCCGAACCAGTTCCATACAGCAGAGCCTGATCTAGAAAATATTAGTGAAACACGTCAAGTTTCTTTCAGTCGCCATTTTGACGGCCATCTTGGATGGGGGGGGGGGGTCAATTTTACCCTAAAAATGTGGCATTATATCTCTCAGAGTCATTCTTACCTTATATGGTTAATTTTAAATCGCACATGGTAAGATTAATTGCGACTTTTAATAAATTACATAATCATGAACGCTCTTTAAATTCTAAAATCCCCGCAAAAGAGGTGTTAAAGTGAAATTTCAGCGGGGCTCCATATCTAATATCAATAAGTGTGTGAATATGTACATATGTGCAAAATTTCCTGCTTTAGTCACAATTTGAACAATTGCCTTGAATAAGTTGAACATTTGACTTAATCTACCCCATTATTACTGCTCTTCTGCTGTTCTAGCTATCATTTCAGGCTATACTGTTTGAAGCCAAATGAATAAAATTACCGTTAACAGGTATATTAAATGCACCCTATATTTTATGGAACTTTAAAAGTATTATCCAGTATAGTCCTCACACTACCTGGGATAAAACTTGAAGCGACCTGGTATTGTTGCAATACGATATTTAGATTCCCAATAAAATGATTCTGTTCAACAATGATTATGCTATGAAATTTGCTAAAATAACAATTTTGTTAATCGGTTGAGTGCCTACTCAAGTGGAAACGAATGAGAAAACATGTAAACACAATAGACCAGTAACTAGTTTGGAATTGACCAACTACAGTAGAATATTGTTTTCTAATTTTGGTCAAATGTTTTGTCAAAATGGCCATCAGTTGGGAAATGTTCAACCTCAGGTGGTGTCAGGTTGGAATTCCAACAATTGGAAAGCTAAAGATTTGTGATTTGGGTGACTTTTATTTGGATGTGATATAAGGTCACATCGTACTTCACCTCAGTGTTCCTAACTCACAACACTAAGCATGATTGTGTGGAGTTAAAATAACGCTCACTGATGTGAATGTGATTTTTAGCTCACCTGAGACAAAGTCTCCGGTGGAACTATAGTCATCACTCCTCCATCTGTCCGTCCATCAAGAATCATCTGCTCGAGAATCATAAGACCGAACGGGTTCAAATGAGGTCACCCGGTCAAATAGTTGCGAAGCTAGGACCGTAACTCTTTCCCACCATAGTAATTCTTAAAACGACTTAAATTCCATCGAGCAAATGGGTTCATATTTGGTATAAAGGGTCCTTGGGTGATTGTGGTTCAGAAAGTACATGTACCCCTGTTACAAATGTTATCACATTCCTAATACCACAATATTATTTGAGAAGTCATCTCTTTCAAGCTTGTCTGCCTGCCATACTGTAATGACTCCTGTTTATGAAATGGGACCTTATCTTCGCTGGTAGCTAGCTGTTGATAAACAAAGCACACATGTTTATTTGTGTCATTCATTTCAATTTAAATTAGATTAATTTACATGTGCTGTGTTCTATGAGACTAAGCAGTGTACAGGCAAATGTTATATATCTTTATATAGGCGAGAACTTCTTCTCATCTGTGGTGTTATTTATGTGTTATTAAGCTTATGATTTCAAGGAACAATTATCAGAGGTGCCATGTCGATAAACCCTTCCCTTAATTTTGTAACTTATTTTAATGAAAATGAACTCACTTCAACTGCTATAATATACCATCTGAGATTACTTGATCAATGAATCTCATAGATTGGGATTTACATTTGGTTCAAATTGGGGCAGAGACAGGAGATTTAAAACTCACGCACCCACCCTGTCTATACTATGAATTCATGTTCGGTACTTGTATGTAGATTCCTATATTACATGTAATCATTTTTATATATACCGGAATTATCAGTAAGGTTTTGATAAATTTCCAACAGTTGGAGATCTTGTGTTCAGATAGGGTCTCTGGTCAAATAGGGGAAAGGTCAGGGGCATACTTTCCCTCAAAAGTAACCCTTGAAAAGTCTTCTGTGACAGAATCGCCAGGTATATTTAGCTCACATTTAATATTGAGGCTCCTTTGGTGATTGTAATTCAGATTTGTTCAATCAGGGTCACCAGGTCAAGTAGGTGCAAGGCCAGCTACATTACTCTTTCTCTCCATAGTAATTAATGATATGTCTTTGTAAGAACCAAATGGCCTATTTTGCTTATAATTGGTATGAAATGACCTTGGGTGACAAGAAATCAGATTTGTGAATATGGTATCACAAAATCAAATAAGGGCAGAGTCAGGGACATAACTAGTTCACTCCATAGTAATTCTTAAAACATGTTTGCAAGAATTAGTTGGCTTATCTAACATGGAATGTTCTTGTTTGACTGGAATTCAAATTTGTTAAAATGGGGTCACCAGGTCACATAGGGGCCAAGCGAAGGACTGTTTCCCGCCATAATAATTCTTAATATGCTTCCTTCACAAGAACCATCAGGTCTATTTTTATAATACTGATATTTAGTATGAAGGGTTCTTTGGGATTAAAATTTATTCAGATGGGGTCACCATGGGTCAGATAGGGCGGGACCAGGGACATAACTATTTGTCTCTATGGTAATTCTTAAAATGTCTTCTCAAGAGAGGTTGGACTATTTAGTATGGAAGGTCCTTTGGTGACTGAGATTCAGATTTGTTAAAATGAGGTCAACCTGTCAAGAGATGGCGGGGTCTTACCAGTTTTCTGTCTTAATACAATCATTGATATATTCAAACTCATTAAAATTTGGACCCACCTGACTGAATTAGTCCGACATATAGATAATTGGGCTTCAAACATGTCTAAATGGTTTTTAAAAAGAGGCTTGTGAGATTGGAAGGTGTCAGTTGTGAAATTCCAACCTAAGGGGGTGCGTAAAAGGATTTACGAACCCATTTGGGAGGGGACTTGTTATGAACTGGAAGGGGGTGATAAGTAGTTTACAGTTGGTAATTTCAAGGTGGATATTCACCGATCTACATACAGAAGCCTCTCTAGCCACATGTCCTGTTTAGAACTACTTCTTTACAAATGACAAGTTCTGGCTGTTCCAGAGTTTCTGGTGGACAATTTGGCCGCCATCTTTGATCTGGGTGAATATTCCTCAACTCATGTATACGAGGAATCCTCGCCCGCGTATCACCTACATATGCATTTGTGGCGTTATGATAACATTAACACCTACTGATTCGAAAGTTTTTAAACGGACATCTCGTTATTAATTAGCGTCGATTCGGCTTCGATCGGATAAATATATCGGAATTTGGGGGAAAAACGTGATATCAGACGAAAATGTCAAGCCAGTAATGTATATTATGGTCCCATGGTGCGCGTTAATGACTCTTCTACAAGATAAATGTATAAAATCGCCAAGATGCCCAAGTTTTCCCACGATGTGTGGTGAAATGTCAACGTAAAAAAAAAAAACGAACTTTCGCATTTCGGGTTTCAACTTGGCCGCCATATTGGATTTTGGTGTCGGATTTTTAGCTAATTTCTAAGGATTGCAAATTAGAAATACAAATCGAGCGGAAAACAGGACATTTGTGAATCTATATAAGCAACTTGGTGCACGTCAAACAAAACAGTGGATCAACGGGTCTACACAAAGGGATTAGTGAAAAGTCTATTTGACTCGTTCTGTTTTATTTAGAACATGTAATCCAAATGTGTCAATGTTGACGAAAGGCAGCTAACCAAATAACCCTGTTCTACTCTGGGGTGAACACCAACTGTATGATAACTGTCCGCCGGGTCTGGTCGATCGCGACTGTTACAATGTTTCATGATTCAAGAGCCAATAAACTTATCTTATCTTATCTTATCTTATACAGGACTAACCGGACAGTAATTTCGAAGCGGGTACCTGTATATAAATTGGAAATTTGGAATACTGAGACATTCCATAACAAAACTCAATATATGCATTTATATGCATTTTTGGGAGGAGGACGTCATGGCGAAAATAATTGGCTGAAATATTTTCTGGCGGGCTATTTTGTGAAAGAAATCGTCGCGCGGCGATGATTAAATTACATTTTGTTCCGTGATAGAGAACTGACAACTGATCCTCGGGTGTCGAATAATAGTGTCGAAATATTCACTTTCCTCAAACTGTTTAGAAGTGGTGTCTAAATGTGCTTATTAGCAGCAAAAACGGTGTCAGAAAGTGTCTGCAAACTTTGACAACACAAATTCCTCGCCTCGGACTCTGCGACTTCCGTTGTTTGTTTGTGTCCGTTGATCCACTGTGAAAATGGCTGCCATAATATACGCCATCTTGTCTGGGGATATCTCTGTGGCCACTTGTTTTTCTTGCTAAGAACGGGGAGAGAGATTAAGGAAGAAAATTAGTGGGGTGAATCAGCTAAGAATAAGAACACTCATATCACCGACCAAACCCCATGCAGCGCACCCTCCCCATTATCACTGCGATAGATCACTGCCACAAGGACCAATACATCTTTTTTTAACGTATCGTCAGAAATGTCACCTATTATCTTATTTTGAACACCACTAGTTTGCAATATTGGTAATCATTTCGGTATTGATAAGAACAATATGAACTGAGCTAGTCAGATTTTGCCACACAGATAATTTTAATCCCGCGCGGCCTAAACATAAGAACTATAAGATCATGTCAGAAACCCTTACCAAATGTCCTGTGGCACTGGTATCTCAGTGGAGATACACTCTAAGAAATAAGGGTTCTTTGAAGAACTCAAGGGTTCTCTGTAAGAACCCATAGGTTCCTCGGTGTCAGAAAGGGTTCTCTGTAATCGATAGGGTTCGTCGGTGTTTGACTAGGGTTCTTTTGGATGCTGAAGGGTTCATGACCAAACAATAATGCAGTTGTTACATGTACCATGGAGCCGAATTGAGTGATTAACAGTAATAAAACACCAACCAGAGAGAAAGGAGGAGTATGTGTTTGTTCGCAGGGTTGGGGAATAGTAATGTATAATAGTTATTGCATTGCAATGCATTACATTTTCTCAAGTAATGCAAAGCAGTGTGTACTGCACACTTTTCTGCATTATATAATGCACACTTTTACGCGTAGCCTAAAGCAAATAATGTAGGCCTACTACTAACCAAAAATGGTGAGTAATCTACTATATATATTGAGACTTCCGTGTGTGTGTCCTTTATAAACTCGAAAACAGCTCGACCGATTGAGCCAAAACTTGCTATCTAAGGGTAAAAACCACAGGCAGTGCACTCAGACCATTAAAGTTTACCGAATGTCGCGATATACACAAGAACGAAAACATACTATATTATCATCGTACGCTATTCCATCTGGAGTTCTTATAAAGGTTCTCTAAAGAACCATGTTGGGATAGATTATGGTTCCCTTAAGAAACCTGTTCTGATATATGAAAGGTTCTCTGAAGAACCCTCGTGTGATAATCGTAAAATACACATAAATATATGTTAAAGTGCAGACTAATTGACCACCTTCTTGTATTCAAGAATATGAATCACACCAAAATTAAGCGAATTGTATATGGAACGTGTAGGTATAAGCTGCCTTGTATATATCATTCCCCAAATGCTTCAATATTATGACAATCTATTAGTTATTATAAAACACCTCAAAGTGTACTGAACGTCGCGATATACGCAAGAGCGCAAACATACTATATTATCATCGTACGCTATTCCATCTTACAGGTTCTCTGAAGTTCTCTGTTGGGGTAGATTATGGTTCCCTTAAGAACCCTGTTCTGATATATGAACAGTTCTCTGAAGAAACCTCGTGTGACCCTTATGATTTTGTCCTCCGAAGTACCATCTGGGGTTCTTATAAGAAGATATAGGGTCTCGTTCGCGTCACATCTAAAAATAGAATCTTTGGGTCTAAAAATTGTTTGAGGGTAAAATTGGTTGTACTAAAATATTCCCAAAATATCAAAAACCCAAAATATTTTTTCAAAACCCAAAACTTCCAAAATTTCAAAAACTTCCAAAATTTCAAAAACTTTCAAATATTTCAAAAATTTCAAAAACTTCCAAAATTTCCAGAATTTCCAAAACTTCCAAAACTTCCAAAATTTCAAAAATTTCAAAAACTTACAATATTTCCAAAACTCCAAAAATTTCCAAAATTTCCAAAACTTCCAAAATTTCCAAAACTCCAAAAATTTCCAAAACTTCCAAAATTTCCAAAATTTCAAAAACTTCCAAAATTTCAATATAATGAAGATGACGAGCAACCAATTTTCGACTGGCCTGAGGCATTACGTTATGGAATGAATAACGACAGCGGATCAGAATGCATACATATAGTACGTCACTTGGACATATTATCAGTTTATCACGTGATCACTAAATGTGGCAATCGGGTATCCACCGATGCCTGCAATATATTATTTATAATAATTGGACTCATTGATCTCACGTAAATAATACTCTTAGTTGTTCCAATAAAATAGTTATCAAATTCGATCACCAATAGATTTGACTGTGGAATGTAATGACCTTTAACTTATTTTATCGATCTAAAGGGACACTCATTATGAATGAATGTTAACAATACGAGCGCACGAATGAAGAGCGTTGAACATATACGAAATTACTACACGAATGAATTGAACCTTGAAATTTATATTTCACATCTTACCAACAACAGCTACAGATATAATCATAGTATTATACTGTCTTGCATGCACACACACTATGACATCATTAAAGGCGGACAATCCACTCACGGTGTGACAACAGATACGGACATAGGCATTGTGTTATACAGTCTTCTATGCACCCACGCTATGACACCATTAACGTACATTGGATGTTAGGTCTATGACTCTTGAGTATGCACCAATCAATGAGCAAATGAGCAAGAAAATGAGCAAATGAGCAAGAAAATGAGCAAATGAGCAATAAAAATGAGCAAATGAGCAAATAAATGAGCAAATGAGCAAGAAAATGAGCAAATGAGCAAAAAAATGAGCAAATGAGCAAGAAAATGAGCAAATGAGCATAAAAATGAGCAAATGAGCAAGCAAATGAGCAATAAAAATGAGCAAATGAGCAAATAAATGAGCAAATGAGCAATAAAAATGAGCAAATGAGCAAAAAAATGAGCAAATGAGCAAGAAAATGAGCAAATGAGCAATAAAAATGAGCAAATGAGCAAATAAATGAGCAAATGAGCAATAAAAATGAGCAAATGAGCAAAAAAATGAGCAAATGAGCAAGAAAATGAGCAAATGAGCAATAAAAATGAGCAAATGAGCAAATAAATGAGCAAATGAGCAATACAAATGAGCAAATGAGCAAAAAAATGAGAAAATGAGCAAGAAAATGAGCAAATGAGCAATAAAAATGAGCAAATGAGCAAATAAATGAGCAAATGAGCAAGAAAATGAGCAATAAAAATGAGCAAATGAGCAAATAAATGAGCAAATGAGCAATAAAAATGAGCAAATGAGCAAGAAAATGAGCAAATGAGCAATAAAAATGAGCAAATGAGCAAAAAAATGAGCAAATGAGCAAGAAAATGAGCAAATGAGCAAGAAAATGAGCAAATGAGCAATAAAAATGAGCAAATGAGCAAATAAATGAGCAAATGAGCAAGAAAATGAGCAATAAAAATGAGCAAATGAGCAAATAAATGAGCAAATGAGCAAGAAAATGAGCAAATGAGCAATAAAAATGAGCAAATGAGCAAATAAATGAGCAAATGAGCAAAAAAATGAGCAATAAAATGAGCAAATGAGCAATAAAAATGAGCAAATGAGCAAAAAAATGGGCATACCTGTATGTAGGCCTATCAGTGGATGAATAGTCTGCCGGAGAAGTACTGTGTAGACAGGTCTTGTCGGTAAGAGAGTCAGACGAGTAGTGAAGGCTCGGCTATTAAAACATAGTAATGCGATAGCGAACATCAAACGAGTCTGCGCACGCATATCTGTCAAAGGATACAAGGGCAGTCATTGGTCAATTTATCCCCGGTGTCAGCTCAGTACCCAATCGGGACGAAGCCGAAGGTCAACTCATTTTTTTTTGCTCATTATAGTACGTCACTTGGACATTTTATCAGTTTATCACGTGATCACTAAATGTGGCAATCGGGTATCCACCGATGCCTGCAATTTATTATTTATAATAATTGGACTCATTGATCTCACGTAAATAATACTCTTATTTGTTCCAAAATAGTTATCAAATTCGATCACCAATAGATTTGACTGTGGAATATAATGACCTTTAACTTATTTATCGATCTATGTTAGAACATGGTCTTAACAAAAAACTTGACCATAACAAAAATTACCTTACATTTATGCATGAATCTAATTAGACCATGCGTAAATATTGTCAGCTTATCGTCTGATGAGCAAATCCGATGTTTATCAAAAATAGTACAACTTCCAGTTGGTAATTACTCTTACGAATGAAGAGCGTTGAACATATACGAAATTACTACACGAATGAACTGAAATTTATATTTCACATCTTACCAACAACAGATACAGACATAGTCATAGTGTTATACTATCTTACATGTACCCACGCTATGACATCATTCGAAGGGGCAATACACTCAAGGAGTTAAAGTGACACGAAACAAGGGACGTGATGTAATATTGGTGATTGAATCTTAAAGGAACACAAGACACTCTAAAGGGACACTCATTATGAATGAATGTTAACAATACAAGCGCACGAATGAAGAGCGTTGAACATATATGAAATTACTACACGAATGAATTGAACCTTGAAATTTATATTTCACATCTTACCAACAACAGCTACATGCATTATCATAGGGTTATACTGTCTTGCATATACACACGCTATGACATCATTAAAGGCGGACAATCCACTCACGGTGTGACAACAGATACAGACATAGGCATAGTGTTATACAGTCTTCTATGTACCAATGCTATGACATAATTAAAGGGGGATAATACACGCACGGTGTGGAATGTTAAAGTGACACGCGGTAAGGGACGTGATGTAATATTGGTGAAACCCCCTCCCCACTTATAGATATATAACGAAGACGAGAATAACATGTTGATGAAGTTTATTGAAATTTAATCATTGTCTGAATCTTCGACCGTTAGATTTACTTCTAAGAGTTTCTTGAATTTTCTCATCGCTTCATCTGCAGCCCATTCATTATTATATCCGTGTTTGGTCAGTTTGACCATTTTCTTCATGATCATGGTATGTATGCGTGATGTTTTCAATCGATACTGGTATTCTATTAATCGTCTATAACTTTTGAGAAACAGAGCAAACTCTGTGTCGATGGTATCCTCTTTTCCCGACATGCTCTCATCGGTGTCAGACCGGTTTTCCGAAGACCTATTACTACGAAGGCCCACAACTCCGAAGACCCGATTCTCCGACGGCCCACAACTCCGAAGACCCGATTCTCCGACGGCCCATAACTCCGAAGATCCGATTTTCCGAAAGCCCATAACTTCGAAGGGCCGATTCTCCGAAGACCTATAACTCCGAAGACCTATAACTCCGAAGGGCCGATTCTCCGAAGACCTATAACTCCGAAGGCCCGATTCTCCGACGGCCCATAACTCCGAAGGTCCGATTCTCCGAAGGTCCGATTCTCCGAAGATTTTGTTTTATCGGGGTATTATCGTTTACTAAATAGTGTACAGTCCAGTGGCGAAGCCAAGGGGTCCCAAAATTCCCACTGCCCCCATTAAACCTCTACTTGCTATTTCAGACAATATGGGCCCCTACCAAAACATGTCCAATGTAATGTAAACGCCCGGAAATCGTTCATGGGGCATCAAAATATTCAAACTTTTCCTACTGCCCCCACCTAAATGGGAATCCTGGCCCGCCACTGACTATACACCAGATACTATAACGTTACGTTGGCCCATGAGATGCCAGAGTAAAATGAACAGGGGTGAACGGGTAAGAACTTGACGCCCCTGTGCATGTTAGGCTACTCTGACATTCTTGCACACCAGTGGCGGAGCCAGGGTTCCCATTTAGGGGTGCACATTAATTAGCATATGTGGGGGATATGTGGGGGATATATCATGCATATGATATGCCGAAAGCATATCACGAAGGCCTGATTTGGGGAGCGCATACATGGGAGGGGTCGCCCCCAATCGTTGGTCCGGGGGCTCCCCTGGGCAGGAACACTGTGAATATTTGAATACCTAGGAGGGATTTCCTGACGTTTACATGACATTTGACATGTTTTTTGGGGGCGGTCTTTCCTAGGGCCCCATTGACCCCGCCACTGGACTGTACACTATTTAATAAGCGATAAAACATGATCTTCGGAGAATCGGACCTTCGGAGAATCGGACCTTCGGAGAATCGGCCCTTCGGAGTTATAGACCTTCGGAGTTATGGGCGTTCGGAGTTATAGGCCTTCGGAGTTATGGGCTTTCGGAGTTATGGGTCTTCGGAGTTATGGGATTTCGGAGAATCGGGACTTCGGAGTTATGGGCTTTCGGAGAATCGGGGCGTCGGAGAATCTGACCTTCGGAGAATCGGACCTTCGGAGTTATGGGTCTTCGGAAAAACGCTACGTAACCCTCTCATCTCCCGAAATGCTCTCTTCTTCTTTCACATCATTGGTGACGCGTTTCATCATACTTTTGAATGTGTCCATCTCGTTGACACATCGCGCAGCTTTCTTAAGACCGAATACCGTTCTACTACCGACGCCATTACCATCTTCTGAATCTGATAGCGTTCCACGTTCATCTTCATCTGAATCTAGAACCGCTTCGTCAGATTCATCGGTATCTTCTCCGAAGAGAGTTGGTTTTGTCTCGGACATAACTCCGTGTTTAATCTGTTTATGTCTTTGTAGATTGTAGTTCGTCGATAAAATAATGCCACATAAATCACACCCGTGCATTATCGCGAATTATTGGAAGAACCATCACTCTTATAAGTAGCGATAAAAAGAGAGAATAAGGTGTGGTATACAACCGTCGCTCTAAGAGTACGTTCGTCCCGGGGGCTAGGGTATAGATATTTGACCGCCGGTGATTCAATTAATGCCAATTTATCAGTATGGTACTCTATGTATTCATTCATGATTTGGCTAATCGTATGACACTGCTCTTTTCATTTTCTTCTTATTATTATTAGACAAACCTCCATCAGACACTCTCTTGTTGGTTTGTTTGGACGCTTTACGTGTGTTTGTCAACTTATTTGCTGCAACTTCAGCCTTAGCCATTTCAATCGCTTGAGCGATGGGTGTCACCACGTTAATAAGTGGTTTTAGAACGTCTTCTTCACTATCACTAGTTTTAGTTTTGTCAATAAAGTATCGACCCTGATTATCTGGCATTAACTTCCCATCAACCATATCTCTGAAATGTTTTCTCCACATTTCAATATCTGCTGGAATATACGGGATCGACATGTTTCTTCAAAATGTACAAGTCACTCTTTTTTCTGCATTTTATTTTAGAAAGTTTATCGCCTCTTATAAAAATCGATTATTGGCCATGAATGCCAAATGCACCATGATAGTTATCGATGTCAATAATGCGTTTCGTTGAGATCTTGATTGAGTATGCACCAATCAATGAGCAAATAAATGAGCAAGCAGGATGTTATGTCGCTTGGTGGCGGAGGTAGCATCACCAAATTACCCTCGGGGGACCTCATTCTGCCATCTAAAAATAGAATCTTTGGGTCTAAAATTGGTTGTACTAAAATATTCCCAAAAACCCAAAACTTCAAAAATTTCAAAAAATTTCAAAAATTTCAAAAACTTCAAAAATTTCAAAAAACTTCAAAAATTTCAAAAACTTCAAAAATAAGACCCCGGCGGCGGCGGCGCCGGTATTTTACTGCGGCGGTGGTGCCTCCGCCGCCGCCGCCTCCGCCGCCGGGGTCTTATTTTTGAAGTTTTTGAAGTTTTTTGAAATTTTTGAAGTTTTTGAAATTTTTGAAGTTTTTGAAATTTTTTGAAATTTTTGAAGTTTTTTGAAATTTTTGAAGTTTTGGGTTTTTGGGAATATTTTAGTACAACCAATTTTAGACCCAAAGATTCTATTTTTAGATGGCAGAATGAGGTCCCCCGAGGGTAATTTGGTGATGCTACCTCCGCCACCAAGCGACATAACATCCTGCTTGCTCATTTATTTGCTCATTGATTGGTGCATACTCAATCAAGATCTCAACGAAACGCATTATTGACATCGATAACTATCATGGTGCATTTGGCATTCATGGCCAATAATCGATTTTTATAAGAGGCGATAAACTTTCTAAAATAAAATGCAGAAAAAAGAGTGACTTGTACATTTTGAAGAAACATGTCGATCCCGTATATTCCAGCAGATATTGAAATGTGGAGAAAACATTTCAGAGATATGGTTGATGGGAAGTTAATGCCAGATAATCAGGGTCGATACTTTATTGACAAAACTAAAACTAGTGATAGTGAAGAAGACGTTCTAAAACCACTTATTAACGTGGTGACACCCATCGCTCAAGCGATTGAAATGGCTAAGGCTGAAGTTGCAGCAAATAAGTTGACAAACACACGTAAAGCGTCCAAACAAACCAACAAGAGAGTGTCTGATGGAGGTTTGTCTAATAATAATAAGAAGAAAATGAAAAGAGCAGTGTCATACGATTAGCCAAATCATGAATGAATACATAGAGTACCATACTGATAAATTGGCATTAATTGAATCACCGGCGGTCAAATATCTATACCCTAGCCCCGGGACGAACGTACTCTTAGAGCGACGGTTGTATACCGCACCTTATTCTCTCTTTTTATCGCTACTTATAAGAGTGATGGTTCTTCCAATAATTCGCGATAATGCACGGGTGTGATTTATGTGTCATTATTTTATCGACGAACTACAATCTACAAAGACATAAACAGATTAAACACGGAGTTATGTCCGAGACAAAACCAACTCTCTTCGGAGAAGATACCGATGAATCTGACGAAGCGGTTCTAGATTCAGATGAAGATGAACGTGGAACGCTATCAGATTCAGAAGATGGTAATGGCGTCGGTAGTAGAACGGTATTCGGTCTTAAGAAAGCTGCGCGATGTGTCAACGAGATGGACACATTCAAAAGTATGATGAAACGCGTCACCAATGATGTGAAAGAAGAAGAGAGCATTTCGGGAGATGAGAGCATGTCGGGAAAAGAGGATACCATCGACACAGAGTTTGCTCTGTTTCTCAAAAGTTATAGACGATTAATAGAATACCAGTATCGATTGAAAACATCACGCATACATACCATGATCATGAAGAAAATGGTCAAACTGACCAAACACGGATATAATAATGAATGGGCTGCAGATGAAGCGATGAGAAAATTCAAGAAACTCTTAGAAGTAAATCTAACGGTCGAAGATTCAGACAATGATTAAATTTCAATAAACTTCATCAACATGTTATTCTCGTCTTCGTTATATATCTATAAGTGGGGAGGGGGTTTCACCAATATTACATCACGTCCCTTACCGCGTGTCACTTTAACATTCCACACCGTGCGTGTATTATCCCCCTTTAATTATGTCATAGCATTGGTACATAGAAGACTGTATAACACTATGCCTATGTCTGTATCTGTTGTCACACCGTGAGTGGATTGTCCGCCTTTAATGATGTCATAGCGTGTGTATATGCAAGACAGTATAACCCTATGATAATGCATGTAGCTGTTGTTGGTAAGATGTGAAATATAAATTTCAAGGTTCAATTCATTCGTGTAGTAATTTCGTATATGTTCAACGCTCTTCATTCGTGCGCTTGTATTGTTAACATTCATTCATAATGAGTGTCCCTTTAGAGTGTCTTGTGTTCCTTTAAGATTCAAACACCAATATTACATCACGTCCCTTGTTTCGTGTCACTTTAACTCCTTGAGTGTATTGCCCCTTCGAATGATGTCATAGCGTGGGTACATGTAAGATAGTATAACACTATGACTATGTCTGTATCTGTTGTTGGTAAGATGTGAAATATAAATTTCAGTTCATTCGTGTAGTAATTTCGTATATGTTCAACGCTCTTCATTCGTAAGAGTAATTACCAACTGGAAGTTGTACTATTTTTGATAAACATCGGATTTGCTCATCAGACGATAAGCTGACAATATTTACGCATGGTCTAATTAGATTCATGCATAAATGTAAGGTAATTTTTGTTATGGTCAAGTTTTTTGTTAAGACCATGTTCTAACATAGATCGATAAATAAGTTAAAGGTCATTATATTCCACAGTCAAATCTATTGGTGATCGAATTTGATAACTATTTTGGAACAAATAAGAGTATTATTTACGTGAGATCAATGAGTCCAATTATTATAAATAATAAATTGCAGGCATCGGTGGATACCCGATTGCCACATTTAGTGATCACGTGATAAACTGATAAAATGTCCAAGTGACGTACTATAATGAGCAAAAAAAAATGAGTTGACCTTCGGCTTCGTCCCGATTGGGTACTGAGCTGACACCGGGGATAAATTGACCAATGACTGCCCTTGTATCCTTTGACAGATATGCGTGCGCAGACTCGTTTGATGTTCGCTATCGCATTACTATGTTTTAATAGCCGAGCCTTCACTACTCGTCTGACTCTCTTACCGACAAGACCTGTCTACACAGTACTTCTCCGGCAGACTATTCATCCACTGATAGGCCTACATACAGGTATGCCCATTTTTTTGCTCATTTGCTCATTTTTATTGCTCATTTGCTCATTTTATTGCTCATTTTTTTGCTCATTTGCTCATTTTTATTGCTCATTTGCTCATTTTCTTGCTCATTTGCTCATTTATTTGCTCATTTGCTCATTTTTATTGCTCATTTGCTCATTTTCTTGCTCATTTGCTCATTTATTTGCTCATTTGCTCATTTTTATTGCTCATTTGCTCATTTTCTTGCTCATTTGCTCATTTTCTTGCTCATTTGCTCATTTTTTTGCTCATTTGCTCATTTTTATTGCTCATTTGCTCATTTTCTTGCTCATTTGCTCATTTTTATTGCTCATTTATTTGCTCATTTGCTCATTTTTATTGCTCATTTGCTCATTTTCTTGCTCATTTGCTCATTTATTTGCTCATTTTTATTGCTCATTTTCTTGCTCATTTTCTCATTTTTTTGCTCATTTGCTCATTTGTATTGCTCATTTGCTCATTTATTTGCTCATTTGCTCATTTTTATTGCTCATTTGCTCATTTTCTTGCTCATTTGCTCATTTTTTTGCTCATTTGCTCATTTTTATTGCTCATTTGCTCATTTATTTGCTCATTTGCTCATTTTTATTGCTCATTTGCTCATTTATTTGCTCATTTGCTCATTTTTATTGCTCATTTGCTCATTTTCTTGCTCATTTGCTCATTTTTTTGCTCATTTGCTCATTTTTATTGCTCATTTGCTCATTTATTTGCTCATTTGCTCATTTTTATTGCTCATTTGCTCATTTTCTTGCTCATTTGCTCATTTTTATGCTCATTTGCTCATTTTCTTGCTCATTTGCTCATTTTTTTGCTCATTTGCTCATTTTCTTGCTCATTTGCTCATTTATTTGCTCATTTGCTCATTTTTATTGCTCATTTGCTCATTTTCTTGCTCATTTGCTCATTTTCTTGCTCATTTGCTCATTGATTGGTGCATACTCAAGAGTCATAGACCTAACATCCAATGTACGTTAATGGTGTCATAGCGTGGGTGCATAGAAGACTGTATAACACAATGCCTATGTCCGTATCTGTTGTCACACCGTGAGTGGATTGTCCGCCTTTAATGATGTCATAGTGTGTGTGCATGCAAGACAGTATAATACTATGATTATATCTGTAGCTGTTGTTGGTAAGATGTGAAATATAAATTTCAAGGTTCAATTCATTCGTGTAGTAATTTCGTATATGTTCAACGCTCTTCATTCGTGCGCTCGTATTGTTAACATTCATTCATAATGAGTGTCCCTTTAGATCGATAAAATAAGTTAAAGGTCATTACATTCCACAGTCAAATCTATTGGTGATCGAATTTGATAACTATTTTATTGGAACAACTAAGAGTATTATTTACGTGAGATCAATGAGTCCAATTATTATAAATAATATATTGCAGGCATCGGTGGATACCCGATTGCCACATTTAGTGATCACGTGATAAACTGATAATATGTCCAAGTGACGTACTATATGTATGCATTCTGATCCGCTGTCGTTATTCATTCCATAACGTAATGCCTCAGGCCAGTCGAAAATTGGTTGCTCGTCATCTTCATTATATTGAAATTTTGGAAGTTTTTGAAATTTTTGAAATTTTTGAAGTTTTGGAAATTTTTGGAGTTTTGGAAATTTTGGAAGTTTTGGAAATTTTGGAAATTTTTGGAGTTTTGGAAATATTGTAAGTTTTTGAAATTTTGGAAATTTTGGAAGTTTTGGAAGTTTTGGAAATTCTGGAAATTTTGGAAATTTTTGAAATTTTTGAAATATTTGAAAGTTTTTGAAATTTTGGAAGTTTTTGAAATTTTGGAAGTTTTGGGTTTTGAAAAAATATTTTGGGTTTTTGATATTTTGGGAATATTTTAGTACAACCAATTTTACCCTCAAACAATTTTACCCTCAAACAATTTTTAGACCCAAAGATTCTATTTTTAGATGTGACGCGAACGAGACCCTATATCTTCTCTTATAAAGGTTCCCTGAAGAACCATGTTCATATTATGGTTCTCTTAAGAACCATCTTGGGGTTCTTCTGTTGAACCTTGTGATATGGTTCTTCAGTAGAACCTTATGATGGGGTCCTTTGAAGCACCAAATAAGGTGCTCCTATTGTGACAAGGCGAAGAACCGTTTTGGGTTCTCTGAAGGACTTCTGGTTCTAAGAGTGTAACTTTTTTTACAGCCTGGAGTTTGACCACTGACCCGAGTTCGGCTCCTCGTAATGTGAACGAGTTCAATTATATTTCTCCTGTTCCTCAACCTGTCCCACAGGCAATGGATACAGCTCCTGCAGTATGGAGGGTTATTAGGGTCACAATTCTAACTTCACATTTTAATTCTAACTTAACATTTTAATTCTTATATTTTAATTCTAATTTAACATTTTAATTCTAACTTAACATTTTAATTCTGATATTTTAATTCTGTTTACATTCTATTTTCATTCTATTTACATTCTATTTACATTTTATTTACATTCTATTTACATTCTATTTACATTCTATTTACATTCTATTTACATTCTATTAACTCTAACTTAGTCTTTTAATTCTTACTTAATATTTTAATTCTAACTTAACATTTTAATTCTAACTGTACATTTTAATTCTAACTTAACATTTTAATTCTTATATTTTAATTCTAACTGTACATTTTAATTCTAACTGTACATTTTAATTCTTATATTTTAATTCTATAATTGTTGAAATTGAAATGAGCATAAAACGGATCTCAGAATTGAAAGGCAAAAATTAAAACAAACATAAAATGGATTCTAGAAGTTGTAATTGTGACCCTAATAACGCGCCTGCACTTCTGTAACAATTATAACGAAATGGGTCGCTGCGATCGGACGGCGGGACATGACAATCTGCGGAATGGGATGAAACATGGAATAAAACGACAATCTGCGGAACAGAATTTCAAATTGCGTGTAACGGCCGATATCTCGAGGAATACAACACGTAGATGGTTCCTGTTTGTGGCTAACGAAAGGTCCACATTCGCCCTATCCACACATAGTAACCCCGCCACTGACCGGACACCAGAAATTGCATTATTTGGTTGACAACTGACCTAACATGAAAGTTGTCGAAATCAAGGCCGTGGAACAGCTGTAGAAATGCATTTTTACAGCGATAACGCTATGCACACAAGCAGACTTGGTATTAAAACGAAGTTTATCACCTAGTGCATAGCAAGAGACCGATTAACCCACCCATGCGAAGGTGCCATGAAACACGAAAAACTGCGTTCGACGTCAATGTTTAGAATTTAGATTTCTCGATGAATACGCAAGCAAACAACAAGTGTTAGTTACCAAATGACACAGAGGAATACTGCGCATTCGTTTTAGCTACACTATGGCTGTTCGAATGATGTAATTGAGAAATCGCAAACACGCTAAAAATAGAGTCGATGTTTACAATAACAGGATCGATTTCAGCTGATATATTCCATATAATAGGGCGTATAGTATATAAAAATGTAGGATTAGACACAGGGAATGTAATTTTGTCCAAATAGGTCCAATTACCACGCAGTGAAATTGTAGCAGAAATTCGCTCCAAGAAAGAGCGCTACTTTTTGTCGTAAAAAATAGAATGGCCGACTGAAGACCTTTTATCGTTCCAACTAAGCCTGTTTTTAGCAGCACTTCATCCACAAAATACGAATATACACCATGTATCAGAAGACGTATCAAATGTGATTTTTAAAGGTACTCAATCCGATAAAACTCCTCTCAATTACTATTTCAATGGCTTCGGGGGTCAAAAATATCTGATTCGAGTCGAGGAAGTCACCCATCAAAGCTCAGATTTGTTAGATATCGATTTTAGAAATCTATTATTTTTCATTATCGGGAATACTTTCTGGCCCAGAACTCAGTCAAAATTGCGTTATTATTACCACTTGATTTTAGAGTTATCCATCCTTGTCTGTTTGAATATTGTTTTGGTGTACACATCTCGAGCACGATACGAAATTGACGGCAATTATTAGTACTCATCTCGAGAACATAACAAATTTCAAAAATCAATATTTAATAACTCTGAGCTTTGTTTGATGGGTTCCTCGACTCGAATCAAATATTTTTTACCCCCAAAGCCAAAGAAATAGTAATATAGGACCCTCTGATCGGATTGTTGTTGTTGGAATCTGTTGAGATGGGGACCCTCTGTTCGGATTGAGTACCTTTAAACATCGAGTCTGTTTTTAGCTGTTTTCATCGGCGCGTGTTTGCGAGTTATCCATTACATTATTCGTACTAAAACAGCCATACTGTAGCTAAAAACGAATGCGCATTATTCCACTGTGTCATTTTGGTACCTAACACTTGTTGTTTGCTAGCGTATTCATCGATAAATCTAAATTCTAAACATTGACGTCGAACGCAGTTTTTCGTGTTTCATGGCACCTTCGCATGGCTGGGTTAATCTGTCACTTGCTGTGCAATAGATGATAAACTTCATTTTAATACCAAGTCTGCTTGTGTGCATATCTTTCTCGCTGTAAAAACGCATTTCTACAGCTGTCCCACGGCCTTGATTTCGACAATTTCATGTTAGGTCAGTTGTCGACCAAATAATGCAACTTCTGCTGTCCGGTCAGTGGCGGGGTTAATATGTGTGGATAGTGCGATTGTGGGCCTTTCGTTAGTCACAAAAAGGAGCCCTCTACGTGCTGTATTCCTCGAAATATCGGCCGTTACGTTACACGCAATTTGAAATTCTGTTCCGCAGATTGTCGTTCTATTCCATATTCCATCCCATCTCGCTTTTTGTCATGTCCCTCCGTCCGATCGCAGCGACCCCTTTCGTTACAATTGTTACAGAAGTGCAGGCGTGTTATTACGGTCACAATTACAACTTCTAGAATCCATTTTATGTCTGTTTTAATTTTTGCCTTTCAATTCTGAGATCAGTTTTATGCTCATTTCAATTTCAACTTTTTAAATATAATATTTTAATTCCAACATTAGACCTTTTTGTAGTAGATTTAAAATATTAAAATAAAACTATTAAGTTAGAATTAAAATATAAGAATTAAAATGTTAAGTTAGAATGAACATAGAATGTAAATAGAATGTAAATAGAATGTAAACAGAATGTAAATAGAATGTATAAGGTAAGCCATGACTAATTAAAATGGGTGCTTTCAGAACATTATCATAGAGCTAGTGTTATCACAGCACTATAAGTGATCGGGATTCATGCATGTCGATGAATAGACTATACGATGCTGGTGGATATGAGGATCTGAAGTCGTGTTTACGAGGATATTAAGTCGTGACCCCGAGAATATGAAGTCGTGTTTACGAGAATATGAAGTCGTGACCCCGAAAATATGAAGTCGTGTTTATGAGGATATGAAGACGCGTCATACAGGCCAAGAATATACGCGAGTTATATTGTTATGGGAAGACTACAGTAGGCCTACATGTCCACACCGTCACATTGATCGACGACTGCCAACTTTCTGAACAAATGTTCCGACGTGTCTACAGGCCTATGCAAAGAAGAGCTCGACCACCTCAGTCAACTTATATTAATTGTCAACCATTCGTTCATATCAAACTTCATTATTCTCATTATACTCCGTCCCTATTTCCAAAAGCAAAAATATTGAAGAGAATTATCCTCGAACGGTCAATTAACCTCTTTCAGAATGGTCTGGATTAATTCCAGGGAATATATAGAACTATATATTCCCTGATTAATTCATTCGGCAAACCTCGTCAGATTCCGTCACCTTGGCCCACAAAGGTCACAGGTCGAGGAGTTCAGAATGGGATTAATTATTTCCCTTTCCAGCGCCGTCTTCTGACGTCTGCGTTCGATTTCGTGGTATCTTCAAGGTCGTCTGCTTTATTTTTATCGTCTGCTATACTACTGAGTAGGATAAAGCTTTAAACATTCCCATTCATCATTTTAACATTAAGTATATTAATTAATATACTAATACGGTACGCCTATAACTATACAAATACAATATCAAGTAATTTACTAATGAAGTAATAACATGATTTTCAAGGGCGTTAATAATAATAACGCCGTTATGGTTCAGTAACGGCCCGACAGGAATGATTAACAGCCCGAGTTTGTCTCGGGCAGCTAAACGGCTAATATTCCGAGGGCTGTTAATCATTCCGGGAGGGCCGGTACTGAACCATAACCGTGATAACGCCCTTGAAAATCATGTTATTACTATTGTTATCACAGGGCCGTTAACTTAATGATTTACTAGTACTTAATGACTTCATAAGTCTTGATAAGACATAACATTTCACTGGGCTGTTAATGACTTCATCATGTTCATGACATTGTTTATTTCAATTAAAGTCCAATATTATAAGTTACAGGGCGAGTTGTTGTCGGATACGGTGTCATATGAGGCGAAGTGAGATTAATTATCGGGCGAGGCTCTAGCCGAGCTCGATATTAATCTCGCTGAGCCTCATATGTCACCGTAGACGGCAACAACGAGCCCTGTAACGATTTTATCATGTCACCC
Organism: Siphonodentalium dalli; assembly: GCA_032622095.1. Classification (NCBI taxonomy): domain Eukaryota; kingdom Metazoa; phylum Mollusca; class Scaphopoda; order Gadilida; family Siphonodentaliidae; genus Siphonodentalium; species Siphonodentalium dalli. Next base: position 58,076,517 of record CP136063.1, read on the forward strand.
ACATATAATGTTTTCCGTGTGAGATTTGAATTACTTATACGAAGTTCATTACCTGCTAGTAAGTAAATTTGTTGTCTATGGCTATTAACTTATGTAACGTCACAGTGACGCGTCATGGGCGTTGAACGTCAACGCATTGAGTCAATGGCTAATCACCAGAATCAGGACAACAAACTTGAGTTTGATAGTTAATTTATGAGTGTTTAGAATTTCTCAAATATATCACATGCAGGTTTTGGTATATGGTGCGATGTGTTTAAATTAACAGAACTTGATTTCCGACATATATCCATTTTCTTGGCGCCAAAATACACCGAAAATATACCCGAGGCGGCAGAGTTCCATGAAAAACAAAATGGCGGACATCGACCCCATATGGGAACCTAGCCCGTCCCATATGGATTCCATATGGGACGGGCTACAAAGATGACGACCCCATGTCTCCTGATATGCTTCTACCAACGGAGCGTCCTCATTGGTCGATCCAACCAGGTGACATGATAATTATATATGGGCCTTTTTGTGGGGTGGGGAAGAAGGGGGTAATAATAAAAACATTTTTTCTTCAATTCAATAAATCTTTCAACTTTGATTCTCAAATCACAACAGAATAATAAGATTGTCACTTCAACGTTCACTTTAAGTTTAACATGTCTTTATTTCAATAAATACTGGATTGTGCCTAAAACGGAAGCGCAAATTTAATTGAGAAGGGAGGTAATTCTGCAGCGCATATTTTCTGCGGGCCGCTATTGAAAACTTAATGAAAAGCACGATCTAATATCGGCCCGCGGCCCGCAAATTTGCCAAAAATGCCGAGTGTTACCTCATTTCGAACGCCCGGTATAACAGTGCTAATGGCCTAGAGAACGCCCTATAAAGTTATAATAATTTATTAATTACTGATGATGGCGATACATGTAATTTTGGTGCATGCATACACCATTTACTATGATTTAGCACTGTACTCTAAGAATAAGACTGATCAGTCTCAGGTGCCTAATAATAGTGTTGGGTGGGAATGTAGGCTGAAATTAATAATGGTAATGTCTGGGAGGCCCTTTTCACATTTATTATTATGCCCCCGACTTGAAAAGTCAGCGGGTACCGGTATATAGTCGACGTCTCCGTTCGTCCGTACAAACATTTTGCATTATTGTTCAGCAACCACTTGGCAGATTTAGCTGTTATTTGGTATGGTGATAGAGCAGCATGGGGGAACAGCTACATGCATAGAGCGGGTTTCGTCCACCCATTTTTACCAGAGTTGTGGCCCTTTTTTTACTTAGAAAATTAAATTTTTCTCTTGTTTTATTGGTTTCCAGATGATAACGTGAGCTTTGGTGGTACGATTGCAAATCCCATATTTTTGTGGATCAGTTATATGAAAATACATGTCAAGTGCGAATTTCGGTATGATCTGATAATTTTTGCCAGAGTAATGGCCCTTTTTTCAACTTCGAAAATTTGAATTTTGTCCGTCCGTACAAACATTTTGCATTATTGTTCAACAACCACTGGGCAGATTTAGCTGATATTTGGTATGGTGATAGAGCAGCATGGGGAAACATGCAGCTACATGCATAGAGCGGGTTTCGTCCACCCATTTTCACCAGAGTTATGGCCCTATTTTTACTTAGAAAATTAAATTTTTCTCTTGTTTTTTTGGGTTTCCAGATGATAGCGTGAGCTTTGGAGGTACGATTGCAAATCCCGTATTTTTGTGGATCAGTTATATGAAAATACATGTCAAGTGCGAATTTGTGTATAATCTGATGATTTTTGTTTTTTTTTCAACTTGCTTGTTTCCATATCGCTTGTTTTTGGGTTTCCGGAATTTCTAGTACGAACTTCTTCTGGAATGGTCATATAGACCTCCTCAGATATCCGCAGTTTCGTCCATGCTTAATCCGAATTGCTACCATTGGGGGCAAATGCCACGCGACAGCGTAACTCTTGTTTATTTAAGCGCAAATATTTGCGCTTATGTGCAAATATTTGCGCTTAAGCGCAAATAACCTCTATCATTTGCGCTTAAGCACAAATAAAAATTAATATTCATTGATTCCCCCCTGAATTATTTTTAAATGGCACAGGCCTAAACACATCACTCAAGTCTATATAGGCCCACCATATGAGAGGGCTCCTCCCCCTCCTGGAATCCAGTTTTAAAATGACGCTGGAATCCGGAATCCAGCTTTAAATTGACCCTGGAATCCGGAATCCAGTTTAAGAAACAAATACTGATTTAACGTTCAGTTTACATGATATTCAATACAATGGAACCATGGTCACCATGGAAACAAGCCTTTGGCTTTATGGTGTTATGGTAAGAGTACACAGTCTGACCCCCCGCTATAGTATCTTATGCGCCGCAGGCGCCCCTAGATCATTAGAGTATTTATGTAGTACCCACCCACCACCCCATCCCGCCACCCATAGTATCTTATGCGCCACAGGCGCTCGTATACTGGTAAGTATGGTAAGAGTCAGCCCTGGGAATTAGCCTAGGCAATGGGCAATGCCTAGGTAAAAGCAGAGGCAAAATCAGTTTGCCTAGGCAATTATATTGCCTAGGTAAAATTAATATTCATTGATTCCCCCCTGAATTATTTTTAAATGGCACAGGCCTAAACACATCACTCAAGTCTATATAGGCCCACCATATGAGAGGGCTCCTCCCCCTCCTGGAATCCAGTTTTAAAATGACGCTGGAATCCGGAATCCAGCTTTAAATTGACCCTGGAATCCGGAATCCAGTTTAAGAAACAAATACTGATTTCACGTTCAGTTTACATGATATTCAATACAATGGAACCATGGTCACCATGGAAACAAGCCTTTGGCTTTATGGTGTTATGGTAAGAGTACACAGTCTGACCCCCCGCTATAGTATCTTATGCGCCGCAGGCGCCCCTAGATCATTAGAGTATTTATGTAGTACCCACCCACCACCCCATCCCGCCACCCATAGTATCTTATGCGCCACAGGCGCTCGTATACTGGTAAGTATGGTAAGAGTCAGCCCTGGGAATTAGCCTAGGCAATGGGCAATGCCTAGGTAAAAGCAGAGGCAAAATCAGTTTGCCTAGGCAATTATATTGCCTAGGTAAAACAAGTTCATTGGGTTTCTAAAATTGATTTGTGTCTATCAGAAATAGAACCTCTTTAGCCAAAATGACTTCCTTAAATCACTCTTCACATATATTGTCCTAAATTGTTTCCATGGCACTGGGCCATTAACTAGCTACCCATATGGGCACTAGTTTTGGAGATGATTTGTGGAATGTATATATATGATGAGTAGTGGCCTGGAGATGTTCTCCAAAATAACTAAGCATTTCAGGTTATTATTGAATCATATTTATTTGAGATGGCAATATTGTTGCAAAATTGCCTAGGTAAAATCTGTTTATTCCTTGGCCGATTTCTTTCACCTAGGCAGAAATATTGCCTAGGCAAATTTTCCTTAATTCCCAGAGCTGAAGAGTACACAGTCTGACCCCCTGCTATAGTATCTTATGCGCCGCAGGCGCCCCTAGATCATTAGAGTATTTATGTACAGGCACTCGTATATAGGTAGTACCCACCCACCACCCCTAATTCGACCCCTAATCTGTCTCAGGGTACATATATATGACCGTCGATGATGACGTTCCAAGCTCCCGTGACTGCGTGAGTATGACAGTAAACAGTACTCACTGTGTAAGCTGTGGGTGGTCGGAGTGTTCGAAAGTAATCCCCGGACGTTGGTCCATTCCGTTTCCGTGTCGGCAAGAAGAAAGCGACCACTGGGGTCATCTTCCTCTCTGGCTATCCTTCGCACAGCGACGTGCATTAATTTGGTACAGGCTGACCCCCCCCCCCCCCCCCCCCCCCTGGCCTTCACCCAGGAGTCAATAGCATATTTCTCCTTTAACATTGCTTTCAACTCAGACAGTTTTACAGTGTTGCTCAGTTCAGCAACAAAACTCCTCATCTCGGGGCGAGTTCCATCCCAAAATGACAACCTACACGCTGTTTCTAGCAGCATACCAGAAACACGCGAAATTTATGGGAATCCAATTTCGATGCAATGGCCTTGACACTAATTAGGAACTGTAACTCTTGCCGGTTCCGGTAAATCTACACTTTGGACAACCGCCGCAAATAATGACCGGAAAAATAAAGAGCACCATATACAAACGAATGTATATGGACTAAGTCCTATAAGAGTGTGCATCAGATTGGATCCCATATAAAATTCATGATATTATGATCTATTATGACCAATTGAGGAAGTTCAGAGGAACCAAATCACAATATTTCACCCGAAATGGAATCCGTTTATATAAATACATGAATCCGGAATCCAGCTTAATTTGTGTCTTGAATCCGGCGTACGGGTCCAAAATGGGTCGAATCCGGCGTACTAAAAGGGGGGGAAGGGGCCCTCATATGATTATGAGGGAAGCAATCCCCCAGTAGCCCTCTTAATTCAGATTGTTTGGCTTCGGCAATCCGCTGCGGCAACAGTATGCCGTGGCCCAGTTTGCTTCAGCAAATTGCTTAGGCAATGCTGATTGCCGTAGCCAATTATAAAGGCTGCCCCAGTAACCCCTAGATCCCTTTTATGACATGGAAATGGTATAGATCTGTGCAGGATATGTCTCATTTATAAAATATACTTGATCTCTGTGATGGAGACACAAATTCTTGGTGACAGGGATGCTGATAATATGAAAATAGGATTTTTCCCCCCATTTCAAGTCAATAAGTACACCATATGAAGGGAGCAAGCCCCCGGTAACCCCTAATTCCCTTTTTATAGCCATGGAAAAGGGGGGGGGGGTCGGAAAAAAAATTACAGGATACAAGGACCAGGTGGGTGGGTGTCCCCCGAGCCCGGAATGCAGATGTTTTCTGATGTCATGCAATTTTTTTCCAAAATCATTTCTAAGACAAATTACAGCTTCAAAATGAATTGAAACAATCAGATTCATATAGTAGTGCATGTTATAGCCTCATACAAGTGAGGGGGGGCTCTATATTTTATTTTTTTGCCCACAAATTCTCCCTTTAACCCTTTACCCAACAGAACGGCCCTGTGTCAATGCATTCTCTTATATATGCGAGTCGACCATAGGTCGCCTCGCATATATAAGAGAATGCATTGGCTTAACACATTAAAAATTATAAAATTGTTAAAGAATGTAAGAAAAAAAGGTAAAAAGTGTTAAAAACAGATTTTTTTTAGGCCAATGCATTCTCTTATATATGCGAGGCGACCTATGGTCGACTCGCATATATAAGAGAATGCATTGGCACATGGCATAACTGTAACTATCACAATGTGGTCAAGGAGCCGGTTCCAATGATATCCATATTTGTATGGTTTTATTGAGACAGACCCAAGATAATTTAGGCTGTTGCAGCTTTATTTGGCCGGTTTTGGCCGGTTTGTTGGGTAAAGGGTTAACAGTTGAAACCATGGGGTGGGTCCGGTTTTGGTCGAGGAAAAAAATTGCAATGAAAAAAAAATCCATTCTCATCTTTTCTCATAGTTTATCATGGTTTTTAAAAACTTATTATACATAGAGGATACCTGCGTGTTTTGAGTGAATACCGGAAGTATGTCATGAGTGGTCACAGTGAGATATAACATATAAAACTGTATACAACTGCATACAACATAAATAATGTAACATCAGTACAACAAAATACATAAATAGTAACTAACATAGAAATTCATATCGCAGTTCTTGGTTCCCTCATTCCTTGAAATCCCACTGGAAACCCTAGTACTTTTAAATAAATACCGGTAAAGTATGACCCATTCATTAGATTGATTTGCTGTCAATAAGACAAAAAGGCTCGAAGTAAATGGTCGATGTCGATACATGACTACAGTGACTTAAGTCACATAATAACGTGTTGTTCACTGATTGGAGCATTAAAAGGCTCCAGATTCAATCTCAGAGCATCTAATTTTAAAAATTTCCTGGGGGAGGCCCCCTGACCCCTCCTGTACTCTCCCCCCTCAGGCCTTCGGGAGATGCTTTCGGCATCTCTGGGATACTACTCGCCTCGACATTTTGTAGGAGAGCTACTCGCCACTCGCCTAGAATGATTTTAAGGGGAGCTCCTCATTGCTCACTAGTGATTTCACCATATGGAGAGGACTGGAACTGTGTTTATTTATATGGGAGATATAGCACAGTAGCAATGTTATATTTATTGCCTCCGAAACATGCCGAGCCGACCTGTCCTTAGAACATGCTTGGGACTATACAACACACCAGGTGCCTATTTTTAGAAGCAAATTTAATTTTTGAGACGGTGCAATTGTTTTTGGATTGGGTGGGATTCGAACCCCGGCCCACGACGGCGAGCACGCCTTGCGACTCAAAGTCCGACGTCAATACCACATGACCAGAAGCTCAAATGGCCACTGTACTGTGCTATATATCTCCTATATATATACTATAGAGACCTTAAAATGTGCATATACATGTAGTTTCCTAAGTGCCACATCAGAATACAGCAGCCATTTGAGCTTCCTTTTTTGGGGTTGCTTCGGTGGCCATGTGTAGAGCCCGAAGCCGCCATTGCATGCCGCCGCCAGCCATATTGGCCACAAGCCGCCACCAGCCATATTATCTCCAACGCCAGCCACATGAAAACTAGAGCTGAAACGGTTGACCCATTCCTCTAACCGGTTAACCATCGGGGTTAACCTGATTTCAACCGGTTAGCCGCTAATTTCTAGCGGACTTCTCTCACACTAATTATGTCGACATTATGCCATGCTCCAGGGACAAACCTAGGTGAGAAATAGTAGCTGAAATAAAGACCTTATTCACGACATTTAACGATATTCAAAAACACGCATTCACTGTTCTTTTGCTGGCTCTTGTGATGGGGAATGAGCAAGTGAAATTTGTGAATGGCAGAGAGGTCGCTTATTTGCCGTGATCAGCATATGTTTGGGCATTTGTAAAACGAGTAAAATAGTATGGGTATTGGTAAAACGAGTAACAAAACTATATATTAAAGATCTGTAATATATCATTATCATCATTGGTATATCCTCCAATGCATTATATATAAAGACAAGAAAGTAGTAACTATAAAACAAAAAGGAAGGTCAGTTAGGTCAGACTCGCAGTCCTATTCAGTATTCGAGCTATTCGTCGGTATCATGATAGCGGACACTAGTGTTGGGAGGTTATATAATTTCGGTTTCGGTTGTTTTGGTAAAAAAAAAAACCTGGTTTCGGTTTTAGTATGCAATCACTTAACATATAGCAATTACTGCCAAATTGAGTGTTAATTAGTCCCACAGGCACAACCAGTTACAGAGTAGCATGGGGCATCAATTTCCTTGATAAAAGGGAAGATCATTGAAGAAGTTTTGGGTTGCTTCAACTACGATGTCTGTTTGGTCACTCAATTGAATTGATCATATTAGATCACAACAGGGAGGAAGAACGGGAAGAGTGAAGACATTGTGCAGCTCAGCATGATCTCAATCTTCAAACTTTGTCGACTTACATAGTTTTTATAAACCCCACTGTAAAACAGTTTTATATATATAGTATGTCGTGGTGTGATTCCAATTTGAATCCATGTTGCTTCGTGCAGTATTAACTATTAAGTTATGAAAGCACCCATTGCCACACAACGCCACTTTTACGTTGTCACTTCCTTGTGTGCAATCAGACTTGATACACAGTGACTGCACACGTGCTTTTGTTGGAAGAAAACTTCAAAGGGTCGGAATTGATACTAAGTATCTGATACTACCGCGTGTACCAATTAATGCTTGCATTGCACTCTACTATCGGTGACACAGGATTTAGTATTAGTTTTGCATCATTTAACCTAATATTTTGAGGATTATTCACGTTCACATTCAACTGACAACGGGATGCGGTTACGTCCGGCCGGTTCATTTTTTTCTAACCGGTTACGTCGCTAACCGGATGCTAACCGGTTAACCGTCTAACCGTTTCAGCTCTAATGAAAACATCTCCGCCGCCGGAATTGTGAAATGGCTGAGCCATGGCATGGACTTATATGTTAAGGACATCTGTACTGCGAATCACAAATAACTAAACCGCATTGCCTAATATTGGCATTCTCGTATGGACACGGCATGGTCGTTACACTTTCAGAACACACGGGGCCTCTCATTGTGCATGGAATAGACTATTCCAATGCCTGCTTCCATATAACGGAGTGGCCAGGAGCATCCATTCAGTATTGAAAGGGTTTAAAGTATAAATTGTTTATTTCGACACGACTCAGTCTCAGACATCGCTGACATTTCCCATACAGAACTTTCTCATGAGAAGTTGTTAGAATCTTATAAGAATCTCATGAGAAGCATATTAGAAAGATATGCAAAGCAGAGAAATCTAACATGAACCTTGTGAGAACATGTTAGAAATCAATTTTCTAACCAAGGGTCTTATGTGAGAAAAATTTCTCACGTGAGAAATATGAGATCTCGTAAGAAATGCAGACTTTGAAATATTTCCACTGAACCGATAGTATATTTTTCTAAGTTGCAAATTCTAATTTGAGTTCTCATGAGAAAAATAGACTTTGAAATTATCATCCTTCAAGTAAGTTTTAAAAAAATTTCGGGGTTAAGAAATTTTCACGTGATTTCTTTGAAATTTTTTCACAAAAACTTATTGGATATTTTCAAAGTCAGAAATTCTCACGTTAGATCTCATAAGAAATACAGACTTTAAATTGTGTGGTCTCCAATTCCAGAAAAGTAAGCCAAGTGTGATTTTCTTACATGAGAATATGTTAGAAATAGGGTAGATATTTTAAAGTCAGATTTCAATGGTGGGTAAAATGATTTAATCTAGAACATGTGGTCTTGAGAAATCTGATCTGGTGTATGCTGGAGAATTCAAAATATAAAATGCGCCAAAACAGTTACTGGAGTTAACCTGTACATGTCAGTTGCTGTGCATGATTTAGACTGTAAATTATCTTTATATCTGTGCTAGAAGCTTAAGTTGTGTTATATTCACGAGAAGGGGAACATGGAGTTATATTTATTGTTTTATTTGTGGATATTCTTTAATGATAAGTTCCACAACATGGAATACACATTATACTAGGTAAGTGTAATATTTATATAAATGGCAGAGGGCTTTAGGCATCGCATCATGCATCTGGCATCATGGCAAGATTTTATGGCATGTGGTCTCTTGTGTTGCCTTTACTGCAGGTTCTAATATGTAATTTATCAACCAGGTAGACTACATGCAGTATACATGTGTATATATTAAAGTTGATTTAAATTTTATTTTCAAATATTTAAAATTATATTTCTAGAATAAATAATGATGGCCCATATCACATCAAATAAACTTCTGTTATTGTTAATTGATTCTAAGACAGAGTAAATGTTCAAATCTATTTGAACAAAATGAATGAATTTTAGGAAATAAACAATTTATGGCAGTTTTCATTGTTTCATGGAAGTGATTTTTACAGTTATTTGGAATATTCCACGAAGAGCAGTTAACATGTTGCAGTACGTGTACACATGCACACATGTTGAACAGCAATTGAAAAATTGGTTGATCAAATATTAAGAAAAGTTAAGTTGAAGTTTAGTGTGAGAATACAGATCTGTATTTGTACAATATAGATTCATCGCACACACAAATGCCTCTAAGATCAGGGACCCCAGAAGCAGAAAATGGTAAGGGGGCAAAAGCAGTCCGAAAGCCTGGAAATTCTCAATGACAGTGTTTGTTATTTTATAACCTTAAAAAGATGATAAATGACAGTGTTAAATTGTTAATGATACCAAAATGAATTTGGTAGCACATAGATTTGTTTGAATTAGATAGTCCTTATTTGTTATACTGGTCATTATATTTTGAAATATATAGAACAGGAATTTTTTCTTATATGCATGAAAAAAGGATTTTTCTCGCGAGAGAAATGATTCTTTCTCACGTGAGAAATGATTCATTCTCACGTGAGAAATGATTCTTTCTCATGTGAGAAATTATTCTTTCTTACGTGAGAAATGATTCTTTCTTACGTGAGAAATTATTCTTTCTTACGTGAGAAAAAATTATTTCTCACGTGAGGTTTTTAATATGCAAATTAGCAAGATTTTTTCTCACGTGAGAAAAAATTCTTACGTGAGGAAAGATTCTTTCTCATGTGAGAAAAAATTCTTATGAGATCTTGCTAATTTGCATATTAAAAACCTCACGTGAGATTCTAACGTGAGATTCTAACATGAGAATCTAACGTGAGATTCTCATGAGAATTATGTTAGGACATTTTGGTAAGGGTTGTCAATATATGTACATAACCCATAGAAGAGAATAGGAAAATAGTTTGAAATATTATATATCAATACTATCGGATTCAGCATCAAATGATGAATGCATATATCGCAAGATGCCAGTGATGATATAGCCGTCTGAAGTCGACAGAAGTCCCAATGTAACTTATACCGATTATATAGATGGGAAACTACATATAAATAGCAATCCCTGCCAGTCCTTTACTGACTCCTTCATGTACTTCGCCATAATGGAAAAGCCCAACACCAAAATAATGCACGTGGTCTGGACTTCTACGGGTTCACAACAAACGCCAAAACTAGCGGGTGTCTATGACCGGGGATTAGGACAATTTCTGAAACGAAATACGCTGAATGATAACGTCTCAGCCGGCTGAGCTGCCATATTTCGTCAGCCACGAATGTCGCGACTGAGCCGGCTTAGCTAGATAACCAGCCACGAAAATTGGTTGAGCCAGCCGTGAAAACTAGTTGTAGTGGCTTCGGGTCTAGCCGTGTGGTATTGACGTCGGACTTTGAGTCGCAAGGCGCGCTCGCCATCATGGACTGCGGTTCGAATCCCACCCAAGCAAGTAGATGTATAGCCTCCACATAATCCTCAGCACATTGAGGGCCATGGAGTATCAAGTAGATGTGCAATCCCAAAAGAATTTGCACTGTCTCAAAATCAAATTTGTGTTTATTTAATCAAATTGTTGGTGTTTTTACCTTACACATGCATATATTTTAACCTATTGCTAATAAGGGACACAACTATCCTGTTAAAATGGGTATTTTACCTTTGTAACCATAAATATTTGGGGTTTTAAAGGTTTGTCACTAGTTTTGTTGGCATATTTTTCAGCCATGTGCTTTGTTTGTTTATTTTTTGTGGGTGTTCCGGTGTAGACACAATGAGAGGCCCTTACCCTGCCAACAACACATTATTTAGTAGAATTTACAAGATTTTCATCAATTTTGGGGGTGGGTGTCCCATACCAGGGTGGAAAAAACTTACGCTCCCGGGGTGGTGGGTCCCCAAAACAGAAAAACACAAAATTTCCACCTTGTATCCGTAATTTATTTCCTGACCCCCCCCCCTGATGGAAATGGTATATATCTGTTCAGGAGATATCCCTTTAATAAAATATACTAGAGCTCTGGGAGTGAGACACCAATTCCTGGGACACCAGTGACAGAGATGCTGATATGCATATGGAAATATGTTTTTTCTTCAACTTCGAGTCTGTATGGGGCTATTACTATCATCGGGCCCATCATAATTTACTATGAGATGGACTCAATCATTCACAATCAGAGGGAAGTAAGCGAGTGTTAGCTATTTGCTCTTTAGCCCAAATGATTTGTGCTTAAGGCTTCCAGTGAAAAATCCAGGGATTTTTTGGGGACACCTGTTTTTGGGCAATGATATTCCGAAGGCATATCCTGAAGGCCTGAGCGGAGGAAGGTTTGGGAGTGGGTGACCCCCTGCTGATGGTGGGGGTGCGTTCTCCCCCTGGAATTTTTTGTTTAATCCATTGCATTGAGAGCTAAGGCCACAATAAAAAAATTGATAGATTTTCATCCACTTTTTATTGCCATGGTTTGGCGTCCGTCGTGCTTGTGTCCGTCAACAATTTCCTTTGGCGCGGGCTACAGTCGTACCTTTGGTTTGACCTTTATGAAATTTTCATGGCTTTTGACATTGACATGTAGATGGGAACGAGTCATTTTGGGGTCATTCGGCCAAAAAACATGGCCACTGGTGGCCATCTTGGGATTTCAAAATTCACTCCATTGGCGCGGGTCGTACTGTTTGTCTGATCATCATGAAATTTGTCATGGATGTTAATATTGACATGTAGATGGGAACGAGTCATTTTGGGTAGAGATGGGCGGTTTTGATTTTTTACGTTCGGTTTCGGTTTTTCTGGGAGAAAAAACCTTGGTTTCGGTTTTTTTTACTAGATAGTGAAATACATACAATTTGAGTATATACTTTCAAAGTAACTGTAATTAGAGTCAATAATGTCCCAATAACGTTGAATATTGAGGAAGGAAATGCGATCACAGGTAAACAACGGGACAAAATGCCGATGCAAACTGAATCCAACGCGATAAGATGATACAATTCGGTATTTAAAAAAATAAACACCCCCATCTTCACTATTTATCCCTTTCTGACATGTTTAAAACATATTTATCATATTATATGCATTAGTATCTGAGAATTCAACCGCAAACAGCAGCAAATTCACAACCAGCGGGCGTCCTTGACCTGACTGTAACAATTCTTGACACGTGCATGATTGACCCATATTCAATGACTGCGGTGTGATCGCTGTGATGTTGCGACATAGTTGGCAAGCTGCACATGGCTGCAAACTACTAAAATGAAGAAAACCATTATCATATAGTTGCTATATTAATAAACCATAGCTAGCTCAAACTGTAGTTCTAGCCTGGTGGACAATATAATCATAACTTAAAATCAACAGCTTACTCAGCTCCCTAACTGAGAAGAAATAGAATCACTTATAAATACTTCCAGGTGCAGTGCACACATCTAAAACTTTAAAAAGGAATCATAAGAAAATAACCGAGAGGAATAATAAGATACTAATGAACAAACAAGACTTTAGCATGCATGACTCACCAAAAACTGATAGAAGTTATCTTTGACATGGGGGTAAAGGCTAGTCAATACCATCATAAGTTTTGTAACCACATTCTCTCTCAAAATTAGAAACTATAATTTGCACAAGTGTCCTTAGTTACAACTTAATTGATGTCACAGATATGACATTTTAGACAAATTTAACAAGTTTGCAGAGGTAGTTTCTACAGAGTATTTAATTTAAAAAATATAAATTGCAGCAAGAAATCCGGTGGTATATGTACTCCATTTATATCATACTCTGGATGTACTAATGGACCGTTATACATGTACTTCACTTTGAATTAACTCACCTAACACGTGGCCTTGTTAAATTGCTAGAAATTATGTTTATTTTGGGTCCAGAAATAGATCGTTGTTGGATGAGGACATTGACATTTAAAAAAAAAAATTACCAGGTTTGCATGGAATTGTGGATTCAAATTTGTCAAACTTGTTTTTCTGTGACATATTATATATTATACTGTTAATGATGAAGAATAATGTCTAAGGAAGGGCACTATTTTCAACAAATTTGTTATTTCGATAATAGTGTTAAGATCTGCGATTTAAAGTTTTTGTAGCCCATGTGTACTGCAGGGGGTTTATACTAAAGTCTGGAACTTTCAGTTTCAGTCTGAAAATACCATTGCAGTTGTAGTGGGTGGATAAAATGGCAATATCGCCAGATATCACAGGACATTTTTAAAAGAGATATATTTATACATGTATACAAAATACTATTTTAACTGATACTGAGACCAATTTGTGATAATATATATATATGTACATTGTAATTATTTAAGTTTTAACCTACATTTAACTAAAATTTTGCCTCGAGATGTTTGGAAAGGTTTTGGAATTTCGTTGGATTGAGGTCTTGAAAAGATTTCTGAAAATCATGTAAAAATTTTGGAAAAGTCATGGATTTTCATTGTTGGTTTGGTGTATGAACCCTGTTAATTAAATATATCACGTGCCCTACTTGTACACTATCTTATTGAGCAATTCTATTTTTCAGAAAATAAACATGGAGTTTGCTGGACAGAGTGTAAACCAAGAATCTATTGAGCAAATGGGTGTCAAGTATCTTGCAAGATCACATTATACTCAAATGAGTCAAAAAGAAAAGGACAGATTTTACAATATCATGAAGGAATATGAAATGCTGAAGTGTTTGGGTGAGTTAAAGAAGTCTAGATACTGGTCCTGGCTGAAAACTGTTGTGGCCATTTGTGACTTATCTCGACCACTGGGGGGGGAACTTCTTGAGAAGTGATCCACTTTAGATTTTCCATCCAGTTCACCTCCAGTTTTGTCCTGTTCACTCGATGTTAATATAAAATAGTGGACACAAAAATGGTATGTACTATGTCTTTGGCGACTAAAGAAGGTTTTTTGATATATGTCAGTGGATGTGCCTAGAGGTGAACTATGACAAAATTAATGTTTATGTGTTGTACATCGTCCGATAAAGGTCACTTTATATATAATATTAATCGTTTTATTCTATAAAATAGCGCAAATGCTTGATTATTTTTTATTTCTATACTAAATGGACGTTCTTGTGTGGTAAACATACATGCTAATTGTTCATAGACATCCTGTCATTGAAATAAGTAGGTGTAATTGTTTAAAATGTGCACAAGATGCTCATATAATTGAATAAGGCGAGAGGTTATATATTGTCAAATTCACACAGTAACACAGTCCAGTTTTTTGGTTGTTCATATTGATATGCTCCAGTTCACACATTTGGGAATCAATCACTTACTTTATCCAGCATTGTACTAGTACCTGTAATTGGCATGTTCTTGTTGAAATTGTTATTTCGTGGCATGTAATTTATGTTGATGGTTAATGGTCTATTAATACAGTACTATGCATGGATACACATGTACACAGGTTACGTGTATTCTTTACGTGCGCTCGCGCAACAGTATGGCGATCAGACAGATTCGTTCGTAGCTTGGTGTCACACTCCATGACATCACCAAAAACGACGTAAAACCTTGTGACGTTCTGACATTTTTACTGTGCCGCGTTTTTGCTATGTTTATTTCATGTGTTGTTTTCGATTATTTGTTTGTCGCCGATATCGCCATTTGTCAGGATTCCCTGTTTCTATATTTAAAACTGGCATGCTCGTAGTGAGCCTCGATTTTTTCTCCCAGGTCAAAATACGTCAGAGTTATGACAAAAATATATCGACCTACATTTTCTCCATCAGAACTCTACATCAAAGAGTCTATAGACTCCTTCGGGACCTACATAGACTCCTTCATTTGGGTATTTTTACTTATAATTGGGAAGTTTTATCATTTTTGGTTCGTGCGAAGACCTCTTATTATCGTGCGGGAAAAGAGAGACATTCAAAACGCGATTTCGTAATTCGACGCAATAGGCTGAATAGCCTAACCTTCAGCCGAGTTCCGGGTCAAATACGACGAATGACGTAACACAAAACAAAACGCATGTGTTGACACAAACACCGTTTGAAGAGTTTATTATTACATAAAATGATCGTTATTGATTAATTATTGATATTTATTGTTGCATATTGGCTGCTATCAATATTTACACAAATGGTATTAATTATTTCTTATAATTGCTCCTTTGGTTAACTTTGACTATCGGAAAATGAAAATCAAAATATGCCGCTGAAAAAAATGTAATCGATATTAAAGTCTCATCCTTTCGGCAACATGGAATTGGTTTTAATTACTTAAATGATTAATGTAGTAATTTGCCTTTTATCAGTGATGAAATGAGAAATGGTAATTGTCTTTTTTTGCTAACATTAAATTAAATTAAATAAATTAAGTAAAATACAGTGAAATTATTTTTTAAATTATTGTTTATTACATTTTTGCGCACGTTGGCATCTCTCTGAGTGCATTCTAGTTATCTTTTGTAGTTATACTCCTGCAACGAGTTGTGGGGGTACACTGGAATCAACTTATCTGTCGTACCGTCTGTCCATCCGTCCATCCAGACTGATGTGGACACAATTTTGTGCGAGCTTTTATTCCTACAATTTTCAGTCAATTTAAACAAAACTTGGACAGATAATTTAGTACCATGGGAACATTTGCACCTGCGATTATGAGGTCTGTCTGACTTCTTTTTGTTGAGTTATCCCCCTTTTTCTCAACATGCAGAACTTTGTCCAAAATCAATTTCATGTCCAACTTTTTCTTATATATGCGAGTCTCCCATAGGGAACCTCGCATATATAAGAGAATGCATTGGCACATTGCTCTCACAAAATTTCAGGAAGCTCCAGTCATGAAAGACCATTTTGTCATCTATTAACACCTGAACTAGCCTGGACTATTTTCCGTTTTCATGTACACGTACCCCTAAAGTATATTTTACATCTATATATTGTTTTTCTTTAGCATACTATATATATTCCATTCCATTGTGTCACAACAAGTATATCTCTTCTTGTTTCCTATATTTATTCTTATTTTAAATATACTTTTAACCCTTCTATGACTGGAGCTTCCTGAAATTTAGTGAAAACCCTGTGCAAAATTATGCATTCGCTTATATATGCGGACTCCCATGGAATACTGGCATATATAAGAGAATGCAGTGGTACAGGGTCCCATTATGAAAGCGTTGAAAGTAATTATGCGGTTTGCCCACATAAAGAAATATATAGTCACATATAAATACAGTCCTTCCCAGGAGACGGGAGTGATTGCTCTCGCACCCGTACACACTCGTAATTTTCAATTCACGGGTGCTGAAATTCGCACCCGTCCCTCTTCGCAAAATACTAATGGAGACTGTAATTGTTGGTTCAATATTGAACTATTTTAAGGTTTATGTAGATCCTTTTATATCATCTCAGTTCAACTATGGCATATTAAAGTGTTACTAGACATAGATGTAGGTCTATTCCATAGGACTTTTTGGTTGAGCTAAAACCCAACATACAATTATAGTATGGGTGCCATATTACGCCTTCTGCATTACGGGAGCAAATAAATGCTCTTGCTGTGTTTTCCTCGTGGGAAGGACTGTAAATAAGATTCTTTGTCATATTTAATGACGTAAATTTAATGATATAACTTTTCAAACTATATCAATATCGGTGACAGACATCGATTCTTCTTCATTCCTCGTCTGTAGTGTACAGATAGACAGACAACAAACTGGAAGTCAAAAGTCAAGTTTGACCAATAATACACTTGGGTACAGCTGGTACTATTTCCTGTTATACTATGACCATTGTACATGTATATCATTATTATAGAATGGGTTTAATGAATCAGCTCTAGAAAATTTTAGGAAAAATGTCCCACAGCAAAATTAATGCACATGGCATTACTTATTGCCTTGGCCAATTTCGAGGACTGATGAAAGTAATAAGTTTTCGAATCATGTTATAATAATATAGTATTGATTATGATCTCACTGAAAAGTTACGTACCGGTAGTTACATGTATGTGCATCTATAAGATATATAATAAACCTATGACTTCTGAACAGAAACTCATTGGTTTCTTGTAATAGAATGGCATTGCTTGTTTCTGTTGCCAATTTCAAAGACGGTAAATCATGACATTTTGTCTTTCCGCAAACTTTGGCATAACAGCGATTTATCGGCTTTTCGCCTATCTAGAGACTTTGCTAGCTGACAGTAGAATCCTCATTTTTAAGAGTTTCAAATTTTGAGGAATAAAACAAGCCAGTTATAATTATTTCTAGTTATGGACAACATTTCTTGCGTAAAATTTTATTCTTATATTAAATAAATATTACCACTATTTCAGGGCTTCCTGTAGAAACGCCATCTTACTTAACATCACATAATGTTGAGCAACAACCAGAGAATACATCGGGAATATTGCTGGGCGCCTGCTCGTCATCAGGATTATTACCGGGGGTTTGCTCGTCATTAGGATTATTACCAGGGGCCTGTTCGTCATCAGGATTATTAACTGGGGTCTGCCCTGAGGGAGTGAATCCATCCATTACTCAAACCTTCAAACTTCCTGAGCCATTTCTGAAGCATTCTGACCATATGTGGGATAACAGTGAAACTGATGAGGAATGGACTCCTGACTCTGAATTGCAAAGGAAAAGAAAAGGTCAGAGCCAAACTAGTACTAGGTACATGTATTTGTTGGTTCAATTATTGAAATTTTTGTATACCCTCTGCAATAAAGTTGTGGGGGGGGGTGTATTACTGGAATCAGCTTGTCTGCTTGCAATCCAAATGTCCGTGGACACAAATTTGTCCTGAGTTTTCTAGAGCTGAAACGGTTAGACGGTTAACCGGTTAGAATCCGGTTAGCGACCTAACCGGTTAGAAAAAAATGAACCGGACGTAACCGCATCCCGTTGTCAGTTGAATGTGAAAGTGAATAATCCTCAAAATATTAGGTTACTGTAAATGATGCAAAACTAAATACTAAATCCTGTGTCACCAATAGTAGAGTGCAATGCAAGCATTAATTGGTATACGCGGTAGTATCAGATACTTAGTAGCAATTCTCGAACTGTCTGGAAGTGTCGGCGACCTTCAATCAATTCCGACCCTTTGAAGTTTTCACTGATCTTCCGACAAAAGCACGTGTGTAGTCACTGTGTATCAAGTCTGAATGCACACAAGGAAGTGACAACGTAAAAGTGGCGCAATGCGTGCTTTCGTATATACTGCACAAAGCAACATGGATTCAAATTGGAATCACACCACGACATACTAAAACAGTTTTACTGTGGGGTTTATTAAAACTAATGTAAGTCGACAAAGTTTGATGATTGAGATCAGCTGCACAATGTCTTCATTCTTCCCGTTCTTCCTCCCTGTTGTGATCTAATATGATCAATTCAATTTAGTGACCAAACAGACATCGTACTAGTAGTTGAAGCAACCCAAAACCCTCAAATAACTTCTTCAATGATCTTCCCTTATATCAAGGAAATTGATGCTCCATGCTACTCTGTAACTGGTTGTGCCTGTGGGACTATTTGACACCCAATTTGGCAGTAATTTCTATATGTTAAAACCGAAACCGGGGTTTTTTTTTACCAAAAAAAACGAAACGTAAATTCTATAACCTTCCAACACTAGTGTCCGCGATCATGATACCGACGAATAGCTCGAATACTGAATAGGACTGCGAGTCTGACCTAACTGACCTTCCTTTTTGTTCTATAGTTATTACTTTCTTGTCTTTATATATAATTCATTGGAGGATATACCAATGATAATGATATATTACAGATCTTTAATATATAGTTTTGTTACTCGTTTTACCAATACCCTTACTATTGTTACTCGTTTTACAAATGCCCAAACATATGCTGATCACGGCAAATAAGCGATCCCCCCTGCCATTCACAAATTTCACTTGCTCATTCCCCATCACGAGAGCCAGCAAAAGAACAGTGAATGTGTGTTTTTGAATATCGTAAATGCCGTGAATAAGGTCTTTATTTCAGCTACTATTTCTCACCTAGGTTTGTCCCTGGAGCATGGCATAATGTCGACATAATTAGTGTGAGAGAAGTCTGCTAGAAATTAGCGGTTAACCGGTTGAAATCCGGCTAACCCCGATGGTTAACCAGTTAGAAGAATGGGTCAACCGTTTCAGCTCTAGAGTTTTCTCAATCATTTTTTATGAAACTTGGCACAGACATCATCGGAACCTTTGCACCTGCGATTATGATGTTTGTCTCACTTTTTTTGTGGAGTTATGCCCCTTTTTCGACTTAGAAAATTCTTGCAACATTTGTTTATATTGTCCGAGCATTCATTCCTACATTTTTAGGTCAATTTTTTTTTTAAACTTGGCACATATATTTAGTACTATGGGAACTTGTGCACCTGCGATTATGACATCTGTTCGACTTTTTTGGTGGAGTTATCCCCCCTTTTCGAATTTTTATGCCTAGATTTTTATACCCACCACAGAGTTATTGCATGGCCTTCTTAACTTAGAATATTTTCATTTTTCTCAGTAATATTGTTTTACCAATTATATGCGGTGAAGCCTGGATGGTCCAGAGTTTTTCTCACTCATTTTTGAATAATTGTGCACCTGCAATGGGAATCTGTTATTTTATTATTTAAACCACAGGGGCCTGTAACACGCTCCGCTACACGCCCCCTTTTGCGCTGCCCATATACGCTGCTTCTATATACGGACCTGCTTCACGTTAATGGTAGTATAGTATAATGAGGCTTATTATTCTACCATTAACATGAAGCAGGTGCGTATATAGAAGCGGCGTATATGGGCAGCGCAAAAGGGGGGCGGGTAGCGGAGATTGTCACATGCCCCTGTGTTTAAACTTAATGTTTACGGACATGTGAAACATCTTAGTGTTTTTAAAACATTGGGACAGTCATACCTGTAGTTAAATGTGTATGCACATCAAAATATTATGCAATTGCAGCGTACATATTTAATTTATGATTTATCAAAATTCAAGTTGATTTAACTTAAAAGAGCTAATTTTATATTCGCTTTTGTTTTGTTTTTTTGCTTTTGTTTTTGTTTTTTTGTGGCATGGATTATTTCTGTCCAAATTGTTTGGGATGCCACTTTTTTGGAGACATGTGGAAATTCTCTATTTCAAGAATAAAGAAAGTTGTATAATATTGAGGTGCTTTTAGTGCCATTGCTAAAAATTGTTTGGGAATCTGCGGATTATTTTTAAATTATGTCAGTTCTATTTTACAGGCACCAAACAAAGATTCAGATTGCCAGCGATTGGTGTGGATCAGGAAATGTCACATATAAAGCAAGTGACGAATGAGGAGATAGTTATTGATGACACTGAGGTGAGAAAAATAATTATTTTCCACTTAATTGTTTGTACAGATCAGTTTTTGTTTATAAAAGGACACGGAGTGAATCCTGATATAAATATAGGGTGGTTGGGGTTGGGGACAATGGGGGCGGGGCATAATTGCCCCATCAGAAGAAATTTGATTTTGTCAGTAGCCATTTTCTTGAACCTGAGTCAAGCTTCATACAGAAACCAAATGCAACTTGGGTATCCCCCTGGCAATGCTCTGAAATTTTTTGGACTGTTCTCTGAGAGTCAATCTGTGGCCTGTTGTTGGCATCCGTCTGTCAACAATTTCCTTAGGCTCACCCTACAGGCTGCATCCCTCATCTAATCATCATCAAACTTCATATGGATCTTCAGGGTGACCTCTAGATTTTTTAATTTGTTTAAAAAAAACCTGGTGCCATCAGCCATCTTGGATTTAACTTTTTGCATGACTAAATATTTGGCACACCCTACAGGCCACATCCCTCATCTGATCGTCATCAAACTTCATGCGGATCTTCGGGGTGACCTCTAGATGAGAGCCATTGATTATTTCTTAAATTCTTTAAAAACATGGCCACCAGCAGCCATTTTGGATTTCAAATTTGCAGCCCGAACATATTGGAGAAATGTTCTATAAATTTACTGCCATGATTAGGATCACCTCTTTATGAAAGCTATCAAATTTTAACGATTTTCAATTGTAAACATTGGCCGCCGGCAGCCATATATTTTACTCTTTGCATGACCAAATCCTTTGGCACACTCTACTCAGCATTGCTCAACAACTGGGGTAATAATGTGAAGCGCTTAGGGTGCCTTACTGTAATGTCCTAAATAATCAACTCCTTAAGCACAGCAGAATTATGGGTAATTTTTCAGGATTTAGTCGGAAATATGGCTTGTTGCCAATCATTGGAAAGCTCTCAGTGAGGTCACCCTGAATATCCTTATGAAGTTTGGTGATGATTAGATGAGAGATGTGGCCTGTCAGGAAGCAAATTACTTTTGAAAATTTGATTAGCAAATAACCTCACATTGACATGATTAGATAGCATTGTTCTAAAATCATATAAAATTCATACCAAATTGCATAAATTGGGTAGCAAATTGCGATGCGATACCAGTTAATTTGCTCCCTGTGGCCTGTCGGTTGTGCCAAAAGATTTAGTCATGCAAAGAGTAAAATCCAAGATGGCTATTACACTGCTAGATGCAGAAAACTGAAATTGAATGTCAGATATGCACATAGGTTAAAGGTACTCAATCAGATCAGATGCTTCTAAATTACTATTTCTTTAGCTTCGAGGGTAAAAAATATGTGATTCGAGTCGAGCAACCCACCCAGCAAAGCTCATAGTGATCAGAATTCGATTTTTGTAGTTTGTTATTTCATGAGATATGTAATAATATGTGGCCCAGAAACATGTGGTCAAATTGCGGATGAAGATGTATAACTCTAAAATCAAGTGGTAATTTATACGGTCAAATTTTGTGATACTTCGGTGATAATTCGGCCATATTTTGTTGAACAAAATGTTGATAAATAACAAGTCGTGGGAAATTTTGTACCATAGTTGACCATGGTTAGCATTATTTTGTTGCAATAAATCAATTCTGATAACTAAAGCATCTTTTGAAGAAATGTTGTTGTACATGTATCTTGATGGTATGGGGTCCGTCTGATCGGATTGAGTACCTTTAAAACAACAATAGACCTCTACACGATTGACTCATTTAACTTCTGTTTTTACAGCGAACAGCGACTGATTACAACATGCGGCCCATTCCCAGGAAGCATTATATGAATGTGGACGTCTGCAATGATGATGACCTGAATTGTGAGTAATGCTGGTAAATAATAATAAAACATTCCCAGGAAGCATTATATGAATGTGGACGTCTGCAAAGATGATGACCTGAATTGTGAGTAATGCTGGTAAATAATAATGTTGTAAATCTAGACTATCTAGAACAAGAGCTAAGAGCTGGGCAGTACTCGGTATTTACTGTACTGCATCATAACTAAAAGTATAAAATTTTAGTACTGAAATTTTTCCTGTGTTGCCACCTTGTGTGTCTTAGTATTGGGTATACACTGAGTCGTTTTCGGCGGGTAAGTACATGCATTTCCCAGTGAGATATTTGAACTATCAGCAATAAAATCATCTTCAAAGACATTATTTATAGACTCTATAATACTTCCAAATAATAACAACCTTTGAGCTTTAAAAAATGCTGGTTGAAGCACATTATGGTAGTAAGTAAGATAAAGTACAAATTAAAATTAACTGTGACGATAGACATGATGTATTAATAGACATGATGCAAAACAGCACTGAGTACACCTAGTGCACACACTCTTCTATTAGATTAACCCTTTACCCAACAGAACGGCCCTGTGCCAATGCATTCTCTTATATATGCGAGTCGACCATAGGTCGCCTCGCATATATAAGAGAATGCATTGGCTTAACATATTAAAAAATGATAAAATTGTCAAAGAATGTAGAAAAATATTATAAAAATTGTTAAAAAATGTAAGAACAAATTATAAAATTGTTAAAGAATGTAGGCCAATGCATTCTCTTATATATGCGAGGCGACCTATGGTCGACTCGCATATATAAGAGAATGCATTGGCACAGGGCATAACTGTAACCATCACAATGTGGTCAATGAACCGGTTCCAATGATATCCATATTTGTATGGCGTTATTGAGACAGACCGAAGATATTTTAGGCTGTTGAAGCTTTATTTGGGCGTTTTTGGCCTCTTTGTTGGGTAAAGGGTTAATGATAATTCGTGTGAGTTCAAGATTTTTCAGCCAAAAATTAATCACGTGACTTCTTGCGTGAATTGGTATTTCTGCAAAGGATAATGACTGAGTGGAGTGATTATTTGGTATCAGACACTTCACGGGGTCATTATCTGACTTAAAACCCACACACCCATGTGCACACCATACACGGATACTGTGTTGTGAACACAGTGGTCTTTCGAATGTGTATCAATGTATATTTAAGCTGAATGCTCATGTTGGCCAATGTGCCGCTTTGGTAAACGGCTATTAAAACCTACAATCCAATAATGTTTATTGGTTTGGCCTATACATCGCTGACCTGACAGCGAGCGAATGGCAACTGTGCATGTGATATCTTAACACAAGCCTCAGTCGTCACATTTCTGCACGGGCTGAATGCAAGTTATCATTAATCACGAAAAAGTACCGTGTTGTTTGTCACCTCATACTTATGGACTGGCTTCCCCGTTCAGAATCCAGACCCACAAGTTAAGAGAGTCATGCTATCGTGTCACAGGATGCATGTGAGATAACTTTTTAAGCCTTTTTTCTTATATGATTTCATATTCAATCAGTATTTGTTGAGTGATTACTAGCTTGAATTTCAATAACCCCCATTTGGTCAAAGAAGGGACGTGGTTAAATGGGTTTCGAAGCTTCAAGCTTCGAGGTTTTAATTGCACCCCTCCATTTTGCAAACTGTCCTGCATCCCTTTTTGGGTTATCAACTTAGCATTCTTCTACTTGCTTTCTCTTAGTTTTCTGTTTTGCCCGTCCATTTTATGTTTGATGTTGGGTGCATTTTAATCGTTATTTTAGAGTAGACACGATTACATCGTTCTTCACGTTCTATTATTCGTAGAACTTTCTTTTAGTTTACCTTGATTATTTAATTTAGAGATAGACCGATAAATTATTTCCATAATATGACTGTGGGGGTGGGGTTGGTTGGTCAAACTTATCATACATGACGATCTGTTTCATCTAAGGCCAAAGAAAAAAAGTGTTGTGGTTCGGGTTTCCAATACTGCATTCATGCATAATTTGAACCCTTCACTCAATTGCGCTTGATGATGTGACAATTTGGTGTCATACACCCAATGAGCCATGAAAGCTGCAAGCCAACTTGTTTCACCTCTCCCAATTTTCTCAGTGTATAGACCAGTCCATGTGTGTTTAATGAGTTGAACATCTATTGCGGAGTTTCTTATGGTGCATGGGCTAGGTGGCAGACTCATCTTATAACTTACACCATTACAAATGTGTGCAATAATTCTCAAATCATAACATGCTTGGATGGATCTACATATCCACATTTTTCAATGCAGTATTTTCTATACCGTAACATAACATTTGAACACAACTCATATTAGAGATGGGCGGTACTATGTATTTACCGTGCGGTATCGGTATCAGCGTAATACCGATTTACCGTACCGAATCAAAACTGAAAATACCGTATTTTCGGTAATGAAATTATTCACGTGTTGCCAGCGTATATGTGTGCCTTGTCACCGTATATAAGCAACGGGAATCGGATAATTATGATAACTTGGTGTAACAAGTCGATACAACATGTATTATAGTCTATTGCAATGTTGTTACGGCATCTCTGATCTTTACGACATACATGTATTAATGACAATGTAACTAACATCATGACCTTTGACTACTCATAGCTGGATCGTTATGTGTCAATTTCGGTATCCGTGCAAACTGGAAAATGCGTGGGTAACTCGGTACAGGCCACAAGTCTTTAATCCGTGTTCCAAGTTGGATCGAAGCATGTGTTGTGTGGGGTCCCCGTGCACACCAAATTGAAACCCCCACATGTTACTTTATAATTAGACGGTGATGCAATAACGATTTGATATACGCATTGCAGTCATGCTCTTATTCTTTTCAAATCAGTGCAATGACATGCGTGTAAATCATCAAAGAAATGTGTGAATATTACTTAATTGTGTAGGTCATTTTGTTGCCTAATTTAGCTATTGTCATGTAGTAAATCCGTGGACCGTGGTCATATACCTGTATACACGTATATTGTTCAGCTAAAAACTTGAATTACAACAATTTACCGGGAATATCTACTCTAGTCTTATAATTTAATAGCAATACCGATTACCGTACCGATACTGAGGTAAATCGACGAAAATTTACCGATACCGAGATTGAAATGTCAATACCGCCCATCTCTAACTCATACTTGATACACAGGGTAGATAATGTATATTTTAATATTTAGTGTCTGAATATCATGGATACAAATATGTACATGTACATGTAAGATTCTGAAACCATCCCTGTAAATAAAAAAATAAATAAAAACCCTACCTACCGACCCTATTTTTTTCTGGCACGAAACCCGAACACTTTTTTTATTTGGCCTAAGGTTTCTCTGTACATATACAAACTTTATTTTGCTTGGCAGTCAACATGTTATATTTAAATATTGATGTGGACATGTAATCTCTGTTTGGGTCTAACTAGGAATATCCAACTGCATTTGTAACCAAACAAAATCTGAAAAATTCTATTTGTGCTGCAAGTATACAACTGGTATACCTCAAGCTTTCCAATTGTGGTATATATATCTTGCCAAACATCCGCTATGGTGGTAATTTTTCCAAATTATGACACTTAACGATTTTAATTTTAACATTAGATAAATGTAAACTTATTGTTATTTAAACAATTGATGTGTCATTGACTCATTGATATTTCCAACTATTGAACATTTTGATAAAAGTTTGGTGCGAAACCATCTCAATTCACTGTCCTTGTCTAGTGATGCGGACCGGACCGCCTTGGACCGGTCCGGTCCACTGTCCAGGGTTGGACCGCGGTCCGGACCGGGTGTCACTGGACCGGACCGCTTTTTGCCGGCGGTCCGGTACTCTCCGGTCCGGTCCACTATTTTACTTCAGTTAGGCCAAAAAAAAAAAAGGTTTTGGTTCTCAGGCACCGCCGCATTGAATAAAAAGGGCCGCATTAGGCCTTTTTATTGCAATGCCTGATGTTATGACAAAAAAACTTACGAAAAAAAAAATTTGAAAAAAAAAAAAAAAGTTAAAAAGTGACTTGCAGGCTTACAACATGAAGTAGATGACTACAATTAAGAAAATGATAAGCTGACCCTCATGCTCTTCTTACAATTAGTCATTGTGAACTAACTTACACTAATTGTAACAAAAGAACATAATAGTCAATGATGTGCGAAAATATTTCTTTTCCCAGAGAGTGATTACAAACTGGAATAGTTTATCAGATTACATTGTTTCCACTGAATCGGTTCAACAATTCAAGGAGTTATTCGATAACAACTGTTATAACGAGCGATATATGTACGACTAAACGTCATGGATAATTTTAAAACAATTAATTCATTTACGTTATTCTATACATGTATGTTATTATGTGAAAGGGGTAAAAGTCATGGCGACTTACTCCCCAAACATTGATGATGATGATGTAACTTTATACAATTGAAAGGCACAGAACTAAATTCAGGATCACATATTAGAATGGAGCGGTATAAGTTTTTAGACAACAATAACAGTAGTTAATGTCAGGTGCATTATATAATGTTAGGTAATCCCAGTCATACACTGGTAGTACAATGTCATTTTTATATAAGATTAAATGAGTTTATATGCAGTAGTGCTGGGCGGTATGACGATATATCGGGTATACCCGGTTTTAATTTTGATATCGTCAATAATATCGTCTGAAATAAAAATATCGTAATACCGTCCCAAGTTGTAATATTCTCCGTGTAGGTTGAAACCCATCATATGGTCCCAACAAACAGCGATGTTAGAGTAAGTATAATAGTCCCAAACTTGCCGGAAATACGCAGTCGAAAACGTTTTAAAACATCGGAGCACGTGCTTGTCAAGTTGGATATGCTTCGTCGGACACATCAAAGAGATACTATTAGCATCAGTTGGCTCCACTGTGAGATTGGTATGTCGCGCGCATGCGACTGGCACAATGACCTCCTTTCAAGTTGGTGCAGCTTGCTCTATCAACCGTAACCGGTTGCTTGGAGACGGATTACGATGTCAGATTTTATATTGACCACACTTAGTCTAGCTGATCGTCTCAATGTGTGCAAATTGCGAGTAAAATGATTTTGTGGACATGTGCCGTACGGATCATGGCATTGCTATCGCTTCAACAAATGTCAAATTCACAAACTAATTGAACATGATTGTCTCTATTTATTTTCCTCAGCTAAAAAAATGCCGACGCAAATTCATTTCAAATTTTCACGTCGGCTTTTGCCTCGGCACTGCCCATTGTGGCATTGTCGACGCTAATTCCCAGGGCTGCCGTATATGGACATTGAAGTCCCACGGTGCTACCAACTACCAATTACCACTGATAAATATAGCCTCACAAACAACCAATT
The DNA here is from genome assembly GCA_032622095.1 of Siphonodentalium dalli. Taxonomy (NCBI): domain Eukaryota; kingdom Metazoa; phylum Mollusca; class Scaphopoda; order Gadilida; family Siphonodentaliidae; genus Siphonodentalium; species Siphonodentalium dalli. The sequence goes on from CP136063.1 coordinate 58,104,509, forward strand.
CCTCACGAATTAATAAAATGGCAATTTGAAACCGAATGCGGTGCTTAATGTGTGCATGGTGTTGAGCGCTATGGTCAAAGGGATATAACTCTAAAAAATGTATGCGAAAACGCACGTGGGCCGTGTTATATGATTATATCCCTTTGTTTCAAAGTTATTATTTCTCCGTCGGCAAACTGTCAATTGTTGCTGACGAGTGGTCATTATATACATGTATACTGTGATGTTACTGATAATTGTTCAATACACATTTACTCGACCTCTCATGACCCACAAATCGTAAATAAAACGTAGGGATGTATTGTGCAAACTTTATTTATGAAATATTGCATATATTGTACATTGTACTTACCAATTGTAATATACCAAAATAATATCGCGATAATATCGTGTATCGCGATGTTGTCGCCATGATATCGCGATATTTTTTGGGGCCAATATCGCCCAGCCCTAATATGCATAACAGTTCCCTCTACATTTCTGGTTATTACTAGACAGAGGAAGGTATCTTTGTCCATGCTTACTATGCGCAGAAAAAAATAAAAAATAAAAATTAAACCCTCCCTCCCTCATTGATTTGAAAAAAAAATTGCCCGAGAACCAAAACTCTTCTTTTTTTTGGCCTTATAATAAACTATCGCGAATATTATTGCGTATTTGCTGTCATATCAATTAGCAACGATGTATTGACGCATTGAAGTGGTTAATATCTATTAAACATTTGATGTCACAAAAACAATGTATAGATGTACATTGTACATGTCACTTTCCTTATAGTGAAAGTGCCAGTGTGGGCGGCCGCCTGATTTGATGTCCAACACTATGTAGCACCCTACCAATGCGACAAACATGCAACTGAATGAATATGGAACTATTTGTCATAAACAGTGTAACATGGCATAAACTAATCAATTTGGATGGATATCGAATTGAGTATTCTATTGTTTTTCACAGTTATAATTATCGAAGAAACATGCAAACCTCATTACATAGTACATACACAAGAAAGTCACATTAATCCAATAGTATTATAGTAGTTGTACTTAGCCTATAGGTATATAACTGTAATTGTCAGGACTATACAATCAGCCATCACAATCTCCAAGACTCCAATATTAATGTAGTAGTCATTTTAGTACACATTTGTATAATTGTCATCAGGATACCGGGTAGCTATTTCGTTTAAATTTCAATTTAATGAAAATAAGTATGATACGAATCATGCATACGATCAGTTGAGTGCCATGTTAGATTGGTTGTAACACATTCTGGCCCTAGCTATAGCTATATATCTGCCCAATACATTTAATTAGTGCATGTTCGCATTACTAGAAATACTATTATCGTGCACCGTCCCCAGTATATCCCACCAGAGACAGACAATGATGCACACAATGTAAGTTTTAACATGTATCTACTCATTGCAATGCACTGAACTCCAGTAACCTTATAGTTCACTGGGGCTCAACGATTCCTCGATCGGATCTAACAGGTTCAAAATCGGATCTAACAGGACTTCGATTCCGACTCAAACAAGATTTTAATGCCAAAATGGCGGCTTTTGTATGAAAATTGACAACAACTCTCTGAAAATGGTAAGTATGAGCACTATATTGGCTATTGGCCTGGCATATAATTAGTGAAATTCGATTGTAGTAACCCGAAGAACCTGTATATGACGTCTGGCAATGATCTATGCCATTTATGCGCCTTAATTACGCTGAGATCAGTCAAAATCGATGGGGAAAAACATAGCACCGAGGTTCAAGTCATATTGTTGAATGGGTATAAATATGTATGGTGATAAAGTCCTATGCATAACGTGTTATTACTGTTCGAGTGCATATTGAAACAAAAATGAATTCAATTAGTCGTGATTTTTTGTTTTAATTTTAACACTAATTTTAAAAGTATAACATCGGCTCCGACCCTAATTTTGATATATTCCGACCCCAATCTGTACAAATTGATCGGCTCCGACTCTAACACACATTAGTCAATTCTTTTTCTGGAAATTGTTGAAATGTCTCATTGGCCATGGGTGTCAGATTCTTGCCATTTTCATTTAAAATAATCCATTTTCTGGTCGCTAGAATACCTGACACTATAAGTTGTGTTTTTGATCACATTTATCTTTAAGATAATGTGTTCAAAACTTGGAAGATCTGACATTTTTGTGGCTGGCCTATTAACCACATAATCTAAGGAATTCTAATGATACCATTGTACATATGCGTGCCACTTATGCTATCATAGGTGGTGATTAACGAAGACTTGCATATCTTCTGTTGGGTAGTAGACATGCCCAAATTATAAGACTGCATTTACCTAATAATATAGACAGATGTCACATTCATATGGTTTAAGACCGGCGTGTGTATTTAGGTGCGAGTCAAAATCCTGCTTCCCGGACATCGCCACTCCGCATTGATTGTACTTATACTTCTGTGTGGTTGTCGGCTCGTGCTTCATCTGGACATGCAGACGCAAGCTGGTGGTTGTATTGAATGTGCGGGAACACATGTGGCACACCTTTACGGACTCTTCAGAATCTCCTGATACACACGCTGATTCGGATGGTTCTTCGTGACGCTTTAAATTGCGTGTGTAGTTAGACTTATATTTTGTGGAATAGGTACAAATTCCACACTGGTGCATTCTACTTTGTTTGGTAACTGGGGTAGAGGCAGCAATCGGGACCGGGTTTGAAGAAATGTCAGTCTCAATTTCTTCACGTTCAGCAGCATCCAATGACACGGACAAGTCCAACAAAAGCAAGGAATCCTCGAAAGTTATTAGAGATCCCGTATAACGCCTGGATATATTCTGAAAGTATAAATGTATAAATAATTCATGTAACAATTTATAGTAAATACAGGCATATGCGTGTTGTGCAGAATTTTAATTAAAATTGGTCATTTCTTTTGTTGGACCCCCCAAATTGACTTCTATATTTATGTTCATGACATATCAATTGGTATGTAAGCCTATATATGCACACATTTTCCCGCGAATTTTGACAACAGGTTATATAAGATCACGTATGATATTGCGTATAGTCATAATTATACTGCACTGTGGCATTGGGGACGTAAACATAGTGCGAACGTATCTGGTGATCATGTAAGGGTCGGAGTACTTGAAACCTGTTAGATCCTGATTCGAACCACCAAATCACTGATGAGTCGGAGTATTTTTCGTCATATTTCTTATACATCGTAATTACTGGGTCAATAACTAAAATTATGGGCTTATTTTGATATGTGATAAACACTAAATTCATTCAGAACCCATTCTGTGCAATTTGACATATACAAAGGTTAATAACAAGTCGGGAGATGCACGTTAAATTATCAATTGGAAATGCATACAAAAAAAGCACATGCTCGAGTTTGAAGTCAAACAACCATTTACACCTTTGTTTCGGGTCATTGTCATTGATTGTGTCGGTGTGTCATATCCTGAACCAAGACACATTGAAGTAAACACGTTATAACTCACCTTTCTGTCATTTTCTTCTTCTTTTGAGGGTTAAATACTTCTGGAAAATTTAAAAGTCGGAATGGGGTCGGAGCCGATCAAATTGGGGGCGGAGTAAAAATCTGTTAGATCCGATCCTCGAGGAATCGTTGAGCCCCAGTGTAGTTTGTACTATACAGAGTAAAAACTTTTAGAAAACAGAGAATTCATTAACATATAGCCTATTATAGGTGGACCGGACCGTTTTGGACTGGTCCAGGCATGTGTACCGGACCGGAATGGCCTGGAACGGACCGGACTGGACCGTCTTGGCAGTGGTCCGGTCCGGTCCTCATCACTATCCTTGTCTGACATTTTTTGCAAATTTGGAATTCAGTTCAGCATCACTTGGCTCTCAACCAACATCATAATAATTCATAATAGCACCCATCACCATAAAAGCAGGACCACTTAAAGATACAAGCGGCGTTGGCGGTGGGTATGCTGTTAAAATAGTCACCTCCATGAAAAACCGCCATAAACAGAAAGACTAGTAAAATGTAGACAGAATTTGTTCTTATTCCAATCAGAAATATGGCATAAATTTGCATAAACAGTATGTTATCGTCAATGTTTTTCCTTTGTTATGTAAACAAAAGCAAAAACGTTACTTTTCCTGGCTTTTGTTTAGATCTGTATATGGTAAACATAAAGAGCGTTATTTGTTACTGTTTTCCTGATATGGAAATAATAAAGAGCGGTTATATCATTTGTGAGTGATTAACCAATAGAATTGCTCTGTGTTATGTAAACAGAAGCAAAACTTCTGTAACATGAACAGGCTCTTGTTTACGTACACCATCTTATGTCTTGATGACAATATACTATTTACGCGCTGATTATGTTTGGCATATGAACAAAACTATATGTTTTAATATTCCTCCTGTTGATGGCGATTTGAACAAATATGAATATTTCTGCAACGAACGCCGCCCGTGCCTTCAACAAGGAGTGTTTATTCTTCTCCGATATGGTCATTATTTTATTGGTCATCAGGGTATCCGCGGCTCCTTGAATTCCTTGAAACTCCTTGATTTTGAAAATAAATTTTCCAGGGCCCTTGAAACCCTTGAATTGAATGCCCACCCCTTGAAAACCCTGAAATTCTGTGTAGCCCTAAAACCAGGTATATCGATTCATCAGGAGTCAATAAATATAGATAGTTTAGTTCCAAACGCGTTGTTGGTATATGGGAAGTAACTCCATTTTGAATTTCCACTGGCGGTAATTCTCTCGAGTCAATTGTAATTGTGTGACCCCCCCCCAATGAAGCGTGGTATTGTTGTTAGTATATGGGACGTAACTCAAATTTCCCGCCAACACCAATTTTCTTGAGTCTGTTTCAATTATGTGATCCCCCTATGAAATCATAAAATTGAACACGACAAAAAATAGTTCTGAGCTTTTCAAACTCAGGTACCGTAATTAGTGTATTTTTATTGTATCGGATCGAGGTATATTGTATATTATATAGACATTCGACATTAGAAACCCGTGTTTTACATAAAAACGTACAAATTAACAAAAACGAAAAGAAAAAATCACATCCGCTTCCGATGACCTTCATTTCCTGTTTACGTATATTTTAAAATATAAAAAAATAATTTAATTTAATGACATGCCCGGTGGTATATGTAAATACCCTTCGCAATGGGGCGCCAGATTCAATTGGGTGGAGGCAGTCGAAAACAAAACGTTTAGCGCTAGATGTAAGCTATGCAAAAAGACATTTGACGTTGTAAACATGGGCGAAAGTGATCTGGTGTTGCATGCAAAAAGTTCAAAGCACCAGAAAAATGTCATTGAATCCAGGGGACTGTACCCATTGGCAGTCTTATGCAACCAGCACCACAAGCAGCCCAAACTGTCAGTGTCACAGCTACTAGATCACTAGTACAACCGGTACTACCAACCTCAGCCCGTTGTAATGTTCAACAGTTGGTTCCTGGAAACTCCTTGAAAATTGTTGGGGCAGTCCTTGAAAATCCTTGAATTGACTACTGGAACCTCCTTGAAACTCCTTGAATTCATTCACTAGAAATGGGCAGATACCCTGACTCATTGTTTAGATAATGCACAGTTGAGCTAATAATGACTCGCAAAATAATTACCACCTTGGCGAGTTAACACCTCGGCGTCTTCTCTCGAAGACATTCGTCAGGATAATGCTCAAGCGACAACAATAGGTAGATGCGCAAGTGGGTTTTAAGGGTACATAAATTATAGTATTCTAAATAGGATTTAGCATCATCGGAATACAATAATGGGGAGGCTGGATTCAACTCATGTGATAAATCTAAGGGACAACATACATGTGCCATACATGGGTGAACAAGCAGGCACACAAGATACAAATTTATTCCAATTTTAGACCGAAACAAATTATCCAAAAGTAATTCCAGTCGGATAAATCAGGGCGGTATCAGACACGAAACAGCAGTTGCAGTCATTGCAACCAATGAGCGACCAAATTGAAATGTAAAATACATCTAGCTGCATAACTCTGTGCATACGGTGCTTCATGATGAGGCGGCAAATCAAAGGCCTTATATAAACTGCATGACTCTGTGCATACGGTGCTTCATGATGAGGCGGCACATCAAAGTTCTTATATAAACTGCATGACTCTGTGAATACGGTGCTTCATGATGAGGCGGCACATCAAAGGCCTTATATAAACTGCATAACTCTGTGCATACGGTGCTTCATGATGAGGCGGCACATCAAAGGCCTTATATAAATTGCATAACTCTGTGCATACTGTGCTTCATGATGAGGCGGCACATCAAAGGCCTTATATAAATTGCATAACTCTGTGCATACGGTGCTTCTTGATGAGGCGGCACATCAAATGCCTTATATAAACTGCATGACTGTGCAGACGGTGCTTCATGATGAGGCAGCACATCAAAGGCCTTATATAAACTGCATAACTCTGTGCATACGGTGCTTCATGATGAGGCGGCATATCAAAGGCCTTATATAAACTGCATGACTCTGTGCATACGGTGCTTCATGATGAGGCGGCACATCAAAGGCCTTAATTAAATTATAAATTGCATGACTATCTGTCAAACTTGTTTGTTTTCTGATACATGCCCAACACTTTTTAGTATGCTCCAGAACTAAAAAGTTGAATAAAAATTCAAATGTTAATGTATTCCATGTCCAAACCTGGACATGTATACCAAATGTCATTCATATCCATTGAGAAACAAAGGAGAAAACATCACATGACACCCGCTTACATCTTTTATTTGAGGCCAGCCTCGTCATCGCTTACACTTTTATATAGTGTGAATTTAGGTGGTATTTGATAAATTCCCACTTGAGTGCCAAATAACAGTACAGGATGGAATAACAGTACAGGGTGGGAAATTTACATTATATTAATAAGCTGTTGCATGCTGGGAATTCCCCCTTCATCCCTGAAATAATTGAAGTACTAATGTCTCAAGACCCAGGTTGGTTAAAATGAGTTGTTTATCTGTTAACAGCCAGCCTGAGTTTCTTCATGACTAACAACCCTACAAATTGATCAATTGGAATAATGTAGTAACTACCCATTGGCCTGTCTCCAGTTGTAAATGGGTTAATATAATGGTTGAATGTACAGAAGTAATGTAACTACCCATTGGCCTGTCTCCGTCAGCTGTAAATGTATTTAATGTAATGGTTACATACGTACAGATGTAAAGTTACCCATTTACCTGCCTTCAGTTGTAAATGTATTTTAAAATGTAATGATTACATACGGACAGATGTAAAGTTACCTATTGGCCTGCCTTCGGTTGTAAATGCATTAATGTAATGGTTACATACGTACGTATTAATGTAAAGTTACACATGGGCCTGGCTTCAGTTGTAAATGGGTTACTGTAGTCGTTTGATGTACAGATGTAATGTTTAAAAAAAGATATTTGATATACTTTTTGATATACTTTTTTGTGCAGGCTTTGAAGAATGCGGAGAAGAATTTGATGAACGTGTGAACCACAGTACACTGAGAATCGTAGAAGATGCGCCTGTAAGTAATGAAAGTGTCACCAACTTATTTCGGTACACGGAATTCAGACCAGTATTAACTGGTACTTGTGATTCATGTACCCTATTTAACATGTGTTCAGGATTCAAACCCCCTATATTAACTGGTATCAGGATGCATATATACCCAATTTAACATGTATTCATGATTCATAACCCCTATATTAACTGGTCTCAGTCCATTTTAGTATACACAATTTAATTAACATGTATTCAGGATTCAACAATAAAGCTGGTACGCAGCTTTTATAGCACAAAATTACACATCTTTTGATTATTTTCGAGAATAAAGGACATACTTTAATGTAATTCAGTTTAATACCTCTTGATATGTTGAAGCTATGGAATATTACTATTCCATATTTTCTTAACTGGTATGCAGGATTCACCCCTCTGATAACTGGTATTCAGTATTCACCCCTCTCTTAACTGGTATTCAGGATTCCCCCTCTGTTAACTGGTATTCAGGATTCACCCCTCTGTTAACTGGTATTCAGGATTCACTCTCTGTTGACTGGTTCAGGATTCACCCGTCTGTTAACTGGTTATCAGGATTCACTCCTCTGTTAACTGGTATGCAGGATTCACCCATCTGTTAACTGGTATTCAAGATTCACCCCTCTGTTAACTGGTATGCAGGATTCACCCCTCGGTTAACTGGTATTCAGGATTCAGGGATGGGGTGACACTCAGTAATAAAGCTAAAACAAACTATGTGTTTCCGCTATCCTGAGTAACAATACCTGATTGTCAACTCTTATCATTTATCGAGATGGGCGGCATTGAAATTTCGGTAAAATATCATTGATTTACTTCTGTAACGGTACGGTAATCTGTATTGCTATTAAATTATAAGACCAGAGTAGAGATTCCCAGTAAATTGCGGTAATTCAAGTTTTTAACTGAACAATATACATGTATATATGCCCACGGTCCACGGATTTACTACATTCTTGACAACAGCTAAATTAGGCAACAAAATGCCTACACAATTAAGTGATATTCACACATCTCTTTGATGATTTACACGCATGCTGTCGCACCGCTTTTGAAAAGAATAAGAGATTGCATGCAATGCATGACGAATGCCGGCTGATACGGACCCTGGCTCTTACGGACCCTGGCCCATACGGACCCTGGCTCATACGGACATCCGGCTGATACGGACCCTGGCTTATACGGACCCCCGGCTTATACGGACCCTGGGTCATACGGACCTCAATTAAAATATACAATTTTATTTTTTATGTTTATTTAAATAAATTTAAATAATGACAACATACATACAGAGATAACATGATATTATGATAACAAAAATGGAACAAAGTTACATCAGACGAACATTATTTAAACGGGGGCGTACAGCTTGTCGGCTTCTTTCAGTAGTTTGCTGGCAGTTATCCTCATCGACGAGTAGTCTCTGCACAATGTCATTAATTTACCGGTCGTCTCCCTCATTTTTCTCTCCTGTCGTCTACGCATCTTCCGATGCACGGCGACATGGTATCTCCACATACAGCACAGTTAGACATTGTGGAATTATGCCAGTCAACAATAAATCAGTTAAATATATACCAGTTGTGTTTTTACTAACATGTTTTCATAGCAAATCAAACTCAGTGGATTCATCCTGATCACCATTCACTGACCATTCACCATCGCATGTCTGTTTATAAAACAATATAAAGGGATCACACACGAGTGTTTATATAACGGACAAGTTGAAAGTTGAAACAAGTTGTGTTTTTACTAACATGTTTTCGTAACAAATCAAACTCAGTGGATTCATCCTGATTACCATTCACTGACCATTTATCACCGCATGTCTGTTTATACAACGACATAAAGGGATCACACACGCGTGTTTACACAATGGCGAAGAGATTAATTAACACGATTCAATGAATGCTTTTTCAAGTCAGAATATCACCTAAATTCTCAATTAATACAGATATATGTGTGAAAAGACAATCATAATTATATATTAAATTCATAAATATAAGTTTGAAAATCACCAAAAAAATCACATACATTCTCAATTAATACAGATACATGTGTGAAAAGACAATCATAATAATATATTAAATTCATAAATATAAGTTTGCAAATTGCATAATTTAATTGAGGTCCGTATGAGCCGGGGTCCGTATAAGCCAGGGTCCGTATCAGCCAGTGGTCCGTAAAAGCCAGGGTCCGTAAGAGCCAGGGTCCGTATAAGCCGCATACCTGCATGACTACTAATATTTTTTCGTGCCAACTTGATTTTCGTCACATTTCCGTGAGTGAATAGAATTGTGAGTAGTATTGTAATCAGTTATCACAATTCACAATTTATGAACGTTTGTGCGATGTCATGAAAATCGGCAAACCATGGCAATTTCCGAACTGCAGATGCCCATGCAAACCCATCGGGCGGTTCATATTCTCCTCCTTGCAGCGTAATATACCATCCATGCACACATGTATATAAGAGACCCGCTTATTTATATCAGGCTAGCTATAGCACATGGTGCTCAAGTGTTAATTTTAAATGATCAAGCTATCTTTTTCTGGTCACAATATAGGCACATATATATAATATACCGGTAAGTATATATGTTTAATGAAGTAATTTATAGTAGGATATACATTTATCAAATAATTAACACATAAAACAGCTTCCTAATTATTGGTACGACACATGTGTAATATTAGCCTGTGCGATGTCACGCCATTATTTTTTATCATAAGTTTATGATTGTTGTTTTCAATGAAAACTTTGTGTCGCTTCACATTTATTTGACCATGTGATAAAAGGTATCTCAAACTCATTCTATTTTATATGTAATTTATGAACCTCGTCCACTAAATTCTATTTGAGCCTCGGTAAACCGAATTTAGTGAACTCAGTTGATAAATTCCGTATAAAATAGAAACTCATGTGAGCTCCTCTATGTACATGTACCGACATATGTGTGCACAACTTGCCAAGAAGATATGCTATTCGCAATTGACAAGATCGGGTTGTATCAAATAATCTGCACTGTGTATATATCAAGTAACTATTGCATCACCCTTGGGACCCTTCATAACTTGGACACAGATTATAGACTTGCTGCCTGTACCGAGTTACCCAATCAATTTCCAGTTTGCACGGACACCAAAATTGAAACATAATGCTCCAGCTATAGTCAAATGTCATGATGTTAGTTACACTGTCATTAATATGATGTAAAGATGAAAGATGCCATGGCCAGCTGTTCCCTTGATGTAACAATGTTCAATAGACTAATACATGTAGTACCGACTTGTCACACAGAGTTATAATTATTCTCCGATTCTCGTTGCTTACGGATAACCGGTCATGCAATTTTCATGACCGGTCTCGGCCACGGTGACAAGGACACACACACACAAGTTGGCAACACATGAATAATTTCATTACCGAAAATACAATATTTTTAGTTTTTCGGCACGGTAAGTCGGTATTACGCTGATACCGAGTACCGCCCATCTCTAATCATTTATATGTTTTTTTTACCTATACAGGACACTATGGCATTAATTGTCATTGCTGTAGTTAAATTTATTGGATTTTCAATTAAAATGAAAACCATTGTTTGCAACCTCATTCAATGAAAGACCATGTTCTCATTCAATGAAAGTCCCAGTTCTCATTCAATAAAAAATCCCAGTGATGATGGCACCCTGCATTATCTAACAATAGAAGAGATTCATGGCATGATCTAGCTAGGTCTGGCCAATAGCTGAACGAATATTCAATAAAAAAGGAATAGAATATTTTGAATGAGTATTCTAGCGAGATCATCCTGAAAGAAACTTGTCGAGTTTTTTTTTTAAGAGACTGGGATTTATCTTGTGCCCCAAATACTTGCAAGAATTAAGAAACTTGAATGACATATCATTTAGACAAATTTCTGGAAAGTTACAGTTAGTATTATTATTATTATTATTATTATATATATACATTTAAAAACGCATTATACAATAAAGTTTCAATGCGCTTTACAACAAAGCACATTGAAATGTAAAATTTAAAAAGCATAGTAATAAGGTAAAGGAAATTAAGATGATGACTAAGAACTAGATTTAAAATTAACGATTAACTTGCGGGAAACATTGTCTAAAAAGTAGAGTTTTGAGATCGGTTTTGAAATCCTTCAATGTAGAACATCGTCGAACAGTTTGTGGCAGACCGTTCCATACCTGCGTAGCCAATTCCTGAAAACTTTTTGTACCGTAATTCACGTTGGGTTTCGCTATTGTCCTAATGTCTAAACCGCTTGTCGTTGAACGCGTAACTCTGCCGGATTTTAGGACAAACATATCAGATATGTACTCAGGCGTTGTCTTTCTCAATGATTTGTATATAGTCACCGCACATTTGAACTTAAGTCTGAATTCGAATGTCATAATGTGCTCCTGTATTAGCGTCTGTGTGATATGGTCGAATTTGGCGACATTTTTTATCAATCGGGCGCAGCTATTTATCACAAGATCAATACGCCGAATATTCTCTTGCGTGATGTTCGTCAAAACAGTGTTTAAACTATCGATCCGAGACAATACAAGTGAGATAACTGCATGCTTCATGACATCATCACTTAAGTATCCTCGAATGTGTCGGAGGCGATGCAGGATAGTGATACTATTTTTTTATATAGTTTTCTAGTTCCTATGGAAACCACAGAGCTGAGCTGACGTTGTCGCCTGGTTTGGAGATAAAACAGTCAGAAATCCCGAAAGCTGGTTTAGGAGTGGTCGCCACTGAAGATATACCTGGTAGGACCAGGTTTGGTCCATACGAAGGAGTGAAAATCAAGGACGGTGCCACTGCTAAAAAATCAGGTTATGCCTGGCAGGTTTGTGAGCTTCAATTTAGGGCTAATTCAATATTCAAATTATTTGATTTGACCTCAGTATTCTATTCGAATGTCGATGGCAAAGATAGTGATGCCCTAAGTAATCGACTTCGTAATTTAACCAAATCAGAATTATGGGTAACTTTTCAGGATTTAGTCGGAAATATGGCTTGTTGCCATTCATCGGAAAGCTCTCGGGGAGAAAAAGTTACCCATAATTCTGCTTTGGTTAAGAGGTCGATTACTTAGGGCATTTCTGCAGCCCTCATAATTGGCTATGGCAATCGGCAATGCCGAAGCCATTTGAAGCAAACTGGGCCACGATAAAGGGTTGCCGTAGCAGATTGCCGAAGCCAAACAATCTGAATTAAAAGGGCTGTTACTGTATATACTGAATATCTCTGTTTATCTATGCGATGTTATTTTATGTCAGAATATATTCACCGTGCACGAATGAATGTGAGAAGACAAAAAGTCATGTTCTGTAAGAGGTGCATGCACATCCGTGACAGAGCTGAAGAGATGTAAACACCCGTTCATTATGAGATTAGTTTATATTGGGGGTCCTAGTGTTCAAACGACTCTGGGATTCTGGAGTCGACTAGTCGAACCCCAAAAGTCGAGTCGACGTCGACTAGTCGGCCAAATACATCACCAACCTTATACTAATGAAACACATGTAAAAGAAAATTACAAATTCCGTGACAGCATCACAATATTTACACTCTACTGTGATCGGAGAATTGAATCACGTGACACGTCACGTGGTTTTGTTGCAAATGAACCGGTGCTCTAGAAACCCACCGATCGCAAATAAGTTATCTACGATGATAATGAGAATAAATAATTGAGATATTTTCTGTTTAATCATGAAATGATAGAAATCAAATAAATACTTCCCTGCCAGGGTATAAAAAATAAACGATACACAGTGTCAGTGAAAATAATCAATTAGCGGATACAACACAATTTTCGCAGCTGCATTCCCGTGTTCCGTCGTCCAATCCATCACATACTTCACTTGCAAGGTAGGATGAACTGCCAGAATCAGGAGTTTTACCCATGTTCTCCCTTAGAAAAATCAATTTGTCCACCGTTGAGGGATCCAAGTTGGACCTTCGTTTGCAAACAACCATGCCTGCAACAGAAAAAATACGTTCCGATGGCACAGATGTGCCTGGAACAACTAGATATTTTGAACTTAACATAGCCAATCTTGGAAATTGTTTGTTGTTCTTCCTCCACCAATCCCTCGGGTCTGTATGACATCAACTCTTCCTCAGGATTTTTATCGCCAATGTCACTTGATTCGTAGTAATCACCGAGGAGATACTTCATAACTTTGCCAGTTTGTTCAAATTTCCCGCGCTTGCATTTTGGTATATACTGATCTGTCTGATCATCACGATTATTCACGGCGGAATGTTCAGATTCTGAGGACGTTGAAGGAACAGCGCTATCAGTCTGATCCGTGATTCCCCCAATGACTGTCGTTTGGCTTGCCTGAGGTGCCTCGCTGTCCGCGGTAATGGGCGCGATTTCAACATTGAATTTTACGGCCCTCATTTCTTCAAGCAGTTCAGACCAAGCTGATTCCCGTTGTTGATTTTCCATGAATTTGAGACTTTTGTATCGTATATCTAATAAGCTGGCCTTCACTATGCACGATTTCGCTAAATTTGGGTCAGAAGAGCAAATGTCGGGATAACGCTTCTTTAGGTCGCTTGATACTGTTGTTTTGAAGTCCTTGACCAATTGAGAATCACCGGCGCATATCTTCAAGTGGTTATCTAACAACCCTTTAATGATAGGGTATGTCATACTAAGAGTAGGATATGAATCGCTCCCTGCTACAGTGGTTGCCATCTCCAAAGGTTCTAAGAGGGGGGTTATCTGCTCCATGTTCAACCACACATCATCGGGCATTTCTAATATTCTTGCATCGCCATAGGATGTGATATCTCTGTTTTGCAAAACAACAAAGATAGCTAATCTTTGTTCCAGAAGCCTTTTAAACATATAATACGTCGAATTCCAACGTGTATCGACGTCTTGGATCAGTCGATGTGATGGGAGTGACAACTGTGCTTGTTTCTTGGTGAGATCATCTGAAGCCAGTGTTGATTGCCGAAAGTGCCCCACTAATTTCCGGGAACATCCAGCTGCCCTTGAAATTTTTGCTAATGAAAGACCACGATTCACAGATAGCTGTAAACTGTGCGCAAAGCATCTGATGTGCTCCATGTGGGACAATCGCATTCCTTTAACAATGTCAGCGGCATTATCTGTCGTCACTGCCACTATTTTACTCGGGGGGAATTTTGAAATCGCTCATGATTTTAATCAAAACTTCGCACAAATTTTCTCCAGTATGATGACCGGTGATTTCACGAGTGCTCAATACTTTCGTCTTGCATGTCCATGAAGGTGTGTCCATAAAATGGCAGGTGACAGTTATGTACCCCTTTGTTGTCATGCTGGTCCACGTGTCTGTTGTCAGAGAAATGAATGGAACATTCTCCAACTCATCAATTAATTGTTTCCTCACCTCAGTGTACAGAAAGTTAAGGTGATTTTTTATGGTAGTGTCACATGGTACATTGTATTTGGGTTCCAATTCTTTCATAAAGCTGCGAAACCCCATGCCATTCACAATACTTAACGGACGTAAATCGATGGCACACCATTCTACAATACGCTTCGTTAACACTGTCCATCGTTCCTTGGACATTTTTTTGCATTTTGGTGTATGCAAATCCAGTGTCGTTTGTCGACTCTGTGTTTGTGACTCCGCTGAACTTGCTGAAGGGTGCTTAGCATTTAAGTGAGTTCTCATAACCGATGTGGATTTATTATACTTTAGTTTTGCTTGACATAGTTTGCATGTGACAAATTCCTTAGTTTCTTTCCCAACAGTTTCTTTGATGAGATCAAAATGACGCCAAGCGTCCGAAGTTTTCGCATTTTTTCTGCTCGATGCCATCGTGCAGGTCAAAACATTGAATTGAGCGGAAGTGATGAAATGTGCGCGAGCGTAGAAACTAAATGGCGCAATGCAAAAGACCACGTGGCATTAACCTGGAACATGCGCGAGACGTCGGTCAAGTACGCGCGCGACCTAATACTCACTGTTTATGGACCACGTGCTTTTTAGAAGTCAAATATAGAGTTACTACTCTTGTATTGATAATGAGTAGTGGTTAACTTGAATTATCGCATTGGCGAATTTCGGCGTAGTTCTTTGTCAAGCTCGACATTATTACATATGTTTGGACTTTGGAAAGCTTCTTGAACATAGACTAGCTATTTTTGCTGCTTTTCTGACCCACATTTAGTGAAACCATGCATTGTCAAGGCCAGCTGATGAGATTATATACTGTATTCCGACTAGTCGACTGTGGAAGTTAGAGTCGATTACCCGAAAAACCAGCGTCGACGATTATTTGTCGACTAATCGTTTGAACACTAGGGGGTCCCCCTTCACAATGAGAGCAGTTTGTATTGGGGGTTTCCTTTATTATGAGAGTAGTTCGTCCCATGTGATTGTGGATAGCAGCTTACGAAACTCAACTATTATGAAACCATCCATTGATTCAAAAATCAGTTTTTCTTTAAAAAGCGAATGCTCAAAAAAATATATTCCTGGGGTTTTGAAATATTAACTTTTCTTAGGGTTTTGGCCGGTGGTTATTTGTCCCTCCGAAAAAAAAATTGGTGGACTATAGAAAGCAGCATCTGTCTTCCTCCCAGATGGTTTCCGGATGATGAAATTTGTTTTAGTAATTTGATTGTATTCAAAGTTTGTGTGTGGATTACCCACTTGAAAATTCAGGTCAAGTTTACATTTGGGTTTGATCTGCCCATTTTTGCAAGATTTATTTTACTTGTCAACTTAGAATTTGCCAAATATTTTGGTTTCTGCTGATAAGTGATAACGTTAGTTTTGGTTATCTAAATGTTTTTTTAATTTTGTATGTTGATTACTCACATGATAATACAGATAAAGTTTAAAGCTAGGTTCGATCAGCCCATTTTGAGCTCAACTTTGCCATGAGTTGATGTCCGTCATCTGTCCGTCCATCACCAAACTTCATATGGATCTTTGGGTGACCTCTAGATGGGAGCCATGGATTGTTTTCCAAATTCGTTAAAAAACATGGCCACTGGCAGCCATTTTGAACTTCAAATTTGATTCCATCGGCACACCATGCAGCCCACATTTATTGAAGAAATGTTTTGAAAATTTACAGGCATGTTTAGTATCACATCTGGATGGGAGCTATCAAATTTTAGCGATTTTCAATTAAAAACATGGCCACTGGCAGCGATCTTGGATCTGGTCTTTGCATGACTAAATCCTTTGGCTCACCCTTCAGGCCACATCCCTCGTCCGATCATCACCAAACTTCATATGGATCTTCAGGGTGACCTAAAGATGGAAGCCAGCAAAGGATTTAGTCGTGCAAAGAGTAAAATCCAAGATGGCTGCCAGCAGCCATGTTTTTCATTGAAAATTTGCTAAAATTTGATAGCTCCCATCTAGAGGTACCGGTATTACTAAACATGCCTGTAAATTCCGAAATTCATTAAAAACATGGCTGCCAGCAGACATCTTGGATTTTAAAATTTGCATGACTAAATCCTTCGGCACCCCCTACAGGCCACATTACTCATCCGATCATCAGCAAACTTCAAATGGATCTTTGGGGTGACCTCTAGATGGGAGCCATCAATTTTTTCCAAATTAAAAAAAAAATATGGCCACCACCAGCCATCTTCGATTTCAAACTTGAACCATCGGCTCAGCCTGCAGCCCACATTTATTGGAGAATTGTTTTGAAAATTTGCAGGCATGTTTGGGATCACATCTAGGTGGGAGCTATCAAATTTGAACAATGTTTGATGAAAAACATGGCCGCATTTTGGATTTTACTCTTTGCATGACTAAATCCTTTGGCACACCCTACAGGTCACATCCCTCATCTACACTCAGCAGCCCTCATATATTGGAGAACTGTTCACACCCTACAAACCACATATCCCTCATCCGATCATCACCGAACTGTATATGGATCTTCATGATGACTTCTAGATGGGAGCCATCGATTTGTTTTTCCAAATTCGTAGAAAAACATGACTGCCAGCAGCCATTTTGGGAAAATTATTTTACTCCTTGAATTACTAAATGCTTCGGTACACCCTACAGGCCATATCTGATCGTCACCAAACTTCATATGGATCTTCGGGGTGAACTCTAGATGGGAGCCATTGATTATTCCCGAAATTGTTAAATAACATGGCTGCCTCATCCAATCGTCACCAAACATCGTGGTGTCTTCTAGGTTGGATTGCCAACCTTCGGGATGTCTGCTAGATTAGAGCCATCGATTATTTCCGAAATTGGTTATAAAACATAGCTGCCAGCAGCCATCTTTGATTTCCCAGTTGAATCCATCCGCTTACCATGCAGCCCACATTTATTGGTGAAATGTTTCAAATGAAAATAATTTAATCTACACAATACAAGACCTTTACTTTAACTTTTTGGCATTCCTTCTTCTTTATCATTCTATTCTCTATGCTGAGCAAAAATAAACTCCTTCCCATGTTGAGCTAAAGTGTCATTGACACTTTCATTGTGAGAGTTAGTTATTTCACAATTATTTTGGTTTCCGGTTCATATCTGTAGTTTTAATTATCTGATTGTTTTCAAATTTGGTATATCAATTACTCATATGAAATACAGGTCATGTTTGAATTTGGGTTTCGTCCGCCTGTTTTTGCCAGAGTTGTGGTCCTTGTCGACTTATAATATGACGATTATTTTGATTTCTGGGTGATAATTATTTCCAATTTGGTGTTATATTTCGACTTAAAGAATTTTTTCAGATTTGTATGCAGCTTAGTTATGCAATGCACAACTATTTTTATCCCAAAAGTATATCTCTACAAAGCCCCAGCTCCAACTGAAGCCATTGTTTGGCAACACTGTGGCCGAGCGACCTTTTAAACTATATATATTACTGTTTGACAGGTGCAGACTAGTAAAAAGAGATACCATTACATCGATGCAGCTCACACCTCACAGTCAAACTGGATGAGGTATATAAACTGTGCAAGGATTGAGGATGAACAGAACCTCCTGGCTTACCAACACAAAGGGCACATATACTATAGAACATACAAGGACATTCCTAAAGGAACAGAGTTGCTAGTGTGGTATGGCAATGAGTACGGGGACGCTCTTGGTGCCAAAAGGAACTGTGAAGCTTATGAAATTCTGAAAGAAAACAATATTGATGAAAAAGGTACAGTACAGTTAAAGGCACTGATGGCCTTGGTTGTTGGTTATAATTTAGAAATAAAAGTTACTAAAATTATGAAAATTTCATCAATAATATACTAATAGTATAGTATGAATGCGATATTATTATCTACAAAGCACATTTTGTGTGAGCCGAGCGTTTGTTTATATACAGCACGTAAAGAGTGTACGATTAGCAAAACACTCAAATATTTTTACGAGTGCTATACCGGTATGTTGTAAACAACATGGTGGCAGTTTTAACAAAGTGGGGTCTCCCCGGTGTTTTGCTTATCGCACACACATTACATACTGAACTGTAACAGAATTTGGCTTTTGTATTCAAAACACAGTTTTATTGGATGTGAATATTTTAACAGTGCGAAGGCATCCCGTGCCTTTAACAATTGGTCAATTTTACAAAAAGAGATAAAGACTATCCAAAGCTACAACAATGCCCTATAACTAATCGACACCTCAACCACATTGATTGGTTGTATTGTTTTATTCCATAGTTATAAGCGATAATGAGTATAATTAACGTTTATCTGTGACAAAATTGCACAATAATATTTCTGTAACAGTAACCACTAGTGTTCGGTAGCTAAACAACCACACCTTTTTAGACCAGAAAATATTCAAAATAAAATGATTAATCGATAGAAGCATTTCCGGACAGGAGTCGATTCAGATCTAATATTTTATGCCCCGGTAACTATATAATACATGTTTACAAAGAGATAATCAACCTTTAAGAGATATCTCCTAATGAATTGACAGATATCTGCTAGTGATTTAATAGAGATATCTCCATATTAATATGGAGATATCTCCTTAGAAATTGGAGATATCTTCATAATAATTGGAGATATCTCTTAATGAATTGGACATATTTTCAAATGAATTAGAGATATCTGTAAATTGGGGATAAATAGAGGAACGGCAGCCCATACATGTACATATGGCTTTTTGGTTTGACCTCTGGTATCACTTAAACATTTCAACTCTCGGCATTCCTTATCACTCCATTGACTGTATATCAAGGTATGACATTATTCCCTCTCCAAGGCATGCTGCACTTTCATTTTGTAAAATTGAAACAAAAAATTCCAGAAGTTTATAGTTACTTTTAAGATCCACTGTCTTAACCCTTTGGCGAGTAGAACGACATATATGTCGTCTATCGGTTGAGGAGTAGAACGACATATATGTCGTTTCAGGAAGTGTTAATTTATGTAGACATAAGTTCAATAAATCATCTGATTTATAAATGATTTGTTAAGGAGTTAGTTTGATTAAAGGTACTCAATCCGATTCGATGGTCCCAATATCATCAAATTCCAACAACAGCATTTTTTTAAATGCCGCTTCAGTTATCAGAATATATATATATAAAACCTGTCGTCTCTGTGTGTGTGTGTATAACTCAGTCACGCTTTTGGCGCGTTTATAACTTTTTAACCATGCGTCCAATGTAGCCCAAATTTGTACCACGGCCTATAGTGGGCATAATCAGGAGAACTTTCGTCAGTTTAGAACCAGATACATTTAGCTACTTGTACAGGTCTATGGTAAGACCAATACTGGAATATTGTAATACGGCTTGGAACCCTCATCACAAGAACAGAAGCATAACCATTGAACGGGTGCAGAGGCGAGCAACAAAAATGGTGCCGAAATTTCGAAAATTAAGTTATAGAGACAGAATGATAAACCTCGGTTTGATGTCTTTGAAATATCGCCGATTCAGAGGTGATATGATAGAGACATACAAATACCAGAATGAGTTATACAACGTGGACGAGAGTAAACTGTTCAAGCGAGCAGAGTACACCCGAACAAGAGGTAACACTATGAAATTGGCATATGCGAGATCATCGAAGGATATCTGGATGTTCTTCTTCTGTAACCGAATTGTTTCCAGCTGGAATGCCCTGCCTGATTATATTGTACAATCGCAAACGCTAGCAGAATTCAAAACTCTATTGGACAATCACTTCCGCCCAATACAGTATGATTATGATACAGAAGGGATGGATTGCCATGCAGTAAAATAACTTTTGATATAATCCGGAACTAAGAGTCATTCGACTCGTTCTGTGTATCTTGATGTTATGTTATATGTTATGTTATGTTATAAAAGGTGACTCACCAAATTTCACGCCGATTGGTCTAAGCAAACCTGAAAATCCATTGCTATTATAGAAATGATGTGTTCATGGTCGTTGAGACCAGAAAGTAATGAGGAACATTTATATACCCGTCATTTTGACGGGCAACCCCCTAGTCGATTATTAATTGCCCAAAAATAATGCTATAGTATAAAATTCCCCAAAACCTGTTATTTATTAACATTTTGTTCAACAAAATTTTGCCGGTTGTCAAATATCTGACACAAACAAGTCACTGGATTTTAGAGCTATCCATCTTCATCCGCTATCTGGTCAAATAAGTTCTTCTCGTCGACAGTTTACTGGGCCACTTAAAATTAAAATAATACATTTCAAACATCGATATCTCATTACTCCTAGCTTTGATGGGCGGGTTCCTCGACTTGAATCAAATATTTGTTATCCCCAAAGTCAAGGAAATAGTAATTTGTGAGCATTAATTCGGATTGAGTACAAGCCTTGAAGTAGTGTGTCTGTCATTTGCAGAATGAGGTCCCCAGAGGGTGAATTTAGTGATGCTACCCTGCATAGCGGGCTAGCATCACCAAATTCACCCTCTGGGGACGTCATTCTGCTTACACCTCAGCAGAATGAGGTTCCCAGAGGGTGAATTTAGTGATGCTAGCCCGCTATGCGGGGTAGCATCACTAAATTCACCCTCTGGGGACCTCATTCTGCAAATGACAGACACACTATTTCAAGGCTTGATTGAGGACCTTTAATATATTGTCCCGTATAAGTGCAATTGTTTACGATAACACAAGTTAACAAAAAATGCACATAAATTAAAACAAATTATTGGACCCTTTTGACCGAACTTGTTAATAATTATTGCTATGACGTTGACATTAAATTTACTCATGACGACATGTATATGACGTTACAGATACTCTCCAAAGGGTTAAGACACTCCTAAATTCTTCTATTTTACAGAGATTCATAGCTGCACTGAGTGTCAGAAAGCCTTCGCATACATATTACATCACACTGGAAATGGACATGCTACGCCGCTACCATGGGAGAAGTACAAAGAGGTCATAGGTCGCATTGCAAAACGTGACCAGTTAGCGACGGACATTGGACAAACTGGATCATATCAGGAAAACGAAGGGAAAGCAGCTATCAAAGAAACAAAGAAACATTTAAACTCTAGAAAGTCTGCAGCTTCTGAAAACAGGGACGGAGAGAAACTACTGGCCAGAAATCCTGCAGGCTTCATACAGAGGGATGGAAAGACTATAGTGGGGAGAAGGTCTGCGGTCTCCAAGCACAGGGATGGAGAGAGTTCAGAGGTCACTGATGCATATTCTGTGATCTTGAATTCTAACAGCAGACGATCATCTGTCCGTAAAACTAACAATAGGAATCTCACGCTAAATAAACTCAAATGTGGACTGGTTGCTGAAGAGCCAAGAGCTGTCAAGATGCACACTGGAACTGTCAGGGTGCACACTGGAACTGTCAAGATGCACACTGGAACTGTCAAGATGCACGCCAGAAGTGATTATAGACAGATGGATAAGAGGACGTGTTCTATCTGTGGGAAAGTATTATTTGACAGTTCTGCTCTGAAAAAACATCTACTGATACATACAGGAGATCGAAATCACAAATGTTCTGTGTGTGATAAAGCTTTCACCCAGCGATCAGATCTCAACAGGCACATGTCTGTTCACACAGGACTCCGGCCACACAAATGTTCTGTGTGTGATAAAGCTTTCAACCAGCGATCATCTCTCAACAGTCACATGTCTGTTCACACAGGACTACGGCCACACAAATGTTCTGTGTGTAATAAAGCTTTCCCTCGTCGACATCATCTCAACAGTCACATGTCTGTTCACACAGGACTCCGGCCACACAAATGTTCTGTGTGTGATAAAGCTTTCACCCAGCGATCAGATCTCAACAGTCACATGTCTGTTCACACAGGACTCCGGCCACACAAATGTTCTGTGTGTGATAAAGCTTTCACCAAGCGATCAAATCTCAACACACACATGTCTGTTCACACAGGACTCCGGCCACACAAATGTTCTGTGTGTAATAAAGCTTTCACCCAGCGATCATCTCTCAACACACACATGTCTGTTCACACAGGACTCCGGCCACACAAATGTTCTGTGTGTAATAAAGCTTTCCCTCTTCGACATCATCTCAACAGTCACATGTCTGTTCACACAGGACTCCGGCCATACAAATGTTCTGTGTGTGATAAAGCTTTCACCCAGCGATCATCTCTCAACAGTCACATGTCTGTTCACACAGGACTCCAGCCACACAAATGTTCTGTGTGTGATGCGTCTTTCTCTCAGATCTCTACCCTGCATCGTCACATCAAAAGTCACACAGGTGAGAAGAGATATGTGTGTGAGATCTGTAATGACACATTCATACATAGTGCAAGCTGCAAGAAACACATAAAGAAATGTCATGCTGAGAAGAATTCTCTCGTATTTCAGAGATATAATACAAAGAAATGCACTGTAGATATGTGTTTGTATAAATGTTCACAGTGTAGCGAGCAATTTATGTCGTCCAATGAGTTAAAGTCACATTTACAATTAATTCATACAAATAATCAGCTCTCGGCTACCTGAACACTACAGTAATGCTCAAAATAATTGATTCCGTAATCACAGCGGAATTATGGGTAACTTTTCAGGATTTTGTCGGAAATATGGCTTAATTATTGCAAGTCATCAGAAAGCTCTCATTGAGAGCTTTCCGTTGAATGGCAACAAGCCATATTTCCGACTAAAACCTGAAAAATTACCCATAATTCTGCTGTGGTTAAGGAGTCGATTATTTAGAGCATTAATACTGTATATCAAGCTTCTTTCTCTTTGCCACCTGCATGGGTCATGATGTCCATTATTGAAGTCAAGGATAAGGTCATGTTATACCGGCATATTGAATTCATACTATACCCCCCCCCC
This sequence comes from Siphonodentalium dalli, assembly GCA_032622095.1. Lineage (NCBI taxonomy): Eukaryota > Metazoa > Mollusca > Scaphopoda > Gadilida > Siphonodentaliidae > Siphonodentalium > Siphonodentalium dalli. Next base: position 58,128,348 of record CP136063.1, read on the forward strand.
ATAATGAAGTTATACTCAGGTATATTAATATAGGAAACAGCTTAATCATCCATCTGGTCGCAGGCTTGTATTCCTTCATTTTATAGTCTTGTTTTTATCCCCCGCCTGAAACAAATTTGGTGGGGGATATAGGAACTATTGGATGTCTGTCCTGAAATGTGGTCCGAGGGTTATTTCGAACAAATATCAATGGATTTCAAAGATTTCTTATACGAGAGTTCAAAAAAGGAGTACCGGTATCTGAAATGAGTTCGCAAACTAGGCCCGTCCGTACATTTGTACCAGAGTTACGGCCCTTTGATTATAATAGTTTTGGCGTTTAACACCCAGGGAAAGTTTTCCGTGTTTATTTCGAACAATTATCAACGGATTTGAAAGATGTTTTGGGTAAGTTCACAATAGGGGTATCTGAAAAGAGTTCGCAAACTAGGCCTGGCTTGACATTTTCACCATAGTTATGTCCCTTTGATTGTAATTTTTTGGTGTTTAGCACCCACAGATTTGAAAGATTTTTGGTATGTGAGCGCGGAAGAGGAGTTCTGAAATGAGTTGGGCAGTTTTAGAACAGAAAAAACTCCAAATTAATATATATATATATTAGTTATCCAAAACTAATAATCAATCAGTGTTGCGACCATAATATCTTTTAATTTCCAGTTTTAGTTTCTATTCTAAAACCGCCAAGCTGGGCTTTTATACTATTTAAAAAAAAAAAAGGCCCAGATGGGTTTTTTCATAGTGTCTCACAAACTAGGCCTGTTTACACAGAGAAATTTGCTGTTTAGCATCCACAAAAAGTTGTCTGAGTGTTATTTCGAACAATTATCAACAGATATCAAAGATTTTTTTTTATTTTCAGCCCAATGATTATAATTTTTTGGCATTGCAATATAAATTTTAAGCCAAAACAAAAACAAATATTAACCAATCTCAAACAAAAATTAACTGATTTTAATTATTTTTTAGCATAATTTGAAATTGCCCATCCCCATCTTATCCCCACGTTTAAACATGCATAAATTATGTCCAAGCTATTATTCCTATATTTTCCGTTCAACTTGTTTGAAACTTGGCACAGATATTTATCACTTTGCAAATCTGTGCAACTGCGATTATGAGCTTGATCCAAATTTATTTAGTGGAGTTATCTCCCTTTTTCGAGTTAGAAATTTTCCATAACAAGCATAATTTTGTCCAAGATTGTATTTCTTGTGGGTTTTTTTTATCAAAAAACAAATATGTCAATATGGCTACCCTTAATGCAGCCCAATTTCACTGCATGGGTATCCTTACTACCATTGCGATAGTCTCGCCTCTAATTTGATTCCAGAATTGCAGCTGACGTTTTATATTCAGTCACCGTCTCACCCAGCTGTTAGTATTTATTGTTGTATAATTGCTTCAAATCTTCACATATTTGAACAATGTCAAAATGGCCTATTAAAACAGTATTGCTTATTTCTGACTTCATGACCTCTGTAGATGAATCTCTGCTTATAATGATGTGTCTAAATCGATACTTGTTGTATGCATCTAATCCGTAACATCATATTAGTCCAGCAGTCAAAGGGTGAATTAAATTCATTTGTAACGATAATTGTGTTCTAAGTTCAACGAGTTATTGTATTAGTCTAGTCACCACAGGAGGTGATGTGTCCCCCCCCCCCTTACCAATATAAAGTACCATAGAAATCACCTTCAATATAAAGTACCATAGAAACCACCTTCAATATAAAGCACCATAGAAACCACCTTCAATATGAAGCACCATAGAAACCACCTTCAATATAAAGTTATGGGACCACATTTTTCTTGAGGCTGAACTATTCCCATTTGAGAATCCGGATGTTGCCGACCCCTAACAGGACACAAAATAAAATTATTTTCACTTTTCCAATGGTAACCACCCGAATATTTGGCATTTTAGATGACACCACATCATTTCCTATTCAATGTCGAAAACATAATAAGTTCAAACCAAAAGGAAAATCTGGTGTTCTTCCATTTGGCTGATGGTCACTCTAACCTACTAACAATCGCATTTGCTTTAATGTCTGTAAATGAATAAGCTTCCAACCTAGTGTTTAGACAAGGAATATATCATATATTTTTTGGAGAAGTATATTTTGGCTTATTTGATGTAAACACAGGGTATTATATGGCATTGAAATATTACTTGGGACCAGTCACATGCTTTTTATGAACTATTTTGTATCGAAAAATTAATTTAATAGTTTGAGAAATATTGACCCCTTACAGCGACCATAAACATGATATCTGATTTGATGACTCAAATATTTGCCATCAGATCATGTTTATATTTCATAGCTAAGTATATGATGTCACACCCCTGACCTGTGTATATAGTTGGCGTCATTTGGTTGATTCCTTCAAATAATTACACAATACATGAATTTATATTTTGGGTATGCTTAAGCATGCTATAGCGAATTTAAAGACAAACTGGATAAAACCTTAGGGGCATGTTAGAACTCAAAACTATCACCAAGTATTCATAGTAATAATTTTGATGCCCATGAAAAACATAAGATTCCCTGGCACTAAACCTACAAAATAAGTCTGGCACTGAAAGAGTTAAAAAATATCAGAAAAAATTATTAAAATTGTAAAAAATTGTCACAGGGTATATGGGTTGATACAAAAATCGGACCTGGCATGAAAGGGTTAACCCCATTTTGCAGACACATGTTATCCATTGTGATAAGTCAATTATTTTTCACCGATCACTCTCATAATTCACATCCAGATTAATCATGACACTCTTCACCTGTATAGATCTTGGTATCGATTTATCTGTTTTAACCGTACATATAACCATAAACATGAACATATGCTATCCAAAGCGATACTTTATCTGATCAGTCTCATTGATATACATATGCAAGTAAATGATGGAAACCCCTTAAAGATGGATTATGTCTTCATATAAATTTTTTTAAATAGTTGTGTGGGTATAAAATAATAAATATGAATTGAAGACCCCTGTCCGTAAATGCTTCTGTCAATTATTCATTTTATTTTGAATATTTTATTATAAAATGAGATGATTAAATGGGACACTTTATTGTTCTATTTTTAGAACCGACAATTCAGTGAATACCATATAGTGATAGAGATCATTAGGGTGTTCCCATAGCTACGCTCCGAATGTCAAATGTCCCAGATTGATTGATTGTTTTTTTTTATTCCATAGTTATAAGCGATAATGAGTCTAATTAACGTTTATTTGTAATAAAATTACACAATAAAATTTCTCGTCTCTTTTTCATTAGTTAAACAACCACCCATTTTGGACCATAAAATATTCGAAATATAATCAATATTAATCGATATAAGCATTTCCGGACAGGGGTCTTCGATTGAGATCTAATATTTTATACCAAGGTAACTATATAATACATGTTTACAAAGAGATAGACCATCTTTAATATATTTTTCCAATCATCTACACGATATGTGTTCAAGAGTATATTCAGTCTAAATCGAGTTGGTATGGTAGAAGGGATGGGTTAATCGATGGCTGTTATCAGCCTCTCTATGATGAGGGCAATTAGTCCCACTTGGCTTGAAACATATGTACAATATGTAAAAAGGAATAGGGCACAATTTTTGCAACTTATGAAGCCCCTCCCTGGATATGTGGGTCTCCTTGTTGATTCAGGGCTGGAATATGGATGGTAGCATTCATAAAATATTCATAATATTAAATATTCATGGCAAAATGGGGAAGTTGTTTCAGTCGGTAAGATGCATGTGCTATGCATCATACTAGTAAGCCAACACATGTTAATGTTCAGACTCACGTTTTGCTAAAATTTCCTGATATTTCAAAATGGATTTTCACAAAATCTGTCTAAATTGTTTTTTTAAATTTAGTACAAGCGATTATTGTGACACAATATTTCAGAGCTGTCAACTCATTTGAATTATAACCCATTCACTAAAAATTTATGTCATGAAAAATTTGTAAAAATTTGCTCAGTGTTTTCCGATACCAAGAACTTCTGTAAGATAGAACTTTTTCAAAAGTGCAGTTCATATATTCATGATATCATATCGTAAGATGAGAGGAGACTTAATTGGTGTAGACTTTGTGTTAGGGGCTTGTTAATCAGTTCATTTATTTTGACAGTCTTATTCACCAGGACATTTTGTTTTGTTTTGTCATCATTCATCTATCTGTTATATATGTTTGCTTGTTTGTTGTTTAGGGCATGAGGTCTGAAATGTGTTAGCTCTGTCTGGTTGGTTCATCCACAATAAATCGTCTAGCATTAGCTGCCTTTATCTAAACCCTACCCTTGTCATGATTGATTTTAATACATTTGAGAGGTTGAAAATATTATTTCCCTTTTGATACCAAGAACTGCTAAAATAATTAAAAATTTCAAACAACAATCCAATCACCAAATATCTTATTATCTCGACTCTATGAGAGAAGGCTTCATTCGCATCATAATATTGAGTTAATTTTTTAATTGCATTGATATTACATCCCCCCCCATATATTACAGTGAAGAATAAAGCCACAACAAATATTTCAGTCCAATGAAAACATATGTTGTTATGCAGGCATGTCCACTCAAGCAACAAAAGCAATCAACTGGAAATAGGCCACTTTATCAGAGATACCTGATCAACTGGGGATTCAGCTGTCGGACCTATGACCTAAATCTCATCTCACCCAAGCCTTGAAATAGTGTGTCTGTCATTTGCAGAATGAGGTCCCCAGAGGTCGAATTTAGTGATGCTACCCCGCATAGCGGGCTAGCATCACCAAATTCACCCTCTGGGTCAGGGAACCTCATTCTGCTGAGGTGTAAGCAGAATGAGGTCTCCAGAGGGTGAATTTGGTGATGCTAGCCCGCTATGCGGGGGTAGCATCACTAAATTCACCCTCTGGGGTATGGAAGGCCATTTGTGTCAAAAATCAAAGTGCCAGTTTTCAAATTCTAAACTTCAATTTATTTGTTTTAAGTGTCCCAATGCTCATTTTATAAACCAATTGGACGTATTCGTTATATACACGGGTGTTATTTACTGATTCTAGAAGGCGAAATCTTCATTTCAGGAAGGCAATTTGTGTCAAAAATCAAAGTGCCAATTTTCAAATCCTAAACTTGTTTTTTAAGTGTCACAACGCTCAATTTATAAACCAATTTTATAAACCAATTGGACTTATTCTTATACACGGGTGCTATTTACTGATTCCAGAAGGCAAAATCTTCATTTCAGGAATGTCGTTTGTGCCAAAAATCAAAGTGCCAATTTTCAAATTCTAAACTTCATTTTTTTTTTTTTAAGTGTTCCAACCGATTGGGCTTATTCTTTAGACTATAATACACGGGTGGTATTCACTGATTCTAAACTTCAATTTAGTTTTTTAAGTGTCCCAACGCTCATTTTGTAAACTAACTGGGCTTATTCTTTATATAATGGTGCTATGATTTACTGATTCTAGAAGGCAAAATCTTCATTTCAGGTTCCAATTAGCTCACACAAATGTAAGCTGATTTAAAATTAAAATGGTTATATCCATAACGCAAACGGGCTATTTCCCTAATTCTAGAATATATATTATACTAGAAGGTGACCCGACTTCGTCCGGGCTATTCAAAAACCAAATTTCAAGTCGATTGCTCCACCCGTTTCCGAGATCTGGTCTGCGCATGCGCGAATCTGGCGTCGCACGGGCTCGGCGACCCGATAAAATTCGTATCCGGGGCAAGATACATTCACATACCAAATTTCAAGTCGATAGCTCCACCCGTTTGCGAGATATATAACCCAATGTCATTTGCGGATACCTCGGCCGGTGATGAGTTAACGCGACATCGGCCGGTTAAGAGTTAACGCGATCACGTCACGATATGTTGATGGCGTAATATATTTACGCAATGATTTTCGATAAGCGAAGCATGGTCCTGCGTTCTTCCCGATAATTAAGGTAGAAACTTTAAACGTACACAGGCGTGTGATGCATCATTGGAAAGATGAAGCGCCACAGATTCTAACCGTGCAAATTATATCACTGGCAATTTATTATTCGCGCTATATCGAATCGATTTGTGAGCACCGAACTGAAATAGATTAGCGCAAAACGGCGTAAAAACAGATTTGACCTCGGCACGTGAAAAGTTTACCTCGGATCTGAAAATCAATAGGCCTATGTTACTCCTGACCCGAAAATACCCCCACATACCAAGTTTCATCGAAATCGGATGGGCCATTTTCGAGTCCATCGATTACACACACACAGACAGATACACACACACACACAGATCTTTCAAAATATAAAATAGATGTGTCTTGCATTATAGGCGAGTTAAAATTAGAATGATGAAATAAGCGTAGTAGAAGTCATAACGTGAAAGGAGGTTACGTCAATCCATGTTCGTACCCAAACTTAAACTTTTTCAGAATGAAGATTATAAAATCTACTTTTCAGAATGAAGATTATAAAATGTACAATACGAATATAAAATGAACATTTTAGCGAAGCACGGCCTTGACCCTTAAATGTCAAGGTTGTTGTTTAATGAATGATCCCCAGTTTGGCGTGGGTTGAAAGGAAGGAAGCGGGGTAACGTCGCAAGAGCTACACTCTGACCTTGACCTCAGTTAAAGGTATACTTGGGTGTGACTAATTACCGCCTGGGACCGCCCGGGTGGCCCCACGTGCCTGTGGACACAATATCTCGATGTTATAACGTAGCCACATGCCACCTGAGGGCAACATAGAACAATTTACTCGCTCGCTCGTCTCTGGTCGGTCATATTAACCCCACAAATCATGCCTATGTTGGCTAAAGAGCCTGGGTGATTACTGGTGTCTTCGTGTGTTTTCAGACAGATTATTTTGGTGATTCTCGGTAGTGCAATACACCTGAGTGTTAATTCCATATATTGACTCGTTGACGCGTCCACGGCCGATGGTATTAACCCCTCAAATTCCGGTAAAATAGTGCATAAACAAAAAGAACCGGGCGGCCCCATGGGCCCGTGGACACTATATCTCGACGTTATAACATAGCAACATACCCCACGAGGTCAACCTAGAAAATGTTACTTGCTTGCTCGACTCCGGCCGGTGTTATTAACCCCTCAAAATCCGATAAAATGGTATATAAACAAACATAACATTGGGACCGCCCGGGAGGCCCCATGGGGCCCGTGGACACTATATCTCGACATTGTAACGTAGCGACATACCCCACGGGGTCAACATAGAAAAGGTTACTCGCTCGCTCGCATCCGGCCGGTGTTATTAACACCTCAAAATCCGATAGAATGGTATATAAACAAAAAGAACACTGGGACCGCCCCGGGGGCCCATGGGCCCGTGAACACTATATCTCGACGTTATAACGTAGCGACATACCCCACGAGGTCAACCTGGAAAATGTTACTCGCTCGTTCGACTCCGGCCGGTGTTATTAACCTCTCAAAATCCGATAAAATAGTATATAAACAAAAAAGCAAACTGGAAGCAAACGTTCGCTGAGAACCTCCATGCTTTGCATATCAGGTGATAATAGGAGGTGGGTGGAAGAGTGTGGCGAATACGAATAACTCTTTTCTTAGAACTAGAATTTCAGAAGATACTTTTTAGTGCATTAGATTAGATTAGGCGATCCTTAAATTGTGATTTTTTTTATTTCTAGAGAATATGCACTTGCGATGCAATGAGCGCCTAATATAATACAAAAAATGAAATCAACTCAATTACACCCGCTCGTGTCAAAATATAAAAATTATAGGTGTAAAGTTATTAATTTTTATTGAAAACATTCAAGACATTTGCGATATTTACGATCATGTAAAGCCGAATATTTATGGTGATACGTTATTTTGCGGGATTTTGTGTTGACGCGTCAGCGAGTCAATATCTGGAAGTCACTATCAGGTGGTATTGCACTACCATGCATCACCAAAATATGCTGTCCGAAATCAAAGAAGACACCAAGCTGTCCGTGCCCTCTTAGCCAATATCGGATTTTTATGGGGTTAATAATACTGGCCTGAGTCGAGTGAGCGAGTAAGATTTTCTAGGTTGACCTCGTGTGGTATGTCGCTATACGTTATACCGTCGAAATATAGTGTCCACGGGTCCATTGGGCCTCCCGGGTGGTCCCAAGGTTTTTTTTTGTTTATACACTATTTTACCGGAATTTGAGGGGTTAATAACATCGGCCGTGGACGCGTCAACGAGTCAATATATGGAATTAACACTCAGGTGTATTGTACTACTGAGAATCACCAAAATAATCTGTCTGAAAACACACGAAGACACCGGTAATCACATAGGCTCTTTTAGCCAATATCGGCATTTGTGGTGTTAATATGACCGGCCGGGGACGAGCCAGCGAGTAAATTTTTCTATGTTGCCCTCAGGTGGCATGTCGCTACGTTATAACGTCGATATATTGTCTGTACCGTAAAGGTCAAACACAGGGAGCGCTCATTATTTCTGTATTCAAGAATGTGGGTGACCTTCACCTTCAGAAATGTAATAAAATTGTACTGTATTTCACAGCTTTCCTTTTAGAATGCAGTTTCTTTATTTTAAAATCTTTTTTTCTCACTTCAGTTCTCATGAATCCGGATTCTTAATTTTGAAATATTGTTTTCTTTTTGCAATTCCCACCTTACATCTTCTAGACTGTTGTCTTTCCTAGACTCATACCTGACTCAATCGTACCGATTTGCTGGCCTGGGTACTAGGCTAGTCTTTCCGACCTGCTTCGGACAACCCCGAATATTTAGTCGATTTTCGAAATTCGCCATAGAATTAACAATCCACAAGTTAATTATTAGAACAGAACGTCTTAAATTCCAACTCTCGCAAACTTTCGTTATAAAAACTGGAAAATGAAGGCTGTGACACAAATATATAAACTTTTGCGTTTAAGAACTGAAAACGGAATTTGTATATTATAGATTTAGGCATGCAATATAGCCCTTTGGCCCTGATACCATTTGAACGTTATATTTGATTTGTGTGTGCTGGAACGTGAAACGAAGATTTTGCTTTCTAGAATCAGCAAATAGCACCCGTGTATATACATAATAAGCCAAATTGCTTTATAAAATGAGCGTTGGGATACAAATGGCTTTCCTGAAATGAAGATTTTGCCTTTTAGAATCAGTAAATAGCACCCGTGTATAAGAATACGTCCAATTGGTTTATAAAATGAGCATTGGGACACTTAAAACAAATAAATTGAAGTTTAGAATTTGAAAACTGGCACTTTGATTTTTGACACAAATGGCCTTCCATACTGGGGACCTCATTCTGCAAATGACAGACACACTATTTCAAGGCTTGATCTCACCCAAAGTTTTAGTGATCAACAGGAGTGGCTTGAAAATTCTTTCAAAGGGAGACGGCATGTCAATTTCACTACATTCCTGAAAAGGAGCGTTCTATTCATACCAGTGTTGCTGGCATCCATATTTTTTAATCCTGTCGTTTCGTACTCAATCCCAACTTACCCAGTACAGTGGAACTTGTCAAGATTTTGGTCGACTAACATGTTTTATTCCAGAGCGATGTTCACTGCGATTTCCATTGGTACTCACACTTGGCAAGTTGGCGTATTGTATGGAATACTATTAGGGCCCCTTCCTAATGGCGCATTTTTTGGTGCTTGTGGCACACATTTTGACGCCAAAATGTGCGCCGTTAGTCAGTTTCCGGCATGTGCAGTGAGTTGTATTATCCTAGTAAGATAAACCCCTGCAGGGCCCAGCAACAGACCGGTGTAACAGGAAATCCCCCCATAGACATATCTCCCCCCCTCACCCTGGATATCCCCCCCCCCCCCCCCCATGTACGACTAAAAAATAAATTCACTCATTTGATATCGTTTGGTCCTGAAATGGCCAGAAAAATGTTTTTTGAGATTTAATTTTTTTTTTAATTTTATTAGTGACAATTTTTCTTCACGTATTTCATTGTTTGGATATTACCCCCCCCCCCCCCCCCCCCCAACCCAGCACTTACATGACAAAAAAATCATTGTATGCGCTTTATATAGTCATGAAACCAGGGTTGCACAAAAGTTTTATCATACACCCGTACAGAAACTTCACGTATGATTTGGGTAGAAACACGTTAGAGCACCTTAGAATTATGTTAGTGTTATGTCCTAATTGGCTGGGCTAACTTAGATCTTGTATGAAAGCAGAGCGCTCATTTCAATGCAGCAACTTTGAACCGACTGTCGACGTAAACCACGTTAGAATTATGTTAGAAATCTGTCCTTTATTCTTTTCACCAACTCCTACTTATAAGATTTAGCGGAATTCTCTAAGTCCGGCTTTCTAACGTCAGTGCACATTAGAATTATGTTAGAAATCTGTCCTTTATACTTTTGATCAAGTCCTGTTTTATAAAATTTAGCGGAATTTTCTAAGTCAGACTTTCTAACATCAGTGCACATTTAATAGAATTATGTTAGAAATCTGTCCTTATACTATTTACATATCTACTTCTCCTTTTTTTTAATTAGCGGAATTTTCTAAGTCCAACTAAGAAAATTTACTTATAAATGAGTAAAAAAAAAATTACTCTAATTTTACTCACGAATAAATTATTTTATTGAAGAATAGGAATCACAAATAATTTAAAGTACAGATTGCTAAGTATCATAATTATATATAGAACCTGCAGTTGTGAACCCATTCTGTTATTCAATAGTTTTATTTTAGTATCAAATTAAAATTTCTTCTTGAATCATGAATTTTGAAATCTTGAATCCTTATATTATATTATATCGGCAAAAACTGGTTCTATTGGTTGCACGGTTTGAATTTTCAAACGTTGGCATTCGTCACATAACTGATCAACTATTGAGAGTATGTATGAAACAAATTAATATGTGCTAATTATGTACTCTCTCAAACACCATGGTACAAATATGTTCTTAAATTATATCTATCTCAAATGACAGTGCAAACATAATTGCGAATTTCGTCTAACGAACAACCACTCACTTCATAAATTCATATTATAAATTACATGTATATTGCTATCTTAGTGCGGTGTCGGAAGAGCGTATTTTCGGTCCAGCAACAGACTCATGTTCAAGCCAATTTCTTTTCCTCACAGTATAGAATTATCCCTCTTTGGTGTCAATCTTCTCCGTCTGACAGACGTCGACGTTAAATTGCCACCAGTCCACTGTACCGGCGCGGGAATAAATCAGTACCATTCATTTAAATACTCATAAGTTAACAAGAGAATATATATATATATATATATCTTTTTTTAAACTGTTTCTTGAACTGATCTGCCCTGAATGATACAAACTACTAGCTGGTGCCGGGGCGAAACGAACAAGCGCGGCAAATTAAAACCCAAATCGTCCTTGCAGTTGGTGCCATATTAACTCGACAAGACCCCCCCCCCCCCCCCCCCCCCCCCCCCCCCGCTGTACGATTAATACAAATAGCCCACCCACCCCATCCACGGTCTCGATGTTTAAAATACCGGGCATTTTATATTATGCGGCGACACAATTGTGGAACTTAACAAAAATAATACCACATTTTTTCCTCAGATGCGAAATGACCAGTTTTCTGACAGAATAGAATTATCTCTCTTTGTCGACATTATAAATCTACCAGTTCACCTAAGAAATTTTCAATATATTTCACGGGTTATAGGAACTGCTCCGCGAGGAAGTCTAGATTACCTCTTCCGAGTTTTGCCTGAGTTCACTTCCGATCTGCGCACGGTCACTGGGGATTTTCCCAACGTTAATAACGCAAGTTTTCCACAACGACGAAATATACACATGTGTTCATATGTTCGAAATAAAACTCCAAATTAGACTCAGTTTTGTTTGGAATTATTCTCTAAAGGGTAAATTGTTGCAATACGCAAGTTTGGTAAATGGTCTAGTACAACACGTCTATATCCGCAAAGTCATGAAATTAGTTAACAATTAATGTTTATCGGTTTTATATAGAATCTCGTACGATCTTCAGTATTTAAACACGTTCATTGTCGTGGTGTTCTATGCATGGTCTATTGTATGCCATATCTATGGAGTAATCATAGGAATTGTAGTAACTATCTTAATTTTCCACAAAAACTCATAAGTGAACTCATGGACCAGAAATCGATAATTGAACTGGACCAAAATCGGAAGAGGTATATTCTCTCTCGTGGAGCTGTTCCTACCCCGTGATAGGGGCCTATTAGTCGTTTGATGACTTTGATCAGTAAATGATTTTGATCAGTAACGCAAATTCCGTTATTATAATCAACTTATATAATAATATAAAATAATAAGAAAATAATATTAAATGAAAAAAATTGACACCATCGTTAGCGATGGTACATAATTGTATAGATAAGGTGGTGTAAGTTTCATTTTCATTTAAAAAAAATTGTATTAGTGTGTCCTAGCCGGCGTCCCGGAGTAATTGGAGCTTGCTAAATAAATTTTGGGTTTAAAAGTGTGGCCAATTTGATAAGTATCGAACCAGTGTTTTCCTGTATAAATTATAATGCAGACGCCGATTGCCGCATAATCTATCATTTCCAATTTCCGGTCCAAATTCGTGCTACCTTACTCGTATTTACATTCGCGCAGTACTATTTTTCGCTCATTTTTAAATTCGCGCACTTTGAATTCGCGCACCTTGGGAATATACATAAACCCAAATAAATAATGGTGGCGACAATTCATGTATAAATCTAAAGCTTCCATCGTGTTCTCGTGAACTTTAACCCAACATGTTGGAGTTATGAAATAAATTGTATATACAATGAATTAACGACACGTATGAACCATAGTAACAATTCCCACCTTCAACTGGAAGGTTGTGAAAATAGACCACATGTATAAATTATACACTAATTATAAATTTCCACAATTTCTAATGATAACTTATAAATAACCCGACTGTCAGCAAGTGTAGTCAGATCAGTGTTTTCAGACAACTGTAATACCGAATAATTATATAGTTCACTCCGGTCTCAGAATCTAACATAATTTAAAATAAATTTATCAGAAAAATACTGTATCGTACTATATTTCGCTCAGTTATAAATTCGCGCCTAATAAAAAAAAACTGACCCACCCCCTGGTTTAGACTAAAGAAGTGTTTAAAAAGAATTTGAATGGAACATTTTCTCACATTGAGCCCCCTTACATTATTAAGGCTCTATTTTGTTCTATAGTAAGAATATAAGCCTTTGAATTCACTTTGGCTACATGTGTTTCTATGTTTTAAGATGACAGATGGCAAAAAAATTCAAGAGGCCGGAAGAATTGTTATTTCGCGGCTCGGAACCACCCACCCACTCCGTCCTTGTACCCTGGATATAGGGCCGGGTGGGTGGGTGGTCCAGAGGCAGAAAAAACCCATTTTTCCATGCTTGTAAATTTTTTTCAAAATGGGGTTTTTTCAAACAATTTACAAGTATTGGGCATGTAATGTTGTTTGTAAGCATATTAGTGCCATACTTGTTGGTATATATATATATAGGGATATATAGGCAGCTATAATGACTCATTAGCCTCATGTTTAGCAACATTCTGGAATTCACAGAATCCTGGTCCACTTCAGTGGACCATCGTAGGCTACGATGGTCCACTGAAATGGACCAGGATTCGTAGCAGTTTTCAGGAAACTTATGATCAACGGAAGATAATAGTTATTATAGTAAAATCAAACCAAAAACTATATTACAAATTGGACATTACATGGTGAATACTCAAATTATGATTAGATATAATTAACCCAATACATGCATACAATGCAACTGAAAAAGGTATCTCATCAATTTTGAATGTCTTAAATACTGTCTTGTTCTGGCATGTAAGTAGATGCAAAAACATTTTGGGTGTAAATATGTTTTATTGCTTAAATAATAGCAAAGGGCTGGTCAACAGGCACGCAGGCTTAATGAAAAATTAGGATCATTGGTTCATTCCTTCTGGTTATTTTTCATCTTGAATGAGTGGAAGTGAATAAAACTGAATAAGAGCTATATGATGACTGACCACTTTTAGAACATTCAAAATACTCAGTGCATTTAGTTGATGCAAATCAAACCATTGTCTGAGATCAATGAGATACATATTTACGACATGGATCTGCATTGACAATGGTGAACATATCTAGGAAATATGTAGTGAATTATTTCCATTGAAAAATGTTTTTAAAAACCTCTAAAATTTGGATAAAAACATGAGAAAAGGGGGGTGGGTCCCCAAAATTTTGGAGGAAAAAAATCTCTTTTTTTGCGAATGGGTGGGGGGTGGGTCCTAAAAAATTGGAGGAAAAATTTTTGTGTGTGCAGAAATGTGCAATATTTTTCCCATATCCCCCTGGCCCCTCCTCCTGTTTGGTGCCTCATTCTGTTCTGTAGATAATTCTTCCTCATTAATCAATGTCTTTAGCAACATCTAAGTTTCCACGCCCGATAACCCTATAGGCTGGTGGCTGTGGGTAGGCATATTGCTGTAGTGACATTGTGTGGCGGTTTTCACACGTGTGCTCAGAATTTGAGGAAAATCATAAATTCTGGAATCCACCCGGCGAGAACGCTTATGGCATTAGATAGGTCCATGACTGGTGTATTCATACACCATTTGTGATAGCCGTGTGCCTTTAGATATATTTTTTATTACTTAATTTGTCGAATTTTACAACCGGTTTTTGTCGGTTATCAAAGAAACTACCTAATATAAATGGTAGAAATCTCGATATGTAGGCTTCATGTACACATGTCACTAGATGCACATTCCATTGATACAATGAAACCAAAATCCACAATAAAAGACATATTTTTCGTGGAAAAATATCGATTTTCCTGAGTGTCATATCACAAATTTATGACAGGCATATTGCCTCCGCAGATAGGCTCATGGCAAAGCACAAACTTGTTATGATAGGCAAGTGGCATTGTTGATAGGCACGTGGTAAATATTGACCAAGCTCCAATTTAGCACTTTAAAGCCAACAATATGCAACTTCTGGCATATATTATTTTATAAATACACTCTGGAATGATTATTCATTCATATAAAATAGACAGAACCAACCACACATATGTGTGCATGACGTGAAAATTAACGCACGAGTTTGTTACGCGGAATGTTACAACGTTACAACGATGATTCGCGATTTGTAACTTGTAGCATATTTTAATTTTCTCACCACGCACACATAATGTGTGGTTGTGTTTTATTACACACCCATGCACTAGAACTATTCAACATCGAGATTTAGCGTTTATTGATTCGTTTCTGTCGTAATTTATAGCCATTTTTATCAAACTGATAGGCGACTTTATTAATAAAGTTTGTAGTTCTTGTTCAAAAGATAAAGTTGACGTAATTTGTGACTCGTGACGTCGACGTTTTCCGTATTGTATACGTGTTGAATACGTTGGTAAAGATATTGTATGGGCTACACACTGCTCAATATAAGAAAATTAACACAACGAATTCATCTAGATCGGGCTCTATTTCTTCTGGTTCCGACATTATTTTACTTCTTTCTGAAACAGATAATTGAGCGGAGCCCGAGTGGCGAGTCAGATATAAATACAATTGGACCACTATAAATGGTTGGCATTTTTTGTCAATGCCGTGGGGCAGGTTGGGTACGAATTAGGTACAAAGTGTCGGCTCTTTCACTAATGGCCTTCTAACGTCAACCATTTCTGAGATATGCATTACAGTTTAAAGGTACTCAATCCGATAAAACTCCTCTCAATTACTATTTCAATGGCTTCGGGGGTCAAAAATATTTGATTTGAGTCGAGGAAGTCACCCATCAAAGCTCAGATTTGTTAGATATCGATTTTAGAAATCTATTATTTTTCATTATCGGGAATTCTTTCTGGCCCAGAAGACAGTCAAAATTTCGTTATTATTACCACTTGATTATAGAGTTATCCATCCTTGTCTGTTTGAATAGAGTTTTGGCGTAAAATATCGAGCAGGTTACCAAATTGACGGCAGTTATTGGTACTCATCTCGAGAAATTAACAAATTTCAAAAATCAATATCTACATGTAATAACTCTGAGCTTTGTTTGATGGGTTCCTCGACTCGAATCAAATATTTTTTACCCCCAAAGCCAAAGAAATAGTAATATAGCACCCTCTGATCGGATTGTTGTTGTTGGAATCTGTTGAGATGGGGACCCTCTTTACGGATTGAGTACCTTTAAACGGAAGTTGCAAAACCCGCTAAAATTTGTGCTATTATGTCATAATAAACTGAATAAATACTAATTATTTCTAAGTTTTAATACATTTTAGCAGATTTATTGACTAATTTCTGCATTTAGAAGCAGAATCTTAGATTTAAATGTCAGAAAATCTTAAATCATCCCGCGATGACAACTCGATGTGTTTTTTTCTGAGGTGATCATTTCTCTGATATGATATCGTACTCGGTGAATTTTAGACGCACCCAAAAACCTAGCTGCCCCACGGTATTGACAAAAACATTTACCACTACAAATCCACACGAAATATCACGGCGATTCCTCCTATATATAACCCATGAGACAACAGCGCCCACTCAATTAAGTTAACGCCCCACACACATTTGTATTATTACTCGGTGCTCCTGTTTATGTATATGCGGCATAACTGGGTCATGGTCCAGGTCCACTATATGTATGCTCTAGCTATACAGGTTCTAGCGTACCCTAATTTTCGCACCTGATATTTCTCTGAGCCCAATGTCTTTACCTATATTGATACCACATAAAATTATGTATAACTATTAGCTACATTTAGCATTGGCGGGACATTGAATTATTGTTAATAGCATCGTATGCTGTTATTTATTTGTGTGCGGTTTATATTCCATAAACCGGCGTAGACATGAATCGTTCTGGTCGAATAGAAAAAAACAAATATATGAACGCCATTCTTTCGCAGAACGCCAAAAATAAAACCAGCTATAAATGGTAGCTATATTATCTATATGTAGTGGACCATGACCATTCAGCCTGAAAACTGCACAAAGCTGGCATGGCTCATTTTTTTACATTAAAATATGCTGAATAGTTTGGGCTATACTTTCCCCATTTTCAATTAAAACCCCATTTTGCAAGTTTGTCACAGTTAAAACGTTTTACATTACAACTGCCAGTATTTAGTTCTTGGAAATAAGTATAGTGTATGTTTCCTGACTCATGGACGATGTGAATTTACAACACTGTGAATAATATAGCATCATAAAAGCGTTTTTCTCACACTAAAAACACTATTGATCATTGTGCTACATGCGTTTCTGTGTTTGCCATATGTCTATCCTCTCGGTGTTTGGCCATTCAATATGCCTACCACAAAATATTGACGGGACAGTATGTCAAAATATTGACGGGACAGTATGTCAAATAGCTTTTTTTAACTGAAAAATGCATTATTTGAGTTCGCAGTCATGTTTGTCTTGTCACGGAAATACTATACCACATGTATCCACGAAAATAACTTACAAATCGACATGCTGAGCAAATTTGGGAGTCTGTTTACTTTGAAAGTTTGAAAAAGTCGACAAAATCCGAGATATTTTGTCTTCAAACAACGTATTCTGCAATGCCAAATTGTTACCAAGAAGTTCAACTTATAAATCAGACATTACTGCATCTGACGTGATAAAAAAATCTGACCTTTTACAGCGTATTTGATCAATTATAATCTAAAACATACCTTGGTTGCGAAACCCGCCTCGCAATATAACTACAGCAATATGCCTACCCACAGCCACCAGCCTATAGGGTTATCTACTACTACTATGGGGGGTTTGGGAAACTTTCCCGGGAAGATTTGAAAGGGGCGGAACCCCTCTCCTACAACCCACTGTTGAATTTAATTTGAAACATGTAATGGTGTTACATTAACATGAGATTGGTGAGGGTGAAATGAAAATGATCTATTTTTTTTTTGATTTCTTGGCCTTCTTTTTGGTTCTATGTTCGGATGATGTTGCTTGTTGTTGTTGTTGTAGTTGAGCTTCCAATATTTCCTCCCTTGCTTTCGCCCGTATGTCTCTTATCTTTTTCTCTTTGATCATCCCATGCTTTCGCACGTATGTCCCTTTCTTTTTGTTCTTGATCATGCTGTTGTTGCCATATCGCATGTTCTGCCATGAATTTTTCGTGTTTTTTGCGCTCTGCGTCAGCAAGGGTGATGGCTGTACTGGTGTTGTTGTTGGTGCTGGTGGAGCTGGGGGACACCGGGATGTTTTGGTAATCCGGTGTCCGAGGTGTAAAACTATCCAGTTCCACGTCGAAGCTGGCGGCAGGAACATCTGGGGTGGTATCCACGTCCCCGTCTCCGCAAGCTTCGATGACGACAGCAGGGACCTCCGGCAGATCCACGGAGTCCCTGCTAGCTGGTTCAATGTCATCAGTCTCCATGCAGGTCGAGTCGTCTGGGCGTCTCTCAGACAACTTCGACCCGCCGGCTGTGACTGTAGATGGCTGAACCACACGGGGAGGGGTGACCGGTCAATCAACGGTCGCCCCCATCTTCTTCTTCCACTTCGCCCGTCTAGCAGCGTCCCTTCGGCGCCTAGAAGGAGTCTTTTTCTTCGTAGGCCCGGTCTTCATCTTCGGCATGGTGCAGCGGGTGGCTTTGGCGTTGACGTCCAGGTCTTTAGATTTCTGGTTTCCAGCATCTTTGGTCCTGAACTCCAAGCAAAGTGTAAGGTAGCCCCCGCTAGACTGGAGAGACCAACTAGCGATGTTAACTACCGAACTACTTTGCACTGCAAGCAACGCGGCTTCGGGGATCAAGTCCATAATCCGTCCTAAGCCTAATCCAAAACCATCTCACTGGCGCTAAGCACGGGGGCAGCTGCAACCTAGATCGCGACCGCACAACTCACCCGTGCTCAGTGTCTGACAAGAGGAACAGCAGACAGACAAAGCAATAATGAACTGTCCCGCTCGACTCCTGCCAGGTTATCGGGCGTGGTTTCACTCATTTTATAAGAATTGCCTCGTCGGTCAGACAAAACAATATGATACAGTGACCGGGCGTCCAGTAGGTGTCGTGGGAATTACATAATATGATGGCCGGTCACGTGCACCGTGCATCCAAGATCACATTACAGCTGCAGCTCTTCATAGACGGACGTCTTCAACAAATTAATCGTAAGTAGTTTTATATAGTTTATATATTTTTTATCCACAGTGTATAAATAAATCGAAGGTTGACAAAACGCGAGATGCATGGCATGGAATACGGAACATTTATGATCGCCATTGAACAACCGGCTAGCCCGCCACGCGCGCGTGGTCATTATACCTCTATTACGCATTTAATTAGCGGAACAGGTTATCGGAACAGAAGGAAAACGTAATTTTAACTAATGCATGCGCCGCCCTCAGGTGGCTTGATTACATAATACAATTATCACAGCATAAGCTGCCACAGGAAAGAACACAATTAAAATGCTACTCGGACCATGTGTCGTAATTAAAGGTGCCCATTTCTCCGCGAAACTGAAGTCCCATGATAATTAAATATTGTGCGAGGCAGGGCTGTAAAAAAAAATCCTTGGATGTGTGCCCATTTCTCCGCGAAACTGATGTCCGCTGAATATTTTGCGAAGAAGGGGCTGTAAAAGAAAATTCCTTGGATGTCAGAATAGAATAGAATAGAATTTATTAACCAAAATACGTCCCTGGGTTGGGACATGTTGCCATACATATATATAATATTAATGTGGTACATGAACACACATAAACTGTATAATAATAACATCACTCAGTCATGTAACTTAATATGCATTATATAATAATATTTATGTATTGTTCAATCTGCACTCGAAAAACCTCCTGACTATGTTGCAAACTTTCGCACAATGTTGTGCCATAGCCATCCTTTAAACCAATGATGCCGGGACCGTCGTTCGTGTAGTTTAAATATCTCTATTTATATATCAAGTATATGGATACAATTGAGTATCCATATACTTGATATATTATAGGCATATACACTAGAATTATGGCTTATAACGGGTTATACATGGCTATCCCTAAGGCGACTGTTACAATTGAATGGTGCGAGATTGCGTGACTTATTTATATTATATGAAATGTCTATGTTAACTTGTCCATGTCATAATTTTTACGTATGCCAATTAATACACAATTGAATTGAGTGTTCCCAATGTGGATACTGATGGCTAGGTGTGAGATATCATTAATAAGTGTTGACTGTAGAGTCACCCACCGCAGTGATCATCTATTGCTTGAGGATTAGCTAGTCCAATTAATTAACTGGGAGCTTGACGACAAAGGGATAATTAAGATGATTTGACTCATAACAATGTGTGTTAATACCAGTTACTCTCAGTTTTCTCAATGAGTTATAATCATATCCATCTATGATGTAAACAGAACGAATTTGTGCATTATGAATATAACAGAATATGAAATAATCTAATTTAGTAGTGAATTGTATTAAACGACTTTTAATTGGATGTTCAGACATCAAAGGGAATAAATGTTTCATATCTTTTGCAGGCAGTAGGGGTGGGCGTCTGTGTATCGGTAGCGGTGGGGGGCATCGTCTGGTGGTGCCGCCGCGGGGCGGTCCGCGCGCCATAATGTTGCAAATAAGTACAAATTTGTAAGTACAAATAATTGTATTATTCCATAATATATAATATCGCCAAACGGGGCCTGCGAGTTACAATGGCTTCGAAATGTTACTATTGTGTGTTATCATTTTTGGCTGAGCGTTACAGTTGATCTTTGTATACCATCTCCCAGTACCTGTCACGAAGATAAACCATTATTTGAGACTTGCAGGAGCACATAATGTGTAAGAGTTCATTTTCATATGTTTCACAACACAAGTGACACGCCAGATTAATTACTGTAAGGGCTGGTACACTTACTTTTGTCAACTCCGTTACCACCTTTGCACCCCAAAAGAAGATCTCCATACCCTAATTAATAACATTATTTTCTAGGCAATGGTGAATTCTTCGAGATATGATTGTTTTCATTTTCAGTGCTTTTTTCCTTAATTTATCGCGTTTTCGGATTTCTTTTCGTATATCTGAATTAAACCAGAATTTATCTTTCGGTCTATAAATTGTGATATTCAACTGTGGAATTGTTACAGATATTATCTCCATAAATTGTTTTTCAAAAAGTTCAACTGCTTCGTCTATGTTATTTAGTGGCTGGAGGAGATAGTCGCAGTTTAAATTTTTAAGTAACTCATTGGTTTTAATGAAATCGCCCCGTTTATAATTCCATATCTTTCTGTCAAATGACGCACACGAGGCATTTTCAAACTTCAGAGTGGCATAAACTGCTAAGTGATCTGATTTACCAAGATCTAAGACATCAGCATCGTGCATAATAAGGGATTTCCCAATTAGTATTGGATCAAGGAGGGTTTTTGATATGCATGTAATTCTAGTTGGCTTCGTGATAACGTTTCGTAGATCATAATAATTTATTAATTGTTTAAGTTTGGCAGAATCTAGTAGTAGGTTAGAGTTAAAATCCCCGCATAATATGAGATTATCGGTTAATTGTAGTGCGTTATCAATAGACTCATCTAAAAGCTCCCGATAGTTTGGGTCACAGAATTGTTCAGATCTATATGATACTCCGAGGAGTAATTTTCTTGATTTAGAAAAAACTTCGAACCACATTATCGAAGAGTCAAATTCTAAGATTGGAAATCTTTTGTAAACAATATGATTTGCAAAATATACACAAATGCCACCCCCATCCGAGTCACGATCATTCCTTATTGGTACACAAAAATCTTGGAGTTCAATGTTTTCAGACGGGAAATTGGAGTCCAAGTGAGTCTCAGTAAAACACAAAATATCATAATCACAAATACTATCTGCGTTTTTTTCGATCTTATGCCTGATACTTCTTATGTTATAATGGAACACAGTTAATGTATGCTCAGTAATTGGGTAATGTAGATTGCTGAGCTGGGCCAGGGTTCTTTTCCACATCACCTGATAGCAATATCAAAATTGTAAGGCAGTACATTATACAACGTAAATTTATGCCCCAGAAGTCATGCCTAAGATTTTGTGTTATTTTCCCATTTGATAAGATACTCCCCTTTTTCAGGTCGAAGACCCCGATCGCTGCACGATATTGGTCAGTTGTATTACCCATACAGTATCTGAATTATTTGTCGAAGTTAATTGTTTCGGGGAGCGATCGTACGTATTCGATATGAAAAGATGAGTAATTCACAGGAGATACCCTCTCTGAGAAGCGACAGCCAGGCAGCTACACACAAATTATTTGTGTTTATTTCAAATAATTCGTGATTAATATGGATCGACTACATGTGCACAACACTACTCCTGAACATCAGACACATTTCCAGGTGAACCAGGGGGGGGGGGGGTCGGCAAAAACTTCCAGGGTACAAGGTGGAAATTTTGAGATTTTCGATTTTTGGGACCCACCACCCCCGGAAGGCATGTTTTTGCCACTCATTTCTAGGACACCCACCCCTCCCGCCCAATTTGTCCTCTCGAAAATCAGGGACCCACCCCTAAAACAGTCATGTATATTACTTAATCATATAATATCACCATTGAGGTTGTTCACCCTCAGCCAGGATGGCTTCCCTGAGATGATTTACCTGTGATTTTATGTTTGTGTTCTCTTTGCATTGAAATTATATAAATGTTTTCCACCATCAAGGTTTTTAATCGTAAAAATTACGACCAAATCTGGCCAAATAGCTGAGATGCACTTTTTTGTTACGCAATTTTTGCCTAACCAAAAAGCAGACCCACCCCCCTGGTTTAGGCTAAAGAAGTGTTGAAAATGGGGGAAATGTTCTCTATTTCGTTCTAAGTTAAGAATATATAAGCCTTTGGATTAAAGGTACTCGATCAACCCGATAAAATTCCTCTCAATTACTATTTCAATGGCTTCGGGGGTCAAAAATATTTGATTCGAGTCGAGGAAGTCACCCATCAAAGCTCAGATTTGTTAGATATCGATTTTAGAAATCTATTATTTTTCATTATCGGGAATACTATCTGGCCCAGAACTCAATCAAAATTGCGTTAAAATTACCACTTGATTTTAGAGTTATCCATCCTTGTCTGTTTGAATAGATTTGGAGAACACATCCAGAGCAGATTACGGCAGTTAATAGTACTCATCTCGAGTTTATAACAAATTTCAAAAATCAATATCTAATAACTCTGAGCTTTGTTTGATGGGTTCCTCGACTCGAATCAAATATTTTTTACCCCCAAAGCCAAAGAAATAGTAATATAGGACCCTCCGATCGGATTGTTGTTGTTGGAATCTGTTGAGATGGGGACCCTCTTTACGGGTTGAGTACCTTTAACTTTGGCTACATAATGTGTCTCTAATATGACATTTAGCAAAACAATGCATGAAGCCGGAAAAGGTGGTATTTTGAGGCTCGGAACCACCCACCCACCTCGTCCTTGTACCCTGGAAGTTTTTGCCGACCCCCCTTGGGTGAACTGTATTTTATTATATTTATTGTTATTATTTATTACCATTAACATTCTTGTTTTTTCCTATATTATATTTTGATAAATCGCTATTTTTATATGATCGTTAACATATTGTAAATTTTTCTTGTACTGTTATCCAAGGCACTATATATTTACACTCCAATACGTATTATGTCTCTGGTGCGTAGATCAGCCATTTACTGCCTCGTGTCTAGCATATCAGTTACCGAGTGGTTACTGTTGAATTTCCTCCAGAATCCATCCCACACAATTGTGGACACATGTTGTTCCCAACGATGATTTTGAGAGCTGACATCCCACTGAGATGGAATGGCATCTGTCACTTCTCTACCAAGCCGAATATTTCCTCCCATGCAGGCGTTCAAAACCTCTGTGATGGTATAGCACGTCAATGACACGACTTATGCCACGATACACAAACTCCCCAGAATGGGATGTCACTTGATTGATATTATCAATAAAGTGACATCTCATTTTCGAGCATAATTTACGGTAGCATTCATTTGTTGACATGATAAGCCTGTTTATCCAGGTTGTGCTGGGCGATGGCAGTATCGATGATAACCGGATGGAGGCATATGGGTATAGGCAACGAATAGTATCAATCAGATCTTTACTATAACCGGGCTCGGGTTTATAGCCCTTTCGGTGGGAATTGATGCCCACGTGTATCGATACTTTGCTGACTGCCCCTCTCATCTTATTTTCCGCGTTTTGAGCCATGTGGTCGCGCCCTTAAGATTCAGACCTCCGATTTTCTGTTTTCAAGTTTTTAACGTCGGTTTCCAGTTGAACTATCCGTGTGCAGAATGCATCCAGTTTTTGGTGCAGAATTCCAGTTTTCGTGATTGTTGCGACATCATCACCACGAAGTCATTTGTTTTCTGTTTTCAAGTTTCACCAAAATCCAATGAATATCTCCGAAAATATTACAAATTATATTTACTAGAGTAGCTCATGGTGGTTTTGTATGCATGAGGCCCCCACCCCCATGGAATACGGAATACCACTTAATACAGAGGGTGGAATACGGAATACCAGTTAACAGCCATATGGAATACATAAAAATATATGAAAACTTCATTTTTTGGAAGGTCGGCGTACGAATACCGGTATATTTGGAATACCGAATACCTCCTAACAGAGGGGCCGGAATACGGCGTACCTCATAACAGGGCATGGAATACGGCGTACGAAAAGGGGGGTGGGGGCCTCATGCATGCACTTGTATGCCCAGAGCTAAACTCTTCATGAGTCCACTATTGAAGGTCCAAGAACAATATTTGGATGGTAACACATTTCCCATTGAGGGTGAAATGGCCACGCCCTTTTTGTGCAAAGTACTACCATTCGACGTGACTATATCTCCAGAACCGTTGGACATAGGAGATTGTCTGACCACTCAAAATGTGCGGAATGGCCACAAACCCAAAACAATCCATTTTTAAGGGCATGAACCTCAATTTTGGGGTTCAGCACTTTTATCTCAAAGGATATGTCAATGATCTGGAAAGTTTCATGATGGAAGCCAATGTGAACGGTTTAGGACTTCTCACACGCGAGATAGAGGAAAGACTTGGTGTTTATTTGAAAAGTGAGTGAAAAGTTTATTCTGCCGTGATTGAAAAGTTTGTTTTGCCGTGAGTAAAAAGTTCACGGCAAAACAAACTTTTGAAAAGTTTGTTTCGCCGTGGCACTTGCGGGCCACCGTACAATGGTGATATGATATGATTAAGTAATATACATGAGAAGAGAAGGGCGGGGGTGAAAATGGGGTATGGGTCGGGGTGTTTCTAGGTGGTATTTGGGGCCGGCCACCCACCCATGCCGTCAAATCGGTCGAAATCCTTACCGTTCTCGAAAATGGTCCATACCCCATTTTCACCCCCTCGGGGTGGCACCCACCGGGGGTGATGGGTGAAATTGAGGCTAAAAAGTAAAATTGACAACGTCGTGTGTGGCATAGCGGCTAGAACGACGATAAACCCTAATAAACCAAACCAAACCAATAGGAGTGGTGGTCATTTTATAATTTCAAACTGCTCCGATATCTTATAATATATATAGATAGGGACGTGGCTATATGGGCTCAGTTTGGTGATGGGGTGTCCATCCTATTATTTCAATATGCACCCTTTGAATAATAAAAAAATGCCTATAAATTCCACATAGCGATGGAATCGTATATCAAGAGGAAAGTATTTTAATTTGTCTACGCTGATAACAAAAGTTAGTCAATATGACTAACATATGTTAGTCAAACGTTTTTCCTCAGGATGACTGATTTAGTTCAGACAACATTACTGAGGCATAACATTAATCAAAATAACTAGGGTGATGTTAGTCATAACGACTAAGAAATGGGGATCCAAAACGACTAATTAGTCAAAATTGCCAGGATTTAGTCATAACTTTTCTTAGTCAATTGGAAGGCGAAAACTAAAGTTGCTGAATTATGTGCAAATAATTCCAATACTTTACCAAAGTTACTCAAAATGTTTGTGACTAACACTAAGTTAGTCATATTTGATCAATATGTCCAACCCAAGGGGGTGGACAACTTACTGTTACAGCTTGAAAATCAGAAGCCAACCGGGGTAAACAATTACATTTCACAGAAACAGAATTTTCTAATTGAGGGGTGGGGATACAGTTGGATATCGACGTTGGCGCATCGAAGAGAACATCTTGCCACGTCACTGCATTTATGCTCTAGTCATTTGTGAAAACTGTGCTTGCATCTTCGTATTCGTGTCCTTTACCGTGACCAAATGCATTCGCGTCGACGATTGAAACTCAAATGATAATCCGCCCATGACCATGAGTATCATTTACCCCGCAATGCTTTCTTGAACGAAAAATCATACTCACATTGGGAAAACGCGTCATTTTTATTTATTTGTCATTTATAAACTATACTTGATCAAGACATGTCCCTGTTTATGAGATTTCTATTGATAACACATTGTCATAAGGGGGCTACACCCCTGCGAATCAGATAGATAGATAGATAGATAGATAGATAGATTTTATTTGTACAATAAACATAGCATATTACAGTTAAACTAAAGATACAAAATTAATGATATTGTACAGGGACTGCATGGCCAATACTGACCGTCTTCCTGCAGTCCCTTAAATAAATAACAAATTATCCACTACCTGGCGGTAATTGTCAAATAATAAGTATATATATATAATATAATATGATATAATATAAAATAATATCCGCAGACCAGATTCAATTGTACATGTAGGCATCGAATGTTGACTATATAGATTGAATGTAAATAAATAAATAAATAAATAAGGACAGAAAGTCAGTGAACGTTAATACTAGTCATATTATGATGGTTATATATATGCTCCGGTTTAAGGGTGTGAAAATCGACAATTTATGTTTGACACCCTATATAGACATTCTAGACAAGTTCCTTAACGTTGTACCTTTCAATAAATTGGGTAATTTCAGTAGTTACAAGGAACACATACTGCTACCTCACATCCAAGCTGACCCCCTAAGGTTTGACAATTTCTAAATATAGGCCATTTCAATCCAAACTTTTGACCAAAGGATGTAAATATGCAAATGTTGGTCTAAAACAAACACATACCCCCTAATAAATTGTTGGAATAACAAAATAACAGAACAAGTTCAACCTTATATTGTTGTTGTAAAATTTCCAATTCATGTTGTTTCAGGTATTAAATTTTCAGCTGTTGAACGTGTTGATAAAATGTTTGGGGCGAGAAACATTACCCAAACCCCTTGTCGCGACGTCCCTGCATGTGGGTTGTACTTGAGATTTCCAGCTGACAAAATATTTTCACGAGGGGGCGAATCGACCCCTTGTCGCTACGTCCCTGCGTATCATAGATGGATATATTATCCGGGTTAAGGGTGCGAAAACTGAAAAATTATGTTTCATAGTACTCGAACATTCTTTGTGATTGGAGATATTTGTAAATACAAAGAACACGTACTATTTGTGATTTATGTTTGTAATCGTAGGTTCATAGTATTGGCGGAATGATAAATTGTTATTTCTTACAAACAATTGTAGATTCTTACAAAGATAAAGTTTCATAGTATTGACCCCGGACCGCGGAAATTGCCGATCTCGCAAGCTTTCCCGGCGTCGCAATCTTTGTCGATGCGCGATGCCGCGTTTCTGCAGGATTTTATTTGTCCCTGTGAGAACAATGGTTCCCATTGTCAACAAGAAAACCATAGTCAGAAATGGTAACGCCACCAAGATCATATTATTAGCCATAAATATAAATTATAATATAATTATAATATAAAATATTATTCATTAGTTAGCGCCTATATTAGCGCTAGTTAAATACCATCTAATAAATATTCATCTTATTCACAACTTTAAGGAGTCCTTCTGGCACACGAGAATATTTATCGCCGTTTGATTTGCACCAAGTGAACTCGGTGCATATATAATTGATAGAACTGACCTTTATTATGATGATCGTGTCGTTATTTGTTTAAGATACGTATCAATTGACATATACGCACCCGTTCCCTATTAAAATCTATATATATCGCCCATTTTAGGGGACCTCCGCGAATTCGGGGACTTCCGCAAAGTGATCTCCACAAATCGGGACCTACTGCAAATCGTCGCATCCAATGCAATTTGTAAACAAATACGATTGACATGCGTTTTAACGAGGTGAGCTTTAATTAAACGAAAGAAGCATTCTACATAAACTATTTGTCATGGACTCAGCCAGTGTGCCATATATATGTGTCAACTAAGGTCGCTTTGCGTGGTAAAAGTTAAAAGTGAAAGTGGAAAATCCTATTGAAAATGAAACTGAAAGTAGCCTACAATTTTGGGAAATTCCGCGGCAGATTGCAGTGAATCTATACTATTATACTATTGGAAGTGAATCTGGAATTCTATCAGATATCCCGACTCTGCTCGTTTTCGTGATCATAGGTTATATAGGCCCTATATGACCACGAAAACGAGTCGAGTCACGATACATCCATCGGTACAAACACATTGTGTATACGATACAATTTTGACTTGATGACCAGACAATAAAAGATCGCGGTTAATCCAAGTCTCCAACAGAACAGACATGCGCGCTCCAATTAAAATTACCCACAATTCACTTCACTACACAGGGGTTCCCAACGGGTTATACATTATTTTCAGGCTATCAGAGTATTTATATTTTCAACAACATATTATTACACCGGTGACTTTAAGTTTACAATTTCAGCATGTCCTGACCCTATGGATACGATTTATCATATTTTCAAAAACGTATTATACACCGGTGCCGTTAACTTTACAATTTCGGCATCTACGTGATTCTATCGGTACGATTGAGTAAGGTACACAAAATCTCCAACAATACATTCGCCCTGTCCACCACACAATATCAAACTCACAGAAGCTAGAAACACCACAGGTGGCGTAATAATTTGATGGTTACTAATTTTGCGAACAAAGCGTATTATATAATAGTTTATTTCAGGCAATGTTGCCCATATGTATGTGTACAATATAATATATAACAACAATCAATCACAAATTTTAGCAATAACGTATTTTGATTTGCATTATGTGTATAATATAGAATTCCAATTTAAAAATAGTTTTGATCTATACTTAATATCTGAAGAATGTATACTAGAAATTATTGTATTCGAGCATTGACATACTCTCTCTCTCTCTGAAGTTATACACAAACTTATAATTCGCCCGTATAATTCGTTCCAGTATAATTCGCCCGGAACGTCGAGCGGTGAATCGGAAATTAGTACCCCGAAGAATATGGCAAGCCAAACCGCTATTTAATATTAATTTTACTTAAGTAAAATAAAATGACACTTTATTTCACTTAAGTAAAATAACGTGTCATTTTATTTTACTTAAGTGAAATAAAGCGCCATCTACATGGTTTTATTTTACTTAAGTAAAATAAAATGACACTTTATTTTAATTAAGTAAAATAAAATGACATTTTATTTTACTTAAGTAAAATTAAAATGCATACTAATTTTACTTAAGTGAAATAAAATTACCATTATGTTACGCCTTTTTTTTTATTTTACTTAAGTAAAAAAGAATTTTACTTAAGTGAAATAAAACACAGTTTTTATTTAACTTAAGTAAAATTCTTTTTTACTTAAGTAAAATAAATGAACATTTGGGTTTATTTCACTTAAGTGAAATAAACGCCATCTACCGGTCATCGATAGATGTCATTTATTTTACTTAAGTAAAATAAAATGCAACCAGGTGTTAAGAGTTATTAATGATTTCCCCCCAGTCAGTTTAGAGACCAACGCCAAATCCCACCAAACCACATGTGACCTTGTTATAAGGACAGCGAGTGTTTTATGATATTATAGATGACAGAATGAGATTAGCACCAACCTCATGCAATAAAATTGAGAACATTCCACGTACACCCCTTGCCATTACCGCAATAATCAGAGAAAACTGCTAAAATGTGTGATGCGTTTATGTTCGATGCTTATTGTGCTGAGAACGAGATATAATCACTTATCATACTCTTTTAAATATCAGATTTATGGAGGCATGGACCTAGTACGAGTGTTAATTGCTTCAAATGTGCTTGCTGCAGCGAGCGAGACCATTGGTGAATTGATATAGCAACATAATGCAAACATTATGCCGACATTCCAAGTTCGGAGTTGCGGTACAATAGTTAGTGACCACCAGCTGTGGCCGGCTGCAGCTTTCTGTCAAACTCCATAGTTTGGCTTTCTGTAGCTTTCTACTGCGCATGCCTAGCCGGCTACGACTGTAGTAATACACAACGGGATATAACTTTCTCACGAACATGAACAGCACTCCAGGCGCACGTGCCAAGGGAGCAATTATTAGTTTGCAAGATGACTCCCATAGTGGGCGCTTTATTTCACTTAAGTGAAATAAACGCCATCTACCGGTCATCGATAGATGTCATTTATTTTACTTAAGTAAAATTCACGCATTATTTTACTTAAGTAGAATTCTTTTTTACTTAAGTAAAATAAAGGTCATTTTTTATTTTACTTAAGTAAAAAAGAATTCTACTTAAGTTAAAACATGGTTAATTTTACTTAAGTAAAATTCTTTTTTACTTAAGTAAAATAAAAAATGACCGTTATTTCACTTAAGTGAAATAAAATGACATTTTATTTCACTTAAGTAAAATAAAGTGTAATTTTATTTTACTTAAGTAAAATTAATATTAAATAGCGGTTTGGCTTGCCATAGAAGAACAGAACATATTCTTCGTAGAAAGTCGCAGTGTCACTGCCAAATATTTACAGAAATAGAAAGAGTATCATTCACTGTACCCATTTCTGGCACATAAGATGCTTTTTGTTCAACAAAGTTCTGAAAAAGTTTAAAAAATGATCGATATCTTTTTGATCGAAATCTCGATTCCCCGGACAAATATCTATATATAGGATATATGGCTCAGCCAATCAGAAAACTCAGTAGGCGGAGTTATCTCAAATCAGGAATAGGAACGGCTTCTGGTACGAATTGACTATTTGGAGTAACAAGAACGGAACGAGGAACAGGAACAACTTAAAAAATAAATGACTATTTGGAGTAACAGGAACGGAACGAAGAACAGGAACAACTTCCGAGTAAAAAAGTGACTATTTAGAGTAATAGGAATGAGGAAGAGAGCTCAAATGTCTCGCGTTTAAAGCTATGAAACAATACATATTATACATCATTCGAAAGCATAGCCTCCCCTTCCTTCTTTAATATTGCAACAGTTAAACACTACTTTTGAGAACTATGTGTATAATTGGCCAGGAACGTCGAGCGGTGAATAGGAAATTAGCTAAAACATAAATTATTCCGAGTAACGGGAAAGAGGGACAGAGATATAAACTTAATGTTCTCGCGTTTTACGCAATCAAAATATACTTGTTATACATCATTCGAAAGCACAGCCCCTTCATGAATATAGCAACATTTATTATGCACTACTTTTGAGAACTAAGTGTATAATTGGTCAGGAATGTCGGGCAATAATTCAAACAAACCCAGGAGGCACCACTCCTGGGCATAACTCTTGTCCAAAAACTATCTTTCCAAACCCACATTAAAACATCTCAACCAGGGCCTACCAATGAACTAACCTGCTAACCTTGTAAAATAATTACACATCATAGAACTATCTGCTCACAAACCTGAACACAAAACACGACTAACACCAATATCAAAATCTAGGTTAGCGGGCTCACGCCCTAGATAGCTCCGGGGAGCTGATGACTGTCCCGGGCGATGTAACTACGCTGGTCGTAGCCATAGTATAAGCCATCGAATAATTATCTCTCTCTCTCTCTCTCAAAACTACTAACACTGCCTATACAAATTTGCAGATGGAGGACGGGTGGGAAAGAAAAATCGAAAAGACTACTTAACACTTCAAACCTTCCGAAAGCACTAACCAACCCAGTCTGGACTCAGCTGCTTCCTCTGTCCGTGACCGCATTACACAACCAAGTCAACGGGTTCTGACACGCGCACATGAGTGAAAGGCGGGCATTGCACCATCAAAATTTGAGGAGCCCCGATCGACCTTAAGACAACCGGCTGGCATTGGACCCTCTTCCTAGCGTTGAGCCCGTAGTATATATAAGCCCGGAATACAACAGACTAAGGCGACTGGAGTCCATACAAGCGCAAAATAGGGGGACACGAAAGTACAACCATCCATAACTCAAAATAATATATATATCAACACACAAAACTCACAAAAGAAAACAAGGTAAGTCTTCATCGCCGGTCCAAGTTCGGAATGGTGGGGGGCTTTGCTTCTATAGCTGCGGTTGCATCCACTCCATGCACAGTAGGCAAACACCTACTGTGCATGGACAGATAGTAATCTACTTAAAATCGCACAACTATAAACGCTCTTCAGCGGAATTACAGCATCAAAAAGTGGGTTGTGGGAGAGGGCCAACAGCCCTTTCAAATCTTCCAGGGTTTCGAGAGAATTGAGCTTATATATCTGTTACTCGGAAATTCTTACGTTTTTTTGTGCTAATTTCTGATTAACCGCTCGACGTTCCTGGCCAATTATACGCTTAGTTCTCAAAAGTGATGTTTAAATGTTGCAATATAAAAGAAGGGGAGAGGCTATGCTTTCGAAATATATGATAGGTATTGTTTCATTGCGTAAAATGCGAGAAAATTGAGTTTATATATCTGTTCCTCATTCCTGTTACTCAGAAAGTTTTTCGTTTTTTGTTAATTTCCGATTCACCGCTCGATGTTCCTGGCCAATTATACGCTTAGTTCTCAAAAGTAGTGTTTAAATGTTGCAAATATTCATGCAGTAGAGAGGCTATGCTTTCGAAATATGTATGATGGGTATTGTTGCATTGCGTAAAATGTGAGAAAATTAAGTTTATATCTCTGTTTCTCATTCCTGTTACTCGGAAACATTTACGTTTTTGCTAATTCCCGAATCACCGCTCGACGTTCCTGACCAGTTACACGATTAGTTCTCAAAAGTAGTGTTTAAATGTTGCAATATTCAGGAAGTGGGGAGGTTATTCGTTCGAATGATGTAAAATATGGATTGCTTCATAGCGTAAAACGCGAGAAATATGAGCTTATATATCTGTTCCTCATTCCTGTTACTCAAAATAGTCATTCTGTTACGCGGAAGTGGTTCCTGTTCCTCGTTCCGTTCCTGTTACTCGAAATAATCAATCCCACGGTATCGATGTTCGTCCATGTTATAGTTAATTTACGTTTGTTGATGGTGTATATATCCGTTATATGTTTTAACCACCACAATATTGCGCAAGGTTGAAACAAAATTACTCGCCATTTCATGACTATATATAAAGCGAAATAAGCGTTAAAATCATAAGCTGATTTTTTTATCATATGTAGCTGCTGTATGGCGGGAAGATACTTAGGCCTGGGTATCTCCCCCCGCCCACCCTAAACTCAATAAACCTTTATCCTATAATGTTATTTGTTCCCATGTAATGACCTATATAAAGCAAAATAAGCGATCAAGTCCTAAGCTGATTTGTGTCATATGTAGCTGCTGTGTGATGAGAAGTTAATCAGGCATGTGCGCATTGGGTGATCTTTCCCTCTGTATGTATGAACAATGGTCCCGCCGCCTTTAACATCTTTATGATTTCCTCCGTCCCTCGTCTTGCAGCATACATCTGAGCCGTGTTTCCAAAAATATCAGGTCGTGTAAACTCAGCTTCATTATCCAGTAAGAATCTCACAACGGCAGCTTTATTCGAGCACACGGCCTAAAATAAACAAGAAAACCATAGTCAGAAATGGTAACGCCACCAATATCATATTATTAGCCATAAATATAAATTATAATATAATTATACTATAAACTAGCTTAAGTAGCTTTCAAATTTTATGTGGGAAATTTGCATACTTCCATATTTCAAGTTTTCCAGTTTCTCGTGTTATACATTACATTCTTTAAACTGTCTTCTTTATTACACAAGCTGATAGGCCCGACTTCGTCCGGGCTGTTTCCCATCTGATTTCCGGCGAAAGGCACGATTTGACCATGAATTGACTATTTCGAAAGTCAAGGTCAGGCCAGGGTCATGATTTGACCCGTCCAAAACACCCCCACCCCGGAGAAAAATACCCCTAGGTATCAAATTTCGTCGAAATCCGTCCGTTTTACCCCACTTGACCTTTAATTAACAATTTTGAAGGTCAATGTAAGATCGGAGTCATGATTTGACCCGTCCAAAACACTCCACCGACAAAAGTACCCATAGGTATCAAATTTCGTCGAAATCCATCCGTTTTACCCGATTTGACCTTTGATTGACCACATTGAAGGTCAAGGTCACGCAGAGGTCACGATTTGACTCGCTCAAAACACTCCCCGGACAAACGTATCCCTAGGTATCAAATTTCGCCGAAATTCGTCCGTTTTACCCAAATTGACCTTGCATTGACAGTTTTAAAATGTCAAGATCAGGTCGGGGTCACGATTTGACCCGTCCATAAACACTTCCCGGACACAAATACCCCTAAGTATCAAATTACGTTGAAATCTATGGAAAGCCGAAGAGGACATGTTAGTTGCTAATTGCTAGATATACGACGCACGACTTGTCGCGGGTTTTAAAGGTGTTTCAAACTAGGAGATAGAAGTATTCTGCGTTTCAAATGGTGATGAATTTAGTATTTTATTCAAATTTTATGGCATAAATTGTTATTAAAACCGTATATGCTACAACAAAAATCAATTACTCGAAAATTAAGTGGGCCTTAAAGTCACAATTGCAGTTAGGCTCATCTCATACTCGTCTATTCAGCGATATTCTGCTACGCAGTTTGTTATAGCCTCCAGTATTCATTGAGCGTTATAGCCCACTGTTATAATTCGCGTTTAGCAGGCGTACTCTTGCCTCAGATTATTGAGATATTAGGTCACACGTAATGACATTAAATCGCATGGAAACATAGCAATTGTGTGGGCTGCTTGGCGTGAATATGTAATGAGAAATAAGGTCATACGTAATGACATTAAACTCAAGAAAACCCGCGAAAACAGAACAAAATCACATTTAATGTTTTAAGTTATTTCCTTCATAAAAAGAATCTTCGTGATAATGAACCATCTCAATACTTTAGAATATAGAATTAACCTTAAAATAACAAAATCCTTCGGAATAAAGAACCTTCGGAATAACGAACCTAAATTTGGCCCTTAAAATATTGAACCCCAAATTGGAGCCCGCACAAAACAGCACTTAAGTGAACTGTACCTGTGTCATGTCCCAATGCAGGAGGGTCCATATATACCACAACATTCATATTATATGCCAAGAATTCAAAGGTATGGGCCCACGTAATCACATTAAATCTCAAGAAAAACCCGTGAAAACAAAACAAAATCACATTTAATGTTCTAAGTTATTTCCTCCTGTATCTGTATCGGTGTGCGCAGCATCAGTTCGGATGTTAGCGCACACTCCATAAAAAGAATCTTCGTGATAATGAACCCTCTCAATACTTTAGAATATAGAATTATCCTAAAAATAACAAAAAACCTTCGGAATAGCGAACCTTCGGAATAGTGAACCTTCGAAATAGCAAGTATTCAGAATAGAGAACCTTCGGAATAGTGGATCTTCGGGATAGCGAACCTTTAAACATGTCCCCACAATTACACCGGTGACGTACACACATGTGCTAATCTTTGTTGGACTATCGTGACTCTATCGGTACGGTTTATACTCAAGTACGAAAAAATACCTAACCATAATACATTCGCCCAGTGGATTATCGATCGTCCGCTCGAACATGAAAAACTGTAATACAGCTTACACCACCTTGTGGTGTAATAAGATTGATTCATTCCAGCACACCGCCTAGAATAAATAAGACTGCCAGTGAATGCTGAACGACAACCTGTATGCAAATTCACATGTGTTAGCTGATTATATCAGGGGGAGGGGGGGGAACATTTTCAGGCATGTATGCTGATTTTTCCCTTTCGACCCTTTCGGACCCACCCACCCCCGCGTCCAAATGTTTTTTCCGTTTTCGGCAGTTTTTTCGGACCATTTTTGGACACCCACCCCCTTTAGCACTAAAACAAAGATTTGCGGGGGGAATTCACTGTAAACAGCTGTATATGAATTTATGTGCATATTATTTGTCATGGATGTTAACATTGACATGTAGATAGGAACGCGTCATTTTGGGTTCATTCGGCTAAAAAAACGTGGCTTCCAGCGGCCATCTTGGATTTCAGAATTTGCAACAAAATACAACACGATAACTGCCTGCATTCAGTTTAGCAGTTAGAATTACATTATTTCTCTTATTCTAAGGTGTTTTAAGGGTGCATTTACACTGATATAGAACTGTACACATATCTGTATGAAGTCACATGTCGCGCATTACTGTGATCACAATATGATTACTAATAGTGAACGCGCGCTGATCAGTACTCTGGTAATTGACAATTCACTACGAGTCGTTTCAGTTTAGGCCAGACATAAAAATGGATCTACCATCAGCAGACAACAGCGATTTGGTATGTGCCGCATGTATTTAAAGTGTATCCTTATACCACTTGATAATGGTTAGACGAAAGAATGAAAATCGCATAGGAATACACAATAAACAACAGTATACACAAATAGAGGCTAGAGAGCACACATATAACTTTAGATGGAGATTCCACCAATATTTAGGATTTCAGGTGATCAACTATATATATATATAGGTCTCCTGTTTGACACCATCTGGGCGGTGGCCATTTTGGATCTGTATGGAATGGGTATCCACCCTACAACACCCTTTATTTGACCAAATGTAGTAAAATTTCCAACTGATGACAATTCCAATGACAATGTTGACCAAATGTAGGACAATATTGTTTTAT
This sequence comes from Siphonodentalium dalli, assembly GCA_032622095.1. Classification (NCBI taxonomy): domain Eukaryota; kingdom Metazoa; phylum Mollusca; class Scaphopoda; order Gadilida; family Siphonodentaliidae; genus Siphonodentalium; species Siphonodentalium dalli. The sequence continues at coordinate 58,165,301 of CP136063.1, forward strand.
TAAATTAACTAGCAGTTTTGACTGGCCACGGGGAGGGATCAGGACACAATCTTTCCAAGTGTCTGAAATTTCCAACCTGACACCCGCCCCCATGATAAGGTTGGAAAATTTCCAGCTGATGGCCATTCCAGCCCAAAATTTTGATAAAAAAGTAGGAGATTATGCAAATATTGGTCCGAAAACAATAAAATGTTTGAAAATCAAACTACAAGATCATTTTCAACCTATTGTTGGTTTGGAAATTACAGCTAATGTCGTGTCAGGTATGAAATTTCCAACTGTTGAAAATTTTGACCAAATTTGCCACGTCCCTGTCCGTGTTCAATATTCGAAATACACGGGTTGAAATGACAACGAAAACTAAAACACATTCGCCAAGCCCGAGTAACAAATAATCAAAACAGATTTGCCTGTCGCAGTGCTTCGGCGTTGACCGTGACGTATAGCGGACACGATTTTTGCTCACACGAACTAATACCGTTTTCTTTCTGTGTGCATTTCTATATCAACCCGTTTACACTAGTCTGCGTGTAGATCTGTGTGCAGTTATATAGCAATGTAAATGCACCCTAAGACGAACTCATTGCTGAAAGATAATTCCATGACACTTTAAAAGCGTGTTGCCATTATTCTTTAGCACATTTTGATTTCCATTTAGCGTAAAGGAATGTGAATTTGTAATGGCATCATGCTTAGGGTATTGGAATTAAGCTTTAGCGCAATTAAAATTCCATCTCTCAAAACTCCAATTTTACTGATTATTAATTTTAATTATTAATTTTACTGATTTGTATTAATACTCCAAGAGCAAATATTTTAGGCTTCGCCCACAATAATTATACCACAGATGATACCATTAGGGAAACATGTCACGCTATGAAAAATAATACGCTTAAGCATAACTGCGTTTTAAGTGGTGCTATTACGATTAAGCGTAATAAGTTAACACATGTGAAATTGGCCTCCCATAAACCTGACCTGGGACTAATATATTAGTGTTATATTAGTCCCAGACCTGACATATAAATTTAAGAATGAGGTAGTTCAAGAGTAACTTTCGTTTCAGCTGGTAGACACAGTAACAGATGTGTGTGCAGAGGGATTAGTTATAAAGATGAGTATAGCCCAAACTTGTTGATTGTAATGTTCAAAGTAGGAATTTTGTAATATAAAATCCAGAAATTTCCAAGTGCGAGCTACAACATTTTGTTATAAAATATAGAGAATACCTACATTTTTTGTTTGAATACCGAAATATCTCATCAGTGTCTGGAACGAAATGTAGAATTTTCACCAAAAAATCGATATTTCTTTCCAGACACGAATGAGATGTTTCTGGTATTCAACCATACAACTGCATATATTCTTTTATTATATGCGACTTATTAATGCTCAAAGTTGCTAAATTATGCGCCTTTTTCACTTTTAATAGTATAACGATACAACACTCTGAAAGAAACAACTGGTTGACCCAAAGCCACAGCGAACAACAGGTTGCTGACCACAATGTCCCCCGACGAAGTTGGCAGGTTTGAAGGATTTATGCGTTTCAGATCCCAATGCTACAAATCGGAAGTCGTTCTATCGCCGGTATTGTGATGGTTCTTGACTGATTTGTTACGGTTCCTTATGATTAAAAATAATCATTTTCGAGACAAAATCACGCATAATTATAGATATCTTGAATATATTATACTTTCCTGAATGAACAGAGGCTGCAGAAGTGCCGTATTATCGAAGCCTGAACTCTAGATCACAATTAACTCGGAATTAGCGAGTTAACGCGTAAATATCAACATGTTATCACTGAAAATCAAGCCACGTAATTCCTTTGTTTTTGGTGGCATATACATATGAAACGCATTCTTAACACGAACACTGAGTGTAAAGTATAACCGTGTTATTCTTCTATAAAATAACTGAGAAAATATCCCGATAGCGGTTGATAATTTGGAACAGTAGCCTCGTAATCAACACGTGTGCGTGTTACGGTTCTATTTCAAGCCAATCATGGCTGTGACGGTTATATATATAAGATTTATTCGAACGATTTCTGCACTTTGGTCCGAATATTGTCTTGTGTATCTGACATTGTAAACCAGATACTGATTGTATCTTATACAATTTACATAATACAACAGGTATATTAAGAAATAATACAATAACTACCTAATAATAAGAGTAAGTGACATTAATTGGCAGAAACCAAATATTGAAAGTCCCGAGGGCATAATATTATAATCTTGCCTGCCTATATAAATAACCAATGGTAATACAAATCTACTTTCAGAAGATTATGAGATGTTATTCATTTATATAACCCAGGGGCATGGTTGAAAGATCCAGGTGGGACCATGTTTCGATACCAGCACCGACATATTTCTTCCTCGAAAATCCCGCCTAAAGGACAGTTACGCATGTTTGTCGCCCAGACATGAACATATCTTCATACCTTACACTAGATTGGTTGGAAATTTCACACCAACAATATGTTGAAATTGTTCCTTTAGTTTGATTTTACAAAAATGACTGAGGAAAGTCCCCCCTTATGTACATATATATACACATGTAATAATAATGTGTTTGTTCAAAGTGTAATTGTCCGCCGCGCTCATTAAAAATAATATTAGCAATATTTAATTCCTATCTAATCATCGGGGCCGACTTCTCTCAGGTCGACTTCATATGGGGTCGACTTCACATGGGCCCGAATTCACTTGTACTCTTTTGACCAATAGTCACGTGATTTGTAAAACTTCCATTGGCTGATTGTGTTCCTTTCAAAGGTTTAGTATTAGTACCCGTATTTACATTCAGGAATATCCCTGAGGATGCGTGACTATATATACTCATGCCCAAGGGGGTGATCTTGCATGTTCGTGGCGACTGCTATAGTAAGTCAAAGTCCAATTTGTATTGTATTTACAAAAGATAGCCTTTACTAGTATAAAACAATTATTCCCTCTTACAGGCGAGTGGATTGATTTGTGATTGGTTTTAATAATATATCTCTTAACAGGAATCTGAGTGGCATGGCTTCACTGTCTTGGTGCTTAGAAGTTAGAACAAACCATGAGTGATTGCCGGTCAGATTATCCTGAACAACAGAACAAGTTGAATTATTTTCCGCAACTCAAACAATTTTTTTCGTGCAAGTCTTTTTGACTGTTTTTGCAATGAGTTTGGCTTAAAACAACTTAGAATAAGATAAATAATGTAATTATAACTGCTAAACTGACTGCAGGCAGTTATCGTGTTGTATTTTGTTGCAAATGGGTCTCAGTTCCAGCTGCCAGTCCAAGGTAAATTCAAACATAAATTTCGTAACGACAATATTTTAAACAAAGACTCTTAATATCTTATATTAAACCAAGCTAATCAAATATACACAAATGTAATAAAATACAAATTTCATGATGATCCGACCAAAGGTACGACATGTAGCCCGTGCAAATAGTAAAATCCAAGATGGTTGCTGGCGGTCATGTTTTTTTGGCCGAATGACCCCAAAATGACTCGTTCCCATCCTTATGTCAATATCAACATAAAGTACAAATGTCATGATGATCAGACAAACAGTATAGCCTGTAGCCAATGCTAATGGATTGAAATTTGAAATCCAAGATGGCCGCTGGCAGCCATGTCATTTGCTAAATGACCCCAAAATGACTCGTTCCTATTTATATGTCAAATATTATGCACAGAAATTCATATACAGCTGTTTACAGTGAATCCCCCGGCAATTCACTGCGGAAATCTGTTTTAGTGTTAAAAGGGGGTGGGGTCCAAAAATGGTCGAAAAAAACTGCCGAAAACGGATTTTTTTTGGACGCGGGGTGGATGGGTCCAAACAAGGGTCGAAAGGAAAAAATCAGCATACGTGCCTGAAAATTGTTTCCGACCCCCCCTACCTAACCTATATAATCTGCATCCAGCAAGCGGATGCCCTACATAACTTCATAAATTGCATAATCAGAACAATGTATTGGTATCAACGAACTTAAATTTTAACGTCTTATTTTTTGGATTTTTGCTGATTAAAATGCGTCTACGAAAATAGACAACATAAAATACAAGATATATATCCCATCTACGCTCACGCTTTTCGAAGTCCAGCGCTATGATATTCCACTATAGTGGACCGGCTATTGACTCATGGCAATGTTGGGCCTGCAAAACGCGTTATTTTTCAAACTAGCTGGCGTCGATGAATTTTGATAGGCGTAATACAGGTTATTGAATAAGCATCGGAAGGCAGTGTAATTCATAGAAATTGATGACAAGTGGTGCAAATTTCAACTTAATGCATATTTTGTTGTGTTTATCTTTGGTTATTTTCACGACATGGTCAATTGAACCATTATCCTGCCAAATATTAGCCATCGTATTACCCGTATAAAACCGATTAAATGGGGAGAGAACCGACTCGATTGGGAGAGAACCCAAACAAATATAAAAATTCGTGGTTTTCGTCGTTGTTATGACTCGCACAATGGAATTTTCGTTATTATTAAGCTCGTTGGGGCCACCGATTGTGAAGGGAATGGAAAAATTAATCGAATTATCAGCTAAATGTCTCCAAAATTGCGTTTTAACTGTCAAAAAGTCGCGAAAATGTATAATTTCGATCATAAGGAACCGTCACAAATCAGTCAAGAACCATCACAAACCGGCGATAGAACGACTTCCGATGTAGCAGTTCCTACACAGTGACTGAGGAATTTATTACGCCAATATGACACAAAGTATATTCACAAAATATGTTGCACATCTTCAATGTGTCGAGAAATGGTCAACAACTCTAAAATAAAAAACAAAAAAACATTTCTGTCGAAAAAATGGCAATAACTCCGCCACAATAAGCCTGGCCGAACTCAAAATTGCAAGTACGCAGGTTCCCATGCTGCTTGATATATGTGCCAAGTTTAAAAACAATTTACTAGAAAATGACAGAATAAAGGCCCGGACAAAGTTCCGTCCGGACACACGTGCATACGAACGGACGTGCGTTTCGTCCGTCTACAATTTCCTTTGGCTCAACCTACAGGCCGCATCCCTCACCGATCATCGCCAAACTGCGTGGGGATCTTCGGGGGTAGCCTCTAGATGGGAGCCATCGATTTTTACCGAAATTCGATAAAAAAAAACATAGGCCCTCGGCAACCATTTTGGATTTTAAATTTGAATCCATCGGCACATCCTGTAGTCCGCATAAATCCTTTGGCACACCCACAGACCACATCCCTCATCTGATCGCCACCAAACTTATGGATCTTCGGGTGACCTCTAGCCAATGATTATTTCCGAAATTCGATAAAAAAAACATGGCCGCCATTAGCCATCTTGGATTTTACTCTTTGTATTACTTAATCCTTCGGCACACCCTACATGCCACATCCCTAATTCGATCATCACCAAACTGTATATGGATCTTCAAGGTAACCTCTAGATTGGAGCCATATATTATTTCTGAAATTCGTTAAAAAACATGGCCGGCGGCAGCTATCTTAATTTGAATCCAACGGCACACCCTGCAGCCCACATATATTGACGAAATGTTTTGTAAATTTATCGGTATTATTCGGATCACCTCTCGATGAGAGCTATCGAATTTGAAAGACTTTCGATGAAAATCACGTCCTTCAACAGCCATCTTGTCTTTTACTCTATGTATGACTAAAACCTTCGGCACACCCTACATACCACACCCCTCAGCCGATCATCACCAAACTATACATGGATCTTTTGTGTGACCACTAGATGGGAGCCATCAAATTTCGTTAAAAACATGGCCACCAGCGCCATCTTTGTATGACTAAATTATGTGGCACGCCCTGCAGGTGACATCTCTCACACCGATCACGACCAAACTTCACACGGATATTCGGGGTGACCTCTAGATAGGCAGCCATCTTGGATTTTACTCTTCACATGAATTATAATTTGACACACCGTACAGACGACATCCCTCATCAGGTCATCGCCAAACTTCATATGTATCTTCGGGATAACCTCTAAACATGGCTGCCAGCAGCTATCTTGAATTTTACTATTTGCATGACTAAATCCTTCAGCACACCCTACAGGTCACATTCCAATCGTCACCAAACTTCATATGGATCTTCGGGTGACCTCTACCTTCGAACCATCGATTTATTCCCGAAATTCGTTAGAAAACATTTAAAATTTTAATCCACCGGCACACCCTGCAGCTCACATTTATTGCTGAAAAGTTTTAAATGAAAATAATTCCATCTACACAATACAAGACCTTTACTATAACTTTTTTACTTCCTCTTCTTTGTCATTCTATTCACTGCTCAGCAAAAAAAAAATAACTCCTTGCCAAGTTGAGCTACAGTGGCATTGACACTTTCATTTTCGATGTCGTATAAAGATCTTCTCCCTGTTTTCTTGAGTTTACTTTTATTTTTGTTAACATTTTGGTTACTATTTTGTTAGCTCGACAAAGCCATGCAATGTGTTTTGAGGCTTGTCCTGCCTGTGAGTTATAATAACTAATGTTCAAACATTGTGTGTGGCGGTGATGTTAGAGACCATTACACAAGTTTTCAAAGAAGTGTCAAGGTCAAATTCTTGAAAATTGAAACATACGGAAGGCGTTCTCGTGGGTACAACTGAAAAATCACACCAAGTTTGTTAAACTATTATTATCAAGAACACGAAACATAGAAGGCGTTTGTTCTTATTTCCATTATCAAAATCCCTCCAGTGACGAGTTTCCGCATGGACAGGATACATTTATTTACAATACACATATGAATAGTACAGTGGAATTAATATATAACAAGATAATAAATAAATAAATACAAATTAAATGAAAACTACTCGCAATCATCAACATTCGTATCACACAGACAACGCTAAAATCCACAAAATAAAATCATCCGTTTAAGTAGTACGTCTAAAATGAAGCTAATTGTTGAGAGTGGCCTTTATTATCTACAGCTTCCATGGGACGGAATCATGGTGCTCTTTATATTATAACTAGCTGATGTGCCCGACTTCGTTTAGGGATTTCTTTGTGATCGCGCCTCCGTCTGGGCAGAATATACAGCGTTCGATCGGTCCAGAAACATGCCTATATGAGCGTATATGAGCGAGGTCAAGGTCAAGGACACGGTCGCACGTGCAATTGGACCCGCCCATATTGTTCCCGGTATCAAAGTAGCCTGCATACTAAATTTGGGTCGGATCGGTCGAGCAGTTTTCGTGTCTATAACACATACATACACACACAGACAGAAGACATACATACAGACAGACAGAAGTTCCAAAATATATAATAGATTGGCGATCATTGGTATAGTTTTCCTATATTGGCTGACAAAAATTCCTAAGGTGTTAAAACTTCATCCTTTGAAAGTCGATATGTGGCCATCAAAACATACTATTAATGGTACGTTCTAATCTATTTCTGATATAGCAAACGTATGGCCGTTATGGTGTAAAATAGGAAGGGATCTTTAAAAATACTCAATCCGAATTAACGCTAGTAAATTACTATTTCCTAGGCTTCGGCCTTCGGGGGTAAAAAATATTTGATTCGAGTCGAGGAACCCACCCATCAAAGCTCAGAGTGATCAGATATCGATGTTTGAAATCTATTATTTTAATTTCAGGTGGCCCAGTAGACAGTCAACGAGAAGCATTTCTTTGACCAAATTGCGGATGAAGATGGATAACTCTAAAATCAAGTGGCTTTTTTGTGTCAGATATTTGACAAACCGGCAAATTCTTTGAAGAAAATGTTGATAAATAACAGGTTGTGGCCAATTTTATATTGTGGTTAGCATTATTTTTGGGCAGTTAATCGATTCTAACTAAAGCGGCATTACAAAAATTTGTTGTTGTTGGAATCTGATGATATGGGGACTATCGAATCGGATTGAGTACCTTTAAACGCAATTAAATGGTTATTACAAACAACTAATTAGCATCAATTAGGTTGGTTTCAGAATCGTTGTGTATTAGTCGGTCATATGGGTTCAGGATTTTTTTTCATGATATATATATTATATAACACATGTAGCATTTAAAACAAGCAACGTTCCCAAAAAGGCCATAATTCCAACAAATGGCCATAATTCCAACAAAGGGCCATAACTCTGGTGAAAGTTGACGGGTGGAACCCACATTTGAACTTGACATGTACGTTGGGCTAATTAGTTAATTCCCGTACCAAATCTAATTCCATTCAGTTCATAATTACTAAAGTTATCACCGGGAAACGAAAAAGGCGAACGGACGGGCAAACGGACATACGGACGGATGGACCAATAAAATGGGCGTATAACATTGATGCCGGGATACTATGGTGTCGTTCTATGTGGTGGAAAATATTCAGCACCACATTAAGTATCCAAACAATCACTGCAAAATACCGACGAGTTTGGATTTTTATGTTCTGTCACATTTGTGTATGTCCGTTGAAACCTAAGATTAGTCTTATGCCGACTAAAGATGTCACCTGGCATGTCATTTATCATGGATAGCCGCGGTGTGCATTAACACTCACATAATGAATATTGCGACATTTAAATTTAAATTCGGGTATGGGATACCATTTTATAATTGATTTATATTTGTCATAAATAATGTATGACAAGTAATCTCTCTCAGCCGTGTAACCCTACTCGCTCGTGAATCCGAGGTTTCGTACTCATGTACTCATATTCAGTCTACACCAGTGTGGATGGGCCGACCACTATCAGGGTTCGCGCTGCCACTTGCCAAATTTGCCAATGGCAAAAATAATTCACATTTGGCCAAAAAATATTATCATTTGGCAAAAGTTTTGGCAAGTCACTTTTTTATTCCTTAAGCAATTTGAAAAATATTGGTCAATCATATTACCATTCATTTCAGGAAACTCTTACAACATAATTATATTAGCGGCGTTTTATAAGGTTTGGGGAAAATTAACACATCTGTTAAGATGCAGTTAATCTAATAGCATTAGTACTGATGGTTGGAGGGATTACTAATCATCCTGTGATGTGCCATTCTGATGAAGCAACCCTTCTACCATTGTATTGTTAGGTGATTGGCTTATTGATAAGCCACAATAGAGATGCCATTATAATTAATTATTAACTAAGTGCTTTTCTATCGATATCAAAAGTCGTTCAACCCGTGAGTGTCGAAACATAATACTTAAGGTTGCAGAAAATGATACTATCAGGAAGAGCATTTGGCAAATGCTGATAAAATTTGGCAAAAAATATTTTCATTTGGCAAATTATTTGGCAAAAGTAAATTTCGGTCCAGCGCGTACCCTGACCACTATGCGGGGGTGGTGGGTGGTTCAGCAGCCCGGAGAACACAATTTTTCAAGCCCTGTAATGTTTTTCTTGTGGTCATTGTCTTTGAAATAATGGAACCAACTGGTTCAGGAATGTTTTCATGATGTTCTAAATATGAGATATGAATGTAACCACCCCGACCCCCCCCCCCCCGATGCCACCCCTGTTGCTACATCTGCTCAGCATTATTCCATTAATATACATTGGCTTGGATTTATAGGCAAAAGAGCAGAAATTATTATCGAGTTGAGAGTAAACATGGTTATAGTATGGTGGCATCAACTATTTCTAGAAAGATTTTAAGCATCCAGCTGGTTATATTATTACTTGGTGACTTTGAAAAACCGGGTGTATTATGTAATCAGGATGTCAGTCCGAATATGTCAGTGTGGACGTCCGGTCAGCTGTCCACCGCACCACCGGACGGACGGACGAACGAGGGTCATTACGATGGATTGCCGGGGGACAAATAACGAACGCTACAGTGAAACAACGAAACCATATTTCACTATGGCTTCTAAGAGATACAAACGACGAACTACGTCTCGATAATTTTCCTCTATTTTATAATGAAGCACATAAGAAATATGGAATATTTGCTTTTTTCACTATATAATATGCTAATATAAGATGGCTATAGCCGCTCGCGACTAGCATTATATTATTGGTGGTTTGTTCACCCTCCCAAATTGAATATTATAGCATCCGATGATGCACGCCATTTCAGGGCTGAATCTGAACATTGTCATCTCACCACATGTAGGGCAGTTCTGCCGTCGTAGTCGCTGCAATTTATATCGGCGCCCGCGGCTATCCACATCTTGATGCACTCGATCTCACCTTGAGAAGCAAATCTATGAACGAAATAACAAATTATTAAAACCCACTTGCGCGTCCACCTATTGTTGTCACTGGAGTATTATCCGACGAATGACTTCCACTTCTTCAATAGTTTTATTGCCTTCGTCAAGAAAATTTATGACATACAAGACAAATTACAAAATACAATATCAAAATATAATATACATCACGCACGCGCCACCATAACGATCACACCACGCATCCCGACTTTCCAAAAATGATCTGGGCCCCCACTGACTATCCCTTCCAGTGTCGTTTTGCGACACATGGCAGCTGATAATCAGGTAGGGCCCAGTGCCTTCACATGCGTACTTAAAACCACCCACCACCACTAGCAATTCATTTTTAAATACAGTAATTGAATACGAATTACAATTATTGCTCTCTATATATATATAGATACATATTATCATATTTTGAATTTGTACGGATTATCTTAGCTAATTAAGCCTATCATTGAAAGGGTGTATTCGTACATGTATCTGTAATAGGGTGGTGTGTGGTGTTACTCACTGTCTTACTCGCCTTACACCTCTCATTCATAGGAGAACATATTACATTAAGCTTAAATTTTACGTGTTTTATAGGTTTCAACTAACTTTTAGAAGCAATCATTTCATATAATGTAATGATCCATATACAGCATATAGGTCATATAATACATAGGGCATGCAATAATATTTTTGGTCAGCAATATATCTGTGATAATTACGATTTGGCATGGTATATTTTAAATTATATTAATATATTCGGGTCACCGAAGACGCCGAGGTGTTAGCTCAGTCCATGAGGTGGTATTTATTTTGCAAGTCATTATTAGCTCAACTGTGCATTATCTAAATAATGACCGGAAAATAATCATGAAAATGATCACCTCGGAATGAAGTTTAAACACTCCTGGTTAAGTGGTACTGCTTTTATGCTGGTGAATTATTATGATGTTGGTAGAGCAAGGTGGTGCTGTTTTGAAAATGTACCGTTATTTTTTCTTAGTTGTCATTTTCATGACCTGTGGCTAATATGAGTGATGAATGCATGGATAAAAACCATTATGTTTATAAAACATTGAAAAACATGTATTTTAAGAAATTTCAAGTGATGGGTGGTTTGAAGATCCAAATTTTGCTCTTTTTTATTACATCGCGGTCCGATTCAAGGCATCAACATAGTTCGATAAATACGCTAATATTCTCATGCGGCAAGTTAAGCTGTGGAGTTATGAAGTCGGCGAAGTCTTGTTGGACAGTTGGAGATAACATTTAATTGTCATATCAAATGATGAGATGTGCGGCTGGTTACCGGAAATATTGAGATATGTCCACGGTGCCTCTCGGATGGACTCTCCGCAGATAACTCAAATCGGAACCGGGAAGGTAATGAGAATGAGATTGAATCTAGAATGATGATATATTCGTATTTATATCATCACAGAAGATTGTATTACTGCTAAAGATAGCTTGGTCCTATGACTCAGATAATTGATCTAACATGTGGTGAACACATGTTCCGCATATTTTATGTTAATTAGTTTTGGCCATCATTTGACCACTGTGCTCGACGGAGAGATGGCCTAATAGTTTGCTGTATGAGCACTTATATTTTCCTTATATTCCGATCACCAACACGCTATATATAATCATAATGGTATAGTAACATACACGACTTTGGGGTTCATATAATATGCTTAAATCTGTATAGATTATGCTGAATTGGGTGTATATAATAGATCGATATATAATATGTGGGGTAATACCAGATTATCCCACAGAGGCCTGGATTATCCCACAAAGCCACAGAAAGAATAATTCAAGTGATCGAATGCAGAAAGTTCTGGATCGCACGAAACAATAAAGAACGTTCCTTATTAGTCTATTCCTGAAGTGGTAGAAGTAACGAGTTTTTGTTTCATTTCAGCGCGAACATTGAAAACAGTTCGAAAATAGCTGTGACATTGACAAGTATTTTTCAGAGCATATGGAGCTGGTATATCAATATAATATGTATTTATCAACCTATATTACAGCTCCTTCCAAAACTACAGGGATAATGTTAAAGTTATAATGAGCATAGCAATATATTTCAGTCGATGAACGACATTCGACATATTAATCCTCCAGCGACATCAAAGAATTACAGCAATCTGAATTCCATATTTTCGAAAAATATGAGATTTTAATTTTAACATCAGATTGAGAGTTTCGCGCGAAAATTTTATCAAAATGTTCAATAGTTGGAAATATCAATGAGTCAATTGTAAAAAATAACATTTATCTCATGTTAAAATTAAAATCGTTCTTACATTTGGTGATTTTTTTTTACTAAAAGTGTCATATATAATTGGAAAAATTACCACCATAGCGGATGTTTGGCGAGGCATATATACAACAATTGGAAAGCTTGAGGAACACCAGTAACTTGTATACTTGCATCTCAAATAGAATTTTCCAGATTTGGTTTGGTTACAAGTGCAGTTGGAAATACCAAAACAGAAACTACATGCACATTTCCGCGTCAATGTTTAAATATAACACGTTGATTGCCAAGCAAAACAAACAAGTTCGTATACATCGAAGATGAGACAGATCGTCATGTATCATAAGTTTGACAAAACAACCCCCACAGCCACAGTCATATTATAGAAATAATTTATTGGTCTATTTCTAAGTTATATCAAGGTAAACAAAAAGAAAGTTCTACGAATAATAGAATGTGAAGAACTATAATTATTTATGGGTTTCAAGATGAGTAATCACGTCTACTCTAAAATAACAATTAAAACTCATCCAAACAACAAACATAAAATAGACGGGCAAAACAGTAAACAAAGAAAAAAACATCCAGCTAAAGATTGTTTAGTTTACTAACCCGAAAAATGATGCAGGACAGTTTGCAGAATGGAGGAGTGCAGTTAAAACCTCGAAGCTTGAGGCCCCAAACAAACGAAAACCGTGTAACCACGTCCTTTCTTTGACCAAATGGGGTTATTGAAATTCTAAGCTAGTAATCGTTCAACAAATAACGATTGAATATGAAATCATATATGAAAAAAGGCTGAAATAGATAATAAATGAAACAAATTATCTCACATGCATGTCGTGAGTCCACAGTACAACGACAAACCACCATAGCATGACTCTCTTAAAGGGGTACTGTACCCAAGGTGTTGTTGTTGGTTTCTATAATCCCCGAGTCGGAGAATAAGGTAACAACTTTTCCATTCTTTGAAAGTCTGTTGAGTACGAAGTAGTGTTACGGATGGCAAATTTACCGGAATGCAAAAATACAAATTGTCGAGTAATTTTTGTACAGTTTTCAACCAAATGAATCAAATAAAAATTATATTATATGCATAGTAGTCCCATATACTCATTTAAGTTAGTGTATCGTCACTAGTCAATGAGTGGCTTGAGTTTTCTCCCCGTATAAGCATAATGTTTCAAACGATCGTGTGTGCAATGGGTTTACTAATCCAGTATCGCTCAATTATAATTTGATTACGTTTTGTACACGGAAATTCGTATTTTAATTTACGCCATTGTATAGCTCCAGCCATAAATTCAATTTATATTAAATTATTAACTTTTAAATTATTAAATTTTAAGATAGCCTATTAACCTGAGCGTTTACAGAATACATCTTCGACTCAAATTACTTATGTTTCTATATAGTATCGATAATAGATCGTTGTTATCACCGGAAATTTATTGAAATTTATCGAATTGGTAACAATTCACCTTGTAATACAGTTTCGGGTTTTCGTACATTCAGAACAAAACCTAGATACTGCGCTTTTCGGTTTATTGAACTTGAGTTCAAAACATTCCTGCGACAATTATGTTTTTCTTAAAGTGATGTGAAACACTCCGGTAGGGTGATCAAATAGATATATCGAGAATAATGTTGCCAATGTACTTATTTTTTATGATTATTAATCCAAATTGACAACACACACACACACCGTCATTCTGATATATTAATTAAATGCAATGACTCTCGATGGCGAAATAATTGGTGTTGTTTATCTCCGATAGTTGCGTCCCGAATCCAAATGTAAATATTTACAATTCTGCGTAGTTCAGACGATGTTTTCTATGGAGTGGTATGGTCGATTTCTTTTAAATTTCGGAGATGTTAGTAGAATGCTACATTCCCAGGTTGGCATACCACCTGAGTACTAACTTATATCGGTAAGTTTATTATCATATAGTGTATTTATTCTCAGTAAAACGAGTTGTACATGATTTATTGTAACGTATGAAGGGAATTTGAACAGTCCAACAGTTGGTGCATGTTGGTAGGATACGCGAGTATGTAGTATGTATGATAAAAGTTTGAAATGTTCGGTGAAATATAACAAATAGAGCATGTATTGTCGTTGACTATACGCGGGTATAGTACCCAGTGGGTGGTATAGTGCACTCCGCTTGGCGCCGTGAACTATACCCACCCCACTGCAGGCAATATACCCGCTTAGTCAACTCCAACCCGTGCTCTATATATTTATCAAATAGTTTAAACATATTTATCTACGATATTAATTTATGTGTACAAATACACACACAACATATGTATGTGACTGTATGTAGCTAACAGTGACTGTCGTTGTAGTTAGAAATTACCGATCTAAACCTGTCTACTGATGAGACCTCTATATTACATATATAGAGGATCTCCAAAGAGTTATATTGGGATATGATTTTATGAAACGACTTTGATAAATTTGATTCACAAGTCGTCGATGAATTGGGAATAAAATTTATCAATCGAGTTTCATAAAATCTTATATCCCAACACAACGAGTTGAATGATCTTGTAATCACGTGGAAAAAAACTAGAACTTTATGCCTTTTTAGCAAATCAAAATCCTTAACAGACGCTTAAAATTCACACATTTACATTTTTGGCTGAGACGCACGAGAGTATTGCGCACTTGAGGCGTCAACGGAAAATATAGTCACCCAATTTGCCTCTTTGTTTTTGTTAGTGGAGCAAAGTTGGGCAAGAATATAAATTTAATGAACAAAACAATCATATTCTGCTTTACGAAATAGTATTAATCCTCCAGATTCAATATAAAGTCATTTTGTTGGCGCGATGCCAAGTTGGTGGAAAGCATTAGCCTATTCGTCATTAGTGAGAGATAAGGGAATATGTAATGTTTTTTTTAATGATATAATAGGGGTTTCATGTGATATAATACAGTATACATGTACACGCCCGAACCTGCACAATTCCATCGCCATTTTAACAGAGTGTAGCACCTTTGTAGCTCCGGTCTGGGCTATGAGTTTGATTATCATCATGTTTTGCCCTTTAGCCGCATCCATCATGGGCGTGTCTCCGTTGCTGTCAACCACATTTACTGATGCTCCGTGGTCGATGAGGTACTGCACGACCTTTATGTTACCCGACCTTGCAGCAATGTGCATAACAGTCCGACCATTTTGGATAGGTGCCGACATATTTCCTCCCTTCAATGATACATGCATATAGAGATTCAGAGCATTGGATAAGCGATATATAAAAGTTATTTTGCTACATAATAAAAACGTTAGATGTGCATTGTGAGCAACGCCCACTTTCCGGCTGAATCTTCAAGCTTTTTAACCTAATTCATCCGTGGGCTTCTAAAAGATCATGAACATCAAATTGTTCAGGAGACACAAATAACTATTTATCTCTGGAACTATAATTGGTATCATCTACCAATAACTTTACACAATAACACTTTATATCACAGTTGTTACCCTTTCATATTCAATTATATACTAGTTGATGAGAAAACATGATTTTATGATTTTTATGACACTCCTGAAGGTAAAATAGAAATATGTGAGATTGTACTGAGATACGACATTTTAGTTTTGACGATTTCGGGTGTTTCGTTGGTCTGTGTCACGCAGGATAAGGAGAATAAGCCCCCGGGCTAGTCTACCTCAAAATAATCTAATCAGAATTATCCTGCCAATTAAGAACGGGTTCGAAAATAACATTTACAACATTTTATAATTAACGATATGACATTTTAGAACACGAATTTGCCTTTAAAAAACTGGCACTTTATACTTGTAAATTTACCGGTACTGATCGTTCAAAACTATGGCATAGTTCGAATCCCGACGAGTGCGGATTTATGTGTCACGCAAAAGGTGGACATCTGCTATATATCTAGTACGTATTACTCATATACTATATGATTACAGTTTAATGAAAATCAACATGTTGAATTGAAATGATTCGTGTATCTGGGCAAGTTTGTCAGTTGTTTTCCGGGCTGGTTTTTTTCCCCGCTATAAATTAACATTCCGTGCCGCCTTTCCTCCACCTATAACACAACGTCGTGATATATGCATCAGGTATTGAGGGTGGACGACAATAAACCACAATAGAACAAATCTAAACTTGGCTATTACCGCTGACGTAAAATGGCCAAACATGTAACTGTATAGCTGACTCACAGTTTGTCGCAATTTTTCCAGAGCAGCAAGGTCATTAGTCCCTGCCGCGGCACACATCAAATTAGGATAAAGAGTGTCTCTGATCTTACGGGTATCCTGTAAATAAACGTAACGTCTTGTGCAGCATTAAATATCACGTGCTTTCTCTTATACACTGTTAAAAACTACCGTCGGTTCAACAGTATCGGACCGTCATAATCCGACGATACCATACCGTTTCATCAGTTGTGACGGTAAAATACCGTCGTTTTATGCCCCGCAGAAAATTGTCAAAGTTAAAAATGTGCGCGTTTCCAATTTCATGCCGTCAAAATTCAACAATATATTTATCGGCGGCAAAATTATACACGGCAGTGACTCCATACAGTATATATGAATGAATCTGATTTTGCTGATATTTAATATTTATAATTAATTGTTTGTATTCAGTGCAATGGTCCGGTATATTCATTCCGTCATGTCTTGCGTCCTTAATTATACTTCCATGGTGTAACCAAGGAAGTATATTGTTTTTGTACTGGTGGCGTTTTCCGTTTATTTGGAAATACTCAGAAACTAATGGCAGTAGGAACGTGAAATCTCTAGCGATTGTAGGCATCCAAGGTCTACTAAAAATAAAGGTATCCGCATGTTGGTCCAATATTTTTTGACAGAGTTATGGCCCTTTTTCGATTATTTTTCATTATTATTATTATTATACTTAACCATTTTACAACGCCCTAATCTCTGAAAGTATGAGGATTAGAAAACTCAATGTTGGTAAGTATGTTGGGGTAAATGAGTTTTATGCCTTTGGCGCATAACGGATATTGTCCGCGTTTACCTCGCGGAGTTATACCCCTTTATATGAAAAAATGTCATTTTATTATCTCGGAAATTATAAGGAGCAGAGCATCGAAAATTGGACCGTATGCACACCTCGATATGCCCTACTGCCCAAAGGGCATCAAAACTTGTGTCCGTGCTTTCCCTGAGGAGTTACCGCCCATAAATAGGCAAACCTCTATTTGATTTACTATGCTGTACTCTCGTATCATTCCAGATAACTGCATTTGGATTTCATAGTCGTATTGACCGTTGTCAGTTTAGTCTGAGAAAGAAAATTGGACGTGTTTTACCTCATTCGAAGACGCTAGTACCTTATGTGAACATAACCTGCAAACAGACGTAGAAAGTATATCTGTGTGGTCCAAACAATGGCTGGTACAATTCAACTCTTCCAAGACAAAAATAATAAATTTTTCCTTCTCATCTAATTACAATACCCTAAGTGTCGCAATGGATGGTCAGTTAATAGAGCAGGTGGACACACATCGATACCTTGGTGTGTTTCTTCAATCTAACCTCAATTGGGACAAGCAAATAGAAAATTTGTGTGGACGCTTAAGATCTCGCCTATCGCAATTGAGACGATTGAAATTCACAGTTAATCGGCGAACCTTGGAATGTATGTACAAAACCTTTATTTTGCCGCTTATGGATTACGGAGATGTAATTTGGGCTCACGCACCGAACACTCTTCTTGTACTGCTTGATCGGATACATTATGATGCCGCTCGAATTGTTAGTGGGTTAAATAAATCTGTTTCGAATGAAAAACTCCTCACTGAAGTAGGATGGCCTACACTTTACACCAGACGCGAACACCATAAATTTAATACTTGGCAGAAAATAATTCTTGGTAAAGCTCCCAATTACCTGAGTACACTTTTGCCGACCTTTGCTAAAGATCAATGTAACTACTCACATCGATACCCATTATTACTTTTACAGAAACGCAACAATACAGAACATTTTAAATCGACCTTTCTGCCTGAGATGGTAATTAAATGGAATGCAGTGGTAACAAGAAAACCATAGTCAGAAATGGTAACGCCACCAAGATCGTATTATTAGCCATAAATATAAATAATAATACAATTATTCTATAAACTAGCTTTCAAATTTTATGCGGGAAATTTGCGTACTTCCATATTTCAAGTTTTCCCGTTTCTCGTGGCATACATTACTTTCATCAAACTGTCTTCTTTATTACACAAGCTGATAGGCCCGACTTCACCCGGGCTGTATCCCATCTGCTTTCCGGTGAAAGGTGCGATTTGACCTTCAATTGACTATTTCGAAAGTCAAGGTCAGGTCAGGGTCATGATTTGTCCAGTCCAAAACACCCCCACCCGTAGAAAACTACCCATAGGTATCATATTTCGTCGAAATCCGTCCGTTTTACCCAACTTGAACTTTAATTAACAATTTTGAAGGTCAAGGTAAGGTCAGAGTCATGATTTGACCCGTCCAAAACACCCCCCCCCCGACAAAAGTACCCATAGGTATCAAATTTCGTCGAAATCTATCCGTTTTATCCGAGTTGACCTTTGATTGGCCATATTGAAGGTCAAGGTCAGGCCGAGGTCACGATTTGACCCGTTCAAAACTCTCCTCGGACCAAAGTATCCCTAGGTATAAAATTTCGCCGAAATTTGTCCGTTTTACCCAAATTGACCTTGCATTGACAGTTTTAAAGGTCAAGGTCAGGTCGGGGTCACGATTTGACCCGTTCAAAACACTTCCCGGACACAAATACCCATAAGTATCAAATTACGTTGAAATCTATGGAAAGCCGAGGAGGACATGTTGGTTGCTTATTGCTAGATATACGACGCGGTATTTTGAAGGTGTTTCAAACAAGGAGATAGAAGTATTCTGCCTTTCAAATGGTGATGAATTATAGTAGTTTATTCAAATTTTATGGCATAAATTGTTATTAAAACCGTATATACTATAAAAAATTAATGACTCGAAAATTAAGTGGGCCTTTAAACAAAGTCACAATTGCATTTAGGCTCATCTCATACTCGTCCATTCAGCGATATTCTACTGCGCAGTTTGTTATAGCCTCCAGTATTTATTGAGCGTTATACCCCCAACTGTTATAATTCGCCTTTAGCAGGCGTACTCTTGCCTCAGATTATTGAGATATTAGGTCACACATAATCACATTAAATCGCATCGTAACATAGCAATTGTGTGGGCTCCTTGGCGTGAATATGTAATGAGAAATAAGGTCATACGTAATGACATTAAACTCAAGAAAACCCTCGAAAACAAAACAAAATCACATTTAATGTTTTACGTTATTTCCTTCATAAAAAGAATCTTCGTGATAATGAACCCTCTCGTTACTTTAGAATATAGAATTAACCTTAAAATAAAAAAAATCTTTGGAACACAGAACCTTCGGAATAACGAACCTTCGGATTGGTGAACCTTCGGAATAGCGAACATTCGGAGAAATTTCGGAATAGTGGACCTTCGGGATAGTGAACATTCGGAATAGAGACATGCCCCCCAATATTCATATTATATGCCCAGAGTTCAAAGGTATGGACCCATAAAATTCTAAACTTGGCCCTTAAAATATTGAACTCCAAATTGGAGCACACACAGAACACCACTTAAGTCAACTGAACCTATGTCATGTCCCAATGCGGGAGGGTCCATATATACCACAACATTCATAGTATATGCCAAGAATTCAAAGGTATGGGCCCACGTAATGACATAAAATCTCAAGAAAACCAGCGAAAACAAAACAAAATCACATTTAATGTTCTAAGTTAAGTTATTTCCTCCTGTATCTGTATCGGTGTGCGCGCATGATCAGTTCGGATGTGAGCGCACACTCCATATAAAGAATCTTTGTGAAAATGAACCCTCTCAAATTAGTCTCAATACTTTAAAATATAGAATTAACCTAAAAATAACAAAAACCTTCGGAATAGAGAACCTTCGGAATAGCGGACCTTCGGGATAGCAAACCTTCATAATAGAAGCATGTCCCCACAATTACACCGGTGACGTAAACACATGTGCCAATCTTAGTTGTACTCTCGTAATTATCGGTACGATGAAACGGTGACGGAATCTGACGAGGTTTGCCGAATGTACAATCACCCAGTGAATTATCGATCGACCATGCGATATCAAAAAACCAAAAGCTAGAAACACCACACTACGGTGGCGTAATAAATGGTTCATCTGATCGCACCAAAACCGACATATTGAAATTAATGTATGACAAATTGCCTATATTTCCCCCAAAACCGCCGCCATACTTCAATTCAGGCACTCGCAAATGGAACATCGTGCACACCAAGCTAAGGAATAACTGCAGCGATTTAAATTTTGATAAACTTGAAAACTATATTTCTATAACAGCTCACTGTCAATGTGGGTTTTATATTGAAGACGCCTCACATTTTTTCTTCCAGTGCCCGTTATTTGAAGAGAGTCGCTTAATATTCATCCAACGCCTTTGGCTAAGTGGAATTTTCGTTGATAGGATTGAAGATATCCCCTTTGGTCAAAGCAACCTATCCAATACTTTAAATGATAAATTGTTTCGCAATACGAAAACTTCCATTGCATCATCGGGTAGATTTCATTGACGGAAAACCTTCAAAATCCAAATAAGCCTATATCTTCATACATTCCCCATATTGCCATCAAAATACTCGGCTCAGCTCGCCATAGGACCTACATCCCATCCTTGATATCTGTCTACTCACTTTATACCTTACCCTCATTCTCGACCCTCCTCGTTTTAGGTACTACATTCCAATTATAAGCTAATATTGAGTCCTACATAATTCCATATATAATTAATAATTTGCGTTTCAATATTGTTAAGGGAGAGGAGCAATATTCTAAGTTGAATAACTTGTGCTCCCATCCCTTTTGATTAACTCATATCTTATTTCATATTCTAATTTGTTAAATGTATTATGTAACGAGGGTCAAATAAAATATGTTCAAACAAAGAAAATTGGACACGGTCGGACATATATTCTGACGCTGGTGTGGGGGCAAAATTTTCGAAAAAAAAAGTTTTGATTGACATTGATCTATTTAAGTATGTGGATTCCCTGAACTAAAACAAACCCATACCGGAAAGGATTTTTGAAATCTGAGAAGAAATGCAAGAGTTACGGGCCCTCAAAGTTTGCAATTTGGTCCCATGTGCTTGTGACATGAAAGAAACTGAAAGAATTTCACAAAATCCATTGAAAAGTGACGGAGTTGCGGTCCTTCAAACTAGGCAAATTTGGGCCCATGTGCTTGTGACCACATCTCCTCCGAAGATGTCGAAATTTGGATGTCATCTGATACGCCAATACGTGCGGGCTGAAGAGAGCACGCCGTGTGCCAAATTTTGCCAGTGTCGGTTCAGTGTTGTGGATCAGGGGAGGGGCGGTCCGGGGTACCAATTTTTTATTCTTCTCCGAATCAGATGAAACTTGGAATGTAACATCTACACTGCCAACCGATCTAGAAACTGAAACAATTTCGAAAATCCATTGAAAAGTGACGGAGTTGCGGTCCTTCAAACTATGCAAATTTGGGCCCATGTGCTTGTGACCACATCTCCTCCGAAGATGTCGAACTTAGGATGTCATCTGATATCCCAGTGCGCGCGGTCTGAAGAGAGCACGCGGTGCGCCGAATTTTGCCAGTGTCGGTTCAGTGTTGTGGGTCAGGGGAGGGGTGGTCCGAGGTACCAAAATTTATTTCGTCTTCGAATATATGAAACTCGGAATATAACATCTACCATACACGTTGATCACAAAACTGAAAACAGATCGTAAATCCGTTAACAAATGGCCGAGATTTGGGCTCTCAAAATTTGAATCTGGACCCGTATTATTTCCAATAATAAAAATATTGTCCGTCTCCGAATCAGACAAAATTTATATGTGAGGAACTAATCACAATACTGGAAAATAACTGAGTTATGTGCCCTCAAACTTCGCATTTTGGGCCGGGTTTGACAATTTTCCCAAGTGGGGTCACTTACAAACACATAAGATAAACACACACATGTTAAAAACAACATATAATCAACATACTTTGTGTTTCCGTCCCAAAAAAGCGATTCTTTCAGATCATGATTTTCCCTATTATCATACTTCCATGGTGTAACCAAAGAAGTATATTGTTTTTGTACTGGTGGCGTTTTTCCGTTTATTTGGAAATACTCAGAAACTAATGGCAGTAGGAACGTGAAATCTCTAGCGATTGTAGGCATCCAAGGTCTACTAAAAATAAAGGTATCCGCATGTTGGTCCAATATCTTTTGACAGAGTTATGGCCCTTTTTCGATTATTTTTCATTATTTTTATTATACTTAACCATTTTACAACGCCCTAATCTCTGAAAGTATGAGGATTAGAAAACTCAATGTTGGTAAGTATGTTGGGGTAAATGAGTTTTATGCCTTTGGCGCATAACGGATATTGTCCGCGTTTACCTCGCGGAGTTATCGCCCTTTATATGAAAAAATGTCATTTTATTATCTCGGAAATTATAAGGAGCAGAGCATCGAAAATTGGACCGTATGCACACCTCGATATGCTCTACTGCCCAAGGGCATCAAAACTTGTGTCCGCGCTTTCCCTGAGGAGTTACCGCCCATAAATAGGGACACACTATACACCAGGATGAATAAACCAAGTTTTTTTTTTATTGCATATTCCGAATTGGACGAGAGATTCGAACTCGAATATACCGCTTAAAAATGTTTTTACCAAGGACTTTCCGCGTTACGGTGTATGGAAATATTACAACTATTTTTCCCGCCAAATCGAAACCGGCTGGTTAAAGAGCAAGATAATGTCGTAGAATGTACGTTGACATACTTTATGTACGTCCCAGTAGTTTGACGGCTATACTATAAATGTAACATCTCCAACGGAGAATGTGTGTCAGTGTGGGTTGAGACTTTAGGAAAATTCCATGAAAGGGGGGGAATTCAAACATCGAGATAATTTTTTTTGACGAGTACATCTGATGGCTAGTGTTCACGCGCATCCAGAGAGCGATTTTCTAATTTTCAGGTGGAACGGTTTACTCGTGACAACGCCATATAGCATAAATATGTATACTTATGTAGTCTATCACTAGCCGATTTTTAGCCCCAAGTCCAAACGGGCTAATGTAGGAGCGTGTTTCACGCTGGAGCATGTAAGCCGGTATACTGGAGGGAATCATACAAAATTTGACCGCTCTACTATAAACGCAACCTGCTCAAGGGAGTGTTTGTGTCGGGTGGGTTCAGATTTGGCAAATTCCACCGAAGATCACATGAGGAAAATTACTCCGAAAATCGGATATTGAGATAAAAACTTTTCGACGAGTGGATGTGATAAGTAGTATCTAAACGCAAGATTAGTACGCTTTTTAAAGATTTAGATTGGACGGTTTAACCCTGGTAGCGTATAACGCTGTAACGGGTGATATATATTATTCAAATTCAAACCCTCTCTTCATGACGCAAATTCAAACGAACTTGTCAAGAAGCAAGGCAATTGCATGAACATGCTCAACGATATACTATATAGCTATGTCCGCTGTACTATAAAAGTAACCTATTGTCACGATTTGACCTGTCCATAATACTCCCCGTTCGTTTTACCCGATTTGACTTTGAACTAACCATTTCGAAGGTCAATGTCAGGTCGGGGTCACGATTTGACCCACCCAAAAGACTCCCCTGACAAAAGTACCCCTAGGTGTCAAATTTCGTTGAAATCGGTCTGTTTTACCCGATTTTACATAGGATTCACCTTTTTGAAGATCAAGGTCAGGTCGGGGGTCACGATTTGACACGTCCAAAACACTCCCTGGACAAAAGTACCCATATTTATCAAATTTTGTCAAAATCCATCCAGCAGTTTTCCCGGTCATATATAGCTAACAGACAAAGAGACAGACAGAAGTCCCAAAATATATATTGAATTTAGAAATGTCAATGCAAGTGCATTCGCACAAAGAGGAACACACATATACGCATAACACTCACATCGATTGAGATGGGATACCATGGAAGTATATCTGATTCCATGGAATCTGACCTCTAGTTATATTACGTTATTTTCGTGGGCTGACTCTTATCACTCGCAAATTTCTTGCCGCGCTGAAAACGCAATTGTATTTTTGTGGGGAAAATGTAAGCTATTCACAGTATACAGGTTAGTCCAAGTCTTCTTGTACTAAAACCAGCTAAGATATTGGGATGGCGATGCTGGCGTTTAGTCCAAGCCCGCTTGCATACCAATCCTACCACATGAGTTACGCCCACGATCTGTGGCGGGAATTTGTGGTGTATTTTACTCGATTTACCTAGCAAATCAATACATGATGCTATATACATCGGAAAGGCTTACATCTAATGGTCATAATGGTGTATAATAATCTAACTTTAATGTTAAATTACACATAGAATATTCCGGTTGATTGCCACAAACATCGATTTGTTTCTCTGTTTGTTTACGTTTTAACCGAAAGCCGAAGTGGTCCGAATAAGTTCGGCATAATCCGCTGTTTGTTCTGGGAATTCTACTTTCCGTTTCTATATATAGCGCGGGTTTTCCGAACAAAAATGGCGAAAACCGATCGCCCGAAAGTCCAGTTTTCTATGTGCTTTCAGAACAATTCCCGCACTAAAAACTTAATGACATAATGGAGGATCAGAACGGTAGTTTTGTTGACAATTATCGCAAGCAACTTGTCAAAATTGGAGCAAATTAGATCTCTTGTGTCTGACTTGCCATGCGTGTGGTGTGCATTTTGACATCTGTGTTGATAAAATAATCGGAGAACCGAATCACACAGTTTCGAAATATAGTTCTTCCGTTTTAGTGGGACTTTTCAAACTTAAGGTTCATTTATTTAGTGTATTACATTTATATCTCCAATGTTTAATTAATCTATTTATTATTTTATTTATTGACACACATAATTACGATTAAAATGGAGAATTCATCGTAATTTGCGTTGTTGTCCAAAATCTACGGAATATTTTCAACGGAAAATGCCGAACACAGTTCGCGAGGTTCGCGAGGTCAACCGAGTTCGCATACTTTTAAAAAATTGTAAACATTGAGGTAAATGTCTCTTTTCGCATTAAATTACCGTTTTAAATTCACAACTGATGTGGGTTTCAGATAAAATAGCATGTCTTCTGCGGAAAATATCCGTTTATTGTCGCAATTGTGATATTTTATTTCATATAATTGTGGTTTTATTTGAGCGGGTCACCAACGCTTAAGCCGTGTCATAAGCGAGCATATAGGGCGGGCTTGGACTAAACGCCAGCATCGCCATCCCAATATCTTAGCTGGTTTTAGTACAAGAAGACTTGGACTATATACAGGTGTGTACTAATGCTAAAACTGTCTGACTTCGGTTCCTATGCGAACGGACAAGTTCTAAATCTGCGAAAACCGGATTAATCATTGATATTTTCCACTAAACTGTGACAACACCCTAAATAATGAACTGACACCGTGCCGTGACGGATGCTCACATATCTAGAATTCCAACTTACAAGTATAACTTGACAATTACACGGACCAATTCATCCCGTGAACATCAATTTTCGTTGAAACGTTTTAATATGAGACATTGTCGTCATTATTTTGCCATGTTTTCGCCAAGTTATTACGACAATTTACGGACCGGGAGTGCACTATTGGTTGGATGTTCTTATCAAACTATCTTTGGCTGACTAACTGATATGGATTGTAAGTGTCGTGATACCTGTATACAGTTTGATGCATAATGCTGTCTAATTGTATCGATAAATGTATGACTATAGGAGAACATTGTCGCCAAGTCATCGCGCACAGTTATTACGGGATCTGCTGTTTAGTTGTCTTGAAGGTTTGAATCCCAACTACACTGTGGCTTTTATTGACTTACAGTACTAGTCAAAAAAGTGGATTTTCGCGCCCAATATCTCAATACTATTGCAAGTGGAAACATTTATAAGCGCGCCGCTTGTGATATTAATGTAATAGTTTGCGCTTAATATATCACGCTATTTCGCGCTTAATAATGTGACATTTAAATCAAATTATTGCTTCTTCTATATTGTTTATTGCATACTAGTAAATAGAGACAATGTTTTAGATTTGTTTATAATTATTGTTGTAAATGCTATATGTTCACAACATGAATATGTACACTATATGCACAGTATTTGTCTAATATAAATATAACACCATCGGGTCAGTATGAAATTTAGCCCGCTTAGTATCGCAATATTTTGCGATCAATATCGCAATAATAAGCGCGACATATTTTCGGTATTGCGCTATAATCGTGCCTTTTTCGAAATTAAACGCGCTCAATATTGCAATAAACGCGCGCCTCAATATACCATTTCTTCTGACTGGTACTGTATAGTCATGACATACCTGTTAAAACAAATACTGTTTACAAGTGACTGGACAAATTTACGCCTTACATGTTACCAAAAAGTATGACATTAAGATGTTTTACTTTTACATGTATATAAATTTTAGTATAAACTGTTATACATGTAGTTTTGTGCTTTTATGTCTTAAAATGGCATGCCAATTCATATGTTTTAGAATGGTCGAAATTAGTATTACTCGTAACTGAGTACTGATGCGTTGGCTTTTCGCCTGTTACTAGTATCGTTTTTTTAGCTCACGGTGGAGATATAGTTATCACTCCTCGTCCGTCCATCCATCCGTCCGTCAACAATTCTGTGAACATCTTCTTCTATAGATCCATAGGACCGAAATTGTTTCATATTTGGTGTGGATGTTCCCTTAGGTGATTCGCATTCAGATTGTTCAAATAAGGTCACTGGGTCAAATAGTAGCGAAGCCAGGGCCATTGCTCATTCCCTTCACATAGTAATTCTTAAAACGAATCGTACCATTGGACCGAATGAGTTCATATTTGGTATGAAAGGTCCTTGGGTGACTGGGGTTCATATTTGTTTAAATGAGGTCACTGGGTCAAATGACTTGTTATTTACAGCCATATTTATAAAGTAGTCAGTTAAAGATGAACACATCCATTTTATGGATTAAATTCCACGAGGCAGATAAGTTTGATCCTCTGCAAACTGCAAAGTTTCATAAGTATTGTCTATCACTTTATGCATTGAGGATTTACGTTTTATCAAAACTATGATCTTAATAGAAGAACCATTAAGATGTATTTTTCAGTTACGATAATACCTCGACCATTCAAAAACATATGAATCGTAATGCCTACCAGGAAATAATATTGTCACCATGGGAACTTGGCTAATTCTATGGTAAATTAGCAAATTAAGAGCAAAAAAAATGGTGTTGACCCGTGAAAAATACAATTGGTCTGACCTTTATTAGTTACGGTCTTGATATTAATTAAACGGTGTTGAACAGTAAAAAATACAACGTTCTGACAGTTATGGTTACAGTCTGCCCGTTACTTAAACGGTTTTATAATTTATGCAGACGAAATCGGGTCTGCCTAATTTTTGCATGCCAGTCACAACTAGTTATCTTGCGATTTAATTGTTAACACCTCTCCTTGTTCAACGGATTTAGGTTGTCTTTTGTTTATAAAATGATGGGATTGAAAAAATTGTTGAAAAGGGCATTTCCGCCCCGATAATTTTGAAACATGTATATTCGATCGATATACAGTTTCATCATTGTGCGGTCTTTTTTTTAATCCCGACATTTGTACTCAATTTCGATGTATACACCAGATTTTTCGATGTTTTAATGACATTTGACCTGTTATCTTCTTTTTTGCTACATCCTATACATAAAAATGCAAAAACCAGAAAAGTTTATTTTTTCAAGACCACTGTGGATGTTTCGACCGCACAATGATGAAATTATATATCGACAGAATATACATGTCTCAAAACTAACGGGGCTGAAATGCCTTTAACAAATTTTTTTTCTCAATCCCATCATTTTATAGACAAAAGACAACCTAAATCGGTTGAACAAGGAGAGGTGTTAACAATTAAAGCCCCAGATAACTAGTTGTGACCGACATGCAAAGAGTAGGCAGACCGGATTTGGTCTGCATAATGCCACAGTCTGCATAATGATGGTCAATGGTCCTCTTAGAATTAGGCAGACCTGAGAATTTGTATATTTCATATTACTTGAGGAATCACAAATTCCCATTGATCACACCTTGGTGGTCACATTTAGAACAAAACTAGAGGCTAAATGTGAGGAAGCCACATGCAGTCACGTAAGGTATAACAATGTATATATGCACGTGAATGTCCGGGAGATTATTCATATAATTGGGCATCATGATTATATTCACTCAGTGAGAGCAGTTGAGATTATGAATATGATATCACCTGTATCGCTCTCAGGACTTCGCAGTCACAGTGTGTTACAAGAAAACCATAGTCAGAAATGGTAACGCCACCAAGATTATGGTATTACATATAAATAGAAATGATAAAAAATACATAAAATATTTTGATAACAATTGCGTTTAAACAAGTAATCCTTCAAATTATTACTAACAAAGTAAACGACTGTGGGGTCACTCAACAGATTATAAAGACTTGGACATAGTATACTGTAAATACTAAAATTTAAATGAATAATTAAAAGATAAAATTTAGCAAGTAGTAAAAGTTAAATTTTCTCATTTTTGTTTTGGTTAAATAAAGCAATAATTTAAATGTAACATTTGGTTTAAAAAAAATTATTGACCGTGGCTCTTCCAATAATTGCGCGACTGACCTGGTCAATTGTTCTTAAGAAGTTGTTTTGATAATTACTATGGAGGGAAATAGTTGTGGCTGTGGCTTCGCAAGTAATTACCTTGGTGACGTGATGTTAACAAATCTGAACTCCAGTTAACCAAGGACGCTTCATACCAAATATAAGGTGAATTATTAATTCTTTAGAAGTTGTTTTAAGATTTACTATGGAGGGAAAGAATTGCGGTGCTCGCTTCGCAACTATTTGACCTCATTGTAACAAATATAAATATTAGTCACTCAGGCAATAGATGTATCTATTCTGTATATTAACTTATTGGGTCTTACGTGTCTTGAGATGTCTAAATAGTTTTCGATGGACAGATCGCGCAAGGGACCCACGCCAATCTTCTCTGTTGGGATTCCAATTGTTGGCTCATTAAATAGGCACATATGCTTAAGATACAGTCGCACGCTCCAGTAAGTCGGGTTTTGGATCACAGTTAATGATAATATCATTGAAATAATCGGTTTCCCCCAATAAACATCCATATATTGAATATACATGTTTTGGAGCAGAATTAGGCAGTCCATATTGGACGCCATCATGGAATTTATTTTGTTTTGATTTTCACACATAATTATTAGTTATATGGATGGAGTTCTCATTAAACCTCACATCCTTGTATTGGTTACAGTAATACCCAAAGTAATTGACCACTTAACCACATCAGAATTATTGGTAATTTTTCAGGATTTGAAATCCTGAAAATTTACCAAGAATTTTGCTGTGGTCAATTACTTTGGACATTACTGTATGAGGATTGAGTTATCATTAAACCTCAAATCCTTATATTGGTTACAGTAATGCCCAAAGTAATTGACCACTTAACCACAGCAGAATTATGTATTTTTTCAGCATTTACAATACTCAAATTACCCATTATTCTGCTGTGGTTAAGTGGTCAATTGCTTTGAACATTACTGTATGATGATTGAGTTATCATTAAACCTCAAATCCTTATATTGGTTACAGTAATGCCCAAAGTAATTGACCCTTTAACCACAGCATAATTATGGGTAATTTTTCAGGATTTAGAATCATGAAAAAATACACACAATTTTGCTGTGGTTAAGTGATGAATTACTTTGGACATTACTGTATGTAGATGGAGTTAAACCTCACATCAGTGTGTTGGGGATTTGGACCTTGACTTGGGGCCTTTGGTTTTTAACGCAACAAATGCGCGTACACCGTATACACAAATTTTTTATGTAACCAGAGTTTTTCTTGGATAAGATGAGTTTGAAGCCTGCTTACATTTCAAAATGTCGTCAGTTTTGTATTGTCTGCAGCGGATCTCGACGCTTTGAAGCAAAAGTTACAAAAGATAAAATGTGTATGTGACGAGACTATAATACAAATGAAAAAAATAAATTGAGGGAGGGGTGGGCGATACAGGGAACTAAGGGTTGAACCGATATAAATGTGTAGAGCAATAACGACCAATGTTGACATATTATGCATATCAACTCTACTGTTGCAACAAGGCTATAAAAATAGGGGGGTGTCAGAATCTTAGTCATCTCTATATAGTGCCAGAATAGTCATTTATGGAGTTCTATAAGATGTTGGGTTGGTTATATGGACTCGGAGAAAAAAGGGGTTTGTACCGATGAAGTTGATGAACTGACATAAATTAGTGGATCGATGTTGCCATGTAATGCATCGTGACTGTACTAAAGCAGCAATTATATAAAATTGGGGGGGGGGGGGGGGTATGAAATTATCTCTATAGTTGGCACCAGGATTATATAGAAAGGAATAGCAATTGATATACATATACGGTATACTATAGTAATACCATAGACATATAAGTACAAGTATCACAAGATAAAATATTACGTAACATGACTATATACCGATGAAAGAAATAAATAAATTGGACCGGGATTAGAGGTTGGGTTGGTTATATGTGGATAATTGGATATGGAATTCATACCGATGAAACGATACAAATTAGTGGAGCGATAAAGACACTTAGTCAGGCTACGCGGGGGAAATAGGGGTTGATACGATAGACCGAAATAAATTTGTCGAGTGATAATGACCAATGTTGACGTATAAAGTAACGCGACTGTACTGTCACACAATTATCAGGTAGAACCGGTCAAATATGACAGGGTACAGCACGTAATTATTTCCTAGATCGAAGAATTTTTTTAATTTTTTTTCGATGATAAAATTTAGTATGGGATTTGCCATTAAAATCGATTTATGTCTATAAAACTGTCATTTTTCAAAATTTTGAGCTGAAACTTGGTGTGTATGTGTATAATACTACTATATTCTTAAAATGACAGAGTTCAGCGCGTAATTATGTTTTATGTGGAAGAAATTGAATTTGTTTTCGATAAAAAATTTACAGCGTGTACGGCCTACGGGTCATTGAGTATGCTCAATTTTTGTAAACAAACTTTTGTCAATAGCCGTTTTGGTCAAACTAAACCTTCTTCGACCGGGACAGCAGATCCGAATAGTAGCTAAGATGTATTTAGATAGAATTATCAATAGAATATGACCGATCAGGGTAAATTTTAAGAGAATAGAGCGGAGAAAATCTTGGTGATAATTCCAGAAAATAAAGATGGAGGTGAATCACAATTAAACTTCCCACAATGCACTTCACTAAACCAGGGGGTCTCAATGGGTTACACATTATTTTCAGTCTATCAGATTATTTATATTTTCAACAACAAGTGACTTTAAGTTTACAATTTCAGCCTGTCCTGACTCTATCGATACGATTTAACACATTTTCAAAAACGTATTATACACCGGTGGCGTTAACTTTACAATTTAAGCATCTACGTGATTCTATCGGTACGATTGAGTAAGGTACAAACAAGAATACATCAGGGGCTCCCAATGGGTTATATATTATTTTCAGTCTATCAAATTATTTATATTTTCAACAACATATTATTACACCGGTGACTTTAAGTTTACAATTTCAGCCTGTCCTGACTCTATCGATACGATTTATCATATTTTCATAAACATATTATACACCGGTGGCGTTAACTTTACAATTTCGGCATCTACGTGATTCTA
Organism: Siphonodentalium dalli; assembly: GCA_032622095.1. Taxonomy (NCBI): domain Eukaryota; kingdom Metazoa; phylum Mollusca; class Scaphopoda; order Gadilida; family Siphonodentaliidae; genus Siphonodentalium; species Siphonodentalium dalli. The sequence goes on from CP136063.1 coordinate 58,197,602, forward strand.
TCGGTACGATTGAGTAAGGTACACAAAATCTCCAAGAATACATTCGCCCTGTCCACCACGCGATATCAAAATCTCAAAAGCTAGAAACACCACAGGTGGCGTAATTACTATTAGCTTCTCGCTGTCACTGTCAGTCGCGACCTCCCACTAATGAATTTGTGTGGAAAGCTCCATCGGGACGCCTTGGTTTAATTTTACTGACCTTTTTGCCACTCAGTGAGTGTATTCGCTATGCTCTTTGCCACCCAAACTGATGGTATTCACTACACTCTCAATATTGATTAATTTATTGACATCTTTGCCTCTCAGTGAGGGTATTCGCTACACTCTTTGCTAGTCACACCGATGGTATTCACTACACTCTCAATATTGATTAATTTATTGACCTCTTTGCCTCTCAGTGAGGGTATTCGCTACACTCTTTGCTACTCACACCGATGGTATTCACTACACTCTCAATATTGTTTAATTTTACTGACCTCTTTGCCACTCAGTGAGGGTATTCGCTACACTCTTTGCCACTCATACTGATGGTATTCACTACACTCTCAATATTGATTAATTTTACTGACCTCTTTGCCACTCAGTGAGGGTATTTGCTACACTCTTTGCCACTCACACTGATGGTATTCACAACACTCTCAATATTGATTAATTTTACTGACCGTTTTGCCACTCAGTGACTGTATTCGCTACACTCTTTGCCACTCACACTGATGGTATTCGCTATACTCTTTGCCACTCACACTGATCGTATTCGCTATACTCTCAATATTGATTAATTGTACTGACCTCTTTGCCACGCAGTGACTGTATTCGCTACACTCTTTGCCACTCACACTGATGGTATTCGCTACACTCTCAATATTGATTAATTTTACTGACCTCTTTGCCACTCATACTAAGGGTGTTCGCTACACTCTGAATATTGATCAATTTTACTCACCACTTTGTCACTCACACTGATGGTATTCACTACACTCTCAATATTGATTAATTTTACTGACCTTTTTGCTACTCAGTGACTGTATTCGCTACACTCTCAATATTCCTTTAATGTTACTGACCTTTTTGCCACTCAGTGACTGTATTCGCTACACTCTTTGCCACTCACACTGATGGTATTCGCTATACTCTTTGCCACTCACACTGATGGTATTCGCTATACTCTCAATATTGATTAATTGTACTGACCTCTTTGCCACGCAGTGACTGTATTCGCTACACTCTTTGCCACTCACACTGATGGTATTCGCTACACTCTCAATATTGATTAATTTTACTGACCTCTTTGCCACTCATACTAAGGGTGTTCGCTACACTCTGAATATTGATCAATTTTACTCACCACTTTGTCACTCACACTGATGGTATTCACTACACTCTCAATATTGATTAATTTTACTGACCTCTTTGCTACTCACACTGAGGGTGTTCGCTACACTCTTTACCACTCACACCGATGGTATTCACTACACTCTCAATATTGATTAATTGTACTGACCACTTTGCCACTCACACTGATGGTATTCGCTACACTCTCAATATTGATTAATTTTACTGACCTCTTTGCCACTCATACTGAGGGTGTTCGCTACACTCTGAATATTGATCAATTTTACTCACCACTTTGTCACTCACACTGATGGTATTCACTACACTCTCAATATTGATTAATTTTACTGACCTCTTTGCCACTCACACTGAGGGTATTCGCTACACTCTTTGCCACTCACACTGATGGTATTCACTACACTCTCAATATTGATTAATTGTACTGACCTCTTTGCCACTCACACTGAGGGTATTCGCTACACTCTTTGCCACTCACACTGATGGTATTCACAACACTCTCAATATTGATTAATTGTACTGACCTCTTTGCCACTCACACTGAGGGTATTGGCTACACTCTTTGCCACTCACACTGATGGTATTCGCTATACTCTCAATATTGATTAATTGTACTGACCTCTTTGCCACTCAGTGACTGTATTCGCTACACTCTTTGCTACTCATACTGATGGTATTCGCTACAATCTCAATATTGATTAATTTTACTGACCTCTTTGCCACTCATACTGAGGGTGTTCGCTACACTCTCGATAAGATCCATCATATTCATCTCTTCGTTCACCTCAACCTTTATCTCCCCTCTCATGTTTCTTCTCAACATCTGTGTGGAAAGCAGAACGATTTGTGCAGGAAAAGTCAGACTGAATGAGACCAATTTAGAAAAACACAATTCTCTGCATTAAAGATGCGTCTTGCAATTCGATGCTAAAATACTATGTGTACCTGTTCTTTTGCTGAAAGTAATGAGTTAGCATCTGGGGAGGGGTCACATTCATTTCAAAATATCAACGTCATAATCATCACCACCATCATCACTATCGTCGTCGTCATCAACATCTTCACATGAGCACTGGGGTTTCATCACTTGATCTTTAACGATTTCGTTTCGACTCGTTTCTGATCAGGACCCGACTCGTTTCTGATTTCCCCCCCCCAAAATTTTGGATGCGGAAAGACGAAAATATGGACGACAGGTGAGTTCGATCATTTTCCCGATGAGTATACTTTTTATCGGTTTCGTGTGATTGTGTTATAGCTATGTTCGATCCCGAAAAATTGGGAAATATATAGAGGATCTACAACGAGTCCCCAGTTTATAGCGGAATTTACAAAACGAGTCCAGTAAATTATGTCTGGACCGAGCCTTTGGCGAGGTTCAGACCTATAAACTGGGGACGAATTGTAGATTCTATTTATTACATGATCCAAAACCTCGAGAAAACATACTTAAATCAACAAATAGGACGCGAAACTAAAATCAGCTTGTATAAGGCATGCGATGACGTTTCGCTGAACTATATTCGTTGTTTGTCACCGTAAAGAAATAGTCCCATATAAATAAAGACTCTTTGGCATATTTAATAGCGTATATTTAATGACATAACTTTTCAAACTCTTCAATCATTATAGTTTGTTGGAAAAATATTGGAATTAATACGTAGCGTATGGAATAGAAACATACGATAATCCGGAAGTCAAATGTCACCTGGCACTATTTCCTGTTATTAAACGAACGTTTAATATCACAATTTATAGAATGGGTTTATTGAATGGAATAAGAGTATGATCATATAATAAATATAGATATTGACCTACACTGAAACACGCGCTAGCTTTTTTATGGGAAAAAATGAATGTAGTGGGTGTGTGTATTTTATGGTACCCCAGCGACCGCATCCCATAATAAGACACACACCCACTACCTTCATGTTTTATATTTATCAGAGACTTCTTATTAGACTCAATGAACGCATTGAAGTAACGAAGGTAATAAGCCAGGTGACAACATGCATGAATATATAGAAACAAATCTACATACAGTACAGAAATCGTGTGGTGTAAGGAAAACACTCAACACCGTGGGGATGTTTTTGGGAGAGTGATTCACCGAAAGCTTGAGTGGAGAGGATTAGCAAGGCACTATTGTGTAATCAACACGGTGATGGTAGTTTATTCACACCTCACTACATACATGTATATAAAACCCGAGTGGATATGTAACTCTATATACATGTAACTCCGTCACGATTTTCACGGGTCCAGAAATATATCACCCTCGTGTCCGATTGTGCCCAAATTGTTACCATGTCCAGCGGCACATCTTAGAATACGACCTGAGATATCACGCGTTTCCGAAAGATTATCAAAGCGATATTGTCACTGATCTAATGCGTTTCTCCTAAGACGAATGTGTTTTCAGCGGCGTCCTTCATTACAAATACCAATTCCGGACAAACCCCGCACATCCTTTGCCGGCTTTTTTAAAAGATCGTTATCAGCGGTGGCGATATTTCTCCTGCACATGTCACGTGTGCCGCCCGGCCGTCATTTGTGACGGGAAATCCCATAGTCTTTAGTAACACCACACTGGTTGCTACATCATGGTTGGTTATGCATATGCCTTCAAATTAACATAAGGCGTTCGCAATCAGTAGATAAATGTGAAAAATCTAAATGATGTGTAAAACCATCACCGCAAAGTAGAACATGTCAAATAAATATACTGTTCTTCTGTGTATTATTGATAACTCTCCGGGGACGACATTTGTATATTCAAACAACTGTTATGTAAACATTACTTTTACAGTGAAAGTCATTTCATAAACAAACATCGTCAAATAAAATAGCAAATCAATTGTTTTAGTTGAATTTTGTTTTCGAATTTTTTATTGCTCTGTCCGTTTGTAATGTAGACCTTCTTCAACACTTCTTAAAGTGATATGGAGAATAATCTTCTTCAAGTAGTTATTTTTTACGAGTATTAATCCAAATTCAGAACACGCACCGTCACTCTAATATATTAATTAATTGCAATGACTCTAGATGGCGAAATCGTTTGCATTAGTTTATCGCCGATTGTTGCGTCCCGAATTAAGGTGTAAATATTTACAATTGAGCGTAGTTCAGACGATGTTTTCCATGGAGTGGTATGGTCGATTCATTTGAAATTTTCGATGATTCTAGTAGAATGATACATTCCCCAGGTTGGCATAGCGCCTGCGTACTAAGTAATAAGTTTATCGCACTCGAACAAGTCCATAATATGTCTTTAACTGTTTATTGATAAAAATGGTCTACCTAACACATGTTTTAACGCGCGATGTCTCGTCATTGGATAGTTATCAATAACAACAAACAGCAACGTATATCTAGTCGCCCATGGTCTGCGTGTTATGGTTTTTACATTCACCCAATGCAGGTACCTTAATGTGCCAGAAGTTATCATACCAGCAAAATATAACAAAGTTCTAGTTTCCCATGGTCTGCGTGTTACGGTTTTTACATTCACCCACTGCGGGGCCCCCTTGAGTCGTTAGTTTGCTTCCGTTTTTTTCTAAACATATAAATCGCCATACCTTACGTTTCTCTTCCAGACTCCAATCATCGTTTGCCAACACATAGCTGAGTTTGGCTAGCGCGGCTTCAGAAGTCATATCGCTTCCTGGTATAACACCCGCATCCAGCAACACCAGTCGATAAGGTACGCATTTAATCGTGATGTGCACGGGTTTTTTTTCTATGGCAATCTCTAGTAAAACCAGTTAGAGCTTTAGCAGCGTATCTGACCTGGTAAATTTTAATTCGCAATTACCCAGGAATGTTATGATTTATTATATGCTTCCCCATTAAATAGTGGGAAATTGCCGTGGCGTATAGAGCGTTATATCCATCGCCTGGACCGACTCGATGGATAACACTGACCGACTCGATGGATAACACAATAGTATTACTTATTCGTAGATTACTTCCGGTTTATAGCGGCGAATCACATTAAGTTTCAAAGCGTATCAATAACAGCCGGACTATTTTTTTTAATTATTGATTTTTACGGTAGCGAAAGAGTTTCCCCCCCCTGGATTGTTCTTCTGTTCTAATTAATACTATACGTAATAGTAAATTTAAATTGAAGGTACTTTAGGTATTCATGCAAACAATCTCCGTCTGCATCATAATAAATAGAAAATTTTCACAATTTACGAAGATATGGACTGTACATTTGATAATTTGCAATTAGATCAAGAACTTGAAGAAGTAACTTGGGATAAAGTTTTAGCAAATTTAGAAGAATGGAATAGTGAATTTGAAGATACTACTGGTACTGGTAGTAGTAGTACTGCCAATTTGCATGTAGATATCCATCCTCCATTGACATTTTGCAGTGACATTCCAACTCCAAGCACTTATGCTACTGCCATTGCTACAGTCAGCACCACAGAAACTAGTTCAGAACCCTCTGTTAGTAGGAACTGTGGTCGATTTAAGCACCTCTCTGGTGATGATGTTAACCAATTTAATTCTGAGCAGTGCAATAAAAACACCAAGAGGAAGACTGACTACGACACGAGACTTTTCTGTGAGTTTCTCCTCACCATGAATGAACAGCGTCAGCCAGAGTTCATACCACCTGACAAACTGTGCGGATATATTTCCAATTTTCTGCTGTCCGTGAGAAAGAAAGATGGGTCGGAATATGAGCCAACCTCGCTGCGAGCGTTTATCTCATCACTTGACAGGCATTTACGATTGAATTCGTATCCGATTTCAATAATCGATGACCATCAGTTTGCTAAATGCAGAGAAACACTCAAAAGTAAGCAAAAACAGCTGAAGGCGATGGGCAAAGGTAACAAAGTGCATGCAGCTGACCCTATTTCTTCAGAAGATTTGGATAAGCTGTATGAAGCTCAAGTTCTCGGACCATTTACACCGAAATCACTAATGAACTCAATGTGGATGATATGTTCATTGCACTTTGGAATGAGGACTGGCATTGAAACACACTCACTCAGATGGGGCGATGTTGAACATCGCGAGGATGGCAATGGTGAGGAATATATCGTTTATTCTCAAGAGAGGCAAACTAAAACTAGAACAGGTGAGAATCCACGTGACATTCGAAAAACAAAGCCCAGGGCCTACTCTATTGCTGATCCAACGAAGGACCCTGTCGCTCTTTATAAGTTGTTTGCTGATAAGAGACCGGGGGAAACCAAAGATCCTGACAGTCCTTTTTTCTTGGCTCTGAATCACCAAGGGTGGAGTAAGGGGAAACCATGGTATAAAAGAAATGCGTTGGGCCTAAATTACATATATGCCATCATGAAGAACATGCTCGACGATGCAAATCTGACAACATATAAACGTTTGACACCATACAGCGTTCGTAAACATCTTGTGCAGACGCTGAACGACAAAGGTGTTCCAGCTCATCAAATCATTCAGATTTCCGGACACCGTAACGTCAACAGTTTGCTGAACTACTCGAAAATAAATCCCGTTCAAAGTAAACAGATATCATCACTATTATCACATTCAGCTTCCACCGACAGCATGGGCAGGAATGAATCTGTACATGTATATGACATTTCTGAAACGGAGCAAGTAGATAGGTCTACAGTGATAGATATTCCAGCCAATCCAGGCCAAAATTCTACGCCAGTGAGTGTGCCTGATAATCGGAGCCCTACAGTCATTGATATTCCGCATACAATTTCTACGCCAGTGTCAGTGAATGTGCCTAATCGGAGTTCTATCGACAGTGGTTCATCGGGTATGTTATCGTCAATTTTCGCTGGGAACACTTTTCATGCACCCATCAATGTGTACTTACAGAGTTCACAGAACCAGAAAGTCATGATGAATGAAATGAATCTGAACACTAGTCCTGTTTCGGCCAAGCAGTATAAGCGAATTCGAAGGATTTATGACTCAGACAGTGATTGAATTGATTTGTTTTAAAATGTTGTATTTTATCGATAACAAATAATTTAATACACAAAGCTACTCGCGAGCAAAGTTCTAAAATATTTGATAGAATCATGGAACTGGAAGAAGATAACGATTTGAAAACTTCCGACTTTCGTGAACTTTAATTTCAATAATTTTAGTTATTAAACTTATTTGACTGTTTAATGTTACTAGTTTGAATTAGTTTAGCTGGCCTATCATTCGCCATATGCGTATTGTATGATAACAGTCAACCAACCTATTTACTTGTTACACATTTCGTCAAAATCCAACACGATTTCTCCAACTCGAAAAAGTTTAATTCCTAAAACGGAAGTTATTTGTTAGCGATAAAAACACAATGGCCGATCGATAGCTTCAAGCTTGTGAGCCATGTGCTTTCTCGCTAAATAAAGACTTAAAATGTTCATAAACTGTTATTTAATTGTTATAATGTTAACTTAACTTGTTTTATTATATTTTCTTATCATTAAATTATGTATACATTAATTTTCTCACATCATTTCAGAATAAAACAATGGGGACTATTTTTTATGGCGGATATGCTCGATATTTGTCATTCAGTGGTGAACAAATCAATTGATGGAATGTAAACAAAATGCAAATGTCGAAGCTTTGTAACAGTTTGTAGTGAACTGTGGGACAAACTAGCAGTTTTGGGGCCGTTTATAACGTAGCGCATATAATAAAAAGAAAACCTACGGGTTTTGGTTGAATACCCGAATTATCTCATTCGTGGGTGCAAGGAAGTACAGAATTTCCACTCGCGGCTTGCAGCCGCTCGTGGAAATTCTGTACTTCCTTGCACCCACTCATGAGATAATTCGGGTATTCAACCAAAACCCGTAGGTATTCTCTATGTATTAAGTTGTGCGGTACGTCATTCTATTGATAATTGAGTGCTCTTTATTTTTGGTTGTGAATAAATTTCATATATTCAAAATGGCCGCCAAAATAGCCACCCGAAATGGAAAATATGACACTTGTTCAATAATAATCGGAAGTACATTAACGAATCATGTATTGTATATAAACTGAACGATTGGATGAAATAAAAAGTGATTAAATAAATTAGAAAAGAACTTTATTACTTTGATCACATTAATTCGTGATAAAACAACAACGAATGATTATAGTGAATTAAAAAAAATAATTCAGAAATAGTGACAAATTGTAACTGATCTACAAATGGCAGCTTTTGATTGGTCTAAGAAAATTCCCGCGAAATATGAATCGCTGTCATTGTTCTTTTGGACACAATACATGATTCGCCGATAGGTGCAGTCGCACTAACATTTGACAAATACATGGACAGTTTACAACGGGCGATCAAGAACAACCACAACCACGATAACAACCACAACGGGCGATCAACAACCACAACCACTGAGCAGCTACCTGCACTAATTGCAAGCCAACCATACAAATAATAAATGGCTGACGGAATACAGACGAGGGGTAAAAAACAAGATTACCAGAAAATGTTGAAAGGAAACTACACTCAATCTGAATCTGAGATCGAAATAACACGGGATCCAGAAAGACTAAAATCTACAGTAGTAATTCCCAAGATGGAAACACAATTACCATGGGAAGACAACACAGAGGAGACAATTCGAATGAAGAACGAAAAAACATTGAACAGAAAAGAGTTACCAAAACCAGTAAGGTACGGAAGACACGATAACACTAGAAAATCAGGACACCTGCAGTTCCGATGATGACGATGATGAAGCAGAGTTGTTACGAAAATACGAGGAGACAAGATACAGACGAGAAAAAATGGAAAAACGGGATATGAAGAAAAGACTGAAAGAAAAGATAAGAGAAGAAGAAGATGAGATTGAAAGATTACAAAGAAAGAGAACAACGAAAGGTAAAAAATTTAACTCACAGCCAAAAAAGTTAATAGACATTGGGTTGAAAGAGTTAAGGAATGATCATGAGTCCAGAGTAAAAGCTGAAAAACAGCTAAAAAATTAAAAATTATTGACAAAAGTTCATCGTGCCCTGAATCCTCATCATCTGAATCAAGCGAGAATGATTCAGAATCACATATATATAAGAAAAGGTCTTCTTGTAATAAAAAAGTTTCAGGCTTGGAGACAAATCCATCTATGAAAGTTAAATTTCCCCAAGCATGTCCACATGCTTATTTACAAATGGAATATGTAAACCGCAAGGTGGATTTCAAAAGTTTGAGTTTGAACCAATTTTTTGCTGGGGAGATGGAAATTATTGTAGCTTGTGATGATGAGGAGAAACAGAAAGGCAGGATGAACTTGTTAATGAAGATAGCATATTATCATGACATATATGATTGGTCCTCATTACTAGATTTCTATGCGGCTTGGATTCGTCGCATAGAATATGGACAGAGCTCATGGGATGATGATCCAACAAAAATAGAAACCCCAATTTTGGCAGGGAATTTCAAGAGGAAATCAAATATTCTTCCGAAAAAGTCAGGCAATTTCCAAAGGGAAAATTTTGTAAATAAACGATTTGGATCATTTGGTAATGTTAGTAACAGCACAAATGAATCAAAAGGTGAAGTTTGGTATTGTCCTGATTATCAGAGAGGGCTCTGTTCAATCCCAAATGCTCATTACAAGTTTATCAGGGGTGAAATGAGGAATATGGCACACATTTGTTCAACTTGCTACCAGAGGGACAGGTCACAAAAAAATCACCCAGAAAATTCTGTTGAGTGCCCTCATAAGAAATGACAATTAGAAACTACAATGTTCCAAACTGTAAAACAGAAAACAGTATTAGTTTCTGACAACAACATTGAATGTGAAAATCCATCTGGTAGCAATATTGACAACAATGATGGGCCAAATAATCACATTGATAAATTGGATATTAATGAAAGGGGGGCAGAAACACATAAGCAGTGACTCAAACAATAATTGAAGTGCACAATGAAGTTTTACAGTCCGGACTTTGTAATGCGCTTGGATGTAAGATTCCAATTTACTCAAGGTTAAATATAGAAGACATTCAAGAATTCTTATATGGTTACAAAGACAGGGAAATCCTTAAATTCTTGAATTATGGATTCCCTATTAATTTTGAAGGGAACGTAGAGGAAATTAAATTTAAACACACAATGAACCACAAAGGGGCGAGGGAACACACGTTAGAAATTGAAAACTATCTAAAAAATGAGATAGAAAACAAGGCAGTGATAGGCCCCTCTGCTGACAATCCATTCAAATCAAAGGTGGTGTTATCCCCGCTCAACACGGTTTCAAAGAGAGACTCTGTTGAACGGAGGATAATTTTGGATCGACGTTTTCCTCCGAATAACTCGGTGAACTCATTTATTCCCAAAGATACATATATGGGGGAAAACATCACAATTAAGTATCCAACAGTGGATGATCTAGTAGATTTAATCAAATCTCAAGGAAATGGAACTGTATTAATGTGGAGAAGGGACTTACGAAGAGCGTACTGACAAATACATTGTTGTCCAGTGGATATCCATCTCCTGGGATATAAATTCCAAGAAAAATTATACTTTGATCATGTGTTGACAATGGGTTTGCGATCAAGTGCATATATTTTTCAGAGAGTTTCGAATGCATTTGCATTCATAGCTCTTAAGCATGGAATCATAATTATAAACTATCTGGATGATATGGCATCGGCACAGATAGCTAATGAGGCAGAAAGCTCATTCCAATTGCTGGGTAACATAATGGAGAAATGTGGATTGGAGGAATCAAAATCAAAAGCTTGTGCACCGTCCACAAAAATGGTATTCCTTGGGGTACAATTCGATACTGTTCAGAAATCATTAACAATAACAAAAGAGAGACTCCATGAAATATTATTGTTAGTAGATGAATGGTTAGTCAAGCCGAAGGCTTCATTGCAGGAATTACAAAGTCTGTTGGGAAAGCTGAATTTTGTATCAAATTGTGTAAAACCAGGAAGGTTATTTGTTTCCCGATTGTTAAATTGGTTACGAACTTTGGATTCATCTAAACCCACAAGAAAATCAATATCCCAACTGAAATAAAAATCAGATCTAAAGTGGTGGTCATTGTTTCTGCCAAACTTCAATGGAGTATCAATGATGATTTATGATGAATGGAGTCAACCAGATGCCATATTAGCGACAGATTCGTGTCTAGTGGGCATTGGTGGGATTTATGGATGTCAATGTTTTCATGCACAGTTTCCGATTTATATTCTTGACCAGAAATTACATATCAATGCTCTCGAATTGCTTGCAATTGTTGTATCAGAGGGCTTATGGGGCAACTCCTTCACTGGCAAAAGAATATTAGTTTATTGTGATAATCAATCAACAGTTTCTGTGTTGAATTCAGGTGCTACAAAGGATATTTTTCATAAAAAATGCTCAAGAGAAATTTGCTATGTAGCAGCAATTTATGAATTCCAGATTAGGGCTCAATATTGTCCAGGTGAACAGAATAGATTGGCAGACTCATTGTCAAGGTGGTACTTAGATGCACAGTATAAGACAAGATTCATAAATGATACACATGGCTTGTATAAGGAAATTGAAATTCCACAAAGGTTATTCAATTTTTCTAATACATGGTAAATTTCAGACGAACAACTAAGAAAATTGTCCAAAGAAACAAAGGTTTCACGATGTTCAGCCTTCGCGAAAGGAACTTACAGTAATTTAGAGACTCAGTTCAAAACATTCTTACAATTTTGTTTTTATTTCAAATTTGATCCATTTCCGGTTGAAGAAAATGTGCTTAATTATTATGCACAGTTTCTTAGCAGGTCTTTCAAGTCTGTCACATCGGTAAAAAACTATATTTCTGGAGTAAAAACACTGCATGCCATGTTAAATTTAGATTGCGAGGCTGTAGAATCTTATTCATTGAAATTAGTACTGAAGGGTATTGCCAGACGGCAACCTTATTTGCCAAAGAGAGCAAGTCCAATCACAAGTGAAATTTTGAGAAAAGTAGCACAAATTATCGATTTCAATAATCCACTGCACACAACAATGTGGTACATAATGTTGTTTGGGTTTATTCTGATGGCTAGAAAATCAAATTTAGTGGTAGATTCAATCAGTAAATTTGATTTGAATAAAGTGCTGAAACGAGAATATTTAACAGTTGAAAACAACTTTTTGCAAGTCAAATTTGGATGGTCAAAAACTATCCAATTTGGAGAGAAAGAATTAATAATACCTTTAGTAGCCATTCCTGGACATATCCTTTGTCCAGTTTCAGCATATAACAGAATGGTGAATATTGTAAAAACGGTCGGTAAAAGCCCAGCGTTTGTTAGAAAGACTGGAAAAGGTCTTGTACCAATTACCTACAACTACTTTACTCAGTTTTTACGTGACAGACTTGATAAGATTGGCGAAGAGTCCGAATTATTCTCATCACATTCACTGAGAAGGGGTGGGGCATTATATGCCTTTCAGTCTGGAGTTTCGGCTGAACTCATTCAGTTACATGGAAACTGGATTAGTGATGCCTATAAAATCTATTTGGAATTTACCCAAAAAATGGTTGAGAACATGTAGAATGTTAATATAGATCTCTTACTAGTATCCTTGATATGTCACTGAATGGGTTAAAAAGAAACTCTTTGACTGAACCACAAAAATTCAAAGTTATGATGAATTTTAAATGTAGCCTTCTTTTACAGGTCAGATGGGCATCAGGTCGGTTTTGATACTGGGGGACTCCATAGTTAAATACATAGAAGGTATCGATTACACAGAAGTATGCAGTATAAGGGGAGTCACAATAGGAAAGCTAAATTGGCATCTGAATTCAAAAAAGGATTATCTGGCAAAATTTGATCTTATACTAATTCATGTGGGCACTAACAATGTTGCAGAACATATGTCTGTAAAGGATTTTTGAAGGAGCATATAGCAATATGTTGGCAGCGCTTTTCAAAATCAAGAAATTCAGAGTTGTTATATCTTCCATTTTGCCAAGACCAAAAGACTTTGAAGAGTCAAATAGGCTGGTTATAGATTGTAATGCCAAATTGAGAAATATAGCATTAGAGGATGAAAGAGTAGTAGAATATATTAGTTCATATAAACCATTTATGAAAGATGGAATGCCTAAATATAGTTTTTTTGCTAGAAGCGATGGTGGATTACATTTAAACTTTGAAGATACAAGGCAATTGAAGAACTTTTTTATACAAGTGCTCAAACAATATAAATTGAGAGATAATAATGCGTTATGAAAATGATGGAGTAATGATTAGATAGAGTGATGTCATCAGGCTTAGAATGGGCTTTTTTTGTGTGAATGACTGAATGTTCAAGGGTTAGTTCAGCAATCACTCCCTACTACCCTGGGCCGGAAACCACTTGGTGAGTCCCGGGGAGTTGTGGACTTTTTCCCTCATTCTGAGACGCTGACAACTTTTTTCTAATCAAGACCTACATATAATATGTTCATTAAGGCTCTTTACGGAAAAGAACATAAAGAGATATTCATGTAAGCTACTTCATTAGTGTGGGCTCTTTTTTTGGCACCTACGGTTTGGTGGCCATTTAGGCCAATAATTGGTCAATATTCAACTATGCAGGTTTATACAGTAGTACATGTATTCATTTCACGCATGATATGTATCTGTCCTATTTATTTTGTTTCGCTTACATGTGTTTGTCCATGTATTTGTCAAATGTGATAATTGTGTTGTATGCATGATTGTGTTATTTTAGTTTTCAATATTTACATAAAATATATTTCGGCCAACAAAGGAGTGTTAGTTTTAAATTTGTGCCACTCGGGTAATTGTGTTATTTTATTTCGGTATCAAATGGTACCGAATTAAAATGACTAATTACCCGAGGAATAACAAATCTGTGGTCGAAATTTACCACGCTCGCTGCATATTTTCCCGGAAGTGGAGAGTGGGCGTGTCAATCGGAAGTACATTAACGAATCATGTATTGTATATAAACTGAACGATTGGATGAAATAAAAAGTGATTAAATAAATTAGAAAAGAACTTTATTACTTTGATCACATTAATTCGTGATAAAACAACAACGAATGATTATAGTGAATTAAAAAAAATAATTCAGAAATAGTGACAAATTGTAACTGATCTACAAATGGCAGCTTTTGATTGGTCTAAGAAAATTCCCGCGAAATATGAATCGCTGTCATTGTTCTTTTGGACACAATACATGATTCGCCGATAGGTGCAGTCGCACTAAGTTTTACCCACCCTATAAAATTGTCCCACCCAATTAGAAGAATAATTATTAAAAACCAAAAATATATTCAACTATGCAGGTGTATACAGTAGTACATGTATTCATTTAACGCATGATATGTATCTGTCCTATTTATTTTGTTTCGCTTACATGTGTTTGTCCATGTATTTGTCAAATGTGATAATTGTATTGTATGCATGATTGTGTTATTTTAGTTTTCAATATTTACATAAAATATATTTCGGCCAACAAAGGAGTGTTAGTTTTAAATTTGTGCCACTCGGGTAATTGTTAATATCTAACACTGTCATGTCAAACCTCAACTTGGGTCAAATAATCAGAAAATGGACATTTTAGAGCTGACTGATTTACTATACACAGTATAGTTCAGTCATGAACCGTTGAACGTAGCGCGTAGCTGGAACTTGTGGACGCAGTAATCGGTGAAAGCGTTCATGTGGCTTACTAATCTAATAATATTAGGATTGTATTAGTCAATTTAGTGATTACAGATTACTAAATTTAGTTATCAACGACTTCAGCCTCACCCACTCACTGTGAATGTGACTCAGGTCAAAATGCAATTCTAGCCATCTACAGTCGACAGACTCGACACACAGATGTAACAAACATGTGAAGCCCAGTGAATTGATGACTAACAAAGTGAGTCATTTATCTTCTTGTTGAGTGAAGGAAAAGAAGAACATCTCCCAATCCCACTTGGTCTCGGCACACTGCATCTATAGTTCATGCAGTGACTGGTGAGAGGATATGCTTCCGGGCCAAATTTCCATCTGTGTGTATGAATTATGTTTCCTGTGATGGACACATCAAGTTAAATTTAATAATTATATTGCACGGTGATTAGTTTTAGCATTCTCACATATTAAATAATTCATGATTTTAACGATTTAAACCTTAAGCATAAAGCGGGAGCTTGATCAGCATGGCTAGCATATATATATTAACTAGTGGCTATTTGTGGAAAAATTATTAAATATAGCCCTGCGTACTTGCTATTGTCGACTTGACACATTGGTATTGGAATAATATGTATGCTAAACATATTGTTAATTTCAGCCTAGGTCTCCGCTATCACTATTGTTGACCATCACAATGATTAGACATCTGAGAGTACGATAAAAGCTCACAAAAGTCACGAACAAGCATGCAATCTCGGGCTGGGACCACCCTTAATACTTGTTTCTTATCATCTACTTCACAGAAGGGGTCACCCCTAAGTAGTAACCATATAGGAAATGCACCAAACATATCACTATTGCACAATGACATCCAATATGTCTAATATTAGAACATGGATATTTTTTCTGGTTTGCCCTACCCCTATAACAGCAGTCAAATTTGGGATTAACTAAAATATGATTTCAGATGAAAGTTCAACTAGTTTTAAGAACTTATGATCACTTTTTTATACACAAAAAACCACGAAAAATGCAAAAAAAACGACAATTTTGAATATAAGAGATTTTCAATAACGAAAATATTTCGCATCCAATAATAGAAATTTTCTCACAATATAGTTAGTCAAACATATAGAATATGTTGTGAAAATATCAAGATGTATGGATATCAATTTACTGACTTACCAGACCTCAAATATGGCATTTCGTCACAAAACCCCATGTCACAAAGCCAAATTTGACTAAGTCCATGTTACGGAACACACATTTCGTTGATAGATTTGTTTTCGTTCTTGACCATTAAGGTATGAAATAGTGTATTATTGTGCTCTACCCAGTAGGTTAACCACTTATTTAGTGAAAAAAAACTAAATTATTGTCTATTTTTAAAAATAATTGACCCTAAAATCTGCTTTTTATCCTATTTTGACAATATGGCAAAATTAGGGACTCGGAAATCTTAAAAACGACACATTTTGGGGGTACTAAAATGTCCGTAATATTTGACGAATCTGAAAAAGGTTTTCGGTTCTGTAACCAGCATGGTGAGATCTACAAAATAAGCACAAAAATGAATAGATTATAACAATTTGAATTTTTCATGAACATCCCTACTTATGATAAAGAAACCTCTCAAAACTTTAGAATATAGAATGAAACTTCAAAATAAAAGTTATAAAAACCTTCTGAATATCGAGGAATATAGAGAACCTTGGGAATGGCGAAACTTCGGTATAATGAACCTTGGGGTTAGCGAACCTTTGGACACAGAGTGACATGTCGCCGTCATACGGTCCATATATACGTACTGGTGTGATGGTATATATCCCAAGTTGGCCAGAAATACAGGCACTCCTATGAGCAGAGTTTGGAGTTTGGGTTGGGAAGATCCCCCCGGGAAGATTTGAAAGGGCTGTAAGCCCTCTCCTACAACCCACGGTTGAGTGATATAGTGCCGCTGAAGAGCGTTTGTTGAGTTTGGTTGTGAGTGTTTTCTAGTCATTTGATGCTTGCTTGTGGAGTATGGGTTACATGCCACCCTAGCAGAAAGCAAAGCCCCCCCCCCCATTCCAAAAGCGGACCAGCGAGAAGACTTACCTTGATTGTAATACGAGTTCTGTGTGTTTAACTTAGTTGATATCTTTTTATTTAGTGGTTTGTTGTGAACTAGTGTCCATGTTAGTGCGTGCATGAACTCCGTTGCCTTAGTCTGTTGTATTCCGGGCTTATACTACGGGCTCAACTCTAGGAAGGGTGTGCAATGCCGGTTGGTTGACTTAAGGTCGGTCGGGGCTCCCCAACTCACGATGGTGCAATGCCCGCCTTACACTCCTGTGTGAGTCTCAGAACCCGTTGACCTGATTGTGTTGTGATGCCCAGATGAGGACGGATGAGGACGCAGCTGAGGCCAGACTGTTGGTGGTATGACTATGAAGGTTGGTAGGGTACCGAGTGTTATCGCTAGTAGTTATGTCTTCATGTACGCACGGGTGTGGTTTCAGTCAAATGAAACATACATTTTTCATTTTATAGATGGACGTACGTGTTTTTGGGTTGTCCATACGTACTGACGTAATCATATTAGACCTTGTTTTAAAACTAATAACTTATTGTAAAACTAATAACTAAAACCGTAATTAACTTATTGTAAAACTAATAACTTATTGTAAAACTAATATACCTTATTGTAAAACTAATAACTTATTGTAAAACTACTAACTAAAACCCGAATTAACGCTAGAGGTCTCTGGTGAAGAAACTTTGTTCATGTGACGTCAGAAATATATAAATAAACATGGGAATTCCCAATGTCATGTCGGTGTAACAATTTGCAGTAGGTCCTCGAATTAGCGGAGGTCCCTAACGTGGGCGAAATATGTTGATTTTAATGAGGGAACGGGTGCGTATATGTCAATTGATGCGTATTTTAAACAAATAACGACACGATCGTCATAATAGTGATCTGTTCTATCAATTATATGCGCCCAGTTCACTTGGTGCAAATCGAACGACGATAAATATTCACTATATAGATCTATATGTCACGTATGCCAGAAGGACTCCTTAAATGTGTGAATAAGATGAAGAATATATATTATATGTTATTTATTAAGTCAATCATATTAATATTATTCATTAGCACCTGGAATACTCATAACAAGGGACGGAATAGTGTTAGCTAAGAGGATTCAGCCAAAGAAGACGTTATTAATTGAAACTAGACATCTATTAACCAATAAATAGTTGTGTTATATATAGTGCAATATATGAACACGAATCACATATTTAATATGACATGATTGGACAGACTTTGATAACCAAACAGACCTATATAGAGTCTATATAGGATCTTCTTAACCTTTGGTGAGGTTGGGTCTCAATTAAATTTCTGTATATAAAAAGACCCAGCAGCCGGCATCCGGAATATTATCTCGACGGCGTACGGAAGTCCTGCACCCGGAATGCGCCACAACACGACAGAAAGCCGGCGTTCGAAAAGGGCAGTGGGTGTATAGCTAGGTCGATGCACAAACTCAATACTATTATATGCACTTTATATATTACATAAAGATATATAAATTCAAATGTAGAAAAATCGGGGCCATGCACCAATAACGAATCAATAAAATATGCAGAAAGCATTCTGACTCATATCACTGGCATGCATGATTATAATATGCGCTAGCTAATGAATAATATTATTTAATTGACTTAATAAATGAGCGCTTATAAATATTCTTCACCTTATTCACAAATTTAAGGAGTCCTTCTGGCATACGAGGACATATATACACACCCGTATGAATAATGTATTCATACGCGTATGAATAATGCTTTTATAAATAGATAATTGGTTTTTCCTTTTTCCGGTTGTGACAATTCGCAGTAGATCCCTGTTTGCGGAGATCTATTTGCGGAGTTCCCCGAATTCGCTGAGGTCGCCTAAAATGGTCGAAATATGTTGATTTTAATAAGGGAACGGGTGCGTATATGTCAATTGATACGTATTTTAAACAAATAACGACACGATCATCATAATAGTGGTTTGTTCTATCAATCATATCATGATCATGATCATCATAATAGGGAACAAGTCTTGCGACTTTTTGCCCCAATAACATTATTTGCAATGCTTGTTTACAAATATATGTATCGTCATTCGATATTTACTTGTTAATTTACTTTAGTAAAAAGGGAAAGAGTATTCAACAAACTGATAGATATCCTGTTGAGACAATTCGCAGTAGGTCCCTGTTTGAGGAGGTATATTTGCGGAGTTCCCCGAATTCGCGGAGATCCCCTAAAATGGTCGAAATATATTGATTTTAATGAGGGAACGGGTGCGTATCTGTCAATTGATACGTATTTTAAACAAATAACGACACGATCATGATAATAGTGGTTTGTTCTATCAATCATATCAAATTCGCTGGATTGATAGTTGCAGTATGTAACTATTATGACTGCATTAATTGCTTTCAATGTTTAGATATCAGCAATGGCTGGACCACTGTTGAAGATTTCATGGCGGGAACACAATGACTCCGATTTTTTATCCGCATTTAGAGACTTCTAGTTTTTTGTAATCATTTGAAGGATTAGTTGTTTTAACGGAATTCTGAGGCGGTGCATTCATGTAACCAATATATTTTACATTTTCTTTTATAATTTATATTTATGCGTAATAATATAATCTTGAGGGCGTTACCATTTCTGATTATGGTTGTCTTGTTGTGCTTTGTTTGATCCCCATAACGCGACAATAGCGATACATACTATAGCCCGTCTATATATATCGTCTAAATGATAATAGGACTAGAACTGGTGGTTGGGTTGGGGAGTATGTCCATGCACAAGTGGGCAGACAGTAAATTACTAAACTGCGTAGTTCATTATATCAAAGCAATTTGCAGTCCTTTCTTGTGAATATACATGTATTTATGTTTTTAATTCAGTTATCGGAACGATTAGTTGCTACAACATATTGCTGAATTATATCGAACAGTTTCTTATTACTTTTGGAACGAGATATATAGTATATACCAGGGAACTCGTTGTGATTTTTGCACCAGTGGTTTACTTTACCTTCCATGTGGAGTAACGTGATTGACGTATCCCTTCACACACTGAGTGATGTTTATTGTGTTTTATGTTTCTCTGTGTGTGGTATACTGTACCTGCCCTGCGGCGTATGCGGGAA
Source organism: Siphonodentalium dalli (assembly GCA_032622095.1). Lineage (NCBI taxonomy): Eukaryota > Metazoa > Mollusca > Scaphopoda > Gadilida > Siphonodentaliidae > Siphonodentalium > Siphonodentalium dalli. The sequence goes on from CP136063.1 coordinate 58,217,754, forward strand.
CGACGTAGCCCTTTACACACTGAGTGACGTTGATTATGAGTACGTCTTTCTTTGTCGCATCATTTATCACTTCCATTAGATCGCTATTGGTATCTGGTGCATTTCCGACGCCATACGTTTCCAAGACCAATCCCTGCATTGGCGATTGCAGAAATGACCATACCTGATAAGCACAAAATACACGTATCCATGCCAGTCATCACAACTATAAATACATGTATCCATGCTAGTCATCACAACTATAAATACATGTATCCATGCCAGTCATGGCAACTATAAATACATGTATCCATGCCAGTCATCACAACTATAAATACATGTATCATGTATCCATGCCAGTCATCACAACTATAAATACATGTATCCATGTCAGTCATCATAACTATAAATACATGTACCCATGCCAGTCATCACAACTATAAATACATGTATCCATACCAGTCATTACAACTATAAATACATGTACCCATGCCAATCATCACAACTGTAAATACATGTATCCATGCCAGTCATTACAACTATAAATACATGTATCCATGCCAGTCATCACAACTATAAATACATTTATCCATGCCAGTCATCACAACTATAAATACATGTATCCATGCCAGTCATTGCAACTATAAATACAAGGATCCATGCCAGTCATCACAACAACTATAAATACATGTACCCATGCCAGTCATCACAACTATAAATACATATATCCATCCAGTCATTACAACTATAAATACACGTATCCATGCCAGTCATCACAACTATAAATACATGTATCCATGCCAGTCATCACAACTATAAATACATGTATCCATGCCAGTCATCGCAACTATAAATACATGTATCATGTATCCATGCCAGTCATCACAACTATAAATACATGTACCCATGCCAGTCATCACAACTATAAATACATGTATCCATGCCAGTCATCAAAACTATAAATACATGTATCCATGCCAGTCATCGCAACTATAAATACATGTATCCAGGCCAATCATCGCTGGGAATTTCCAATAGCTGGACAGTTTTATAATACAGATTCAGATTAAATAATGTATGTATGTTACAAGGGGGATGCATGAAGTGGTAATTCTTTTGAGTGAATTGGGTGTTAGGTTAGAAATTTCCATCGACAGTGTTACAGCGTGTGGTACGCATATACAAGGCTTGGTGGTACCAATGGGATTTATCGAAAGTCGTCGGTTTTCTTCGTTATGCCAAGTGCTGACCCACCATCTCTCTAGGTTGCGTTTATTTTAATCATATATCAGCAGCATTAAATCGATGGAGCTGGCCGTGGCGATCTCACATTCCAACATATCAAGTGACATTATTCTGACTGGCCTAAGAATACCATTACACACTTTGTTCTTAATATAGTGTAAACAACTAAGCAATATTACCAATCACAAGTCGCCATAAAATCTTGTGCGTTTAGAAAACGATTAAAACTTCGAAAATAAAAAATAAAATTGTTCCTAAATTTATTTATGCAATGATACAAAAACCGCCGTCGTACATTGATCATAACTAACGCTGATTTGTTGACAACCTGGAGAAATTAATCCGTTTGGCAATTTTGCAGATTGCATTTTTGCAGTGCAATATTGCCAGCAGATGAACGTACCCCTAGTGTTTGGAAGTTCTAACTGCTGTTGATTCAATTTGGACATTTCCAACAGTTGAGCGTCTTTACCACAGTCTGTGTGCAGATAGGGAATTGCATGGAGGGATATACTTGTCTCACCCCCACCCAATTCTGGTCACGATTTTCAGCAGTTGGAATTTTCATTCCTTAGTTGGCAAGAATAGGTTGAAATTGTTGATTTAATATTAATATATTTTAAATAGGCTGTAGTAATCAGGGGCTTATCAGTTTCAGGGACGTAGCTAGAGGGTTCCGTTGGCGGGGGCGTATACCTTGGGAAATTCCAACTGCACCCCCCCCCCCCGAAACAGAATCAGACCAAACACAAATTTTGCATAATTCCATTTGCACCCCCTCTTGCACCTCAGTGATCAGGCCTAATATTCCCTATATATTCATTAACCATAGTTATATATTCCCGATATGAGGACATTCATATATTTTAACCTGAAAATGGAATAAATCCGAACATCTAGTGGTCTAACTCCAGACAAATGCACATGGCTACGGACAAGAGACCAGGACACACCGGGTCGATCATGGTTGTTCGGCCCGGTCTGAGAAAATTTTGAAAACTATACAAGAAAATCGGAAATCCTAGCATCTAGACTGGCCTCAACTAAAGCTTTCCTAGTGTTGGAAATTTCAAACCTCATACTCCCCCTCAGGTTGGAAAAAACTGATGACTATTTCAGTCCACAATTTAAGTTTGACCAAATGTTGTAAAATATTGTTTTGTTAAACTAATTAGTATTTTTGTATTGGTCACGGGGAGGGACAATGACACTCCGGGTCGACCATGGTTCGGGCCGGTGTGCGAAAATTTTAAAATTTGAACATGAAAATCGCAAAATCCTAAGCCTTCCTATAGAGTTGGAAATTCCAAACCTTCCAACTGATGACAATTCCAATTCCAATGTTGACCAAATGTATGACAATATTGTTTTCTTAAATTAACTAGCAGTTTTTGATTGGCCACGGGGGAGGGACCAGGACACAAGCTTTCTAAGTGTTGGAAAATTTCTAACTGATGACCATAAATAGGAAAATATGCAAATATTGGTCCAAAAAAACAATTAATTCCCCCAATAAATTGTTTGAAAATCAAACTACAAGAACATTTTCAACCTATTGTTGGTGTGAAATTTCCAACTAGTGTTTTGGCAGGTATAAACTTGCCAACTGTTGAATATTTTGACCAAAGTTGTGGGGTTGGGGGTGAGACACAGCAAACCCCCTGTCGCCACGTCTCTGGTCAGGTTGTAAATGCCCAACAGTTGGAAAGGTTAGGGAACCAGTTGAGCTTTCAGTGGGTTCACATGGATATGTTGCGAACTTGAATGTTTGGTCTGTTTCAAGAGGTGCAGTTGGAAATGTCCAGATGGACACCCCAAGGTGGACTTAAATGCGAATATATGGAACAGAAGCTATTGGAATCGAATGGACGTTATATTTATTTAGAAATGTTCAACTTGGATTTTCTCATTGTCCCCCCGACCCCCCCCACAAACCAACTAGATATATACGACATTCGTATCACACAGTCATCTCAAAAATGCTCAAAGTCATCTATAAGTAACACACCGATAACAGCTCATAATTGAGAACAGTCTCTTATTATCTACCGGTTTTAGGCGATGAACGCTCGTTATACACGGCGATCATTGGAAGTTTTGTTAACCTGGCGAAAATCCAAATCGTGCTGAAACCTTCTCACATATCACGCATATTGCACCACGCCATCAGGTTGCAGAGTTTTCGAATTACTGGCTCAGCAAACGTTCCAACGAACATTCGGCTGTTGTAAAGTTTGAACAATGTTCGACACTGCCAACACATTATAATATACAATGTGTCACGTCAGGTACGTTTATTTGAAGTTAAATTGAAAAGAAACTTGAAACATATCAAATACATGTATATGTATATATATATATATATTGACTGACCATTTGTTTGGTGATTCCAGGAAACATACGAAGCACGCCCACGTTAGGGCACATTTTTGATTGGATGCTGAACTTGTCAATCTCTCGACAGCGAAAGATATTAGCCCATGCAACTGAAGTGAGATGAAACACGAATAATATAAGATATGTTGTACAGCAGAACCACAATAATACGTGTACATATTCAACTCAACTCCTGGCTCCTACAATCGGTGGCATCTCGTTGGACGGTATTTCGTGGTACCACCCCCACCCCGTCCCATAATAAATCTCGTGGGTCCGGTACCTTTTTACCCGCCTTATGCACGCAATATGTGTTAAAGATCCACGGTCCGATTTGACACCAAATGAATTCATTTCCCGAGCCATTTTACGTTAACCATGAAGGAAAAATAAAAATAACGACTTCAAATCACCACCATTCATTCCACACAGTCACCATTCGAATCACATAGCCCCCATGCATACCACACAGCCAGTCAGCCACCATCCATATAACACAGCAACCATTCATATCAAACAGCCACCATTCGTATTACACAGGCACCATCCAAACCACACATCCATCAATCGTGCCACAAGTCGTACGACACGGACACCATTCATAATTCACAACCACCATTCATATCACACCACGATCATTCATATCAAACAGCCACCATTCGTATTACACAGGCACCATTCACAATACGCAGACACCATTCATAATACACAGGCACCATTCATACCACACAGCCACCATTTATACCACGCAGACACCATTCATACCACACAGACACCATTCATACCACACAGACACCATTCATAATACACAACCACAATTCATATCACACAGACACCATTCATACCACACATCCAGCAGTCGTGCCACACAACCACCAGTCATACCACACAGCGACCATTCATACCACACAGACACCATTCATACCACACAGACACCATTCATAATACAAAACCACCATTCATACCACACAGCAACCGTTCATACAACACAGCAACCATTCATACCACACAGCCACCTTTCATACCACACAGGCACTATGCATACCACACAGGCATATCACACAGCAACCATTTTTATCACACATCCACCATTCGCACCACACAGCAACCATTCGTATCACATTGCCACAATTCGTGCCACACAGCCACCACTCGTATCACACGTGCACCATTCGTATCAAAAAGTCATCGTGATGAAAATTTCTCTTTTGAAATTCGATATGGCCACCAAAACTCATATATAAGGGTCATGGGTCCGAACTAATTGTACTAATAGAAAACGTTCATAGTGTGGTTTGATGGTGTCGAATCGGACGGGGCATATTAAACTCTGAAATAGATCAACCAATCGATGGGTGAAGGAAACGGCCCTTCGATCGTTACGACCGCCTCAATATACTCATGCATATGTATAGGGCGTAATACAATCTGAGCACATCGATCAACAATATACGCGTGCATAGGTATAGGGCGTAATACATGCTGAGCACATCGATCAACAACTTTCGGCGAACTCCACACAGCGTCGTAGACAACATTTTTAGCTATTAAATATTCGAAGTAATTGTCCTTCTATGGATCGTTGTGTCTTCGTGTCCGCGATGTCTGTTGTGTATTGCGGGTGACGCTGTTTACAAATGTTGATGGTTCAGTCGTGAAGGGAAATATTGCCTCAGGAAATTTGACCAGATTGTCTAGTCGGATGTGGCATTTTTAGGAATGCTAATTGTGTTCCAGTTATATATTCACAACACACCAAAGCGACGTCATTGTTGAATGTACAACAGCCTACCTGTGACATTTATTTCCAGTCTCACGATTGGTGGAAAATTCGGTGAGCCGAATGCATTGAAGCTCCCCGAGTCGACTTTTCTGGATCGATTTCCCCTGAAAACCTTGTTGTTGAAACAGAGCATCACCTGTGGAACCAAGTCGTTACAATTAACTCACAGATTATAATCAGGACCATGAACTACGTCACTAATATAATCTATAAACCGTCGCATCAGACGCTCAGATAGCTGATATCTGTGACTCGCACAATGGCTGAGCCAGATAGTTGTCGCAGGAAATATTGTATTTACGAGTGAAAGTGATTATGTGCATTTTACGGATATCTATTAAATGGTTGAGGTGTGTTTGATGTTCAAATTCTGGGCACAATCGATAAGGTTATTCATATGCATTTTTAACGATAACTTATGTTTGGAAGTGCATTACACTATAGGCAATATGCTTGATGGATATCATAAGCAGCTGCATTACTATTTTGATTGTCACAATTTACAATATACTATATGTAAAGATTCTTTGCATGCTATTAATTAATTCCAAACTCTACATGTTGAACCTAAATTACTATCACAATACTGGTTCATTTCATTTGATTTCAGTGCCTTGTATACATCTATTAGAAATACTGATTTATATCTTGCATTTTATTTTATCAAAGAAATCCTTAATATTGATCAGGACCATTATAATTTCATGGTCTCTTTATTTAAGTTTATCCAGAGTACTTCATACTTTCATGTTGGTTTTAAACACCTCTTCCGGCAAAAAGACGGTTTGGCTCATATTTCAGCGCTCAAGCGGCAAATGTAATTTTATTAAGGTGTGAATACTATATGTATCAATATTGAATTCAGTAAATACATACATATATTTCTTCGTTATATTGATGACGGCATCATGTTTATTCAAATGGATTATATTAATCTTTTTATGTTCTTGAATCAGCTCCGAATATACTACCCCCGACATATAGATTTGGAAATTTCTGTCAGCAAATTTTATGTCAATTTTTTGGATATTACATTCAATATCAACCATATGTTATGGTTTCAAAACAGTTTGCACATTGGTTTGTACCGAAAACCATTCAACACATATTCTTATACACATTTCACCAGTGATCATCCTATTAGTGTATTCAAAGGTATTGTGGCCACTGAATGTTTTAGATATACCGCCATGCTTCATGCAAAGAGGATTATATATATTTTTTAACTCAAACGAATAACTAACAACAGCTCATTTATTCATATGTATGCTGGTATCAGATTTAGTACCATAGACTTTCGACTCATTAGCCAGTTTCATATTTTTATCTACAAAGTCACCAGAAACATTGTCATAAAAATCACATGCCCTTATGATCGTATCTGTAAACGATTCCATGTAAACATGTACCCAGAATGTAAAAAACGCATTCTATACAAATTATACCATTACTACCTGTTCACTGACATAGATTTTTCCACTCCCATGGACTAAAACATTCTTGGCAGATCACCACCTTAACTATCTATTTTCCCCTAAAACATGATTTTGCACCTTTAATGTAAACCATATGGCTTAGGTCACGTGCATTAACTTTAAATACACCCCTTTTGTTGAAATGGAAATGTAAAAATAATATTTTTATTCTTGTATAAACAGTTGGCCTCCAGTTTTTATTGGCCTATGCGCGACCTCGAGTCATCTATTAAGCAGACGCTTTCAATTTAACCTTCACAAAATCTCGATGATTTCTCTCCTGATTTATATAATTCTCACGTCAGTGCACTGTGTATTTACTGGTTGTTCATATGCATTTATACTTATAGCACATCTAGGTACATTAATTTCGATTTATTAGATGGTAATTTGTCTAATATTCCTCTTCTAAAAATCCCCCTGTGTGAAATACTTGGCTGCACAACTTTTGATGACGTCATTATACTTTTACTGCCAATCTCAACCGCAAATTTTATGTCCCCATGTGAACTTCACCTTGTATTTTACAATAATCTGTAATCATTATTAATTATGTAATACCATTATCACACTTACATCAACTTGTTGTATTGCCTGTTTGGTTGCAATTGTAATAATGTTTTCTGTATTGCTACAACAGAGACAAAACTCACATGGTAACACCATCACGAGATGGGGAGAGTTCATCCTCTTAACCCTTTCTTTACTAAATGAATTCTCCCATTAGGGTTACAAAAGTATATATTATTCATTTGGATGGATGTTCGGGTAACAAAAGCACACGACAGACAGAAATAAAAAAACAGATACTATACTCATTGGTGGTAACTGTTCAGATAGTAATTCACAAACGAACTACTTATTATCTGAACATTTGCTAAGGGAACTACCCATCAGTGAGTATTGAGCATAAACACGTTTTTCATAAATCCAGCCGAAAATTGCAAGATATTTTCAACAAAGAATTTATCTGGATCTTTCTGGCGAAAAATCTTTAAATTTCTTCATCATCTTCGTTTTATATAGAATCTGAGCAATTTTTAAGTGGTTACAAAAACAATGGAATGCATTTGAGAGGTTTTAAATATTATTTTGTGTCACGTTCGGTACCTAATTAATAATTTCACACATCACCAAATAGGTCATTGTCTTTCCTCTTTGAGAGGAGGCTTCACTTGTATCACAATGTTGAGTATTTTTATTAATTGCATAATATAACATCATACCCCCATATATTATAATGAAGAATAAAGCAGTCACAAATATTCCAGCACAGTGAAAACAGATGTTGATATGCAATGTTGTCCACTCAATCAGGGAACAATCAACTGGAATAAGGCCAGTGTTAAGAGATATGCGGTCAGCTTTAACTCGGTTGTGAACCCATGACCCACAACTGATCTTAGCCCATTTTTTCATTGTTCAAAAGGTATGACATGAACATTCTCAACTATAGACTAGTTAATTAATTAATTAATGGGTAGTTGCCTCTATAATGAAAATAATCATTAAATTTCACGAAAAAAGAGTAATTAACTGTACTTTCATGATCTTCAGATATGATATCATGGATATACGAACTGCTAATTTGAAAAATAGATATATAATTATTTTACTGAAAACAGTGGAATTTTAAATGTTTCATGCCACACAGGTAAAGTAAATGAAGTTATAATTTCCTACGGGTTGATTGTTCGTACATATTGTGTCACAAATAATCGCTTGTACCAAATTTCACAAAGATTTTATTTTACAGATTATGAGCAAATACATTTTGAAATACCAGGAAATTTGACAAAACGTGCGTCTGACCAATAACACAAATGTACTTCTGTTCTCTGTGAGTTTACAGTCACACACGATGATCTTAACTTCGAGTTTTCAAGATCTGAGGATTATTGAAATATTAGCTGAAACAGGCTCACGGAGGGAGCCTTTATTCAGTGTCGGGGGGGGGGGGGGAGGCTGCGGCCCCTGTAAAAAGGGGTCTGCGGCATCTTTGTGCGTTAGGGACCTGTGCCTACACGTCTGTATAATTGCATGGGCTTTCTCCCGTTCCTACCATATAATGTAAATGGTAACGTTACCTCCGGAATATCATAGTTGCCTGCTATATAAAGTGCTGAGAGAAAATTGTTTATGCCGTCAGTTCTTGTCTCAAATAACGGTATCTGAAAATAGTACATGGTGTCACTGCGAGCTGAGAATGGTTAACAAATACAATCATGCGTTTATCTTTAATGGGGTATTTTACACTAAATCCAGCTATTTGTGGATTCATGGATGAGTGAAATATACAGTCATGTGCTCTATGAACAATGTAAACACCATGGTAATTATAATGAAAATAAAATTATGACTCCAGCCATAAATGAATTTTCATTATAATTACCGTGTTTACATCGTTCATAAAGTAATGATTATTTTACACTCATCCATGGCTCAAATTCCTTCATTTGTTGCATATGTTATGTTGAGTATAATAGAAGATGGTCACATAAATGGCCGGATTTAGTGTAGAGTACCCCTTTGAGAACAACCAAATCAAAAACATGCATAGTACAAGCACATGAAAAGGGTATATCTCCATCGGAATGAAAAATTCGAACTTGACCTGTACCTTCCCAAATGAAGACCATGTAGTATTCTACCAATTTTCATTAAGCGCTGTCGAATATTAATCCAGTGGCGGATACAAAATATTTCACCGCTCATTTCTCTGGTCTGTATTGGTTTTCACGACACGACGAATACCAGGAATTCGTCTGGATATTAGAGTAGAGTGGCGACCATATTGTAATTATTGTTATGCTGCATCGCTATTTAGTCGTGGGGTATCGTAAAGTATCTCCAACAGCTTCGATTTGACATCCAGATATCAAACTATGCCCCCACGATGTTGTCGGCAAGGCTGCAAATAGTATGCTGTGTATGAGGTCCCAAAGAGAGTGAATCTAGTTATCCCGCACAGCGGGCTAGCGTCACCAAATTAACCCTCTGATGACCTAATTCTGCTTAGGCTTCAACCTCTATGGGAGACTTACGATCAGTCTAAAGTCCCCCAGTTGAAGTTGGTAATGCTCACACATTAGACACTTCGATTGTGCATTTTATCTTCTACTTCAGAAGGGAAAAAGAATCTAAAAAAACAGTGTTAATTTGAGATTATATACACTTCCCATATAATAAAGTCTAAGCAGAATGAGGTCCTCAGAGGTCATCAACGGTCGGAACTGACTCTGAATTTGTCACTGGATTTTGTGTGATAAAGTTACCGATGTTCCTGGAATTGTGATAAAGTTACTCAGGTTATAACAATGTCATGTATGGCAACCAAATGTTCATCCAGTACTAATATGACACCATCTGCATCTGCATATCGTAATGTATGCTTAATGAGGGCTAACGCATGTTTCCCCTAGTCACTTTAAATAAAATTCATAATGTGAGATTTGCATAACCTGGGTAACTTTATCACAATTCTCCTCAACCTGGGTAACTTGATTTTATTACGAGAACCTGTGTATCTTTATCACAGACACAAAACACCGGTGAGGGTGACCAATTCAGCTGACAGTGCAAATACCATTCATCTACCATCGAACTTCCACGTGCTCATGTACCTCCAATATTCCGAGCACATTGTCTTCAACCCCGTAATTCAAGGATAACGGGGACTTGGTGACTTGATCGTGGCGTTGTAGTCCAATATATTGTTCTTTACAACCGGATGCATGTGGGGACAATCTTTTTTTTTAAACGGATCGTCATCAAAACATAGTGAAAATTGAAAAATATTAGTCTACATCCAGTTTTATTCCATACTAACTGACTTTATTGTGGGGTCATATCTGAGGCTGGGCCTTCTGTCTAAAGTATACATGCACCTATACACCTACCTGTGATCCGGTGACTATGACGGGCTTCCGTAGATTGTCACACATGAAGGAGAGTGCAGATGCGGTGTATGCCATAGTGTCTGTTCCATGTAATATCACGAACCCATCGTACTCATCATAGTGTCTCTAAAAAAGAGAGCACCGTTTCGTCAAAGATGGTCTACACTCTTAGAACAAATGTGCATAAATTCTACACAATATGTTTTAATTATGATATTAAACTAAAATGTGTAGAAATGTCACATGACATATGTGTCGGTGGAATTTTCTCCAAAGTGTATATGAGTGAATATGTAAGTGTATTATGGTTAGTAGATTAGATGTGTTCTATTGGAGACACACACCTCGTAAAAAGCTACCACATTAAAATATGGCAGCAAAATAAAGCTGCTGCCAGATATTTAATATGGTAGCTTTTTACGATGTTTGTGTTTTAAATTGAACATATCTCATCTACTAACTATAATATACTCACATATTCACCCATAAATAGCACCGTTTCGTTAAAGATGGTATATATATATATTCATATAACACGTTTTATGAGTATACAATAATAGATATGAACCAAATACCCCTGTGTGGAAGGTCTTCTATCAAGTTGTGTTGGGTTATTTAGTGTTGACTGAGATAAACGTGTGTGATTTGACCAATTTTGTCAACACGAAAAGACACATTTAAAATGGAACTATACATTTTATGATGACGGTGCTATCCTGCTTGGTTGTGTTAAGGAAATCAGTATTAATTTGTTTTAACCCCAGCCCTTTTCATTGCTAAAAGTTGATTATGTGATAAAATAGATCTCAAATTCGTCGCAATTCTATATGAAATTTATGAATCTCCTCCACTCAAATGGATTCGATAGAGCTCGACTTGAATCGAATTTAGTGCACACGGTTAATACATTTCGTGTACAATTGCGACTCATATATATATATGCTGACTCGAGTGTCCCTACACAAATTAAAGATATATATAATTTCAATGATTTAGTTGCATGTTACCAATATATATGCCAGCAGCCAGTCACTGTAATATGAATCGTACGTGACACGTAGAGGAGCAACCACACATTATGTGCCTCAAATTTGCCTTTTTTCGGCGACATAACGCTAAGAATAATTTATGTAACATCATGCAGTGGCCACGACGGAGACGACATGCCATATTTACAAGACAAAATCTTGTCTGGATTATCGTCATGACTTCTTCCTTTTTAGTTTTCATTAAGCTAACCAGCGAAATTGATCTAAATGAAATTAATAGACTTTAATCACATGTGAATTCTTCGTAAATTGTGAAGTAGTTACTTTCATTTTTATCGCGATGCTTCATTTCCAATTCCGCGTTTTTTTGCAATCTCCACACGGTTGCTAACCGGAAGTCACGTGACAATTTCTCCAAAATCTATAGCCGCGATCTTGAAAAATCACTGATGGATAAAAAAAACTAAATATATGACGTCATTCACCTGCCTTAGATATAAGCATCCTTGGTGGTTGCTACAAAGTGCATGTGCTGGCGATTCAGAAGGACTCAATGCCTACACAATTGGTACAAGTCTTACAAATAATAATTCCGAAGAAAAACGTGAACAATAGATATACGGTACTTTTGTTTCCATCATCAATAATCGAACAATAACGAACGAGATGATTAAACCATTGTTATAAAAACATCAACTGTTACGGATAGTTCTGTCTTCACTATATATACAGTACACTTTTTTTTTTGAAGAGCAGTAGCGTTTCAAATATGAAGATTAAATCATGAAATGAACACTGGAAAAGGTATAAGAATCGAACTATATTGAAAATTATTCTGCACACAAAAGGTTTAAATTATTTTTGCGCACAACAGGTTTTAAATTATTCTGCATACTACAGATTTTAATTTATTCTGCGCACCACACATTAATGATCTTTCTGCGAGAGTGGACACAATTATCACTTAAGCGCCATCATAATGGTGTATGATTGGGGAGGGTATAGTGCCATATTAATGGTGTATGATTGGGAGGGGTATAGTGCCATATTAATGTTGTATGATTGGGGAGTGGTATAGTGACATATTAATGGTGTATCATTGGGAGGGATATAGTGCCATATTAATGGTGTATCATTGGGGAGGGGTATAGTGCCATATTAATGTTGTGTGATTGGGGAGGGGTATAGTGACATATTAATGGTGTATGATTGAGGAGGGATATAGTGCCATATCAATGGTGTATGATTGGGGAGTGGTATAGTGACGTGCCATATTAATGGTGTATGATTGAGGATGGGTATAGTGCCATATTAATGGTAAATGATTGGGGAGGGGTATAGTGACATAGTAATGGTGCATGATTGGGGTGGAGTATAGTGCCCTATTAATGGTGTATGATTGGGAAGGGGGTATAGTGCCATATTAATGGTGTATGATTGGGGAGGGGTATAGTGATATATTAATGGTGTATGATTGGGGAGTGGAATAGTGTCATATTAATGGTGTATGATTGGGGAGGGGTATAGTGCCATATTAATGGTGCATGATTGGGGCGGGGTATAGTTCCATATTAATGGTGTGTGATTGGGGAGGGCTATAGTGCCATCATAATGGTGTGTGATTGGAGAGGCGTATAGTGACATATTAATGGTGTGTGATTGGGGAAGGATATAGTGCCATATTAATGGTGTGTGATTGGGGAGGGGTATAGTGCCATATTAATGGTGTATGATTGGGGAGGGGTATAGTGCCATATTAATGGTGTATGATTGGGTAGGGATATAGTTCCATATTAATGGTGTATGATTGGGGAGGGGTATAGTGCCATATTAATGTTGTGTGATTGGGGTTGGGTATAGTGTCATATTAATGGTGTATGATTGAGGATGGGTATAGTGCCATATTAATGGTGTATCATTGGGGAGGGGTATAGTGCCATAGTAATGGTGTATGGTTGGGGAGGGGTATAGTGCAATATTAATAGTGTATGATTGGGGAGGGTTATAGTGACATATTAATGGTGTATGATTGGGGAGGGGTATAGTGACATATTAATGGTGTACGATTGGGGAGTGGTATAGTGTCATAGTAATGGTGTATGATTGGGGAGGGGTATAGTGCCATATTAATGGTGTATGATTGGGGAGGGGTATAGTGCCATATTAATGGTGTATGATTGGGGTGGAGTATAGTGCCATATTAATGGTGTATGATTGGGGAGGAGTATAGTGCCATATTAATGGTGTATGATTGGGGTGGAGTATAGTGCCATAATGATGTGTAATTGGGGAGGGGTATAGTGGCATATTAATGGTGTGTGATTGGGGAGGGGTATAGTGCCATATTAATGGTGTGAGATTTGGGAGTGGTAAAGTGCCATATTAATGGTGTGTGATTGGGGAGGGATATAGTGCCATATTAATGGTGTATGGTTGGGGAGGGTATAGTGCCATATTAATGGTGTATGATGGGGAGGGGTATAGTGACATATTAATGGTGTATGATTGGGGTGGAGTATAGTGCCATATTAATGGTGTATGATTGGGAGGGATATAGTGCCATATTAATGGTGTATAATTTGGGAGGGGTATAGTGCCACATTAATGGTGTGTGATTGGGGAGGGGTATAGTGCCATATTAATGGTGTATGATTGGGGAGGGATGTAGTGCCATATTAATGGTGTGTGATTGGGGAGGGGTATTGTGCCATATTAATGGTGTATGGTGGGGAGGGGTATAGTGACATATTAATGGTGTATGACTGGGTGGAATATAGTGCCATATTAATGGTGTATGATTGGGAGGGATATAGTGACATATTAATGGTGTAAGATTTGGTTGGGGTATAGTGCCATGTTAATGGTGTGTGATTGGGGAGGGGTATAGTGCCATATTAATGGTGTATGATTGGGGATGGGTATAGTGCCATATTAATGGTGTATGATTGGGTGGGGTATAGTGCCATATTAATGGTGTATGATTGGGGAGGGGTATATTGCCATATTAATGTTGTGTGATTGGGGAGGGGTATAGTGACATATTAATGGTGTATGATTGGGGAGGGATGTAGTGCCATATTAATGGTGTATGATTGGGGAGAGGTATAGTGACATATTAATGGTGTATGATTGGGGAGGGGTATAGTGACATATTAATGGTGTATGATTGGGCAGGGTATAGTGCCATATTAATGGTGTGTGATTGGGGAGGGGTATAGTGACATATTAATGGTGTATGTTTGGGGAGGGATGTAGTGCCATATTAATGATGTGTGGTTGGGGTGGGCTATAGTGCCATCATAATGGTGTGTGATTGGGTTGCGTATAGTGCCATATTAATGGTGTGTGATTGGGGAGGGATATAGTGCCATATTAATGGTGTGTGATTGGGGAGGGATATTATGCCATATTAATGGTGTATGATTGGGGAGGGGTATAGTGCCATATTAATGGTGTATGATTAGGGAGGGGTATAGTGCCATATTAATGGTGTATGATTGGGGTGGAGTATAGTGCCATATTAATGGTGTATGATTGGGGAGGAGTATAGTGCCATATTAATGGTGTATGATTGGGGTGGAGTATAGTGCCATAGTAATGGTGTATGATTGGTGAGGGGTATAGTGCTATATTAATGGTGTGTGATTGGGGAGGGGTATAGTGACATATTAATGGTGTGTGATTTGGGAGTGGTATAGTGCGATATTAATGGTGTGTGATTGGGGAGGGATATTGTGCCATATTAATGGTGCATGGTTGGGGATGGTATAGTGACATATTAATGGTGTATGATTGGGGTGGAGTATAGTGCCATGTTAATGGTGTATGATTTGGAGGGATATAGTGCCATATTAATGGTGTATGATTGGGAGGGATATAGTGCCATATTAATGGTGTATGATTTGGGAGGGGTATAGTGCCATATTAATGGTGTGTGATTGGGGAGGGATGTAGTGCCATATTAGTGGTGTGTGATTGGGGAGGGTATAGTGCCATATTAATGGTGTATGATTGGGGAGGGATGTAGTGCCATATTAATGGTGTGTGATTGGGGAGAGCTATAGTGCCATCATAATGGTGTGTGATTGGGGAGGCGTATAGTGACATATTAATGGTGTGTGATTTGGGAGTGGTATAGTGCCATATTAATGGTGTGTGATTGGGGAGGGGTATAGTGCCATATTAATGGTGTATGATTGGGTAGGGTATAGTGCCATATTAATGGTGTATGATTGGGGAGGGGTATAGTGTCATATTAATGGTGTGTGATTGGGGAGGTGTATAGTGCCATCATAATGATGTATGATTGGGAAGGTGTATAGTGCCACCATAATGGTGTGTGATTTGGGAGGGGTATAGTGCCATCATTATGGTGTGTGACTGGGGAGGGGTATAGTGACACATTATTGGTGTGTGATTGTGGAGGGGTATAGTGCCATATTAATGGTGTGTGATTGGGGAGGGGTATAGTGCCATATTAATGGTGTATGATTGGGTAGGGAATAGTGCCATATTAATGGTGTATGATTGGGGAGGGGTATAGTGTCATATTAATGGTGTGTGATTGGGGAGGGGTATAGTGCCAAATTAATGGTGTGTGATTGGGTAGGGTATAGTGCCATATTAATGGTGCATGCTTGGGGAGTGGTATATTGCCATATTAATGGTGTATGATTGGGGTGGAGTATAGTGAAATATTAACGGTGTGTGATTGGGGAGTGGTATACATTTGTAAATAAGACGTCTGTGTACTCTCACCAATAAGTCCTTTGCAATCTTCGACCAATCTGTCATCGAAATATTAGAGGAATCAAGTAATGGATTGTATTCGATTATTTCATAGACGATCCTTCCCAACTCCCTGGATAGAAATGAAATGCAGGATGTGGTTCATAAATCTCACAGTTACAGTATCTACCACAAACATAACGAATATTCAAATAGAGACATAGTTTGTTCTTATACCAATCATAAATATCGAGTAAATAGTATGTTATTGTAAAGTTTGTATGCTGTGTAATGTAAACAAAAGCCAGGTCCTGTAACGTTTTTGGTTTTTGTTTTACATAAAAAACTCCACAGTTTCGAATGATTAGTAGGGGTGATTTTATAGATATAAAGTGCTAGTGGTTTCTGGCACCATTCATGTGGTATGTATATTGATACAAGGTGAGATATGAATTTGTGTTATTTCAGATGGTGTTCTAGACTGATGAAAAAATTTAGTGCAAGCGACCTTGATCCCACCCATAGACAGCAGTAGCGTTTTCTGCGAAACAGTGGCTCTAGATACTGTGTCAATGATTTAGCACCCAAAATTTGTCTTCTGCATTAAAAATTGATTTTCTAGAATTGTAAACGGCAAAAGTTTGAAATTTTTTCATGTTGATGTTGGAAGCCAGAGGCATTTGAGCTAACATAGGTGACCATGCTTGAATAAGTCTGGTATTCGTGCCCCTTGGGTATAAAAATGCAATATTTTGTTAATTTTTTGAATAAAAATAACATTTTCGATCAAAATATCAAGGGCCATAACTCTTGATAGCCCATATATTATGGGCATTATGTATCAAAATTTTGAATGCCTATTCTGTACTAATTTCAGGCATATATATATTGTCTATATGGTTTGTGATCATAATCCAGATAAATTTCAATGAATCTATGCCCTCTATTGCTGGGCCCCTGCCTGTTGAAACTGTGGAGTGTCACCAGAGCACAAACTTGACAATGACGCACTATTTATGTAATATTTATGATTGACATAAGAACAATGTCTGTCTTCGTTTTAATATTCTTTCTGTTATGGCGGTTTTAACGGATGTGACTATTTTAACAGCAATAACCACCGCGACTATCAATTTGAAGGAAAAAAATATTTATAATAAAATAGCACGTGCTTACCCCCACAATAAGAGCTATGTTCTAATTATGTAAATAAAAAGTGGTTTTCAAACATGAAACAAACTTTTTTTGAAGTAGGTCGATAGAGAGTTTGACACATATTTCACCTCAAATTCGAATTAGTGAACTGAATACTAATTAGGTGTCATAAATGAACCACTAGAGCCCAGTTTAACAAAATTATGGCATCGCTTTCCAAAATATGCGCAAAATGGCAACCGAAAGTGTAAAATTTAGCAATTTTCGCTAAAGTTCACTAACTTGTTTCCATTTACACAACATTTATTGGCGTAAATAGCTAGTTGTCCCACTGTGAAGTATTTCCAATCACATTCGATAATAGTGAGCTATATACCGAGTGTCCCAAAATGGCGGTCGAAAGTCAAAAATTTAAATATTCTCATTGATTTCAGACTAAATTTTCTCATATTGAATATAAGTTATAGCCGATTGTCCCACGTGCCATCAGACGAGTGTCCATAGCAACCAAACTAATATACAAATACATCCAATGAATGTCGCAAACCAAATAACGAATGTCTCAAAACCAGATAAAGTGATTAAAACCACGCAACGGGTTTCTCAAACCATCATCTTGATAGTTTACCAAACCAACCGATGAGTATCCCAGTCCATAGAACTGGCGTCCCAAATCAGCCAACTAATACCAAACCACACAATAAGTATCCCATCCACCAGATTTGAGTCCCAAACCATCAAATCGTGTCCATTTCCACCAAAATCATGTATGGACGTGGTGTCCCAAACCACCCAAATGAGTTTCTCAACCATCAATTAAGTACCCAAAACCATCCAATGGGTGTCCCAAACTAACCCTTAAGTGTCCATAACCATATAATGAGTGTCCCAAGCCACCCGACGATTGCCTCAACCCAACATGAGTGTCTGTGCAAAAATATCTAACTAGTGTCTCAAAGCAAACCCTGGATGTATCACACCATCCAATGAGTGTTCCAAACTAGTGTACAAAACCACCCATCGAATATCTCGAACCATCCCTGCAGTGAGTGTCCCATGGTTTCGTAAACTCATTGGATGGTTTGGCACACTCATAAAATTTTGATTGTCTGGAATACTCGATGGAGCTTTCATACTCTAATTTCATGTCTTGATATAACAGTTAGCAGATGGTTTGTGACACAAGTTGGATGGACTGGGAACTAATTATGTAGTTTGTTGTCTGGGTCACCCGCTGGGTGGATTGTGACGCCCGGTTGGATAGTTTGGGACACCAATCGGGAGGTTTGGAGACACAAATTTGGTTGCTCAGGACACTGGCTGGTCGAATGGGTCACTGATTGATCCATTGGGGACACTAGTTGAATGGATTGAGACGACAGGTGGATGGCTATTTGACACTAGTTCTGTCGTTCCGGATAACCACATGCTGGTTTGGGACACTCATCGATTGGTTTGGCACACTCTTTGTTTGCGTGCTGTATGACTTGGAGCCGTTATCTGATGGTTAGGAACACTCGTTGGGTATTTGGAGACACCTGTTGGATGGTCTGGTACACAACATGTGTGGTTTGGTACACCAGTTGCATAGTTTGTGGCACTACCAGTGTTGTTTGGAACATTCGTTAAATTTGGTTGGGCCACTAACCGGGTGGATTGAGATACTCGGTGGTTTGGGATACTCATTTGTTTGGTTGGGACACCAAAATGCATGGTTTGGGATACTATCTATGTGTGGGTTGGAATACCAGTTGTATATGGTTTATGGCGCTACCTGGCTGGTGAAAGAGACTGGTTCGGTGGATTTGGACACCCTTTCGATTGTGTGTGACAATATTTAGATTGCGACACTCACATGTTGATTTGAGGATACTAGGTGGGTGGTTTGTAACAATGTATATGCTTTGGTACACTCGTTACATGTATGTGGTTTGGGACACTAATTTGATTTATTCTGAGTCTAGTTGGCAGTTTTGGAAACTCGTTCAATGGCATATATCACTCTTATTGGCTATCAATGTTTTCGACATGTAAAGGTTTAGTGAAAAATGAATAAAAAGCATTCAATTGTCGACATTCGATCTCAATTTTCGCCGTAATTTTGAATCCTTTTGAAATACTGAATTGTCTAATCCTCTGGAAATGTCTTACTATTATCGGTAATATGGACATCATGTACGGTGGTGGCACCCCTAGCCATGTACGCGTATGTTTTCGTATAAATGGAAAAGATCTGGTGACATTTAGCGTAAAATCTGCATATTACTACTTCGGGTTGCCATTTTGTGCCATTTTCGATTTTTGAAGTCAAATTATGCTTGAATTGACAGGCATATACCACGACAACAAGAATAATGCGTTGTTGATGCAGGTTTCTGTAGCACTTATAAATTTAGACGCATTTATGTGAGAGGGGTATACTGCCGGAAATGGAGGCTTTCTTGACCATATTGCTGAGTATATACTAGTCGCGATATGTCCGTATGACACTGATTATATGTTTACATACTGAGTATATAAGTGCTGGCTAGAATGCAACATTCAATCGCACTTCATGTTATATTCCATAGAAAGTTAACTTGCCTTGTATCATTCGCACTTATACCTTCCGGGCACTTCTTGGCATCTTTTCTGAAAACGGTAAATTATTATTGTGTATAAAGGTGGTCAATGTGTCGCCTGAAAAACTAGGAAAGATTATTGACTTTGGACCACTTGGACCAAATCAATAACACCAGTATGACATATTATAGAAGCACAGAGTGCTATCATCGTGTTGGGTTAAGAATTCGATCGTAGATTTACGTCATGTCATGCGACATGGCATCGGCAGGTGGAATAAAACAGATACGTCCGAAGAGACGGGGCTTTTTCGTTCAGGCATTTGGCTTGCTTGCTTGCTTGCTTGTTGGTCAAGGGTGGTGCATGTAATCGTTCGATCCCTGCTGTTTTGGTCGTACGTTTCTTGAAGGGACCGAATAGCGAAATTCAGGCGAAATCTCTAACTGCCTTGTTTTTTTTTGTTTTTGTTTTTTTTTTAGAAATTGTTGTTGTGGCATATATATATTCATGATCCATTTTCTGGATTCAATAAATAAATATTGTGAAACATCTAACCTGTGTCCGAACCCAGCGTTACATAACGTGGAGTCAACGAGTTGCGGCCTATTATGGGACATTAGTGACGGATAAAGTCACGACTGCGTTTAACTATTCGTATAATTTATCCAGACAACGATTACGATTACTAAATTACTGAATATGACAAGGCATGGATAATCGTACGTGATCTACCAAATAAAGCAAAACGCGTTCAATAAGTGAATATTTAGGTCCAATATGAACATATTTGCACAAGGATTTGTTGTATTCTTCAGTGATATCCTTGTTCCATATGTCCTACGCCGATCACTTCGCTCAGAGGACAAACGTCTTTTGACCATCAAATCGTGTCCATTTCCACAAAAATCATGTATGGACGTGGTGTCCCAAACCACCCAAATGAGTTTCTCAACCATCAATTAAGTACCCAAAACCATCCAATGGGTGTCCCAAACTAACCCTTAAGTGTCCATAACCATATAATGAGTGTCCCAAGCCACCCGACGATTGCCTCAACCCAACATGAGTGTCTGTGCAAAAATATCTAACTAGTGTCTCAAAGCAAACCCTGGATGTATCACACCATCCAATGAGTGTTCCAAACTAGTGTACAAAACCACCCATCGAATATCTCGAACCATCCCTGCAGTGAGTGTCCCATGGTTTCGTAAACTCATTGGATGGTTTGGCACACTCATAAAATTTTGATTGTCTGGAATACTCGATGGAGCTTTCATACTCTATTTTCATGTCTTGAGATAACAGTTAGCAGATGGTTTGTGACACAAGTTGGATGGACTGGGAACTAATTATGTAGTTTGTTGTCTGGGTCACCCGCTGGGTGGATTGTGACGCCCGGTTGGATAGTTTGGGACACCAATCGGGAGGTTTGGAGACACAAATTTGGTTGCTCGGGACACTGGCTGGTCGAATGGGTCACTGATTGATCCATTGGAGACACTAGTTGAATAGATTGAGACGACAGGTGGATGGCTATTTGACACTAGTTCTGTCGTTTCGGATAACCACATGCTGGTTTGGGACACTCATCGATTGGTTTGGCACACTCTTTGTTTGCGTGCTGTATGACTTGGAGCCGTTATCTGATGGTTAGGAACACTCATTGGGTATTTGGAGACACCTGTTGGATGGTCTGGTACACACCATGTGTGGTTTGGTACACCAGTTGCATAGTTTGTGGCACTACCAGTGTTGTTTGGAAAATTCGTTAAATTGGTTGGGCCACTAACCGGGTGGATTGAGATACTCGGTGGTTTGGGATACTCATTTGTTTGGTTGGGACACCAAATGCATGGTTTGGGATACTATCTATGTGTGGGTTGGAATACCAGTTGTATATGGTTTATGGCGCTACCTGGCTGGTGAAAGAGACTGGTTCGGTGGATTTGGACACCCTTTCGATTGTGTGTGACAATATTTAGATTGGGACACTCACATGTTGATTTGAGGATACTAGTTGGGTGGTTTGTAACAATGTATATGCTTTGGTACACTCGTTACATGTATGTGGTTTGGGACACTAATTTGATGTATTCTGAGTCTAGTTGGCAGTTTTGGAAACTCGTTCAATGGCATATATCACTCTTATTGGCTATCAATGTTTTCGACATGTAAAGGTTTAGTGAAAAATGAATAAAAAGCATTCAATTGTTGACATTCGATCTCAATTTTCGCCGTAATTTTGAATCCTTTTGAAATACTGAATTGTCTAATCCTCTGAAAATGTCTTACTATTATCGGTAATATGGACATCATGTACGGTGGTGGCACCCCTAGCCATGTACGCGTATATTTTCGTATAAATGGAAAAGATCTGGTGACATTTAGCGTAAAATCTGCATATTACTACTTCGGGTTGCCATTTTGTGCCATTTTCGATTTTTGAAGTTGAATTATGCTTGAATTGACAGGCATATACCACGACAACAAGAATAATGCGTTGTTGATGCAGGTTTCTGTAGCAATCATAAATTTAGACGCATTTATGTGAGAGGGGTATACTGCCGGAAATGGAGGCTTTCTTGACCATATTGCTGAATATATACTAGTCGCGATATGTCCGTATGACACTGATTATATGTTTACGTACTGAGTATATAAGTGCTGGCTAGAATGCAACATTCAATCGCACTTCATGTTATATTCCATAGAAAGTTAACTTGCCTTGTATCATT
Source organism: Siphonodentalium dalli (assembly GCA_032622095.1). NCBI lineage: Eukaryota > Metazoa > Mollusca > Scaphopoda > Gadilida > Siphonodentaliidae > Siphonodentalium > Siphonodentalium dalli. Next base: position 58,240,680 of record CP136063.1, read on the forward strand.
CGCACTTATACCTTCCGGGCACTTCTTGGCATCTTTTCTGAAAACGGTAAATTATTATTGTGTATAAAGGTGGTCAATGTGTCGCCTGAAAAACTAGGAAAGATTATTGACTTTGGACCACTTGGACCAAATCAATAACACCAGTATGACATATTATAGAAGCACAGAGTGCTATCATCGTGTTGGGTTAAGAATTCGATCGTAGATTTACGTCATGTCATGCGACATGGCATCGGCAGGTGGAATAAAACAGATACGTCCGAAGAGACGGGGCTTTTTCGGTCAGGCATTTGGCTTGCTTGCTTGCTTGCTTGTTGGTCAAGGGTGGTGCATGTAATCGTTCGATCCCTGCTGTTTTGGTCGTACGTTTCTTGAAGGGACCGAATAGTGAAATTCAGGCGAAATCTCTAACTGCCTTGTTTTTTTTGTTTTTTGTTTTGTTTTAGAAATTGTTGTTGTGGCATATATATATTCATGATCCATTTTCTGGATTCAATAAATAAATATTGTGAAACATCTAACCTGTGTCCGAACCCAGCGTTACATAACGTGGAGTCAACGAGTTGCGGCCTATTATGGGACATTAGTGACGGATAAAGTCGCGACTGCGTTTAACTATTCGTATAATTTATCCAGACAACGATTACGATTACTAAATTACTGAATATGACAAGGCATGGATAATCGTACGTGATCAACTAAATAAAGCAAAACGCGTTCAATAAGTGAATATTTAGGTCCAATGTGAACATATTTGCACAAGGATTTGTTGGTATTCTTCAGTGATATCCTTGTTCCATATGTCCTACGCCGATCACTTCGCTCAGAGGACAAACGTCTTTTGACACCATCTGGAGCTAATTTGATCACGGTAAATTACCTTTCTTTTAATTTATATGTCCAAATGCAATGAAATTTTACTTACGGCAAAACGAGATACTTTTTCTTTTCGTCCTTTGTTAAGTTCTCCTCAGCATATTTCTTGTCGTGAAATATCGTAAGTTCCCGCAGTTCTGATTCCATGTAGTTGCATTTTGTTTCATACACTGCAATTTACAATAAAGTACAGTCAATCGTCGCTGCGTCCGTGAAGTCATGTATATGATGGCCAGTCAACACAAACTTTTCATTACTGAATAGATGCTCCCTCAATCAACCCTGTCTATACTAAAGCATCATTAATGATTAGTTCAGATGATAATTTCAACAGGTCGTTTGTTGAACTTGTTGTACTTGTACTTATATGTCGCCTGCTTATTTTACATGTGCATCCACGCAAATCAATAATAGACCGTTCCTATGTACATTTTTTAACTGACTGGGGAATCCATTTAGTATAAAAAATGGTTAATTCAGTTATAAAATATACATATACATGAACTGAGTGTCCATATATAAACAATGAAAATTACTGCATACGACAGACAGACGAACGAATAACATCCATTGGTAGGAAATGTTGAGATAATTAGTTGAATGCATGGTGTGTTGAACTTGTTATCTGCTATAAGCTGTTTGTTGAATTTATTATCTGATGTAAGCTGTTTGTTGAATTTATTATCTGATGTAAGCTGTTTGTTGAATTTATTATCTGATATAAGCTGTTTGTTGAATTTATTATCTGATATATGCTGTTTGTTGAATTTATTATCTGATATAAGCTGTTTGTTGAATTTATTATCTGATATGTTTGTTGAATTTATTATCTGATATAAGCTGTTTGTTGAATTTATTATCTGATATAAGCTGTTTGTTGAATTTATTATCTGATATAAGCTGTTTGTTGAATTTATTATCTGATATAAGCTGTTTGTTGAATTTATTATCTGATATAAGCTGTTTGTTGAATTTATTATCTGATATAAGCTGTTTGTTGAATTTATTATCTGATATAAGCTGTTTGTTGAATTTATTATCTGATATAAGCTGTTTGTTGAATTTATTATCTGATGTAAGCTGTTTGTTGAATTTATTATCTGATGTAAGCTGTTTGTTGAATTTATTATCTGATATAAGCAGTTTGTTGAATTTATTATCTGATATAAGCTGTTTGTTGAATTTATTATCTGATATAAGCTGTTTGTTGAATTTATTATCTTGTATAAGCGGTTTGTTGAATTTATTATCTGATGTAAGCTGTTTGTTGAATTTATTATCTGATATAAGCTGTTTGTTGAATTTATTATCTGATATATGCTGTTTGTTGAATTTATTATCTGATATAAGCTGTTTGTTGAATTTATTATCTGATATGTTTGTTGAATTTATTATCTGATATAAGCTGTTTGTTGAATTTATTATCTGATATAAGCTGTTTGTTGAATTTATTATCTGATATAAGCTGTTTGTTGAATTTATTATCTGATATAAGCTGTTTGTTGAATTTATTATCTGATATAAGCTGTTTGTTGAATTTATTATCTGATATAAGCTGTTTGTTGAATTTATTATCTGATATAAGCTGTTTGTTGAATTTATTATCTGATATAAGCTGTTTGTTGAATTTATTATCTGATGTAAGCTGTTTGTTGAATTTATTATCTGATGTAAGCTGTTTGTTGAATTTATTATCTGATATAAGCAGTTTGTTGAATTTATTATCTGATATAAGCTGTTTGTTGAATTTATTATCTGATATAAGCTGTTTGTTGAATTTATTATCTTGTATAAGCGGTTTGTTGAATTTATTATCTGATATAAGCTGTTTGTTGAATTTATTATCTGATGTAAGCTGTTTGTTGAATTTATTATCTGATGTAAGCTGTTTGTTGAATTTATTATCTGATATAAGCTGTTTGTTGAATTTATTATCTGATGTAATCTGTTTGTTGAATTTATTATCTGATATGTTTGTTGAATTTATTATCTGATATATGCTGTTTGTTGAATTTATTATCTGATATAAGCTGTTTGTTGAATTTATTATCTGATATGTTTGTTGAATTTATTATCTGATATGTTTGTTGAATTTATTATCTGATATAAGCTGTTTGTTGAATTTATTATCTGATATAAGCTGTTTGTTGGAGTATTTTTCGGATATAAGCTGTTTGTTGAATTTATTATCTGATATAAGCTGTTTGTTGAATTTATTATCTGATATAAGCTGTTTGTTGAAGTATTTTTCGGATATAAGCTGTTTGTTGAATTTATTATCTGATATAAGCTGTTTGTTGAATTTATTATCTGATATAAGCTGTTTGTTGAATTTATTATCTAGTATAAGCGGTTTGTTGAATTTATTATCTGGTGTAAGCTGTTTGTTGAATTTATTATCTGATATAAGCTGTTTGTTGAAGTATTTTTCTGATATAAGCTGTTTGTTGAATTTATTATCTGATGTAAGCTGTTTGTTGAATTTATTATCTGGTGTAAGCTGTTTCTTGAATTTATTGTCTGATATAGGCTGTTTCTTGAATTTATTATCTGATGTAAGCTGTTTGTTGAATTTATTATTTGATATAAGCTGTTTGTTGAATTTATTATCTGGTGTAAGCTGTTTGTTGAATTTATTATCTGATATAAGCTGTTTGTTGAATTTATCATCTGATATAAGATGTTTGTTGAATTTATATTCTGATATAAGCTGTTTTTTTATTTATTATCTGATATAAGCTGTTTGTTGAATTTATTATCTGGTGTAAGCTGTTTGTTGAATTTATTATCTGATATAAGCTGTTTTTTTATTTATTATCTGATATAAGCTGTTTGTTGAATTTATTTTCTAATATAAGCTGTTTGTTGAATTTATTATCTGATATAAGATGTTTGTTGAATTTATTATCTGATATAAGCTGGTTGTTGAAATTATTATCTGATATAAGCTGTTTGTTGAATTTATTATCTGATATAAGCTGTTTGTTGAATTATTATCTGATGTAAGCTGTTTGTTGAATTTATTATCTGATATAAGATGTTTGTTGAATTTATTATCTGATATAAGCTGTTTGTTGAATTTATTATCTGATGTAAGCTGTTTGTTGAATTTATTATCTGATATAAGCTGTTTGTTGAATTTATTATCTGATGTAAGCTGTTTGTTGAATTTATTATCTGATATAAGATGTTTGTTGAATTTATTATCTGATATAAGCTGTTTCTTGAATTTATTATCTGATATAAGATGTTTCTTGAATTTATTATCTGATATAAGCTGTTTGTTGAATTTATTATCTGATATAAGCTGTGTCTTGAATTTATTATCTGATATAAGCTGTTTGTTGAATTTATTATCTGATGTAAGCTGTTTGTTGAATTTATTATCTGATATAAGCTGTTTCTTGAATTTATTATCTGATATAAGCTGTTTCTTGAATTTATTATCTGATGTAAGCTGTTTGTTGAATTTATTATCTGATATAAGATGTTTGTTGAATTTATTATCTGATATAAGCTGTTTGTTGAATTTATTATCTGATTTAAGCTGTTTCTTAAATTTATTATCTGATATAAGCTGTTTGTTGAATTTATTATCTGATATAAGCTGTTTCTTGAATTTATTATCTGATATAAGCTGTTTCTTGAATTTATTATCTGATATAAGCTGTTTGTTGAATTTATTATCTGATATAAGCTGTTTGTTGAATTTATTATCTGATATAAGCTGTTTGTTGAATTTATTATCTGATATAAGCTGTTTGTTGAATTTATTATCTGATATAAGCTGTTTGTTGAATTTATTATCTAGTATAAGCGGTTTGTTGAATTTATTATCTGATATAAGCTGTTTGTTGAATTTATTATCTAGTATAAGCGGTTTGTTGAATTTATTATCTGATATAAGCTGTTTGTTGAATTTATTATCTAGTATAAGCGGTTTGTTGAATTTATTATCTGATATAAGCTGTTTGTTGAATTTATTATCTAGTATAAGCGGTTTGTTGAATTTATTATCTGATATAAGCTGTTTGTTGAATTTATTATCTAGTATAAGCTGTTTGTTGAATTTATTATCTGGTGTAAGCTGTTTGTTGAATTTATTATCTGGTGTAAGCTGTTTGTTGAATTTATTATCTGGGTAAGCTGTTTGTTGAATTTATTATCTGGTGTAAGATGTTTTTTTAATTTATTATCTGATATAAGATGTTTTTTAAATTTATTATCTGATGTAAGCTGTTTGTTGAATTTATTATCTGGTGTAAGCTGTTTGTTGAATTTATTATCTGGTGTAAGATGTTTTTTTAATTTATTATCTGATATAAGATGTTTTTTAAATTTATTATCTGATGTAAGCTGTTTGTTGAATTTATTATCTGGTGTAAGCTGTTTGTTGAATTTATTATCTGATATAAGATGTTTTTTTAATTTATTATCTGATATAAGCTGTTTGTTGAATTTATTATATGATGTAAGCTGTTTGTTGAATTTATTATCTGGTGTAAGATGTTTTTTTAATTTATTATCTGATATAAGATGTTTTTTTAATTTATTATCTGATGTAAGCGGTTTGTTGAATTTATTATCTGGTGTAAGATGTTTTTCTAATTTATTATCTGGTGTAAGATGTTTTTTTAATTTATTATCTGATATAAGATGTTTTTTTAATTTATTATCTGATATAAGCTGTTTGTTGAATTTATTATCTGGTGTAAGATGGTTTTTTTAATTTATTATCTGATATAAGATGTTTTTTAAATTTATTATCTGATATAAGCTGTTTGTTGAATTTATTATCTGATATAAGCTGTTTGTTGAATTTATTATCTGATGTAAGCTGTTTGTTGAATTTATTATCTGGTATAAGCTGTTTGTTGAACTATTTATCTGATAAATTCTCTCTTTGGGAAGTCGATATCTGAACACAAAACCTTCAATTAATGGGTTCACAGTCTAACAATTGTCTGCCGTATAACATTTTAAAGTGTAATTTATGCTGACGACATGTAGTGAAACAGTGTGCTGTCGATGGTCTTAGTTGGAAGCATATTGTGTCTCATAATTCATGAGAGGCGAGAAACGTTTGGGTAAGAAACTCGTGCGCTAACGCGCACTCGTTTCTTACCGACGTCTCTCGCCTCTCGTAAATTATTTAACGTAATTCTCGGAACCAATTGATTACCCTCTATATATTAACGAACCAAAGCCGGACGCTTTGGGTCTTATATAGGCTATATCTGATTTTGTGATGTCACCAACTATTAACTAATACGACGCTCCAATTTTTGCATTTTGGGAGCGCGAATGTCGCACAGTAGATCGGTGGGCCTAAAGCATTATTGTCGTAATCGGCTGTCAAGAGGCCAACACCAATCAGTCGATGTGCAACAGTCTCCTATTTATTTAAACGTCATAAAATCATTTATTTGTTTTTATTTATAAGGGAAAGTAGGTCCATAATGAATTTCTAACTGGTCTACTCCGGCACTCTACTGGATCAAATCATAAATAAACTAAAATCACCACAACTCAACACGATCTACGTGTATGTCAAAGCTTTATTTTCCAACTGATGCACAGCAGTTGATCAATACGGCATGATTATGTAGAGACTATACCGTGCGAAACGAAATAAGATAATATTTTATGTGGATTTGATTGTTATCATAAGTCTGCATACTTACATGCATCTGATAATCAATATATATTGTCTTGAATAGAATGCAAACACATACTTATGAACAAAACAGAAGATACATTCAGTTCCACGCGAATTCGGTCAATGGTGAAAGTTACACGATGACGTTGTTTGTCGACTATCGTTGAAATTGACATGATGACATGTTATGATTGAAATTAACATCCTCCCCAGCACGCCAAGCAATATAGGCCTAATGGTTAGTTTCAGTTCCATGCACTCTCGACAACATATGTAACTATTTATAATTACCACACCAAACATAAGCCTTATGCATGTGAATATTATTTGGTGGGAATCTATAAAGTGATTTTGACAAGAATTGTTTTAAACGCTACATGCAGAAACCCATATGTGATTGTTCTAGCTTTGGTTCGTTAATTACGCTTGCGTATGATCATATTATATGCTAAAGTCTGTTTTCAAATCTGTTTTCAAAGGGGCGACTGATGTTCAATTAGAGTGTGTATGTAGAGCTTGAGCGGTATGTATACCCCCGCCCCCTGTGCGGATTTTTGTTGGTTATGATATCTTTGTAGAACTATATCAGTCCTTCAATGTGCCGGTTGTTTGCCATCTGGCTATGGGGGCTTTACATGTATAGAGTTATCGGTCTTTGAATTCAAGACGGCCGCCAATATTGAATAACTGACCAGTTAAATTTTAATTCCCAATTTCTCAGGAAGTTTATGAGGTATTGAGATATGCCATTCTGTTGACAATTGAGTACTGCTTATCTATATGTATGAATCAATTTCATATATCCAAACTGGCCGCCAAATTGACCACCGTTAAAAATTGACCCTTTTCACTAATATCTTCTATATCAGTTTCTGCTGTTTCGAACTGGTTGAAAATCGTGACTTAATTTTGAATGTTTTATATTAACTGATCATTGGGGCAATTAAATTAAAAATTCTTTAAGTTTTAGCCCCTTCCAATCCCTAAAAAGATTTGATTTTACAGAATGCGGTATAAAATTTTCACAAAAAATCACAATTGGGATTCTAGTCACATTTCAACAAGGAAAGAGCTGAACTGTGTTATGTAAGTGATGCATATCATTACCCGTGAATATTCCCAAGTAAAAATGGCCGCCAAAATGGCCCCCAAAATAATGAAATATGGAAAATTGTAAATATTGCCCCAGAGTGCACTGCAATCGCTTACAAGTTGTGGTTGATGAATAAAATTGGCTATTCTGCCTTATATCCATTGAAAACTGACATGTCTGATTCACCTTGGTTAATTTTTAGTATTGTAACCACTGACATTACCAGAAATATTGGATTTTACTGTCACAAACTTGACATAAATATCGGCAATAATTCACTTTTCAGGTTTCGACCATTTAAAAAAAAGTAAACTGTAACTAACTTTGGTATGAATGGTGTTTATTGTTTTTATCGATTTGATCTATATTGCCACACTAAGGTGTTTATAGACCAAATTACTCAAAATGTCTTCCAAAATGGCAACCAACTTGGGTAAAAAGTTCATTTTTCACATATATCCGGAACACATTATTCTCTGCTGTTCTGAGCAGTTAGCAAATTGCGACTCACTTGGTTATTATGTATGTTAGGTAATAAACTGACAACTAACTATATCTGGTTATACCAGTTCCTCATGGAGCATGACAAATTCATTTTAAAGTTGCGGCATGAAATTTTGCCGAAAACCTCTTTTGGGATTCTGGCCACATTTTTTAAAGGAAATGGGCAAAACTTTGAAACGGAACTAAAATGAACCACAATATGTGGTGGTTATTCTGGCTCCTTAGGATAAAACTTGATCAACTTTATACAAGAGGGATGTTAAGATGGTAGTCAGGGAGTTACTGCGTGGTCATAGGTGAGGTGAATAGATATACATGGAGTAATTTTATGGTCATGAATGATGTGAAAGGATATACAAGGAATGACTCTATGATCATGAGTATACACACGTAGTGGCTGTATGGTCATGTGTGAGGTGGATATGCTTACATGTATGGTTGTATGATTATGTGTGGATGTACGGATGACACGTCGAGGCTGTATGGACAATGTTGCGGTGTGTGGATATAAGGAGAGTAGCTACATGATCATATCTGTGTTGTTTATGTATATATGGAGTAACTGTATGGTCATGGGTGGGTTGTACAGGTGTACATTGGGGGCTGTATTGTCACAGGTGTATGTACATGTATACATGTGTTGTCTGTGTGATCATGGGTGGGGTACATGGATAGATAGGGGTGGTTGAATGACTATGTATAATGTGTATATGTGTACATGGAATGACAGTTCGGTTATGTATATGCATGACCGGGGTATATCTGTGTGGTCGTTGGCGATCGTTTGGGTATATAGGGAGTGACCTTGTGGTAATGGGTGGGATATATAGTTATATATGTCGTGGATGTATATTGTCATCGGTAGAATTATATGTATACAAGAAATAGCTGTATGATCATGGGTGGCGTGTATGAGGATACAGCGAGTTGCTGAATTGTCATGGGTGGGGTGTATGTACACGTCTGGAAGAAATGATTGGCCGTGTGTGCGAAGAATTGGTATACATGGAAGGACTGTATGGTCATTGGTGATGTGTATATGCACACCTGGAGTGATTATATTGTCATGTGTGGGGTGCATATGTATATATCGAGTGGCTATATGGCCATGGTTATTGCGAATAGGTATACATGGAGGGACTATATGGTCAGGGTCAGATGTAGGAGTATGCCTGATGTGCATGTATGGTGACTCATGGCTGTATGGTCATGTGTACGGGTATACTCAAGTTTCTGTATGATCATGGGTGATGGGTGTGTATAGCACGTGTTGCTATATTACATTGATGAGGTGCATATGTAAACATGGAGTGACTCTGTGGTCATGGGTGAGGTTTATATGTTTATATTGAGTGGCTATTTCCAAATGGTGTGGCAAATATATATACAGCGAGTGACCATGTGGCCAATGGTGAGGTGAATAGGTGTACCAGTAGTGAGTGTGTGATCATTAATGTGGTGAATATGTATACAGGGAGTGACTATATGGTCATGGGTCATGTGTAGGAGTTTTCCTGGTGTACTTGTATGTTGACTCATGGCTGTGTTGGGTATATGGGTATACACAAGCGTGCTTGTATGGTCAGGGGCGATGGGTGTGTGTATAAAGCGAGTGGTTATATGACCATAGGTGAGGTGCATATGTATACCTGGAGTGACTCTATGGTCATGGGTGGGGTGTATATGTATACATTGAGTGGCTATTTGGCCATGTGTGTGGAGTGACTGTATGGCCAATGGTGAGGTCAATAGGTATACAATGATTGACTTCTGATCATGAATGTGGTGAATATGTATACATATAGTGACGATGTGGTAATGTGTCAAGTGTAGAAGATATGCATGGTGTGCCTGCATTGTTACTGATCTACGTTTGGTCATGCGTGGTATGCATGGTATACACAAGTATGGCTGTGCGGTGATGGTTGGGGTGTATGTGCATAAAGCTGACGACTATATTGCCATATGTGTGATGTTTATTTGTATACGGAATGACTGTATGGCACTGGTGGATTATACATGTGTACTTTGGGTGGCTACCGCCTCCACAATATCTCAATGACATGTTAATTGATAGAGAGGTCACGTCGGAGGGCCCTTCTTCTTGATGGCGTTTATGCACAATGGAGGAAATGCTAAACGATTGTGATGACAATAGTTGATCAATTTGTTATGCTGATGGTCGGGAGTAGCTACATTATTATGGTCCCTCTCAGATCCGTTACAAAGTTCTGCCCATTTATTTTCAAAAACAAGGCCAGAATTGGAATTTAACTCTTCACCTTTTTCGCAATAAATTTCAGAGGTTGATTATAATAATTAAGTTCAATTGGTCATATAATAAAGATATTAATACTACAGTGAAGTGATCTAGTTCTCCACGTCACGTCTCGTTGAGATGGTGAGAATCCGGATTCCGGATCAGACTCGCAGCCTATGGTATCTCGTCCGATCCGGGATCTCACCTTCTCAACTCGGCGTGATATGGAGACTCAGATCACTTCATTCTATAGTGATCAGCTCTATATATCGAATGTTTCAAACGTGTAACCTCAATGCCCCAAATTTTCACTTTATAAAACAACTATGTTGGAAATATGGAACTGGTTTGGGAATTAAATATCGTATCATATGAGCAGAGATAAGCTTTAGCATATAACGCCCCCTATTAATGTAACTTTTGCACACGACGTTTTTGTGAAATGCGATGGTCGCATAATGAAGAATTCTGAAATATTGAACAAAGTTTTTCTCTTGCAACCCGAACACGCGGAACATGTACTGTATACCAGAAAGACTCGCGGAGCATGTAGTGTATATCAAAAAGACACGCGAAACATGTACTGTATACCGGAAAGACAGGCGGAACATGTACTGTATATCAAACAGACACGCGGAACATGTACAAATTACCAAAAAGACATCGGAACATGTACTGTATATCAAAAAGACACGCGGAACATGTACTGTATACCCAAAAGACACCCGGATCATGTACTGTATACGCGAAAGAATAGCGGATCATGTACTGAATATCAAAGAGATTATGCGTTTATGAACAATGGAGGAAATGCTAAACGAGTTTGATGACACTAGTTGATCATGTTGTTATGTTAATGGGCTGGAGTAGCCACATTATTATGGTCCCTCTCAGGTCCGTTTCAAAGTTCTGACAATTTCTTTTCAAAAACAATGCCAGAATCCCAAATTACGTTTTTGGCACTATTTCACACTGCATACTTTAAAATTAAATGTTCATGCCTCATAATGTTCTGTGACAACCAGAATATAATACTTAGTTGTCAATCGATTAACTAGCATGTCTAATAATCAAGTGAGTCACACTTTGCTACCTTTTCGAAACAACAGAGAATTATGTTATGTGTTATGTGAAAATCAACTTTTAACCCAATTTAGTTGCCATTTTGGAAGCCATGTTGAGTTATTTGTGTCATTAAATACCTTAGTGTGACACAATTAAGATAAATAAAAACACCTTTCATAACAAAGATAGTTACATTTTACTTGAAAAATGGTTCAAACCTGAGATTTGTGAGAGTTAAATCCAATATTTCTGGTATTGTCTTTGTTCCAATAGTAACAATTAACCAAAGTGCATCAGACATGTTAGTATTCGATATATAGAAGGCAGAATAACCAATTGAAGTCATCAATCACAACTTGTAAGCGATTGCAGGGCACAATGGGGCAATATCTACCATTTTTCATATTTTGGCGGCCATTTTGGTGACCATCTTGAGCCAAAGTAACAACTTTTGTTCATATTTGTTGCAATATCCATGGATAATGGTATGCCTCACCTAGATTCCACAGTAATGCTCATTCCTTGTTGAAATATGACTAGAAACCCAATTGTGATTTTTTGTGAAATTTTATACCGCGTTCTGTAAAATAAATATTTTGAGGGATCAGAAGGATCTAGGACCCTAATAATTGCCTTTTTCGTTACCCCAAATGATCAGTTAACAAACATACACGAATAAGGTCACAAACCTCAACCAGTTCCAAACAGCAGACACTGATCTAGAAGATATTAGTGAAAAGGCGTCATATTTTCCACTTCCGGCCATTTTGAATATATGAAATTTATTCATACCGATAAATAAGGAGTACTCAATTATCAATATAATGACATATCGCTCGACTCACTACCTCATAAACACCCTGAGTGATTGCGAATTAAAATTTACCAGGTCAGATATTCAATTTTGGCGGCCGTCTTGGATTCAATGGGGCTCGAAACATATGAAAAATGACTACCTATATACATCCGTGTGCTCGTGGAATGTTATAGAAACAGCCTTGGCCTATGTTCTCGTGGAAAATCATGGAAACATCGGTATTGTTCATAGTTTAATTACGTTATGCATGTGTAAGTTCACACATTGTACTGTTTCAGATATATCATGAAAACAAATAAAAAATCATATCATCGGCTTCACTTTAACTCGTTTAGGACGGGAAACGGATATATCCGTTTCCCACTTCATGCACTTGTTATCAGCGAATGAATCTTTTATAATTAAATGTTTTATGCATAGTATCATGTATTCAATATAGGCCGATCACTCAGTGAGGGGTCCATGAAGATTAACCTATTTTTGGCGTCACGTGGGGGTCGCGTGCCGTGATTAGTTACGTCATTGTTCCAAAATGGCGGCGCCCAGTAGCCTAAGCCGTAGACGCGTAGACAATTTTTTCGGTTGTCAATCACCATGGCAGGTGAATCTTGACCCCTTCAGCAGAAGGAACAAGAAAACTAAGATGCATGGATCAGGTCGGCCGTAAACTATCTACCATATAATTGTTGTAGCTATCGATTATACATTTTGGAACACCTGTCTGCTTGTATGTGTGTATGCATGTGTGTATGTGTTATAGACTCTAACACTGCTCGACTGATCCGACTCGGATTTGGTATTTAACGTGTCAACTTGACCTCGCTCATAGGCATGTTTCTGGACCTTGACCGATCCGAATAAAAATTTGTGTGTAGGACTACTTCGATCCCGGGAGCAATATGGACGGGTCCAATTTCACGTGGGACCATCTTCTCGAACGTGTTGATATAGGCATGTTTCTGGACCAATTGACCAATAGTTTGGCCAGACGCTGTATATACTGGGTACTGTCCAGATGGAGGCGATCACAAAAAAATCCCTAAATAGTCCGAACGAAGTCGAGTACATCAGCTAGTTTAATATATATTTTGGACATTTGTCTGTCTGTTTGTCTGTTAGCTATGGCCGGGAAAACTGCCGGACAGATTTGACGAAATTTGATACCTAGGGGAAATTATTTCCAGGGAGTATTTTGGACTGGTCAAATATTGATCCCGACCTGACTTTGACATTCAAAAAAATCAATTCAAGGTCAAATCTGGTAAAACGGAAGTATTTCAACGAAATTTAATACCTACTGTTACTTTTGTCGCAGGAGTGTTTCGGTGGGTCAAATCATGACCCTGACCTGATCTTGACATTCAAAATGTCAATTCAAGGTCAAATCGGGTAAAGCCGGGCGAATTTCGACGGGGTACTTTTGTCGTGACTTTTGTCCGGGGAGTGTTTTGGACGGGTCAAATCGTGACCCGACATGACGTTCACCTTTAAAATGGTCAATTCAAGGTTAGATCGCGCAATTCTCCGAAAATCAGAGGGGAACATCCCGGACGAAGTCGGGTCCACCAGCTACTATTATATATTTCTAGATTTAGTTACAAACTAAATACCTGTATATTGTACAAAGAAATGTTTGACAAATATATCTGTATCAATATTACCATACGGGTCATTAAAATAGATACGACGAAACAAATTTTGAAGGGTGCATGTATCAGGTAAATTTTTATATTTGAAATGATGACAGGAATGCGGAAAGTTGAAGTACCTACGTAATACTGGCTATCCGAATGAAGAGATATACATGTATATAAAAACCAAAATAGAAGATGACTGCTGGCGACAATGTTTTCCAAAAAAATTCAAAGCATTCGATAGCTCCCATCTAGTTGTCAGCCCGAAGATCAATATGAAGTTTTGTGACTATCAGATGAGGGATATGTCTGTACAGTTGCTAAACAATTCATTCATGCAAAAGAGGATCAAACAGTAAGATACCAAATTGCTGCCTGTGGTAATGTTTTTTAACGAAATTCGGGAAAATTAGATTACTCTCACCCTGGTTATCCAGAAGATCATTGTGGAATCTGGTGACGATCGGACAAGGGGTGTCGTCAGTAGGATCAACCAAATTATTTAGCCATAAAAATAGTAAAATTCAAGATCACCGCTGGCAGTGATGTCTTCACAAGGACAGTTTGAGAACAAAATATGGCTCACATCTAGCGGTGACCCAAAATATCCACATGAGAAAAAGTTCTCCAATAAAAGCTGGCTGCAGGGTGCGCCATTTGATTCAAATTCGAAATTTAGCAGGATGTACTGCTTATGGCCATGTTTTCCCCGCAAATTTGATAGACTGATGGACAAAACCACTGAATCCGTTGAATCAATATACATGTATACATGGATTAATTTATATGCATTGTTATACACAGTACTGATATATAAAGGTACTGAAAATAACAATATTACTAGTATACACAAAATAAACCATATATCATGGTTATGGGTTCTAATATCCGAATATGACAGCTGAGAACTTGGTGTGAATTGAAGAGGGGTGGTGTCTCAAGTATATCTAACCCTCGACGTTAGAAACATGCCATTAAATGTCATAAGTATAATCTAGCTTGAGGACAGAAGTTATCCATAAAACCACCCTTAATCCAACCAGGTCCTCGCGCGATGTATGGTCGATCACATGATGATCTAGGGGGGGATTATAATTGTTGTATAAAAACAGCACTGCAAGTAAATAAAAAATAAAATAGTGCTACATCTTATTACAGATTATTGCCATATATAATCAGTGACTATACAGACAGTCTGACAAAATAAAGTTTCAGTGACACTCTATCCGAAGAGGGGAATAATTCCATCTGTTACAGTCAATGGAGCAATTATGAATCTGGAAAGGTGAAATTTCTAAGTAATACTAGATATCGACATGACGCGATAACATATAACGTAAATGCAATATGGCCGCTGGCGATCATTTTTTCCTATAAAATTAAAAAAATATTTGATAGCTCTCATCTGATAGATCAATATCAAGAAAAATATGAAGTTTGGTGATGATCGGATGAGTGAAGTGGACTGTGCTAAACGGTTTAGTAATGCTTAAAAAGATTCTTACCTTAATATTTTTATGTTCACTTTATAAACTTCACTGAGTCATCTTTGTCATGTATTGAGTTTGAATTTTGTTGTTAACAGTTTATAAATCATGTATGTCTCATGTTTGTTATTTTAATTTATGTGTTTATTATCATTAAATAAAGTTGCATTCCTTAAAAAGATTCTTACCTCAATGTTTTTATGTTCACTTTATAAACTCCACTGAGTCATCTTTGTCATGTATTGAATTTGATATCTTTTGTTAACAGTTTATAAATTATGTATGTCTCGTGTTCGTTATTATATTATATACACTTTATAGTGTGTTTCAGCTGGTTTCAGAACGAAAAACAAAATGAATAAAATCAACAAATTTGTAAATTTAAAAACAATTCAAACGTTGTTGTATTCCATGTCCCAGCCCGGACATATACACCAAATTTCAATAATATTCATTGAGAAACAACGGACCAAACGCCATATAGCACCCCGTATACATCTTTTATTCCGAGCTGGCCTTTTATTCCGAGTTGGCACACGTCGATTGGGGCGAGTTAGCCCTGGGGCGAGTACGCCGATTCCGACACCTTCTCTATTTGCAGCAGGTATACGTTTACGTTTATTTACGCGTAATTTAATTTACAAAATTGGTATCGCAAATAGAGCGACCTTATTTGACAGAGAATGCCTCTGTTATTGATTATCAAGTTGCTATACATTAAAAACGACAAATTCACATGCTCGTTCAAGCGCAGTAGTCTATTTTCCCCATGTTAAAGGACATCCACAAATACTAAATAACGCTAACCTACTGCGAATGTTTGACACGACAACTGTTAACATATTTGGGCTGAATTCATCTGACGCGGTATTATTCCTCAAAATAAACAACAAAACCATCGTTACTTGGAAATGTAGTTTGGGCTAACATTTACATAAATCCTCCACAACATTTATCCCGACACACACGTCAGATGAAAAACAGCCATGAAGTAAACGGCCAAATTGGCCGAAACAAGAAGCGAGAGCAATTTAAGTATATTCCTGGATCCAATTTTTTGGAAATTAATTACATTTGATTAAAAATGTCACACGCAGACATCTCGTATAGCGAAATTACAGCCGCCATACGCATAATTTTCCGAAAATCGGTTGCCATGTCAACCATTCGCAATTTGGTGGTATCTACCCAAACTAAATTTTTGGAAGATTTATAGATCACGGATGATCACCCATATATTATCAGCTGTCACGTGGAGAATTCTGTCATGGCAAATGGTCTGACCCAGCATTAAATTAACGCATACAGTGCTATAAAATGATATGAAAGTAAGCATTTTAACGTTAGAAAACGGGGGTTAGGCGGCCATTTTGAATGGCGCCCTCTGTCGGTGATGGGTGATTTTTTAGCAAGGCTAGTTCCAGATGTTGGCAAAATATTCCTGGATCATTTAACTTTGGAAATAATTTATATTTGATTCAAAATGTCGCAAAGGTATCGTCATATAGCGAAATTACAGCCCCAAACGCATACATTTCCTTAAATATGTTGCTATGGTAACCGGTCGCAATTTGGTGGTATCTACCCAAAATTTCTAGAAAATTTATAGACTACGGATGATCACTCATATTGTATGGGTTGTCACGCGGAGAATTCTGCCATGGCAAATGGTCTGACCCAACATTGAATAAACGCATAAATTGCTATAAAATTATATAAAAGTGAGCATTTCTGCAAACAATCTCGTCTGTGAGTAATGTTTTCTCAAAAGAATCAAGTCCCAAACGAGTTAAGTAAATTATCGAGGCAGGGGCCCATTAACGCTATCGACGCATAAACTTATTATATACAGTTCTAATGAAACTGAGTTTGAAAAGATACATGTAGTTTTAGTATTGATTTTGACAGAAATATTTCCGCTACCCCAGTATGGATTTTATCGCAAAAAATCACAGTAGTTTGTTGAAAATGAAACAGCCCGAGTGGCAAACAAGCATAAAATGTGTGAAATATATCCGTCTATCGGAAAAACATAGTCGGCACAAATTCGCAATGGGGGAGGTGGGCCATATGGTAGATAACGGTCTAATGTTGTTGTAGCTGGAGAACTGAAAGTCATGAACCCCTGACTACATCTCTTAATTCAGCGCTATTATAAAATGACCTGACTGAACACGTGATCACTGACCTCCTTGGTTATTGATTTTCATGCCGATTGTTCCCCCTGTGTAGATAACCAGTATATTTGTTCTTGGTCCTGTCGGCTTGGAAAGTACCGAGTACATGATATATGCAGAAGCTGAAAAGATTCGTATATAGAAGGCTATATAATCTGTATATCCTCCGCCCTACGGGTATTTTTATATACGCTATGCATGTACCACATATTGAACAAGTTTCGAACTGCAAGTTCCCGTTCAAACAACTAACGTTAAGCACGGGAAACACATTCGTCGTGGTGTACGTCACATTCGCGTGGTGTACGTCACGGTAGTTTGTTTGTGTTGATATCGAGCGAGTATTATCCTGACGTCTCTTAATTTATTACATGAGGTAATTATTTCCAATATATCAAATATTATTTGGTGAATGGTTTTCCGATAAATCGTATCATGATAGTATCGTGATCCGATTCCATATCATGCGTGTCTGAATCAAAACGAGGCTCCTGAAATATTTTCAATTGAGACATTTCTTAAAATTGTTGTTGATTAAATTGTTTCGATTCTTTCATTAAATTTGAATTCAACTCATCACCTTTTTCGCAATAAATTTCAGTGGTTGATTGTAATAATTAAGTTCAAATGGTCATTTAGTAAACATATTAATACTACAGTGAAGTGATCTAAGTCTCCACATCACGTCTCGTTGAGATGGTGAGAACCCGGATCCCGGATCAGACTAGCAGCCTATGGCAGCTCGTCCGATCCGGGATCTCATTTTCTCAACTCGGCGTGATATGGAGATTCAGATCACTTCATTGTATAGTGATAATCTCTATATATCGAATGTTTCAAACGTATAATCTCAATGCCCCATATTTTCACTTAAAACAACTATGTTGGAAATATGGAACTGGTTTGGGAATTAAATATCGTATCATATGAGCAGAGATAAGCTTTAGCATATAACGCCCCATATTAATGTAACTTTTGCACACGACGTTTTTGTGAGAGGCGATGGTCGCATAATGAAGAATTCTGAAATATTGACCAAATTTAGTTTTTCTCTTGTAACACGAACACGCGGAACATGTACTGTATACCGGAAAGACTCGCGGAACTGTACTGTATATCAAAAAGACACCCGGAACATGTACTGTATACCCGAAAGACAGGCGGAACACGTAGTCTATACCCGAAAGACACGAGTAACATGTAATGTATACCCGAAAAACAGGCGGAACACGTACTCTATACCCGAAAGACACGAGGAACGTGTAATATATACCCAAAAGTCCGCGGAACATGTACTGTATACCCAAAAGATACGCGGAACATGTAATGTATACCCGAAAGACAAAGCAGATCTTTGTCATCAATTATATAAAGCAGGTCTTCATGGTCAAGCAAATTGACAAATTAAGACCATTCCATCTATCATGACATGCTGGGCATTATACAGTTGTCGCCCGCTGTCGAGGGAGACATTATACAGTTGTCGCCCGCTGTCGAGGGAGACATTATACAGTTGTCCCCCGCTGTCGATGGAGACATTATACAGTTGTCGCCCGCTGTCGAGGGAGACATTGAGATTGTCACCCGTTCGAGAACGGAATGTCTCCAGCTCCGAGGGAGACATTCCGTTCTCAAGCGGGTGACAAATCTCAATGTCTCCCGAAAAAAATCCTTGCCATCCACACGATGTTCTATAATCGATAGTCAAGCCGTTAAGCGATTGATATTCACAGTTTATTTACGATCATTTTGGTGGTTGAATCGTCAATATCGGTCCATGCAATGTAAACCAATAAGCCATATAGATATGTTATCCCCGTCTGCAATTTAGCATATTCAATGTCGTCTTGTGCGCGCAATTTACTCGAGATGTTCACTTCATTACGATCTTCCTCCGAAACCTATTGGGTAGTTGTCGATTTCATTAATGTACATTCATATGTGTGAATGCTCCCAAGTACATGGCGATCCCCTTTCCCCACACAAAATACTTCTAAGATCGCATTGCAGACATCGCGGAGAGGTCTGATATGATGGATACGCGTACAGGACCATTCGCGCCAAACGTATGTATTACGTTGTCCACCAGCAAGCATGTATAACCAACCAACCTCAAGGTATCGACTCGTTCAATCTTTTACCATAATGACGACATTATATATTGAATCACCGAATTGTTTCGATGTAAAAAGTACATAATAACGCTTGTCCGATAAAATTATCAACTTAAAAGTTCGAATATTAGTGTTCACTAAATATATGCAAATTAGCAAACACCGTGGGTATATCAGATTTATGACTCTAGTACGTCGTAGTGATGTGAAATAGCTGAGGTACTGCAGTGTGTGTGCTTGGATATATTCGTGCAATATAACATAAGGCGGGCGACAAAAACAATGTCTCCCGGATCAGCGGGAAGGACATGGGCCAATCAGATAGGTGTACAATAGGGAGGAGGGTAACAATATACAGTTGTCACCCGCTGTCGAGAGAAACATTATGCAGTTGTCGCCCGCTGTCGAGGGAGACATTATACAGTTGCCACCCGCTGTCGAGGAAGACATACAGTTGTCGCCCGTTGTCGAGAGAAACATTATACAGTTGTCGCCCGCTGTCAAGGGAGACATTATACAGTTGCCACCCACTGTCGATGGAGACATACAGTTGTCGCCCTCTGTCGAGAGAAACATAGTGAATAAATAATTCTCCATTTGCAGCTATGCGTCATCGAGTCAATGTCATTGCATGATTACCAGAGCCATATAATGTAGAATTTCGGTTTCCAATTATGGAAGAGGTTATTTCCCAGCAAAGCGGAAATGGCCGAATCGTTCAGAATGATAGCCACACATCTTTTGATAAGAACATGATGCATCTGGACATTGGAATGGTCTACATGCACATGTATGAATACAGCTAAGCTCTAAGCTGTCGAGAGAAACATTATACAGTTGTCGCCCGCTGTCGAAGGAGACATTATTCAGTTGCCACCTGCTGTCAATGAAGACATACAGTTGTTGCCCTCTGTCGAGAGAAACATAGTGAATAAATCATTCTCCATTTGCAGCTATGCGTCA
Source organism: Siphonodentalium dalli (assembly GCA_032622095.1). Taxonomy (NCBI): domain Eukaryota; kingdom Metazoa; phylum Mollusca; class Scaphopoda; order Gadilida; family Siphonodentaliidae; genus Siphonodentalium; species Siphonodentalium dalli. The sequence goes on from CP136063.1 coordinate 58,261,329, forward strand.
TCGAGTCAATGTCATTGCCTGATTACCAGAGCCATATAATGTAGAATTTCGCGAATATGGTTTCCAATTATGGAAGAGGTTATTTCCCAGCAAAGCGGAAATGGCCGAATCGTTCAGAATGATAGCCACACATGTTTTGATAAGAACATGATGCGTCCGGACATTGGAATGGTCTACATGTACATGTATGTATACAGCTAAGCTTAATTGCCCCCCCCCTTAACGACGTTGACCACCGATATTACCGCATTAGTAGGTGTGACAATTAATTATGGTGCAATTTTTGTGACAATTGGTCGTCATATTCCTGTCCCATAGCGAGACATGTCGCCCGCCGCACATTCACACAATGAGTCTTTTCCAAGCTCTATCAGCGTCGAGATCGACATCTCAATGATTTATCAAACCGAATGTCTTGTCGCTGATGATCGTTACTCAACACGCAATGTTATATATTTAATGCTAACACACAAGACAATTCTGGACGATCGGTCGTGCAATTTTATGTATCGTAGAGAATACAATGTGGCTAAACGTAATGAGTAGAGATCAACCTTGGTGAAACTCAATGGTTTAATTGGTCAGTCGACTCACTGTGCGAATATGCGGCGCGCGACACGACTCCCTATGGCATATACATTATGTTGACCAATTGTCACCAAACTCTACCATAATTAATTGTCACACCTACTACTTTGGTACGTGTGTCCGCAGCCATTGTGTCAACAGTTTACTCCTTACGGTATTTGCCAGAAAAAATAATACGACGTGTTATGAGTATTATGTTATTTTGTTTTAATAACAATAATATAATGTGTAGAGTGAGTTGAGTGGCAGCCATCGCTGCCATACAAATAATGTAATGGGGGATTGTGCAGATTCCGGTTGGGGTGAAGGAAAAGATCACTCGATCTTTTCGACCATCCCGGGCGCTTCGCGCCCAATTGCTCTCTCTACTGCAGATTCCGGTATCTCCTCATAATCAACGCTGTGTGTATGTTAGAGTTATCTGTCGTTGTGGAAAGCATAAACCTGGCTGCACTGTCAGTAAATGTTTACAAACAATTGTTTCAACATGCGGAATCTTGTCACTGCATGACTGTTGATAAGAAAGGTTGGAACAAATTCGTTCTATTTTACATGTTCTTCTAAGTATTAATGGAAACTGAATGATTTGTCATTTTGTTGCATCGTGTGTGGGGCATAATTTGTTTTGTATGCAATAAAATGTGTTGCATGAGATCAGATTAGTTTGATTGTGGTGCAGATAATCAAGTAACGTCATTTAATCATGTGATCATATGCTAATTTCATATCTGCGTTTTTTTCTTGAGCTTGATCGAGGCGAACAATTTTGAAAGTGTGCATCGCCCGAGAACAAAAATTCATGATAGATAAAAGCTTATGTACTCAATATTCTACAATTTTAAGAATGTCATATATATTTAGATTATCCGAGTAGTGTATGATATATGATAAGCTAATTTTTTGGCTGTGAAATGTACATGTATATGAACCAGTCAATATATTTATTTTTTTTAGCAATTTTACGCCGACGTGAATCGCGCCATGTATAGAACCTAGACTTTATATCCATTTCTTATTTTATTGACCATGTCGGTACATACACTCTCCGTGTGTTTTATAAATACGCATTGTAACATAGACTCTCCCAAAGGGGTGGGGGTAAGAATACACTACACTGGGTTGTCAGCTATATTTTAATTAACTTAATTATTTACAATAAACTAAGGTTGTGACTTGATCAATAACATATTTCAAGCGGCATTTGGGCGATTTTGTCACGTCTGCGTTTTGTTGTTGTGTGGTGTGACTCGCGTGCAACTCTGTTGCGCAACAAACAAATATCGTTCCTCCACACACGACGTAATATTCCTGTGCCACATTGTTGCATCATGCGGTCGCCTTTAATTTATAGAGCCGACTGATACATTCAATGCATCTAATTTATGCTGTAGCTGGCTCTAGATTATAACATTTAGTGTTGAATTGTCGAGTATATGATTCTTCCATACTCCCACTGAGTCCCGGTCACTAAATAACAGGTCAAAAAAAACGAATGGAACCACAGATTTATTACCATATATAACATGCACAAAACTATGATACGAAATTTGTTGTTGAAACGAACAGTCTGACCGTCACCATTCAATTTGTAAACACTTTATAACAAAAATCAAAATTGCCATCCATTGTTCATGTGCCGTTATAGATAATCGGTTTAATTAAACAGTATTTATTTCCACCCAAAATCGTTAGTTGCGATGGGGATATGAACTCGCTCTATTAAATACCGCGTTGTTTGCGATGGACATATGAACTCTCTTTATTAACTACAGCGTTGTTTGAGATGGGGATATGGACGCTCTTTATTAACTACCGCGTTGTTTGCGATGGGGATATGAACGCGCTTTATTAACTACCGCATTGTTTGCGATGGGGATATGAACGCTCATTATTAACTAAACTACCGCGTTGTTAGAGATGGGGATATGAACGCTTTTTATTAACTACCGCGTTGTTTGTGATGGCGATATGAAATCTCTCTATTAACTACCACGCTGTTTGCGATTGGGATATGAACGCTCTTTAGTAACTACCGCGTTGTTTGCGATGGGGATAAGAACGCTCCTTATTAAATACCACGTTTGAGATGGGGATAGGAACTCTCTTTATTAACTACCGTGTTGTTTGCGATTGGGATATGAACGCTCTTTATTAACTACCGCTTTGTTTGCGATGGGGATATTGACGCTCTTTATTAACTACCGTGTTATTTGCGATGGGGTATGGACGCTCTGTATTAACTATCGCCTTGTTTGCGATGGGGGTATGGATGTTCTTTATTAACTGCCGCCTTGTTTCCGATGGTGATATGAACGCTCTTTATTAACTACCGCTTTGTTTTCGATGTGGATACGAACGCTCTTTATTAACTACCGCGTTGTTTGCGATGGGGATATGGACGCTGTTTACAAGAGACGATCCTTGTATTTTTTGCTTTGAAAGTCGATATCATCTGTTCATCAAAAACGCATAAAACTCAAATAGACACATGAGTCCAATCTTATTATTATCAAAACGCCTAAGTAGTTGATATATCATCTCAACGAGTGTCTGCATAATTAAAGAGGGTGGCGTTAGTCTTGATTTGAAGTTATTAACTCAGTTCACGAGTGCGCGGCACGAGTAGATTTTATAACCCCCAATCAAGACTAACGTCACGCTTCTTAATTCTGAAGGCACGAATGAGATGACCTATCCAATTTAGACGATTCGTGATTATATGTGATTCATTATTACCTGTCACTATATTCACCAAGTAATTTTTCCAAAATGAACTCTAAATTTGGAAATTTTAAACCAGGATATTAGGATATTATCTCAGCCAACTTGATGAGGTATCGTTGGAAAGCTTATTTTCCGAGTATTTCTTAGATATACCTGTAGGTGACGACATAAACATAATAAGGTATGTTTTTCTACAGAAAATATTAGATGAGCGATTGTCTCAGTCACAGTTTTACTCTTTGGTACCCCACACTACAGCGATAATCCGAATGTGCGTCTTTTTGAGACAGTCCAATCATACAGCTTATCTACTGACCGTTTCGCAATTTGTTTTTTCACATTTCTCATAATGTTCGCTATTATATTAAAGACACACCTATAAACCACACCATCCGGCACTAACCTGTAAATTATATAGAGAGTAATCAATTGGTTTCGATGATTACGCGACATAATTCACGAGGGGAGCCGGGCCTGGTAAAACCCGAGTGAGCGGAGCGAACGAGGGTTTTACCAATAGGACCGGCTACCTGAGTGAATTATGTCACGTAATCATCGAAACCAATTGATTATTCTGTTTATTACACACATTCAACCTCTAAAGTTGCTAATTCTAAAGAGAAGATGTGACAAAATAAGCCCAGATTAGCTGATTCTCCAATTTTGAACCCCAACGTACAGTTGCGCGTGCAGATACGCGGATGGACACATAATTTAAATAATTGTGACGTAACGATACCGATTGACCTCATTATTTGGTGCGATTCATTTTTAAAGTTTCGGAAATTACAGGATATTTTCTGTCAAAATTGTGTTTATTCTGACCGAACAATCATAGCACTTGGAACGGGATATTGTGAAGATTCTGATGGTGTGTGTAAATAGTGTTGGTTCATACAGGAAATGTTAGGAAATCGTGCTAAAAGTAGAAGTTTCGAAGTGACGATATTTTGATCATCGACGCAAACAAACACTCGAAGAGTGACACGTGGAAATTCTAGTTATAGTTCATTTTACTAGAATATGACATCATCCGGATCATCGGAGTCGATAATAGGTAAGATTCTTCTTCATTTTACCGGTTTATTAACTGCTTCTGCATCACCGTTGGCAGTTCGTTTCTGTTCAACTTCAACCATGTTTGACTTGAGCTGTAGAAAGTGAAAATAGTTCCGGCGTAGGGCGGGACTGTCAAAATTCGCGTGCTCTCACCGGTGACGTAATTCACAGGTGTGACATTATCACTTTTAATTCATCAAGAAATCCTTATAAATCACGGCTAAGTGTGTAATAAATATCTCTATCTGGAGGACGGTGCTCATTATGTGTCAAATGACATCGAGGACACTCAGGGCACCGTTCTCCAAAAGAACCAAACACCACCTTAATTTACCAGCTTCCCGTAACATCACAATCTTCATATTTATAAACAGCTGTTTTCCGAGGAGTGTGGCTCCCATTAGTTTCATATCGTGTTCCTCAGTCCATGCGCACCACATTCCTAACTAATCCTAAACTTTTATGTAATCTATGTATACTTACGTCACAATAAATATGTGCAACTTCAGTCAACATAAATACGATATGAAGTTCATTGCATAGTTTCAGATTATATGCGTGAGAGTATAAACAGCTAACATAAAGTCATTGTTTGGTGAATATGTATTCTGCCAGTTTCTGGAGACGCCAAGACAAAAATAGGTGACATGTCGGCGTTATTTTATGTGTGAGATCGTGTGTGTATATCGGGCATTCATTTCAAATAAAGAAAAAGATGAGGGGATAAGATTTTTCAAGGGTCACTTGGTGAGGTACATTGGTGTTGCATTATGGTCTCAGTTACGCTGTGACATGTCGTATTTGGGTGCAATAGTCCGTAAGCCGATTATGAAAATTCCAAGTTCTGTTGCACCACACTCGCATTTCATTTCTATATATCAAAATCACGGGCGTCATCGGCCGGTCAGGATAATAATACTATGCCATTTGAAAAGGTGGCCAAAGTTAATAAAATTGTTGATACTATATATTAATACATTAACAAAGTGGTACGCAGATGGAGTATCGTGTCAATCGAGAGTGTTTTATAGACATGTCCTGAGACTGCAGTAGAGAGTGAACAGGCGCGCAAGAGGGGTTGTTAAAGCAGATATCATTGGTGATGAGTGCATATATGAGAAGCATGCTGGTTGATGGCATGGACGAGAAGTGTTGTGAAACTGAAGTGAAGAATGAAGATGTCGACAAGAGACATATTGAAAACGATGGGAAGAGGCAGGTTTAGAGTATGGACGAGACCTGTTGTGGAACTGTCGTAGAGAGTAAACAGGCGGGTAAGACATATACCTTTGAGCGCAAAGGGAAAAACAATTTAGGGTGTTTGCGACGGTGATTATTGGTGAATGTGCCATGTCTAGTTGAATGTATAATTATGTCATTATTGAATATAAATGTAACCTACCTATTCCCTGGATACAGGGACGTGGCGATGGGGGGGGGGGGGGGCATTTGTAAAAACAAATCAACAGTTGGAAGTTTCATGCCTGACAGAACATTAGTTATAAATATTACACCACATATGTTGAAATTGTTCTCATTGTTAGATATTCCTACCAGTAATTAGTGGGGAATTTATTGTTTTATTGGTCAAAATTTCAGTTTAAAATTTTCCAATCTTAGTAGGGGGAGTCAGGTTGAAAATATCCAACAGTTAGAAAGCTTAAGCTACCCATTGAAAAGTTCCAATCTACAGGTGAAATTCTGATAAACCTGGTCCAGTTACATGTAGCAGTTTCAAGATGGACACCCCAACGGGTCCATCTGGCCACGCAAAATGTTTCTGGTTATATGAGTTGTTCGTAAAATGCATATTAAGGCGTATATATTAGAAAAATGCACATGTGCAGATAATTCGTGGTACATGCAGTCATAACGGAATTAGGCTGTTGGCCGAGTATATTTTCTGAGTTTCCCTGAGTTTTCCCATATATGTCAGGGATTCACATACTGCTTACTATAGTTGGAAATGTCAGCGGTACATTCAAGCTGCAAAACAGAGTTCAGTCCCCTCGCTACACTATGTCTGACCGCTGCCGGCGTGTGTTTTTTCTTGATAAAATCTAACATTTTTTATTGAAGTATTTTGTCAGTTACAATTGGCTTGATCTAAACAATTTTCAAATGAATATGGACAGTTCAGTTTCTGAGAATAATGCAGAATGAATTGTAACCTGCAAAAGTCTCAAATAAATAAATGTGACATTTCTTCACAGTACATGTATGTGCGGGCAGCGGTAAGCCCTGCGTGTGGGACTGAACTATGCATGGAGCCTGCGGTACATTATAAAGATATTGTAAAGGCCAGCATGGCATGTGTGCAAAAGTTTGCAAAATATCCATAGTTGTGATTAGTCTGGTGTTTTCCATTTATTGACTGGAACATATTTCAAATTAGCATTTGCACGCATTATTAGCCTGTTGTACAGGGGGGGGGGGGCTGCAAAAAAAAATCCGTATATAGGGCCGGGGTGGGTGGGGTGGGTGGTCCAAAGGCCGAAAAAAATCGTGCTTGTAAATTTTTTCCAAAATGGGTTTTTTTTAAAACAATTTACCAGTACTGACCATGTAATGTTGTTTGTAATATGTTAATACCATGCTTGTTGGTATAGGGCTATATAGGCAGCTATAGTGACTATTTAGCCTCAGATTTAGCATCATTCTGGATTTCACAGGACCCAGGCCCACTTCACAGTGGACCACCGTAATAGCGTTCAGGAAACTTATGATCAACGGAAGAAATATTTAGTCGAACAGAGCCCATAACTCTGGTAGGCATTGATGGTCACAACCCGTGATATTATGCATATTCGTTCCCCTTTTCTGGTCCATCACCATGCCATAGGGCATCAAAATATGACAACCGACTTTTGAGTTATAATGCAAAATGTTTGTACGGACGGATGCACGGACGGCTCGAGACGTTAACTATATAATTATACACATGTACACACATAGATATATGGTTATTACACCCACCGATATTAGTCGGCGGGTGTAATAACCATATATCTATGTGTATACCTAACCAAAAACAATTCCCCTCCCCTCCCCACCCACCCCGGTGGATAAGACTAAAAAGTTCTTCATACACAAATAATTGTGGAACCCCTGACCAGACCTGTTTAACACTATTTGCACTGGCCAGTGTTCTCTGTCAGACACAACACACTCGATATATTAAGGCTATAATGGGGGTTTGGGGCGATTTGTGACATATATTATACCTACACAATGCTTTATTATTGTTGTTAGATACTGAAAACACCAGGAAACACCTGGAAATACAGTTTATTTTTCATTTTTCTGATCTGTGTTTACCTATTAAGCATGCTATTGCTTGAGTCTTAATGGTACACAGCAAGAGTTTGCACAAAAAAAGGATAGTGGAATGGGATTGAAAAGCAGTTAACACAGTTATTGAAAAACGGCTAAAAAAAACTCTGAAATTTTGATTAAAACATGAGAAAGGGGTGTGGGTCCCCAAAAGTTTGGAGGAAAAAAATATTTTTTTTGCACAAATGGGGTGGTGGGTCCCTCGGAGTCGGAAAAAACTTTTTGGGCCCTATATGTGCAATTTTTTTCCAGATTCCCCCTGTGTTGTGTATGATAATGGGACACGATGGGTGATCATAGTGCATGCTTCGGTTTGTATACATCGATGCGTGATAGTCCGCGTGCACTTAATAATTTGTGCGGGTCCGGTCATACGTATAATTAGGTGCACGTAAATAACATAAATGATTGTAATTGTCACATAGCGCTCACCAAAGGTTGAAAATCATCTTCTCAGTTGCAAGTTGAATATTGTAATACGACATTGATCTTGACTTAATCTAAACCGTCTGGTGGCTTTTATTGACTAGATAAATTCCTGTTTAGTACGTACGTACGTGTCGTGTAATTTAATCTCAAATTATTTCTCTTGCTGAAGAAACGCACCCTGTAACGTAATTGAGTTGAAAACTTGAGATGATCTTTAGGTTACATGCATGATGCATTACATCATCCAGTTTGTTCTCTGCATGGTGATTGAGCGCGTCTCAATGGCCCACGATTGTAATATCTCACCGCTCTCCACAAAAGAGTGTCTGGAGATGATACACGTAATATGTCTACCTCTATTTTCTACACATATGTATGCGGTTTACTTAGGGGATAATGGTGTTTTGTGATTTAGGAAAGGTACAGGGCGAATATACTGTGGCAAATTCAGTTAAGGTGCCGTCGCCCATTAACGGGTATTTGCCACAGTATATATTCGCCCTGTACCTTTCCGAAATCACAAAACACCACACTGTTATCCCCATTCTAATTCTCTTCGAACTTAAAACGTTATTTCGACACACACGTGCCTTGTGATTATCAACTAAATGTGCAGCCATAGAAAACACTCAGCCAATTCACGACTTTTTGTTTTAAATTTAATGTGCTGGATAAAATATAGTCCCTCAGTTAGCATCGCTCTTATCGTTAAACATGCTGATAAAGATGTAAAATTGCCACCTCGAATAGAAATAAATATGCACAACAATTAGTTGTTGTATGTAGGCCCTACCTGATGTCCTTTTCAGATGTTTATCAGTTACAAATTGCGGTTTTGATTTTACCGCGAACTTGAAGTTGCATTGAGACAATGATCACAACCCAAAGGTTGTTTTACGATTTGTAAGCGACGCAAGTATAGTTGTGGCGTCACTAATTTCTATACTCAATCAACCTTAAAATTAGTTTTTTACATCCGGGCGATTCGGAGCTATCGGGCCCCCAGTGTGGACTCGTTCCTAGCGCTCAGCCTCCACTACGATAAGGCGCAACGTTCCGGCAAGTTGACGGCGGAAGCGTTACGTCGTGGAGTTGGACGGAACAGTGAGCGGAGTGTCTGAGCCAGGTACGAGACTACCCCCAGTGGTGACCACCATGTTGGAAGAATTAATTCCCAAATTGTCCCAGATATCGGTTATTAATAGCAAGAAGAGAGTATCAGTTTATCGTTTATTATGGAAAGTTGAAAACACGAATATCACCAAAAAGGTCTGATAGTAATATGAAAATATCATGTTGTCCACGAATAACGTCGATATATCGCGTGTGTATAAAGCATTCCCATATGTCAAATATCACCAAAAACGTCACGTTCATTTGGCAATGCATCCGTAAAACGTCTATTCATCTGTGTAACGTGGATTACAAAGCACAAACGGTTCGTGGCAGTGTATACACATTCGTCTATTATTCGATGTAGACTACACACAGGGATTGACGTGTCAGCAGGGGATGGGGGATTCATGACATGACACCCCACCCAAACGTTGGCCAATAGTTTCAATAGTTGGAAATAGTTATTGTTTCATGTCTAGCACAATATATAACATGGGAATATTAAACCAAAGTTGTTTTGATTTTGGCATGATAGTTTGATATCACAGCCAGTATTATTACAGTGTAATTCGTTGTTTTAGGCCCAACATCGAACATTTTTCTACTTTCGCCGACTTTCGGCTATCAGTTGGGAAATTTCCAACCACATAGGGATGATATCAGTTTGGAAATTTACAACAGTTGGAAAGCTTGAGGTACCAGTTAGAAATTTCCAACCCAAATACGATGGTGTGCACTTGAATCTCACGGACTTGGGCATGGTTCAAGTGTAGGGCAGTTGCACCCGCAATGTGGACAGCTCCAACGGCTGACACAAGCTTCCTTGTGTTCTGTCAAATCCCGCCTGTATTCTTATTCAATTTATGTTCATTGATGATACGATGCAATTTTGCACAAGCGCCAACAAAGGCAGTATGCTAACAAAACAATACAATTCATAATTAAACAAAACTTAGCAAATAAATACATGTGAACATGACAAGTCTAGCCATGTATACATATATTTTTATTGTGTGAAGGCATGCATAATATTTATTCAGAACGCTTATCAGAGAAGCACCGGACCACGTTGCGCAATTTACCTCATCACTTATCATATACTATAGCATTTTCAACCTAATCGAGAATTCATCTTTGCAAAATTGCAAGCATCTTATCGCATTTTGTGAAAACTAATACTTAAAACACAATCCTCGCCTATTTTAAGTGCCAACAAAAGCGCATTATTATTATTAAGCTACTATAGTTACTTAAGTTTAGTCGTTGAAGGCGTTAAGAAAACTAACCATCAGCCCCTTCTTCAACCAACCTTCCTGCCCTGACATGTTCGTCGTAGCGACAAATTTACATAACGATACTACATGTACGCTAAAAGTGTTGTGTGTCTGTGGTGGACGTTTGTGGTAATCACTATAGACCCTCGATCAATCCAGTTCTCATATAGATTCCTTTGTCGTAATGGCTAGCCGCTATCAGGTTCTGGTTCATTTAAATAGTTAATTTTGACACAATGTAATCAATATTACTATTCCAAAAACATCAACTGGATTATAATTTAATTTGACGAAGTTTTATTAATTATTTCCCCCGAACGAGACTTGTTTCTAGCGTTTGAAAAATAAATTACTCCAGTCTATCCGAAGCATTCAACAACACATTCTCTTAAGTCTTGGTAACATCTTCTCCGTACCGTCGTTAACAACAATTTCGAGTGATCGATTTCTTTTGTGGCGATTCATGAAGAGTTCGCGATTTCTGGAACAAATAATATTTTAACAAGTTGTCGGCGGATGATATTTCCTCATATATGTCCCATTAAATGGGCTATTAACACTGGAATTGTGTCGTGAAATGGATAAAACACAGGTTTGTGTCGATTCTTCGCGAACATTTTACGTAAATACTGTCAGTCGCATGTATATTAAATATGCTAAGTATAAACACCATATACAAAATCAGAGAATAGTCATTGCCACATCAATGTAAAATCGACTCATGTTGTCAAAAACAGTGTTTTGTGTTGAAACATGGGATTATTTTGAGTGATATCCACTATTTGTCCTGCTCCGAACTGTGTTTGTCCTCGAATTATCTGTATCCGATTACAGGGCGTGTGGACGAGACCACAGGAAGTCACCTGTCGTCAATATATTGGCACGTAGGAATATCTAACATGGAAGCGGTGAACCGGACTACACTTTGCGACAGTGTATCGATAATTACCCCCCCCCACAAAGCTTTGATGTTTCAGGGGGTATATTGACAACAAGTGCATTAGAATGCAGTATACAGTGTTATGTATACAAAACGCCACACACAGCTACACACATAGTCAGAATTGGTAACGCCACCAAGATCATATTATTAGCCATAAATATAAATTACAATATAAAATATATTGGTTACATGAATGCACCGCCTCAGAATTCCGTTAAAACAACTAATCCTTGAAATTATTACAAAAAACTAAGGCTTATTACTGCTGAATGGTACACAGGTTTGAAATGTCATTAAAAATGACATTCAGTCTTCGTATCTGCCATGATTTCTGTCAGAGAATAATTGTTTACGTTCCAATGAATATTAAAATGTACTGAAAACAAACTGCTAATGGGCGCCAGACTTTCAGAAACACAATTTATGTAATGGTGTTCGTGCCGATCACAAACCCTGTGTACCCTACAGCACTTTTTTGGTGAGAGTGACCCCTTCAGCCTTATTACTGAAGGTTTTTCATTCACCAAACCAGAAAGTTTCTAATGCGGATCAAAAATTGTGTTTCCGCCATAAAATCTTCAAGTGTGCATGACCCAGCCATTGTTCATACCTAAACATCGAACGCAATTAACGCGTCGTAATACATGTAGTTATATACTGCAACTATAAGACATCCAGCGAATACACGCCCCACGAAAACGCGAAATGTGCTGTCCTGCGAGATATCCCATCGCTATAGCTCAATTTGACACGGTCAGATTAGCTTTTCTACAATATCCCAAAACAATAAAGCTTCTCAAATAATCGGCATAGTCAATAGAACTTTCACGAACTTGGACATTCCAACTACAGCTTTTACCGGACTCGGGGTCGCAGTACAGCTTTGACGCGTCCCAAGATAACCGGAAAAAACAATTATCTATTTATAAAACCTACATAGGACAATGGAATTCTATAATTTGGTCAACAGTATACACCGGTGGCGTTAACAATGTGTCCACCTGGTGCGTTAATTTTAGACATGCGCGTTAACACAAAGTTTTGACTGCGCGTCATTTCGGCATCTCGTGACTGCCATTGTGCAAGTCGTCATTTTTATTGTTGTCTTTTTTTTTTGTGAACAGAAAAGGTAAGATTTATTATTTAAAGCACGATAGAACATAATCTGATATCGCGTTCACGCATAATAAACCTCAATTCAATTATTATTAAAGTTGCAATGATATTGGTGCCAGTTAAACGAATTGAATGGTGATTGAAAGACTGAACCGAGTCTGACTAATTTCATGTTTAACGAACGTTTCATATGGACACAATAACATTAAGTTACTTAGATACGCAGTTTTAATGTTGACATTCCAAGACATTTACAACTTTTGTTTATTACGCCACCGTAGTGTGGTGTTTATAGCTTTTGGTTTTTTTGTATCGCATGGTCGATCGATAATTCACTGGGTGATTGTACATTCGGCAAACCTCGTCAGATTCCGTCACCGTTTCATCGTACCGATAATTACGAGAGTACAACTAAGATTGGCACATGTGTTTACGTCACCAGTGTAATTGTGGGGACATGCTTCTATTATGAAGGTTTGCTATCCCGAAGGTCCGCTATTCCGAAGGTTCTCTATTCCGAAGGTTTTTGTTATTTTTAGGTTAATTCTATATTTTAAAGTATTGAGACTAATTTGAGAGGGTTCATTTTCACAAAGATTCTTTATATGGAGTGTGCGCTCACATCCGAACTGATCATGCGCGCACACCGATACAGATACAGGAGGAAATAACTTAACTTAGAACATTAAATGTGATTTTGTTTTGTTTTCGCTGGTTTTCTTGAGATTTTATGTCATTACGTGGGCCCATACCTTTGAATTCTTGGCATATACTATGAATGTTGTGGTATATATGGACCCTCCCGCATTGGGACATGACATAGGTTCAGTTGACTTAAGTGGTGTTCTGTGTGTGCTCCAATTTGGAGTTCATTATTTTAAGGGCCAAGTTTATAATTTTATGGGTCCATACCTTTGAACTCTGGGCATATAATATGAATATTGGGGGGCATGGCTCTATTCCGAAGGTTCACTATCCCGAAGGTCCACTATTCCGAAATTTCTCTGAATGTTCGCTATTCCGAAGGTTCACCAATCCGAAGGTTCGTTATTCCGAAGGTTCTGTGTTCCAAAGATTTTTTTTATGTTAAGGTTAATTCTATATTCTAAAGTAACGAGAGGGTTCATTATCACGAAGATTCTTTTTATGAAGGAAATAACGTAAAACATTAAATGTGATTTTGTTTTGTTTTCGAGGGTTTTCTTGAGTTTAATGTCATTACGTATGACCTTATTTCTCATTACATATTCACGCCAAGGAGCCCACACAATTGCTATGTTACGATGCGATTTAATGTGATTATGTGTGACCTAATATCTCAATAATCTGAGGCAAGAGTACGCCTGCTAAAGGCGAATTATAACAGTTGGGGGTATAACGCTCAATAAATACTGGAGGCTATAACAAACTGCGCAGTAGAATATCGCTGAATGGACGAGTATGAGATGAGCCTAAATGCAATTGTGACTTTGTTTAAAGGCCCACTTAATTTTCGAGTCATTAATTTTTTATAGTATATACGGTTTTAATAACAATTTATGCCATAAAATTTGAATAAACTCCTATAATTCATCACCATTTGAAAGGCAGAATACTTCTATCTCCTAGTTTGAAACACCTTCAAAATACCGCGTCGTATATCTAGCAATTAGCAACCAACATGTCCTCCTCGGCTTTCCATAGATTTCAACGTAATTTGATACCTATGGGTATTTGTGTCCGGGAAGTGTTTTGAACGGGTCAAATCGTGACCCCGACCTGACCTTGACCTTTAAAACTGTCAATGCAAGGTCAATTTGGGTAAAACGGACAAATTTCGGCGAAATTTGATACCTAGGGATACTTTGGTCCGAGGAGAGTTTTGAACGGGTCAAATCGTGACCTCGGCCTGACCTTGACCTTCAATATGGCCAATCAAAGGTCAACTCGGATAAAACGGATAGATTTCGACGAAATTTGATACCTATGGGTACTTTTGTCGGGGGGGGGGTGTTTTGGACGGGTCAAATCATGACTCTGACCTTACCTTGACCTTCAAAATTGTTAATTAAAGTTCAAGTTGGGTAAAACGGACGGATTTCGACGAAATATGATACCTATGGGTAGTTTTCTACGGGTGGGGGTGTTTTGGACTGGACAAATCATGACCCTGACCTGACCTTGACTTTCGAAATAGTCAATTGAAGGTCAAATCGCACCTTTCACCGGAAAGCAGATGGGATACAGCCCGGGTGAAGTCGGGCCTATCAGCTTGTGTAATAAAGAAGACAGTTTGATGAAAGTAATGTATGCCACGAGAAACGGGAAAACTTGAAATATGGAAGTACGCAAATTTCCCGCATAAAATTTGAAAGCTAGTTTATAGAATAATTGTATTATTATTTATATTTATGGCTAATAATACGATCTTGGTGGCGTTACCATTTCTGACTATGGTTTTCTTGTTTTAATTGCTTGTTTGTACAGTACTGGTCTACAAGCGACAGGGGCCTATACCCACGTATGTGTACAAAGGTGTATGGGAGGCCAAATTCACATTTAATAATGAACTGCGCTTAAGCGCAATTGATTGCGCTTAAGCGCAAATAATTGTGCTTAAGTGCAATTAATTGCGCTTAAGCGAAAATACCACATATTGTGCTTAAGCACAAATATGGCATTTTCGCTTAAGCATAATGATTTGCGCTTACGCGTAATTGTCACTACTATCTAACCTACCCATAAACTATTGGCTTTACCTGGTGTATCACCTAGCAACACAAGAGGAGCATTGGGCTAATTGTAACCTGTTTAATTAGCCTGAGTACTCAACAGTCAACTGTGACTATGTGTTCAACAATGATAATCCCTAATTACATATTATCAGCATCCATATATCCAAAGAATTGATGTCTCCTTCCCGGAACTCTATTAATTTTTATATGATGTTTTTTAATGTATTTTATCACAAATTTGGGCCATAACTCTGGTCATATACAGAAGATAATATAATGCCATCACGAGTCGCTCCAACCAAAACAGAAGGCAATACTATTGCGAGTCAGCCATTTTGATAAAGAAGTCAGGCTAGCTCCCTACCCATCCAAACCAATGAAAACAAGAGGTGATATGTCAATAGGAGTTAAGGTTAAGTTATGGATAAACATATTTATTACCAGAGGTGTTTAGTTACATATAACCATGAATTGCGCTTGTATGCGCAATTGATTGCACTTAAGCGCAATTGATTGCGCTTAAGCGCAAATAATTACGCTTAATCGCAATTAGTTCAGTTGATTGCGCTTAAGCACAATTAATTATTAAATGTGAATTTGGCCTCCCATAAAGGTGCACCTCTAACGCTTCAAAAATGGATTCCTAGAGGAGGGTCCAATAGTTTGGGGCACCGAAGTCTTCTGATCGGTATGATAGATATAAGAGAATGTTTTTTTAAGTTTACTGCGTATTTCAAACCACATTACAGACGAGTCAAATTCGAAGCTTTCTATGCGCTTGTATAATAAGTTATCGTCGAAGTATACACAAATACCGCCACCAATGACAATCCCGATCGGCTCGGACAGGAGAGGTGAATCCTTCAATAAAAATATTTTCAGATGGGTATGAGGGGTCCAGATGAGTTTCTGTAAAGCAGAATATATCATAGTCAGATATCATGTGATTTATTTTTTGGATTTAATCCCCGATGCTTCTTATATTTTGTTGGAAAATGGTCAAAGTGTCGGGATGGTTTTCAGTTATTAATGTCTGGTCTAGTACAGGGCCCGGATTGACATGGACTGAAACTGAAATTATAAGAAGCGCTGTAATTAAAACCAGGATCAACGGTAGCCTATAATATTTGATCCATGGAATGATTTAGATATGAGAAAGCTACATGAACATGTTTTATTTTCTGCGATGGGGCTTTCTTCTTTGTATCAAAAAGTCCCGTCACTATACGATGCTGCTCCGCAGAAACCCCCATTTATATGAGAAAAACATGGAGAAAACATGAGGAAAAGATGATATGAAACTATTGTAGGCTTACGTGGTGAATAAGTTGATATTAACAAGAAAGATGAAATGACTAATATATACAAGTAAGCCATATTGTTGTATAATGTTCTGAGTTTCACCGATGCGGTAAAGTTCCACGGGCTCCGGATGCACCACAAAATACCAATAATAGGCCATACCAGCGGTATAGTCAGTTAACGGTACCTCGCCCCAGGAGTCCATGTATAGTTTCTGATATATAAGTTGAGACAAGGATTGGAATAACTGCATTAAATTCGAAGCGTTCGCTGTCTGCTGCTAGATATTGTTAAAGAATTGTGGTGCGGACGGTCCTCCGTACATTTCATGTGCTCAGAAAAGGTCAAAAGGTTAAAGCTTGTCTCGCCCGGGTGGATATCTGGAGTTTACATGGTTTGATAAAAACATGCATTCCTTCTGTTCTGAGAGTAATATTCGTTTCAAAAGTATCATTATGTCGGACGCAAAGACACTTAGTTTTCATTTGTAACGTGAAATGCTTTAACTGTTGATAAATAAGCTGGGCAAAAATGTTTATACCCAGAAATGGCAGAAATGGTGGTGCTGTCTGGTCAGGTGCACAGGCACTTTGTAGAAAACATTATTTACATAATATATAATATATAAGACAAGGCCAGACATCTTTCGGTTTCCGATTCCGAAATTCGTTGCATTTCTGACTCACCGAACCGATTATGGCCGCGTAAACGGCATTGTCGCTTGTTTTTCTTCTTTCAAAAGTGAATAAAAACCTCCTTACACTGTCAAATGCAGTGGAATGTCTAAAAACAACTGTTGTATACTTTGAAGTGAGAAAAATGCTTCAAACCAGACCGTTAACATGCACTCCATCGGAACGAGTTTGCAGCAAATGAGACACTCGTTCTCATTGGTCGATATTTAAAATACATAATGTTTTTTTTTCAACCGTGTTTTTGTAAACAAAGCCACGTGGATCGTCAGTAGAGAAGATGGACGCAGTCAACGAGGTTGTTGTTTGTGGTCACAACGTCATTGTCACAGGGCAGGCAGGGACTGGGGAATCACACCTAGTTTCTCAAATAGTAAAGATTACAAAGAAAAATGTTAGCTTTCTTGGATCAACAGCTTTATGCAGCACATTACTGGCCAATAACGCAATGGCCGTTCATAAATTTTTTGGATTGCTCGACGGCCGCTTTTCAACGAAGAGCTTGCCTCCAGACTACAATCAGTTGACTTCAGAGCGTCAACACGCGGTTGAAGTGAAGGACAACAAACAGTTGGGAATTTCCTAATGTTGATAAATTTCTATAAATATGGACCAATCAGAAAGAGGGTAATTTTTTCCCCCGATTAATGGCGATTGAGGCCATGTTTATGGTTTGGTTAGAAAGATTTCTACCACTTGAAAGCATAAAACAGGTTTATATCAGCATTCTGCAGCATTGTACAAGGTGGGGAGGGTTTGTATCACTTTTGGATATAGCGATATACGCGACAATACCATTTACCCGACCGTAATCGGTGCAGTGAGTCAGAAAATCAACGTTGACGACGTACTGCGCTCATTCCGTACCGAATTAGTGACCGCCCCTGTGGTAGTATATGATGTATATATTTCAATATGTTTTTGCTACAAGTTCGCCGTGGTCAGGTGGTGATGGAATTTGTTGTCAGTGCAGCGGCGTTCAAAGGCAATTGTTGTTGTCCAAGACATTGTACAATCTGACTCTAGATTGAATTAATTGGTGAGTTAATTACATTCCGCTGAAGCCAATCGAGCCCTCCAGCCATTCAAGATTCAACATAGCTATTACTGAAACACAGTATCGGTCAAGTTAAACTTAAAGCGATACTGTACTCAAATGTTGTTGTTGGTTTCTATAGTCTCTGAGTCGTAGAATAAGGTAGCAATTTTTCCATTATTTGAAAGTCAGTTGAGTACGAAGTAGTGCTACGGATGGCAAATTTACCGGAATGCAAAAATACAAATTGTCGTTGTCTAGTAATTTTTGTACAGTTTTCAACCAAATGTATCAAATAAAAGTTATATTATATGCATACTAGTCCTATATACTCATTTAAGTTATTGTATTGTCACTAGTCAGTGAGTGGCTTGAGTTTTCTCCCCGTATCAGCATAATGTTTTAAACGATCGTGTGTGCCATGGGTTTACCAATCCACTATCCCTCAATTAATTTGATTACGTCTTGTACACGGAAATTCGTAATTTAATTTACGCCATTTTATGGCTCCAGCCATAAATTAAATTTGTATCAAATTATTAACTTTGATTTTAAGATAGCCTATTAACCTGAGAGTTTACAGAATACACATTCGACTCAAATGACTTATGTTTATATATATTATCGATATTAGACCGTTGTTATAACCGGAAATTTATTGAAAATGGCGTACAGTACCCCTTTAAAGTCCAAAGGCACACACTCCAATCAGCCGAAGGAACATTCATATTTCATTTTCAGAATATTTTGAGATCATGGCACTGCCAGTGCATGGCAGTCCACGTTTCTTATGAGCGCCTCAAATGATGTATATCCTTGAAATTATTTGATTTCGTATACTATACAGTTATGAAGTGATATTAACACTCCACAGAGGTGTTCCTTGGCGGAATAACAATAATCATACCAAAATAAGTTATTTTCATAAATTTGATATCCAAAGTCAGAAAACACAGCCTCAATGTTATAAACGAATTACACACTGACTATTATTGGCGCAATGTCTTTATTTGTTTGAACATATTTTATTTGAACCCAGTTTACATAATACATTTTATACTTTGACAAATAGAAACTGAAATATGATACGAGTTATTCAAAAGGGATGCATGGGAGTACACGTTATTCAACTTAAGAGTATTGCTCCTCTCCCTTAGCAATATTGAAACGCAAAATAATAATTATATATATATATATTATATTATGTTTGGACTCAAAGTTCGCATTAGTTGGAATGTAGTACCTAAAAAGTGGGTTGAGATTGAGGGTGAGGTCTAAATTTGTGAGTGGACATATATCAAGGAGGGTATGTTGGTCATATGGCGTGCTGAGTCGAAACTTTTGAAGCAATATTGGCGATTACATGAAGATATAGGCTTATTGGGATTTTGAACATTTTCCGTCAATGTAATCTACGTGACGATGCAAAGTGTGCGTGCTGCTAAACAATTTATCATTTAGAGTATTGGATAGGTTGCTTTGACCGAAGAGGATATCTTCAACCCTATTAACAAACATTCCATGTAGCCAAAGGCGTTGGAGGAATAGTAAGCGGCTTTCTTCAAATAATGGGCACGTGAAGAACAAATGCAAAGTGTCTTCAATATAAAACCCGCATTGACAGTGGGCTGTTATGGAAATATAGTTTCCAAGTTAATCAAAATTTTAATCGCTGCAGTTATTCCTTAACTTGGTATGCACGATGTTCCACATGCGAGAGCCTGAATTAAAGTATGGCAGCGGTTTAGGGAAGATAGGCAATTTGTCATACATTAATTTCAATATGTCGGTTTTCGTGCGGTCAGATGGACCATTTATTCCCACGGCATTCCATTTGATCACCATCTCAGGCAGAAAGGTCGATTTAAAATGTTGTGTATTGGTGCGTTTCTGTAAGGATAGTAATTGATATCGATGTGAGTAGGTAGACTGATCTTTAGCAAATGTCGGCAAAAGCGTACTCAGGTAATTAGGTGCTTTACCAAGAATTATTTTTTGCCAAGTATTAAATTTATGGCGTTCGCGTCTGGTGTCAAGTGTATGCCATCCTAGATCAGTGAGGAGTTTTTCATTCGAAACAGATTTATTTAACACACTAACAATTCGAGCGGCGTCGTAATAAGAGTCTTCGGTGCGTGAGCCCAAATTACGTCTCCGTAATCCATAAGCGGCAAAATAAAAGTTTTGTACATACATTCCAAAGTTCGTAGATTAACTGTGAATTTCAATCGTCTCAGTTGCGATAGGCGAGATCTTAAGCGTTCACACAAATACCTGTTTGCTTGTCCCAATTGAGGTTAGACTGAAGAAACACCCAAGATGAAAAATTCATTATTTTTGTTTTAGAAGAGTTGAATTGTACCAGCCATTGTTTGGCCACACAGATATACGTTTTACGTCTGTTTGCAGGTTCTGTTCACATGAGGTATACTAGAGTTTTTGAAGGATGTAAAACACGTGTCGGCGGTGTGCATGCGCATGAAAGATATTATATTCTCATGTATAATATATCATTTATAAAAACAAAGAAGAAGAACGGGCATTCAATTGCGGGGGACTCTAAAATGTTTTTCCAACAGTTACTCTTTGTGTCCTGTTAGATTTAGAATCCAGGCCTGAAGTCGTCCATTGACTCGGCGTTGTTCAAGTTTAAATAACAGCCCCTCGTGCCGGCGTCAGACCGATTTTCCGAAGACCTATTACTACGAAGGCCCACAACTCCGAAGGGCCGATTCTCCGACGGCCCATAACTCCGAAGATCCGATTCTCCGACGGCCCATAACTCCGAAGATCCGATTCTCCGAAAGCCCATAACTCCGAAGGGCCGATTCTCCGAAAGCCCATAACTCCGAAGGGCCGATTTTCCGAAGACCTATAACTCCGAAGGTCCATAACTCCGAAGGTCCGATTCTCCGAAGGTCTATAACTCCGAAGGTCCGATTCTCCGAAGGTCCATAACTCCGAAGATCCGATTCTCCGAAGGTCTATAACTCCGAAGGTCCGATTCTCCGAAGGTCTATAACTCCGAAGATCCGATTCTCCGAAGGTCTATAACTCCGAAGGTCCGATTCTCCGAAGGTCTATAACTCCGAAGGTCCGATTCTCCGAAGATTTTGTTTTATCGGGGTATTATCGTTTACTAAATAGTGTACAGTCCAGTGGCGAAGCCAAGTGGTCCCAAAATTGAAAATGAAATGAAATTCAGACTGAAATTGAGGTCAGCATTTTGTTGACGTCATTATTTTGAAATGCAACATCGTCTTCAATTGGTCAGTAGCATCAAACTATCTATTCCCTTTGATCTTGCCGCCATCTTTGGCGGTGCATGCACGTGCAGTATTTGCGACAAGATTAAACAATCTTGGTGCCACAGTTTCCAGAGACATTGTGGCAGGAAATGAAAGTGTAACGTCAGCATCCCGAGATCAAACAGAACGCATTTCTTTGAAGTATTTTCAGTCGCCAGAAAAGGGCGAGTTCTGCCCCTTTGGCCCCCGTTCGCCCCTGTGCATGTTAGGCTACTCTGACATTCTTGCAGCGTTTCGTTATGATATACCCGGTGCACACCAGTGGCGGCGCCAGATTTCCCATTTAGGGGTGCACATTAATTAGCATATGTGGGGGATATGTGGGGGATATATCATGCATATGATATGCCGAAAGCATATCACGAAGGCCTGATTTGGCGCATGCATGGGAGGGGTCGCCCCCAATCGTTGGTCCGGGGGCTCCCCTGTGCAGGAACACTGAATATTTGAATGCCTAGGAGGGATTTCCGGACGTTTACATGACACTTGACATGTTTTTTTGGGGGGGGGGGGCGGTCTTCCCTAGGGCCCCATTGACCCCGCCACTGGACTGTACACTATTTAATAAGCGATAAAACATGATCTTCGGAGTTATAGACCTTCGGAGAATCGGACCTTCGGAGTTATAGACCTTCGGAGAATCGGACCTTCGGAGTTATAGACCTTCGGAGAATCGGACCTTCGGAGTTATAGACCTTCGGAGTTATGGCCCTTCGGAGTTATAGACCTTCGGAGTTATGGGCGTTCGGAGTTATAGACCTTCGGAGTTATGGGCGTTCGGAGTTATAGGCCTTCGGAGAATCGGACCTTCGGAGAATCGGACCTTCGGAGTTATAGACCTTCGGAGAATCGGATCTTCGGAGTTATAGACCTTCGGAAAATCGGGCCTTCGGAGTTATGGATCTTCGGAGAATCGGACCTTCGGAGTTATGGGTCTTCGGAAAAACGCTACGTAACCCTCGTGCCAGACTCGTTCGAAAGCTTTGGAAATATCGCAACAACAAAAATAGCACATGTGCAGAATTTCTGATCAAGAGCCTGGCACACGGAGTGTTTTATTTCCAGCAGCTGGTATAGTAAGCTGTGGCCAGGAATGAAACCGGACTGATAAATATGTATTAATCCGTTGTTAAAGAATGTTTGGAAAGGTATTTAAATGCCACTTTTCCAAAAATCTTTACAAGAACGGGTAACAGTGAGATTGGTCGATAATTGTCAGCGTGTATTTTTATTAACTCGTTTGGGACGTGATTCTTTTGAGAAAACATTACTCACAGACGAGATTGTTTGCAGAAATGCTTACTTTTATATAATTTTATAGCAATTTATACATTTATTCAATGTTGGGTCAGACCATTTGCCAGGGCCGAATTCTCCGCGTGACAACTCATACTATATGGGTAATCATCCGTAGTCTATAAAACTTCTAGACATTTTGGGTATAGATACCACCAAATAGCGACCGTATGCGTTTGTGGGCTGTAATTTCGCAAAATGGCGATATGTTTGCGACATTTTGAAACAAATATAAACCATTTCGAAGTGAAATGATCCAGGAATATTTTGCCAACATCTGGAACTAGCCTTGCTCGAAACACCGACAGAGGATCCCATTCAAAATGGCCACCAAAGCCCCGTTTTCTAACGTCTAAATATTTACTTTTATATCATTTTATAGCAATGCAGGGTCAGACCATTTGTCATGACAGAATTCTCCACGTGACAACTAATAATATATATATATGGGTGATCATTCGTATTCTATAAATCTTCCAAAATTTTCGGTAGATACCACCAAATTGCGACCGGTTGACATGGCAACCGATTTTTGGAAAATTATACGTTTGGGGGCTGTAATTTCGCTATACGAGATGTCTGCATGCGACTTTTTGAATCAAATGTAATTATTTTCCAAAGTAATAGGATCCAGGAATATACTTAAATTGCCCCCGTTTCTTGTTCCTTCCGCTGAAGGGGTGAATATGCACCTGCCATGGTGATTGCCAACCGAAAACCTGTCTACGCGTCAATGGCTTAGGCTACTGAGCGCCGCCATTTTGGAACAATGACGCCACGAATCACGGCACGCGACCCTCACGTGACGCCAAAATAGGTTACATCTTCCTGGACCCCTCACTGAGTGATCGGCCAATATTGACTACATGTTATTATGTGCAAAACATTTAATTATAATAGAATCATTAGCTGATAGCAAGTGCATTAAGTGGGAAACGGATATATCAGTTTCCCGTCCTGTAGGTAATGCTTTAGGAAACCGATATATCCGTTACCCGTCCTAAACGAGTTAACATAATTATGATGGGTATTTTATTTGGAATTTGTTTACACAAATTGAAGCAATGAACACTCAGACTGAGTGGGTGACTCCATCAATCCGAGGATTCATTTTTATACTGACACAATCTATTAAACCCTGTCTGTACTAATACTCAATTACGAGTAGATCCTTTAGGAAATATGCAGACATTAACTTCAACAATCGTTTGTTGTAACATAATGCATTCTGAGTTTTTAAAAACAGGCGTATACAAATCATGACAAATGTTAAATCAGTCGCCTGTGAAGTGCATAGTGGGACAATTATCAACATTTGTATAGCTTTGAACGCGGTCGTCTTTACTAATTGTATACCTTGATGTTCATTAGTCCAAGTCTTCTCGTACTAAAGCCGGCTAAGATATTGGGATGGAGGTGCCGGTCTTTAGTCCGAGTTCGTCCCGTATAGTCTCTTATGACACGACTTAAGCGTTATTGACCCGCTCAAATAAAAAGACAATTATATGAAATAAAATATCACAATTGCGACAATAAACGGATATTTTCAACAGAAGACATGCTATTTGATCTGAAACCCACATCAGTTGTGAATTGATAGCGGTAATTTAATGCGAAAAGAGACATTTATCGCAATGTTTACAATTTTTTAAAAGTATGCGAACTCAGTTGACCTCGCGAACTGTGTTCGGCATTTTCCGTTGAAAATATTCCGTAGATTTTGGACTAACAACGCAAATTACGATGAATTCTCCATTGTAATCGTAATTATGTGTGTCAATAAATAAAAAATAAATAGATTAATTAAACATTGGAGATATAAATGTAATACATTAAATAAATTACGGGAATTATAACCCTCTCAAAGTTTAAAACAGTGTAAACACAACGAGCATTAGAATAAATAATATGCCTTATATGGTGCTACATTTCACCCACATTTGGTGGACTTCCGCGAAATTAAGATATATACTAAGCGAACAGGGCAATATATTGCTCTTGTTATGCACACAAAAAATCAAACAAAATTTGTATACATTTTGAACCTTAAGTTTGAAAAGTCCCACTGAAACGGAAGAACTATATTTCGAAACTGTGTGATTCGGTTCTCCGATTATTTTATCAACACACAAATCAAAATGCACATCACACGCATGGCAAGTTTATTTGATTTGTACATCATATCTAAATAATTTAAACTGGTGAATGAATGGGGGAATGGATTTTTGTGAGCGGGAAATTTATTTAACTAGCTGCTGTAGTTCTGGGTTTTTCCAGATCAAATCTGGCTGTGGGATAGCCCTGTCATACACTTGGGGATTTATTTTAAAAAGTAAACACATGACCTATGATTTTTCTTGCATTTTCGTGATCAACTGGTGTTAATCTAGCTGGCTAAACATCACTGGTATGGCCTGCAGGTAGGGCCCGACGAATCGGCAATTTCAACATCGAATCGAATCTCGAATCAAATCATGATAATGATTCGAAATCGAATCATATCTCGAATCGAATCTTTTTAGTAGATTCTTTAGTAGATTCGCGGTACCGATCAGTTGGGGGTACGAGCAAAAATGGGGGTAAATGTCAGATGATTTTATAACGTCAGTGACATAACTCAGGTTACGAAGGAGGTTCATTAAACTTAATTCCTATGACATAATATGAACAATATTTAATCACAGTTTAAAACAGTTTAATATATGAGAATGGCACGACACAACTTCATATTTTGTGCCACTACTGTCTGGCTACTATGCGTGAAGTTCGTGAAAAGTGAGCAGTTTGGAACGTTGGAGTCAATGGAGTCTGATTTGAGTCATTGCAAGCGGAAACTCTTCTGCGCATGTACGCTTCACCCTGTCGCGCACAGCAGGCACAGAATTGCGCACCGTGTCTTGGGGATGGCGCATACGCAAACGACATTACAGAGAACTATATATAGTTTCCCAACTTGGGCCTGTTCGTCGGAATGCTAAATGGACAACAATATTCCATTATGATGTTTAAAGATGTTGGTCGAATTTGGAGACGATATAATGTTTACTTAATATATTTATATCGTTTTAATTTGGAATTATATATAATAAAAATATGATATTATTTGATTGAGTAATATAGCTTTTCTGGTAAGAATGTCAGATAACGAGATACAAATCTTTCCCACCAGAAATTCACTCGCTTCGGCAGCTGGGGCCGGGCTATATCGCGACATTGCTGGTTTTATTTGGTGGAGGAAACCGTGTGCGTTACGATTACGGTACAATCGCAATGAACACGCGAACCATCACATACCTATACATGCAAGTTGCACGAGTCGCACAGACGTTCCACGAGTAACCAGCGCTGGGACTGGGAGGCCAATATATATATGAGCAGTGAGCTTTTGGGCAACTTACCCTATACACATTGGACCACGAGGTTCCAGATGCACGGTGGGGAATCACATGGTTTCGAGTTGATGTGTACCACGCATTTAAAATGGCGGAGGTGTCAGAAAACACAACGAGAAACGAAGAAAAAGGTAATATACTAGGAGGATATGACATAGTACATATTATTTTGGCAGCTACGAGCGTATGCTACACTATTTTTCAAACAAGCTGATACCTCTTGTGTGTCCAAACTCACATTTGTTTGATCTAACATTCTGACCAAAAGTCGTCAGTCGAAGGATTTTCCGCGATGTGTTTACTGGTGTATACCACGAACATTTTCTAGTTCATGCTTTTTCTCTGCTTGGACCAAAATATTGTTTCTAATTTTATGTTTACTAAAATAAAGCAATGAAGTAGGCAAATTATTGGACCCTGCTTTAAAAAGAAATGTATTTTCCTTGTGAATCGTAGCTTTTTCATTAGTGATGAGTGTACACGCACCACAATTAAGTGATGAGTTACCACGAACTTGTTCAGATTCGATTGAATAAATAGAGGACACCAACTCAGTCAACAGGCTTACAGCGAAATTTACAAAAGGAGTTCAGTAAATTTGGTCTGAACCGTCCATGTAGGAAAGGCGCAGGCCTCATTTACTGTAATTTCGCTATAAACTGAGTCGACTTGAAGATTATATATATATATTGCTGTATTGGCCAAGCAAACCGCAGAACTACGGTACTGTTCAATTGGGGTAATAAATTAAACTGTGTACCCCAGATGTAAACCTGTGGTTAAATTAAATATAATTGTGCTACTTGTGCCAATAATGGTCGTTGATCACCACTTTGCAATGAGTGCATTGGCCGTATATGAAATGTTGGACAAATTAATAACACGAAATATGGGCCGAGGCGACAGAAAACACAACGCGAAACGAGCAAAAATGCTATCAAATAGGATATGACATAAAATATTCAGAGCATTTTGGCAGCTACGAGCATATCTACAATAGTTTTCAAACAAGCAGATCAGATACCTCGTGTGTGTCAAAACGCACACTTGTTTAACGCATTGAAAGGTAATCAATCCGATCAAGGGGTCCCCATATCATCAAGATACAACAATAACAACATTTCTTCAAAATACGCTTTAGTTATCAGAATCGATTAATGGCAACAATGTTCAATTCCTATATCTAATCACGGGGACAACTTCTCTCATGTTGACTTCGCATCGGGTCGTCTTCGTATTGGGTCATCTTCATATGGGGTCGACTTCACGTGGACCCGACTTCACTTTTACTCTTTTGACCAATGGTCACATTATTTTGAAAAACTTCCATTGGCTGATTAAGTCACATTTAAAGGTTTAGTATTAGTACCGGTATTTACATTCCGGAACATCCCTGAGGATGCGTGACTACTAATGCCTAGACCAGTTTCCCAGGGTGTAATCCTGCATGTTCGGGCGACTACATGTACTAGTAAGTCAAAGGCGGGTGACCAACTATTTGTTTTATTTCACTTCATCCAATTTTTATTTTATTTAATATTACAAAAGATAACCTTTACTTTTGTAAAACAACTATTCCCTCTTACAGGCCAGTGGATACAATTAAGTGCGTGATTGGTTGTAATCAGGTATCTCATAACAGAAATCTGAATGGGCATGGCTTCACTGTCTGGAGGCTTAGAAGTTAGAGCAAACCCTGAGTGATTGCCGGTCAGATTGTCGTGAACAACAGGACAAATGCGATAAAGAAATAACGAATTCTAGCACCTAACCTGTATAATCAGCATCTAGAAAGCGGATGCCCAACATAAACTTCATAAATTGCGTAATCCGAACATTGTAGATAGATAGATTGTTGTTTGGGTGTCAAAGAAATTTTAAAGTCTTATGTTTTGGCTTTTTGCTGATTAAAATGCGTCTACGAAAATAGACAACATAAAATAAAAGACAGATAACATACGCTCACGATTTCTGAAGTCCAGCGCTGTATGGAATTCCACTATAGTTAACTGGCTATTGACTCATGACAATGTTGGGCCTGCAACACGAGTTATTTTTCAAACCAGCTGGCGACTTTGTGAATTTTTATAGGCGTAACACAGGTTATTGAATAAACATAGGAAGGTACAAATGTAGTGTAATTCATCGAAACTGATGACAAATGGTGCAAATTTCAATTATATGCATATTTTGTTGTGTTTAGCTGTGATTAATTTCACGACATGGTCAGTTTGAACCATGTATCCTGCCAAGTATTAGCCATAGTAGTATACCCGTATAGAACCGTTCAAATGGGGAGAGAATCGACTCGATCAGGAGATAACCCAAACAAATATAAAAATTCGCGGTTTTCGTCGTTGTTATGACTCGCACAATGAAATTTTTGTCATTATTACGCTCAATGGGGACACCGATTGTGAAGGGAATGGAAAAATTAATCGAATTATCAGTTAGATGGCTCAAAATTTGCGTTTTAACTGTCAAAAACTCGCGAAAATGTATAATGTCGATCATAACGAACCGTCACAAATCAGTCAAGAACCATCACAAACCGGCGATAGAACGACTTCCGATGTAACGGTTCCTACACAGTGTTACTCGGGTGACAACCGAACATACAGGTGGGAATCTGAGTGAAAACATTTTGATGGCTTATTTTTGGTATTAACAAAACGGTTGACACTAGAGCTAAATATTAACATAATATGTTATTAAACTTACCTTATATAAGTTTTCTTCAATTTTTCTGCCGGTAAATTTGAAAAACTGCTCGGTCGACAAGCGGAATAACTCACAACGGAATCGGAAATTGCTCGGACAGAATGACTTTTCGAGGAACAGATCCCCACAGTGTCCTCGCGGGGCAGGAACTTTGATGATAAAAAATTACCTGTATAATGATTATACTCAATGCAACTGTATCTCCTCCGAACTGAGTTTATCCTCCGGACTGGCTGAACTCACAGAAATTAACTGGTTCTCTGCGTGTTAAATCGGGTTCAGTGACCAGTGCTATAAGGATAATTGATTATTACAAAGTTTACCTATTTCAATTTTTCTTTAGAATCATTCAAATTAGGATAATTTTTACGCTTGCAGTTCGTTACTTGTTATTATATTTGTATTTGTTGTTCATACTCAATTGAGAGGTTGTCCTTCGAGGAGGATTGATATTAAAAGAAGAAGAATAGAGGGCGTGTGCTAACCAGGACGGACCGAACTCCAACTACCTATATGCTGTCTATTTGGAACAAGACGGCTGTCATTCAAAACTAGGCGTGTGCATGGTTGAGAAGACAAAACTCGTCCCATTGGAAGTTGGACAGAGCAGTGACGGAGCGTGTCCGTCAATGAGTCAGCCTACCTCCTGTTACCGGCACGTTGCGTCATATAAATCGTGTATATTTCTTGGAATATTTCATCATCAGATAACCTATCTGGTTGTTGAAATTTCTGGAGTTCACAACTGATCTGACGATGACCGACAGCGCATGCGAAAGTGGTGTGGAAAAGATGAGTTTAACTTTAGGTGAGTTACTAAACACAAAACAGTCAGTAGCTGAGTAGCCAATAATATTAATAATATAGACAGTGATTTTTATTCAAAATGGGTTTTATTTGTCATGTTATATATCATTTTGAAGGAAATAATTATGATTTTGTATACAAATATGAAAACCTTTTTCAGATTTATTAGGTAAGAAAACAAGTTACAGCTCATTATATATCCTGATTTTCCAAAAAAGTCTGCCGAACGCTAGCCTGTGGGCTTCATGGTGGTTATATTACGCCTGGTGGCGTTTGTCAGTACTTTCCTATCGAGATATATATTTGTTCATTAAATATAAATATCAGGCGTTCTATGCAAATCCGAGCGGTAGTCACCTTGAAATACCTATAGTTTTGCCAAAACAGGTGGCAAACACCAAGTTACACTGTATTTAGTGCGTTTACTTAACAAAAACCCATTGCGACCATGTAATTTTATAGGTAACAAGGTCTAAATGTTTGAGCGGAAGTTTTATCGGTTGAAACAAAAAAAAACAAAAAACCGGAATCGGAGGCGGAACAAAGCCAGTGCCAAATAGTGGATAACAGACAGACGATATGTTACTAAAATGTTTGTCTCTATAAAAAAGCGGGTAAATGAACGGTAACTTGGAGTTTAAGTTATGTCGCGTGGAACACTCCGCTGAGCTATTCAGAACATAATATTAGCAATTAGGCCTAGCCATACAAAATTAGTCAATAGAAGTTGTGGACAACTGGATAGGAAACTTCAGTAATATCTGAGTTGTGTCAAAGAAAGCCTTTAAAATATATTGGTCCGGCATACTACAAACATCAGGTGTTGTGCTATGCATGTTTCATACCCGTTTGATCACTCGTGTGGTTGTTATTAAATTACTCCGTGACAAGACACAATATTCATCTTTTAAAATAAATATAGTCCAGATAACAATTTTGTGTACTGTACCTGTACTTTATATACATGTATGGTACAAAACTCCATGCAGGGTTTATGAGTGTATGATTTGTGCGCTCTGGAAGAGATTGATATGGTATCTCCAATACAGTCCAATCTATACTGATGACACTAAATTGTGTGTGTTCGTTTGTTTGTCTGAGTGTCCGGCAATATGCGACAAAACGGTTGAATCATGGGAGCTGGAAATTGTTAAACTTGTGTAAATTGACAGGGAGTTTCATGTGATATGTGCCATTGGCGTCATGTGATTTAAAGGGACACTCATGATTCATTTAATTAAATAATTATGTACATACCTAAAATGGATGGACCCATGAAGTTAAAATTGTTACACATGTTTAAATTGACCAGGGGAATGTCATTTGATATCAGATGCATTTGCCATCAGATGTCCTGGGGGGGGGGGGGGCTAACAAAGGTCGATGGTAAATATATTACGTATTATCAGCTTAGAAGATATATGGGAAGATTGGCACACCAGGTAACTTGACACGTGTATTGTCCTGGGATAGGTGCTGTGGGTCTTAGATGACTTAACGCGGAATACTAATAAGTAATAAAGAGCTTTTAGCAGCTGCTTAGAAGAAGTTATGGAGGAATAATAGTGGTGTCTCGTGGAAATGGGTTTACGTCAGTTGTCTCAAAGGGACAGTTATATTTACAGTAATTTAAATGAATTGAAGGCACAATAATAATGTAATCCTCATTTCACCGAACAAAACCGGGTACATAACAGTTATAGTACACAATATTTCACCAATATCAAAAATAATTTTATAGGAATAACTTTAATTAAAAATAAATTACTATATTTTATTATCATAATAGAGAAGTATGGGAATTGCCATCTTTGTCGCATTTCCTAATAATTAAAGACATATTGTGAACTCATTTCATTGTGCATACAAACATCCAGTTAGTATCCAAACACTATAACCCGATTGGAAGAATGTAGCAATGAAACAGGATTGTCGAAAATTCCAACCACGTCGATTGTGCCATTTCAAGGAACACAAGGTTCGATTGAACTACGGACACATGTAAATATCTACAACCTTAATTGGGATGCATTATGGGCCATAAACATTACGGCAATAATTGCTCAAATAAGTGTAACGTCACTGTGTTATTCGTTTACAACAAAGGCCATGTTTTTACTATTTGCATGGGTATCAAATTTATGAAAATAACTTATTTTGGCATGATTATTTGTTATACTATGGAATCCTATTAGAGCCACTTGCTAATGGCTCTTTCGGCGCGCGCCGAAAGCGACAAAAAGTGCGCCATTATTAACGCGCCGAAAGCGCCGAAAGCGACAAAATGTGCGCCATTAGCGTTGTTTCGAAAGCGACAAAAAGTGCACCGTTACGGCACACATTTTGTCGCTTTCGGCGCGCCGAACGATGCGCTAATATCGCACATTTTGTCGCTTTCGGCGCGTTATTAATGACGCACTTTTTGTCGCTTTCCAGTATTTATTTACTTGAAATTGGCCCCAAAAAATGGAATTAGGGGTCCCCGGGGGCTTGATTCTCTCATATGGTTTGCTTATTGAATAAAAAATTGGTAGCCCCCCCCCCCCCCATATTTCATGTTATCAGCATCTCTGCCCCACGAATGTGTCTCTCCACCCCGGAGTTCTAGTAAATTTTAGTAAGGGGATATCTCCTGCATAGATATATTTAGCATTTCCATGGTAATCAAAAGGGAATTATGAGTTATTGGTGGACTGCTTCCTGCATATGGTGGGCCTATATAGACTCGAAATTTGAATACAAGACATATTTCCAAATAAATATCAGCATCCGTGCCCCAGGAATGTGTCTCCACCCCGGAGTTCTAGTAAATTTCAGTAAAGGGACATCTCTTGCACATATATATACAATTTTGATGGTCATATATAGAAAGGGAATTAGGGGTCCCTGGGGCTTGCTTCCCTCATATGGTGTACGTATTGACTTAAAATTGGTTTAAACCCCCTATTTTCACATCAACAGCATCCCTGCCCCATGAATGTCTCTCCACTCTGGAGCTCTATTGTATTTGATTAAAGGGGCATCCCCTGCACATATACATACAATATCAATGGTCATAACCTAATTGACTTAAAATTGGGTAAACAAGAAACCCCATATTTTCATATAATCACCATCCTTGCCCCATGACATTCTATGACCATCAAAATTGTATATATCTGTGCAAGAGATGTCCCTTTACTGGAATTGAATTTACTAGAACTCCGGGGTGGAGACACATTCCTGGGGCACGGATGCTGATATTCATTTGGAAATATGTCTTGTATTCAAATTTCGAGTCTATATAGGCCCACCATATGCAGGAAGCAGTCCACCAATAACTCATAATTCCCTTTTGATTACCATGGAAATGCTAAATATATCTATGCAGGAGATATCCCCTTACTAAAATTTACTAGAACTCCGGGGTGGAGAGACACATTCGTGGGGCAGAGATGCTGATAACATGAAATATGGGGGGGGGGGGCTACCAATTTTTTATTCAATAAGCAAACCATATGAGAGAATCAAGCCCCCAGGGACCCCTAATTCCATTTTTTGGGGCCAATTTCAAGTAAATAAATACTGGAAAGCGACATAAAGTGCGTCATTAATAACGGGCCGAAAGCGACAAAATGTGCGCCGTTACGGCGCACTTTTTGTCCCTTTCGGCGCTTTCGGTGCGCGCGCCGAAAGCGACAAAATGTGCGATATTGGCGCATCTTTCAGCGCGCGCCGAAACAACGCTAATGGTGCACATTTTGTCGCTTTCGGCGCGTTACTAATGGCGCACTTTTTGTCGCTTTCGGTGCGCAAATTCTCATATATATGGGGCTGATTGAAATGCTACGCTGAGGAGTCGTTTAAGCATACCGATGCTGGTAAATAAGTTAAGAAATTGCCATTAAATAAATAAACAAAGGTTAAACAAACATATTTCTTTCAAAACGGTGCATGGTAAGTGTTTTCTCTTGTTTTGAGCCGAATTGACAGTATAAGCTATCTGCACAGAACAGAAGTTACTCTCCATCGTAGTTCCATAACTCCGTGCTCAATGCTTTGAAGCCACTGACAATCCGATGGTGCGTTATGCATTGGCACAGGGTAAAAAAATCCCGACTTACGACTGGATTTGATATGGCGGAATAGTAATTGTGCCGCGAGTATTTGTTTTATGTGAAGTGTTTTTCGTTATAAATGTATACATGTGTTGCTGTTATAACACCGTGATAATATTGAGTTCAAATGTCTGCTATTCACACTAATCTGTAGAATCTCCTGCGAAAGTTTTACTGAATCCATTTGAGAATCTAATGCTTCCTCCATATTAATGCGACATTGTACGTATAAATGAGAATCAACATATGTTTTCCAAGAGAATTACACGAAATTTCACACATTGCACGTGGTGTATACACGCAACCTTAACCGAACGAGTTCACTTTGTGCCATTGTTGCCACATGGCAACATGTACCTGACTACATGATAGTCGGCGTTTTCTTTAATGTACTTTAGTCACGGTAAAATAGGATGTGGAATTTTAAAAGACCATTATTTGATAATCCTTTGAATCTGTTCTGATGTCACCGGGGTTCCGCAGGACGCTCGCGGTATGGGAAACTGATATCGTTATATTTATTTCGACAAAAGAGGGATTATAGATTAATTACCACATGTACACATCCGTTTGGTTTATTTCATCAAGGTGTGAACTATTGGGATAGCTTCGATATTAAATTTGCTATTTGATATTGAAGTTATATAATGGCTTCATTTACACAGTTTGATTCAACGTGAACATCGATCTTTGTTGGTTATCGGAAATGGCCTAACAATCACACCTGTTTTTGTTGTTGTTTAAATATGGTTCTATGTTTGTTTATATCTAACGACAGTCACTTTTACAAGATGCATATATACACACATAGGTATCTTGAAAATCGTGAAATTCATAAATAAGCTATTTTATCGTGTTACATGGCGTTTAACAACACAGTCCGTTCTCATCGGAAGCCATTTTAGTAATGAATATGTAGCAAGTTTGAGATGGCTTGTGGTGCTTAGTAACAGTAACCATGTAGCCTATTGGTGGGCGGTACACTCTTATAACTAATGTGTAGAAACGATTACACATCAAATGTGTAAACCCAGTTAATACACATAGCAATGTGTAGTTTTACATACAAATACATGGACCAAGGGCGGTTTTACACATAATGTGTATATTTTGTTACACACAATTGTGTAAGAGCGTAGAGCATGCGCATTGTGGTGCCTTCAGTTTCATAGTCTGCTACATGACGGCCATGTAAGTTCAGAATTCCGACATGTGGGTATTAATGATATGTGAGGATTTATTTGTTAAAATTTTCTAAACAATGCTGTGTTAAAGGAAACAAGTATACAGAGATACCAAACTGAGGAACAGCGAACATAAAGGAAAACAAATTATATATATGCATGCATTTCATATTGGATAGTGCTTTCTTCCCATGATTTCTTCTGGTGTGAACAGCACGGCAGTATCGCGTGGATTGAGAAACTATCTGGTTGCTATAAAATCTGCTTCTCTCAGACCTGTACTGGTCCGGGGTTTAAATTGGTACCGTGCTGGCAAGATCCAACACATTAGCAAGGGACGGACACTCCATAAAACTATACTGAATTAATAATACATACATCTAGAGTACTAATCAGTACTATAGTAGATTAAATTTATACGATACTTAAAATAAGGTACAATATAGTTCCTACGTATAACCATAAGGGCATGAGAAGTAGCCATAATGGCATGAAAGATTAAGCAACTTAATCTTCTAACAATAACTAAATTTTCCCGCCAAAACGCACGTGCCTTTTCACTGTTTGATTTTGTCCCGAACAGCGTTGTCTTTCGTGAATGGTTTGCGCTTAATTCGGCGAAGGAATTTAACTGGTGTGAACAATTTGAGTCCTCTTGTCTCTAGATCATTAACGTTCGTATCTAGACACGATTAGGATCGAGCTGTAA
The DNA here is from genome assembly GCA_032622095.1 of Siphonodentalium dalli. Lineage (NCBI taxonomy): Eukaryota > Metazoa > Mollusca > Scaphopoda > Gadilida > Siphonodentaliidae > Siphonodentalium > Siphonodentalium dalli. The sequence continues at coordinate 58,297,169 of CP136063.1, forward strand.
CACATTGTAATTTTTGTTTAAATGTCAACACAAATTTAGTAGGGGCGGGATTTACGTCGGGTTATCGGTAACATTGCTATTTTTGTAGGCCTTATATGTTCGCGTGTATTGAAGATATGATATGTTTTTTTTTCTATAACCCTTTCTAAAATAAATTTATTCTCGCATATCCAGCAATAAAAATATACATGGGAATGGTCGATTAGTCATTTGAAACGATGTTCAGGTAATAAAAGCATAAAACAGGGAGATGAAAAAATAATACAATAAAGTGCAGAAAGATTCCTATTAATAAATGGAAAAAATGTTCACACACTAATAGTCACAATTTAGTTCAACAAATGGCCTATGTAACTTATTAATGAACATGTCCTTTGGGAAATACTCGTCAATGCGTATGCATGTAGTATAAAAACGGTTAAAATGTCATCGGATTTTCCATATGACGGCGATTAAAACTGCGGCTGATTGTCGTTGAATGAACCTATTCAGTTGAAGTCTTTATGCTGTATTTTCGTGAATTCAACATTAAATATGCTGTGTAGTAGAATCTTAGTGCCTATGACTGACCCGGTTCATAAGACAGGGCGAACTTTCGTCGTTTTCCGGAAAATTGAAACATGATTTGTCCGTTTCGGTTGATACTACTTTTTTGTACAACTGTTTACGTCTTGACTGCGCATGACATGTCAGGTATTGTCCGATTTTCATCTCGGAATGTGTAGATTTTAATCAAGTTATTTCTTCCAAGACACACATAGAAACACATGGTTTGTTGCTAAAATCTTTGAGATTACATGCCACTGATGGTAATAATATGCGGCGTTAACGTATTTATAGACGCATATTTCTATATTATCCACACGTAATTTTCTAGTTTCGTGTGACATTGCACAAGCTGTAGCTATTTCATACTGTCAATGTAATTAGACAGTATGTATTCAGACCAGCCGAACGCGGTCTCGTATTTGAGGTAAAGTGTACTCTGTATTATTGGACATGCCCAATGTGTTATTTTTTGTCTATGTTTGTGAAAACCACACAATTTGAAAGAGGGTTTAATACTCTATTCATATCAGGATTTGTTTTTGGAATATCTTTCACGATGCACCAAGAGGTACATGTACATGTATGTTAATATCTTAAATATTGAATATCATCAGGCGGCACCTCGAAACAGTGCGCGGAACTACGCAGAACTGCGCGGTACAAATACAACGGTTATTATGCACGCTGTGGCAGGTGGGGTTGAATTCAAACATTTATATTAGTGAAATATAGTAGTAATTTGTAATATTTTTTTACGTTTTAGTAGATAGTGTGTGGTAGAATCTTCCGCGCACTGTTTCGAAAAAACAGTTGATTGATTGATTGATTGAAGACCAGCGGCAGTACAAAGACTGATACCATGGTCAGGTGTTAATTAACTACGTCTTATTTCGCACTCGCGCGTATACTACTATAGAGATTCTTGTTTCGACTGGGCGCTGGGGGTTTTCTTTATAGAAATTGGAATTTTTGGGACGGATTTAAAAGTCGAACTACGACCCGGAGGCCGAGTCCGGTAAAAGGTGTATTTGGGAATTTCAATTTCGTTTATTGTCTTTCACATTATTATGTCAATAATGTTTGATTTTTTGTTTGTGACAAGCGTTGTCAATTGCAAATAAAAGAAATGAAAAAGATAATTTGTTGAACAAGTTCCTAACTCACAAATTTAGCCTGTACAGGCTTGAATTATAACATTTTCGATCATAATCCATGATTGGGGGAGGGGCTGATTCTCGAAAGCTTCGAATAACTAAGGGATTTAGTTGAATATATCAGCCGGGATTATCTGGGAAAGAATGCACAATATGTTTTATTTAAATATTCCGTAGTTATAAATATTATGGTACATATACATGTATAACATAAGAGAGGAAAAGTGACGCAGTTGGCAACTAGATGGGAACAGGTCATTTTGGCGTCATTCGGCAAAAAAACATGGCCGCCAGCGGGCATCTTGGATTTCAAAATTCAATCCATTAGCACGGGCTACGGGCCGGAGTTTGTGTCCGAGCATCATGAATTTGATCGTGGATGTTAATATTGACGTGCAGATGGGAATGAGTAATTTTGGGGTCATTCGGCCATAAAACATGGCCACCAGCAGCCATCTTGGATTTTACTCTTTCCATGACTAAATCCTTTGGCACAGGCTACAAGTCGTAGCTTTGGTCCGATCATATGAAATTTGTCATGGCTGTTAGCATTGACATGTAGATGGGAACGAGTCATTTTGGGGTATAAAACATGTCCGCTTGCAGTCATCTTGGATTTCACTCTTGCATGACGAAATTCTTTGGCACACCCTACAGTCCACTTCCCTCAGCCGATCATCACCAAACTTCATATTGATCTTGATATTGATCTACTAGATGGCAGCTATCAATTGTTTTGAATTTCATTTGAAAACATAGCCGCCAGCAACCATCTTTCCACATTTCCAATCGCTCCATTGACTAACACATGAAATTATTCCCTTTTCAAGTTGAGCTACAGTGTCATTGACACATTCATTTAACTTTTTGGGGCTCTGGCCTGTCACATTTGCATTTTAGGGCATCATTTTTGGTGAAGCCCTCTTTATTTAAAGGTATTTCCATTTTTCTGACAGAAAATAAATGAATTTTTGAGATTTTCACACAAAGTTTAGATTTTTTGTGAATTTAGTCATTTTTGGCATCATTTTTCGAATAAAAATGTAGAATCCTGCTATTTTGTGTTAAATTGCAACGAATCTGAGCTACTTTTCAGAGTAACTGCCATCTGAGATAAAATTTTTGGCTTGTAACAAACATTCAAGAGCCAATATTGATTCACATTTGGAGAAATTTCCTTTGCTGGCACTTAGACATTTTGCCATGTGTGTTGGGTCATAAAACATTATGATATTTTTCTGACATTAGTAGAGCAGCCTCTTGCACAAATTTGTTGGTCATTTTGTTTATTTGGTCATGCACTCTTGCAGTCATGCCAGGCGTAATTTTTGACGGGAGGGAGAGATAGCGTGAAATGACCCAAAGCCGTAATATTTATTTGCCCTCAACTAGGGTATGGGATCAAAGGTTCCCGTCCTATACTGAGGCCTTCACTGGCCCGAAAAAACAAAACACTTGGGTTCCTAATGGTAATATATTGTTTTTCAACGGAGAAGGAAATTGGTTGGAATTTCAGGAATGTATTCTAAATCAGTTATATAAATACAATTTCCGGACGCAAGATGAAGAAGTATGTTATTTGGTACACTGTTTATATGGTATAATGGATGGGCCAAATATTGTTTTGTTGAAATATTGGACAGTGAGCCCTCAATAGAGGTAGATGATTCGTTGGTTGAGTTACAGTGGGAATTTTTACAAAGGGAAGCATCCCGAATTAACTTCAAATGCACCAATATGGATTGTGGCCCAAATAATTACCTTTTTATAATTGGATCAGTCATACAGTTGCAATGAGAATTACTTGAATGTCAGTCATGAGTTTGATTATAGTAACCTAAATACAAGCTGGGACATTGACTATGATTTTGCCCACAGTGTAATAATTATTCCACTGCCATCTGTGAAAATGCGGGCTGGAACAAACTTCAACTGACCAAGAGTATTTTGAATTTTTAACAATGAGACTTCTGTATCTGATCACAGGCTCATTTGCATAAAAACATGGCCGCTGGCAGCCATCTTGGATGTCAAAATTGCATCCTTTAGCATGGGCTAGAATAAGCAGTGTTTATCTGATCATCATTAAATTTGTCATGGAGGTTTAAATTGACATGTAGATGGGAACGAGTCATTTTGGTGTGAATCCTCCAAGAAACATGGCCGCCATCGGCCATCTTCGATTTCAGTGATAATACTAGATAAATCTGAATCAATAATACAGCCTAGATCCTGTGTCGATGCGCCTATCACGAAATTTTTCACCGATCATGACATTGATATATAGACGACACCGAGTCATTTTGGGCTAATTTGCATGAAAAACATGGCCGCCAACAGCCATCTTTGATTTCAAAATTGCATCATTTAGCACGGGCAAGAGGTCGCAGTGTTGGTCCGATCATAACTCAATTTGTCACGGAGGTTGACATTGACATGTAGATGGGAACGAGTCATTTTGGTGTGAATTCTCAAAGAAACATGGCCGCCGTCTGATTTCAGCGACAACACTGCATATATAATTAAATCAATAACACTGCCTAGAATCTAGGCCTATGTCGATGCACCGATCATCGTGAAATTGTTCATTGGTATCAAAGTGAGAACGAATCATTGTTAGAGACTAACATTGGTGCGATCGTCGTGAAATTAGTCATAGAAACATGACCGCCGTCGGATTTCAGCCACTCGTTTCATCGACCACGAAAGTTACGCCGATGGGGTCATTGTCACAAGGCTCCGGTCACATTCGTAGCCAGCTTATTTCACCGGCGATCACATTCGTAGTCAGCTTTTCTAATTCGTGATTTATATTGCCCTAAATATGACGTCATCACGTTCGTGACTAAAATGTCGACGTCATGCTCCAAAACTGACTTCGTTTATCAACTTTTATTGGAATATAATTCGAGCATTCCAACGACATTGATCCGAAACATCATGTTATTAGATGAACTAATATCAAAACTAAATTCAAGTTGTTCATCCCTCAACTCAGAAAAATTAGATTAACCTGACCGTGTTCATTGAGGCTCGCCTGAATATGAAAAGCTGGCTACAAATGTTATCGCCATAGAAAAGCTGGCTACATTTGTGATCGATTAATAAACCTGGCTACGAATGTGATCGGATCGCGGAGCCTTATGACAACGACCCCATCAGCGAAAGTTACATTAAGTAATGTTTTTAATATTTTTTTGGTATTTTTTATTTTGAGAAAAACAATGCCGATGGTGGATAGCTGTCTTGAATTTAACAATTGAATTTCCACTTGATGAGCACAGGCTATATATTCCCCTAGCACATGTTCCATCCTACATCCCGAATACCCCAGGGGGAAATAGTAACAACACCATGCATATAGGTTAGCGCGTTGCGTTGCCGCGCGGAATACATTTAATCCATATACAACACATTCCATCCAAATTCTACACATTTCATTCCAATCACATACTAATTCAGTATATCCAACTCACATATCTGTATCTGCACAGATGTCGGAACATTACTTGTATATTTCCGAATTGTATTCACCAATTCTATATTGTCTGTATCTGCACAGACCCCGGAACATAACTGAATATTCCCAGAACATAACTGAATGTTCTATAATTACTACCAAGTTATGTAATGCTCTGCAATACACATTCAGATCACTGAACATTATTGAAAAATAATAAATACATATTCATCCAAAAGTTAGATTTATGTATATAATAACATGTCTCATAAGTATGAATATGTCATATCCTTTCACCATATCCACATCAAATATAATGTTACTATGGTACGAGGCCGGCCAGGAAAAACCATAGATAAAAACCCGTAGGATAAAACACCTATGGAAACCTGTGACACCGAACCGATTGCCCTTCTCTCTCATACTGATACGCCAGATCACTAACGTACCTCAGTGTCGGCTTATCACTGGTAGCACTATTTCCAACAACCAAGTATGCTTTCCAATTAATCTGAATATGCTTCAGTTGATCAACTATAAAAGTAACATATATAAGTATATGCATCAATTAATCCAGATCAATTCCTCTTATAACTAGAAAACATGATTTCAAATTGACATTACAAAAATGTTTTAAAAAAATTAGGATTCCGCACAGTTCGGCGGCTTCAACGCAGATGACCAGATTGCCCATATCGCTCCGATTCAACAAATAGCGCCCCCTTTCGGTATTCCGTCGATCACCGCTAGGGGAAAGTACTTTAACTCTAATTCCCGTTGGTCAACAGAGTTAAAGAATATTTCCCCTAGCACATGTTCCATCCTACATCCCGAATACCCCAGGGGAAATAGTAACAACACCATGCATATAGGTTAGCGCGTTGCGTTGCCGCGCGGAATACAGATTGACAAAGAAAGACAGCGTAAAGTAATTAAATTCCCAAATTTAAAGAAACTGACGGTCTTGAATTTAAAGTATCTTTAACATAACCATCTTTGGCACATTCAAATCGCCAACGACCGTGACGCTTAAACATGCGATCAGGTATTCCAGAATTTGCACAAGCAGTAGCACCGCCCGCTCTAAGACTATGAAGTCAAAAATTTGATATATCGGGTACTATAGGTCGGAAGCTTTCAATACAGAGTTCTCTTAACCGGGAATAAGAAAGCGGTTTGTCTTCCGGTCGAAGAACGTAATCATGCTTACACACTTTAGTCAAACCGAAATTTTGAAGAATCCGACTCGATTCTGCCCAAGAAAAAATACAGTTCTACATTTTTAACTGGACATAAAACTGTGCCAGTTCTAGCGATGACAGACCAGTTCCCATCTCGATAAACATCGGTTTTACTGGTTTCCAGAAAAATCGCCATATGCGTGTCATAAAGTACAACATCGCTACGGCGAATCTTAAGGGTCAGATGCACGTTTGCCCAAAATATGGCTGAAATCATTGAAAACATCACTGTTGTATGAGCCAAAAACAACAATGGAAAAATGAAAAATGCATAGCAACCAGATTTCATATTGCTCAGCTTTATACATAGAATGTGTTGGTGAATTGTTATAGTATGCTGGACATGCGGTTTCCTTTAAAAAGCACTTTGGTTTGACAAATGTGGGAAATATTTGGGGAAAATAGCATGTCTTTAGGTACCGAGAACTTTTAAATAACTAACAATATTGGACCAAAGAATGGACCATGGTGTGCTATGGTATCTGGTTTACATGAGAGGAGCCATATTTTGTTCATAAAATGAGCTACTTCGCCATCAGAGATGGATTCCAAGATGACGACAATCTGCTCTATCAATGGCCGGATTGGCCGCCATTGGAAAACGTAAGTCAAAATTTATTCTGTTCGTTTGCGGACTAAAAAGGCAAATATCACAATATTCGTACCCGATCAGCACCCGATCTCCAAGGGGTTATCTGTATAACTATCAGGAGAAGTCATATTGACATTACTGACTTCCAATTTAGCTACTTTTATTGAAAAAAAAGAAGAAAACATTTGATGGAAATTTAAAGGTAAAATATTAAATTTCGCCATCTATCGAAAATAAGCTTGATATCATTGCGACAATATTAAAAAGATATACTTCACCTCTTAAAAGTAACAAAATTGCACATAGTTAGTATTTTTTATGTTTAGTTACATCAGTTTTCCCACATAATACGAAAATATACGTTTTCTGTGTATAAGACGGGGAACTATATATTGCGGCATACTAAAGTGAGTTATGAAACCATTTCCGGTAATTTGGCTTATTCTCAAACCGAAAGTTGATTTTCTCTTCAAATTTGTGAAATTACGCATTGCATAATGTCCGATCGCTTTCAATGACGACCCATATTTAAGGAAGAGTAATTGGGAACGTGTCGGTACTGGTGGTACCAACGATCGCATGAATGATTTTATAATTTGGCGTAAGTTTGAAATATTTTCGACGACTTGAAATATTGTTTACAAAATGGCTGACCGACATCAATTTCAAACGCTCTTATATTTTTAACAAAAAAACGTACAGCACACAAAGTTTGAAACGCTAGTCATATATATGTTATATTTATTATAATAATCATGGTTGACATGTATTTTTTCTTGGGCTATTTCTCATAAAAAAATTAATCATGTTGCCAAGTTCTGGTCACATGCTATTTTGTATAGCTGACCAGTGGACACACCACAATTAGATTTTTTTTTTTTTTACAATTTGGAGGCCCAACGTCGAGAAATGTTGTCCTATTTTGGTTGTAATCAATTATAAGAGTTGATTTTATAATACTATCAAGTGCCTAATAATCATGTCGTTACTTTAGTAATCGATGGGGTTCAGGCTGAAGTGAAAGTTAATTAATAATTATAATATTAATAGTGTCAGTTCACATGGCAATTTCACTCTGTCTCAATGCAAAATAATACAAGTGATCATTGAGAATTTTCTCCAAATTAATAATCATGTTGACACTATATACCAGGCACCCGAATGACCTGATAGTAATTCAACTATACAAGTTGAATATGTATATGTATTACGGTTTCATGGATCTTCAAATAAAAACAAGGGAAATGATCCAATAACAAATACCATATATATGACTTACTAGATCATGCCATGAATCGCTACGTATGGGCATAGCCAGATTAGAGATTCATGGCATGATCTATTAGTAACACCACACAAATGATGCATGCTTGCATGAATAAAATTTTATCCCAAGCCTGTTCATTTATTATAATAATATTATTACACTTCAATGTCACATTGTGGCTGCATTTTCAAGGGTCTCATAACTTGTGCATATATGGGAAGAAAATTGGTTCGATATCATCATATTTAACTATTTATATTTAGTTAAATGTAGGATGTGCCAAACCTGGTTATCATGTTACAGGTACAGGTACTCAGCTTGTGTACATGATCAGCATGTTAGGAACATGTAATGAAAGAGCTACAATTCATTGTCTGGTATATATAATGCTGGAGTATTATGTACCCCCCTCCCCTACAAAACAAATTTGGTCCATTTGACAGTTGGAAATAAATGTATTAAATCTCACGAAATATTAATAATAATAATTTATGTAGAAATTGTTCTTATAAATTTTAATTTTGCAGCCAGTAATTAGTGGGGGATTTGAAACTTTGAGATAACAAATTAGAAAATTATAACCCGATGTAGAGGGGTGCAAATTATGTTTTGCAAACTTGGGACTGGGAGGGCGTTAACCTGGTCTGGGTCAAGGGCCGGTGCTTTTGGAAATTTCAGACAGTGGACACCCCACCCTCAACAGAGATCATCTAGCTGTATGTACGTGTTACATGGTACCAATTAATTACATCTGTGCATTAATATGTTAATAATTAATATGCAGCAATCTTATTTTCCACAACATCTGGAATATATATTACGGTATAACATTGTGCAACTTGACCCTCAAGCAATATTTTAACCCACTCTTTGTTATCTTTATATTTTTCATAAAATATAACTTTTGGGTTTGTTAACCTGCAAAATGTTTTGTCTTTATTACAGTTGCCCGAACACTAAAACATTGGATTGCCATGGGGCTGTTCTGTATCCGATAGGAGAAGAGCAATGAGAGGTTGGGGGTTGTCCTGTACCTGGTAGAAGAAGGGTAATGAGAGGTTAATTCCTAATTACCTGTAACTTTCAACATTTACAGGTAAGTTGAGATAGATAATTTCAATTCATTAAAGGCGGCTACCACAATTAGCTGGAAACAAATGTTTTTAATATCCCATCATGTGTTAATAGCATTAAATAACAGTTGGGATTGTGTGCCCCCTCTGTACCTGTAGTATATCGCACCAGAGTTAATTAACCACATGAGTTGTCATGTGAACTGGGGTCTTTGTTAAGTTCAATCTAAAATACATGTGTATTATCAAAATATTTTATGTTTTATTTTATCCTGTCGCTGCCATCCCATAGCAAAGACACATTCAGGATCTCTGACATGTTATATGAATTTTATAATAATGAAATTGAGTTGAGCTTAGTTATATGTTAGTTTGTATCCAAATATTTCAATTAGTACCAGTTTTTGGCAATTCAGATCAACATGAAACTATCAAGTAATTAAATGAAACCTCCAACAGTTGCTGGAACCCATTTGAGGTGTTCGTTAAATCTAATGTGTAGTCTCTCCCCATAAAACATTTTACAAGGCATTGAGATTGACCATTCAACGCTTCATCTACATGTACAATTGTACATACGTTTTAAATGAAAATAGTTTGTGTTATTTCAATTGTGTAATATGGGGTGTCTAATACGAATTTACCCCGAGAGAGCTTTTTTTATTTTGTAAACGTGGTGTCGGTGGCAACACCACAGAAAACTAATGCTGTTATACATTGCTGGTGCGAAATTGAAAGTTAAGAAAATAAAAATTTGTCTGTCTCTTATAGGTGATTGAAATAACTTGGAATCAAAGAAAAGGAATCCTTACCATTTGTAATCATTGACAATGCCAACTAACTGTGAGGTTGCCTTGCTGATAACAATGAGCAGGTATGTAATTTAATTTAGCGTCAATACTGCACAACAGTTATGTGCGATTTTTGGGATAACCCATTACCCGTGGTCCATAATATGACAAATACATTACCTTACAGAAAGTGACACCTTTGAGGTCAATATAAACTGTATTTCAACAGACTTATTACCAATATTCAATGGCATACTAGTAGTGAGATTGCTTACTTTGATATAGTGGGAATACTTTGCATCATTGGGATACCTCAGTCCTGGTATAAAATGTCACAGAATATCAGAAGCAAAATGTATGATTTATTCATGTGCATTTATTTGGTCAGTTCAGTTAAGCAATCTATCATATACTGAGAGATATTATGCATTGAAAAGCTGAATGAGAGTACTCTTTTGAGAGTTCAGAATTGTTTTTTGTTTTAAATTGAAAATTAAATAATAACTAATAATTAATTATTAAATTATTTAGTAATTAATAATTATACATTGATATTTATATCATTGTATTATTGTATTATGATTATTTCCATTTCATATCCAAATATACTGACTGTTGGATTTTTTTTACAAGGTCAATTGGATTTGTTATTTGTCCATCCTGTCCTCCATACATTTCTAAATAGTCCCAATTGCAAATGTCTGGCTTATTATTGCATTTTTCAGAATAGGGTACTCATAATTTGACTTCATTTATAAGAATGGTGTTCCTTTTTCTGCAGAAAGACGGCTCCTCTCATGGAAAACAGATATGATGCTACATCTGTCACCACAGTTTAATGAAGAAAGTGGAAGTAAATAAAAGTTCTCGGTACCTAAAGGAAACTTATTATAAAATGTTACAAATCTCTCTTGATTACTCTTATGATGTTCATATTTCAAAACATTTAATACATGGTATGTATTCCTGAATATGTGTTCTACATCTCTGTGAAGTTCCATTGCGTTTTTTTTTGGGCAAACGTGCGTCTCCCCCTTAAGAAGTTCAGCACTACGAAAAAATCCAGCATAACATAACAAAAATGCACTGATCGATCTTTGTCTATACAAATTGCCATCTTCGAATAGAGAATTATACATTTTTGTTAACATTTCTGGATCTATAGGCTCCTTCTTAACAACTGGTCGAGCTAATTTCCGTTTTCCCGCTTCCAAAATGTTTTTACACAAAACAGAGTCAGTAGGAGAAGCCTTACTAGCAAGTGAGTGAGCCCACTTTGCAGAGTAAAACGCACTCAGCAGAGGACTATCCGAATTACTGTTCTGAACGAAACTGGTGAGATAAATACCAAACGTCAAAGGTTGGGCAGGTAAAATGTCAACGCCATGTTGCAGAGCCCACCGTTGCCAGCGAAGAAAACCATACTGACATTTCCTAGTAGTCTAATCGGCTCTCATTGAAACCAGCAATTCTGGAATAGCTGATACGCATGTCTTCAGACAGTCAGGTAACGTTGAGATATCATCATCGTATGCCTGCAAAAATACATTTGTAAACACAAATTATTCACCCTGCACTTTTAATACAGCAACACGAAAATCTATTTTCAATGCCAACATACAGAAATTTAAATTCACATTTCCAAACATACTGCATTGTGAACCATTGCTTTGATAAAATGACATATTATTTGGTAAAATCATTGAATCACAAAGTTATTGAAATGTGTGCCATCTGAACACAACACAGGCCAGAAAACAGCATATTTCCAAAAAGGAACAATAAGCACACCATATGCATTGCACTGAGCCATATAGCGAACGACTCGTGGAATAAGACATATAGGCGGTACAAACCAACCATTATGTCCACCCCAATCTACAGTAAATGCATCCATGCCAGATGACTGAGGATCCCAACATTTTGAATAGAATTTTTGCAATTTACAAGTTTTATTACTAGCAAACCAATCCACTCCAAATGTACCCCATATATTTTGCACATATTCAAACAAAGTGTTGGAGATACCCCAGTCATCTGCATCATACACCCGACTTAAATAATCAGCTTTTTCATTTTCAGTACGAGGTATCCATTCAACAAAAAGTGATATATTATTCTGAGTACAATAGTTATGAATTGAAATTGCAATATCTTGCAAATGTTGTTTCATGCTACCTTTAGCTACAATAGATACGACACTAGAGTTATCTGTAAACCACTTTACCCTGCTATCTTTCAATTCTTTTAATGATTTTAGAACCCTTTCGACTGCGGTTAACTCACGCCATGCAGAACTTTTCACCATTTCAAAACCAAGCCATCTACCAATAACTACGCGATCACCGTGATGAATCTCAAACCCACCAAACCCGGAATCGCTAGCATCAGTATAAACTATCTTCTCACATCCGGCTTTTAAATTAAGAAACCGAATATTCAAGATTTTCATAAGCTTTTCCCAATAGTCCAATTGTGCTAAACTACCTTCTGAAATAAAAATGTTTTCATTCCAAGAAACTGCTTTAGCCACATCTATCGAAATACTACGCGTCATTAACTGTGTAGTATGACATAGAACGAGACTCATTGAAATGATTTGACCTACAAATCGAGCAACGAGTCGCACATGGACCGCACCCAGTAGCGACCAATCACGGCAAATATGTTGTTTTGTCTGGATGGCCTGAGTCAACCTGTCGTCCGGGATCTGCAGACAATAATTGACGGTGTTTATTGAATAACCAAGCCAAGTCATAATCTGTACCGGTGTCCATATAAATTTGTCGTCATTCAATACAAATCCACCGTCAACCAAATCTGCACGCACTGCCTGTGATAAAGCCAATGCCGACTCGTAATAATTACTAATCCCAAACCCGTCATCCAAATACATTACAATTGAATGACCTTCACCTCGCCACTTTGTAATAAGTGGCCGAGTAACCTTAATAAGCAAATAAGGAGCCGATGTCAAACCAAATGCAACGACATCAAATTTGAAATACAGACTACGCCCATCTGCAAAGGTCCATGAGAATCCAAAACATTCTGTATGATTTTCACATAAAGACAAATGATGGTATGCAGAATGAAGATTTAATTTAAACATCCAGGAGTCTTTTTGTAAATAAGACAAAGCCACTTTCATTTCCTCAAACTTGACTGACCGTTTCTGAACTGAAACGTTAACATGTCGAAGGTCCAAAATCAATCGTTTTTTACCCGAATTTTGAACTGAAACAGTTAACGGATTAACTACTTTCGGCGGATGTTCACATTTTGTGACCAGCCCTTCTCTCAATAAATTTGAAATTGCTTCTGCATGATACAAATTTTCCATGCCTCATTGCAGTTTTATTATTGCGCATGAAAATTGACTCTGGTTTAAAATTAAATGGTATCCATTCTTGATCACATCTAATACAAATTCAGATGCACCAACGTTTTCCCAAAATTGTACATGCATTTTCAACCTGTTTTTAACAGAAAACAATTTTTGATCATCCTCAAATTCAAATGCATCAGACATTTCATAAAAACCATCAATGTGATTTTCAACAAGATTATACTTATCTTCTATAACTGTCCTATCTACTTTCTGCTCCCGTAACTTATGTACTCGCTCTGTTCCGGATGACTGGACATCTGCTGATAAAGTGAGAGAATTCCCCGCACCCATAGCAGGCACCTTTGCCACGAAAAGGCTGTTTGTCGGAGAATCCTCTTGAACCTTGAAAACCATCAACACGATCAGCAGCGCGCACATACCCTTGCGACACTTTAGGCACTTCCAACACAGGCTTAACACGACGTTTGCTCGGCTGCTTATTTTTTCTCTCCCGAACCACACTTTTCTCTGCCTTATCAATCTTGGCCTCATCCTCTGAACCATCCGCAACAGGATTGGAAGAATAATGCTTAACCGTCTCCCTTCCATAAGGAGATGAATCTGCAATTTTAACCAGCTTATTTCGATGCTTGATTGATTCATCACACTCATCCACAACAGAACAAGCACTCTCCAAATCATCGGCTTCAATAGCCCGCTTAGCGCGTGCCAGGTTATCGCGTACGGACGAATTGAATTTATATTGAATTTTGTGCCCCGGCCGCTTCCAGTTGAATTCGGCATCAGATCGAATTTTCCGCAATTCTGACGAAACGGCAACTGCAGTGAAGGCAAAATCTGACTTGAGCTCTGCAATTTTATCTTGGACCAGGTGTTCCAATGCCGCTTTTTGGTTAGTAACCGCTGCTAAAACATCTTTCAAAGTCGGTTCTGAAACCTGTTGTTCATGCATTTTCAAAATGGCGGCCACAGTAAACATTTAGGCTTCCGCACAGTTCGGCGGCTTCAACGCAGTTGACCAGATTACCCATATCGCTCCGCTTCAACAAATAGCGCCCCCTTTCGGTATTCCGTCGATCACCGCTAGGGGAAAGTACTTTAACTCTAATTCCCGTTGGTCAACCGAGTTAAAGAATATATCATATACATAAAGCCATTCGTTGAGAGTTTTGGTGCTGATTCGTTACGACACACGAGTCACGTATACTATTTATAGATCCTGGTACCGGTACAATTGACAATACTTATAGTTGCTTATTAAATAAAATTTATGTTAGCGAGTTTATCACTAACTCAAATTTATAAACTAGTTATTCGGTAAACCAGTTTGCATTACAACTTGCAAACGCACAAATAAAATGTATACCGTAAAGAATACGCAGTATAATTTTGTGCTCTTACATTAAAGAATCTTATTACATTTTGTTACTGTATTTGGCATATTAATGGCGAGTTTTTGTACCCTACATTGACAATTTTGAATTTCGCGAAACTAAACACTCGTTCTATATATGCATGGCCAATATCGTTATCAAACTCAAGAAAATGTCTTCTCTCATCAACTAAGACATATATTTGTTCGTCAGAACTAGTAAAAAACAGCATTTTATGCGGAAATAATTCAGATATTCTGGCAACGAATCTGCACCAAAACGCACAAAGGAATCGCTTCATGCTTCATGAGAGGAGATTTGGTCCCCTTATGACCAATCATTGCAACCAGTAGCATAACAAAGTCAAGTAGTACATAGGCCTACCGGTACATAACGAATATAAAACAAGAAGAAAAAAACAATACCACGTGGTCGTGCCATAAATAGAAATAAATTATATGTAAAATATTTGTACTAATTACCATTCAGATAAATGAAGAATATCTTCTTGGGTAGTCGTCATTTTCATGAGATGATAACAGCAGACACAGAAAAATACAGAAATTTTCAGGAAAATGCAAAAAACATCAGTATTAGATCTTCAAAAACGCGCATAGTATGACGCAAACATAAACTGATTTAAGTTTTCTTGCGCCTAAGTTCGAAAACCGCACGCACTTTCAAATATTTTTGAATTTCGCGCGCTTTAAATTTAGGTTTCGATGTTATTTCGTTCCGACTTTGTTATTCCGGAAAAATGGTTTTGTGCCGTTCGTCATTCCGATTCTAAAACAGGTGATGGCGATGTCGCAAATTTGTGTTCGTTGGTGAATTTACAATACATTACCGAAATAAAGTGAGGTTTTCGAAGAACTGGACAAATATACCTATGGAATGTTGTAGATTGGCATCTAAGGTGTAAGAGGTACCAACAGCTTTTAGTGAAAATATATTTTTTGTAGGAATACAGTTGAGTTCAAAATGGGTGGCAACAATTTTTTGTTTCGTTTCTTCCGTGACCTATGGTCCCGGGTGGTAGTTACGCCAATAAAAGAGGGGTTTTGACCAAATTCCAAGCTCCTGTGATCTGACTCAGTATTAAAATCACAGCAGTTTGAGAGTTCCGTGTACGCATATTCTGAGGTAGCGTCAAATAAATCTGTGAGGCCAAAACATAGGGCTCATATAGAAGGTCGGTATACTATCGGTTACCAGTACTTACCACACGCCTTCTTGTGATCCTGGTGACTCTATGTGCGATTATAGGTCTACCCAGTGGAACAAATCGACGGAACTAGCAGATCCCAGATTTTATAAGCTGGCACAGTGTTAAAGAAGTAAAACTAATTGCAATGTTAGTGATAATAAAATTGTTGATATACAGACTCCAACGGCAAAGGGCTCTTCTTTTGGGTTCTTGCCTCATGAATCATTGTGCAATGGTGCTTTTTAATTAAGGGCTCAGTACAATCAGCCTGTGTTTACTTCCGAATCACATTCTGTTTATACTTTTCCCAATATTCAACTGACAAAGCTTGATACAGTTAACATCAGCTCACAAGACAGTTAATTTGGCTCTTGCCAAGTGAACACAGTGGAAAACAAGCAAGTATCTATTTTTTATGAACACCATTTGAACACAAGGGAATCGTCACAGTCATACAATGATTGTGTGCGTGTTCTCGTTAACCCAGTGTCAGAGACGTGGGGACAGGGGTTTTGGGGGTGTCTCACCCCCAACTTTGGTCAAAATTTCCAACAGTTGGAAATTGCATACCTGCCAAAACAGTAGTTGGAAATTTCACACCAACAATCGGTTGAAAATGTTTTTGTGGTTTAATTTTCAAACAATTTATTGGGGGGAAATTAATTGTTTTTGGACCAATATTTGCATATTTTCCTATTTTTGTAAATTTTTTGGACTGAAATGGTCATCAGTTGGAAATTTCCAACACTTGGAAAGCTCGTGTCCTGGTCCCCCCCCCCCCCCGTGGCCAGTCAAAAACAGCTACCGGTAGTTACTCTCGTGTCTGGAATAAAATTGCAATCTGTAATATAAGTGCAGGGTGGAAAAACTGACCAGAATTAATATAAGTGTAGACCGAGTATAAGTGCAGGGTGGATATTTTCATCGAAATACAGTCTTGCACTTTACCAGTTGCGTTGAATGACTGGGTACCTGACCAAATAGAGTGGGATGCCCGGGATGGATACTAGTACATACTAGTCCTAGTATGCTTTTGAAAACAGAGGTTCTGTTTCAAGGTGGTACTAGTAGTTTAGTACTGCTGTGGCATTACTGCTTCTTATATACCAGTAATTAAATTCCCACCAACTTGTGACTCCCGGTCCACAATAATACTATAGTATATTGACACTTACGGGATTTTATAAACAGCATTCGATCAAGATTTGTTGGGGCGGGGGGGGGGGGGGGGGAACAAAATTAGCCCGTCAAGACCTGACTTCCAAAATTACTACTAGTAGTACAATACACAAAGTTAAATAATCGTGCAAATGCAATTGTCATATCACATTCTGAAAACAATACCCCAGTATCTAAAAGCAGAAATAAATTAAAACATATTACACTAGGTACATATTTATCAAACTCTCAGTCTTGCCAATAACACTAATATTGATCAAATGACATTCAGTGATTCTAATCCCTCTGGTACATCCACCAATGCACACATCACTGCATTGGATAGCAATACCGATTCTTTCCAACAAAATAAGTTTCTCTCGCAAAGCGACAAGTACATGTACATCAAACGATCCAAACAGTGGGCTGACTGTGGTGAGCCCAATTCAAGTGCTGTGACCAACAGCTTGCACTTACACCACATTGACACTCCTCATATGAAGAGATTGAAAATGTTGACCATGGGTTTCTAGCAGTGTTGTCACATGAGAATAACCTAATAGTTGTGAATCATAACAAGTCCAGCAACTGTAGGTTTCATGGCGACAGACACCTGTCAGGTACACTGTTCCTGTTAGATGGTAAAGACACTCTGACAGGTGGCATTCACTTCAGAATTAATGTAGGCCACAAATATCAAACATCGCATTTTTCGGGCTAGCATCACCAAATTAACCTTCTGTTGACCTCTATCTGCTTACACCTAAGCAGAATGAGGTTCCCAGAGGGTGAATTTGGTGATTCTAGCCCGGTATGCGGTGTAGCATCACCAAACTCACCCTCTGGGGACCTCATTCTGCAAATGACAGACACACTATTTCAAGGATTGATCGGGCAGATTATGATGGCTGTTATTCAACATAACAACACTGGATAATACAGGATAGTACGGATGGAACTCTCATCTCTTATTGGTACTGGTATGGCAGACACATGAACTAGGTTGAAGGGCATGTACATTTTGCCCTGTTACATTTGATCTCATAGTCGACTGAATTTTTTAGAAATCATATTGCAAATTGATTCAGTACAATGTTTGCATTTGACGGGTGATGGTGATTGTGCTGAAACCCAATAGTATTATACAAGGACTAGTTTTAAGAGTAGAGGGAGGAGGGTGAGAGGTCTAAATATTAATAGTTCATGGAAATTTGGATGGGGACTCGGTCCCCGGGAATCAGATCCCTAGTTGTCAGGTTCTAAAATTAGAGGGAGTAGCGAACATGTGTACATGTAGGTGGTACTTGTACTGTTTTCTGCAAATGCATGTGTAGGATCTGCTGTGTTGGGGGGGAGTCTGTTCCCATTTGCTAGGTTTAGGGCAGGAGATACCAGATATCACCCACCACATTGGGGGTGTCACTTTGGAAAAAGCTCCCAGATTCTGGTTAGTAGGCTGCAGTTCCACAAGGGTCCCTGACCTGTGATTTGTTGGCATTTATACTGGGCCTATCGAAAATTAGGATGTTGGTGTGATATACCGGTATCTCCACTGCTGAACAGTGGATGGTGGATATATCGCCCGCTTTGACCTATGACATCAATATGGAGACCCTAATTTAAATATGTATGTATTCTTCATTTTAAGAGATGGGAACTTGGTCCTCAGTTCGCATTAATATGACAATATTTTATTAGGCATTGCTCAGAACTAATAAACAAATATTAGAGTGGGCTGACTAAGCTAAAAGCCCAACCAGCAATTGCTTCATGGACTAATTCCAACTTTAGCAAGAATCTTGTCCCTTGCATATACCGGTAGGACAGGTGGTCCTAGTGTAAGCTGGCTGTTTGATCAACATTTGCATGTAGATTATGGACCATGAGCGGGTATAGTTCTGTGTGTGGGTTCTGAATTTCACTCTGGCAGAGAAGGCTCATTTGGGAGG
Organism: Siphonodentalium dalli; assembly: GCA_032622095.1. Classification (NCBI taxonomy): domain Eukaryota; kingdom Metazoa; phylum Mollusca; class Scaphopoda; order Gadilida; family Siphonodentaliidae; genus Siphonodentalium; species Siphonodentalium dalli. The sequence continues at coordinate 58,316,335 of CP136063.1, forward strand.
GGCTAGAGTTATTCTAACCAAGATGTCCATTACACTCAAAGGTTGACAGAGAGACAACCCCATGGAATAAGGTTCCATGTGATGTTTAAATATGTATATGCATGGGGCCTGCATAACATTTGCATGGTGTGGAAAGTGGGCTATGGCCCAGAGTTTGACTATTTGCCCTCCCAGGTATATTTTTTTTGACATGTATTACTGCATACATGTACCATACCTGCTAATTTATATTCATATGTTTAGTTTATAGTTTATACATGTTTATCATACATTTTGGGGATGAGCATACCAGTATGTCCTGTATATAGGAGGATTGTGTTTTTTGAATAATTTTATCTTTTATAGTCCTGAAACTTCTGAAATGGTAAGGGCTTATTTCTCAGAGGGATGGGGAGCGTTTATAAAATGGGGAGGATTGTAGTTCTTTAGGATTAATTTTCCCCAGTAGAATAAGCTATTTTGAGCCATTCTAAGTCCAGTCAGTGTGTCCTTAAACAGAGGCATAATATAGGTTCATGTTTAATGGTTTGGCCCAGATCTTGGCCAGCAATCTGGGACTATTAGCAATAAGTTTGTCCCAACCTTGTTTCAGCATATAGTGGGGATTATGATCTTCATGAGAGTAGCTCATGCATCTAATCCCCTGAGGTCACATTGGGTCATTAGCTTGTAACATCAGTTGGTAAATCAGATCTCAAATGGAAACATGTAATTGCTATTGTTGGATTATACAGATTAAGAAACAGCACTGGCCACAGCAACTACATGGACTTGAGCTTGGTTTGTGACACCAAGAAAAGGTAATATAAGAGATCACCCCAGTGGGGTTTCGGGGATACCTGTAGTAAAAATACCACCGTTGTAGAAAGATACTAAAAAGGTTAAGGAATACATATTGTGAGGCCAATGTATTCTCTTATATATTTGAGGTTCGCTATGGGAGACTCGCACACATAAGAGAATATATTGGCACAGGGTTTTCACAAAATTTCAGAAAGCTGCACTCATGGAATGGTTAAACGCTTGAATTTATAATTTACTGGTATTTACAATAATGCAAACTCTTGTTGACAACAGGTGAGATTTATACTTCCGAATCATCAGGATGTGACGAAGATGGTAATGGTACAGAACAGAAGCCATTCAAGACCGTTCTACAGGTTAGTGGATTTTGGACATATGGCTCGTTCGAACAGCAAAATCAATCATGTATACATAATCTGGTATTAAGAGCTATTTCAAAGCATAATTAGGCAGCATATTTCCGAAACCATTTGTTGATAAATTTATACAGCGCTGAAAATACATGTTTGTTTCTGACATTTTTTGGTAAATTTTAGATTGTTTCGTTTGTTTATATTTAATCAGCGTAAAAAAGTGCACCTGTAGACCATGGGTAGAAAATCTAGGGCTATCGTCGCTATGAAATGTTTATGGTACTAAAATAGTTTTGATGAGTAAAACGAAGAGAAAGCAGTGTGTGAAGATTTAAAATAATTTCATATTAAGATCTCGAAATATACCTTTTCCGGACAGTCGCACGTTATTCAATTTCTGAATCAAGAATTTCAATGAATACAAATAGCAAAGGGATTTGCTCAGGGTCGGATTTTTTAGCTTAAATTTGTATTTTTTACAATTTCAATATGTCTTTCTGGGACATATAATGCTCGGAGAAAGGTACTTCAGGTATATATCAGCATATTTTGACTTTACTGATAGAAAGTTGCTGTTCAGATGTAAATTCTTCTCCCTGATTACAGCCCACTTCTCCTTAACCCTTTACCTAACAAACCGGCCAAAACCGGCCAAATAAAGCTTCAACAGCCTAAAATATCTTCGGTCTGTCTCAATAGAACCATACAAATATGGATATCATTGGAACCGGCTCCTTGACCACATTGTGGTAGTTACAGTTATGCCCTGTGCCAATGCATTCTCTTATATATGCGAGTCGACCATAGGTCGCCTCGCATATATAAGAGAATGCATTGGCCTAAAAAAAATCTGTTTTTAACACTTTTTACCATTTTTTCTTACATTCTTTAACAATTTTATAATTTTTAATGTGTTAAGCCAATGCATTCTCTTATATATGCGAGGCGACCTATGGTCGACTCGCATATATAAGAGAATGCATTGGCACAGGGCCCTTCTGTTGGGTAAAGGGTTAATAACCAAACATAGAGAAGTGACTTCTCTCATAGTGAAACCCATAGGCTGCTCCCTGCTATTTTGTATTATAAAATAGTCACTCATGGAATGGCCACTTCTGTGAACTTTATATTAGATGTTCCTGTTAATGACAAAAACAAAATTAGGAGTGCTTTAAATGTCTCCCAGTGTTCGCGCTGGACCGAAAAATCGTGTGGCCCCCAAGTTTAGCCAAATGAAAATTTTATTAGCCAAATGAAAAAACTTTGGCCAAATTAAATCCACATTTTCTCGGCGCTTCACAATTAATGACTAAAATATTTGTTATAAACTTTATTTGTTACTCAGAATAAAAACGGGGGTGGTGGACTGTTCTGTTTGGGATATTACTGTTATTTGTATTTCCTTCATGTTTTTACTCTCATTCAACATTTGTTCAGATGCACTATGGGAGTTGTTACCTGAAACGAAATTCGCAAACATTAAACTAACATTCTATATAATTATAATTATAATCACATAAATCCGCTAAACCAATTGTAATAACTTTGTCGCTGACACCATGACTGTCGCTAACTATTGCGTATTACAGTAAGGTGATAACTGTTGCATATCTATTTTATTCAAACCTTTTATGATATGAAGCAATGTTATTAGACGGGATGCAGTTTATGACACATTACGCAACCATTGAGTAAAGAAAGGCTCGCCTGTACATCGAATTAAGGGAACAATGGATTTAGGTATTTTACCGTACAGTCTGACCAATCAACAACAAATTACATAACCAATGTACAGATTAAGCGTGTTGACGAATAGGCTGGTTTAATGTTAGAGCTTACCTGTTGCTGTCTCGTGAAGTTTGATTATGTGCAGTGAATGTGAATGATGGATACTATTCGGATCCGCCAATTTATTGGACATTGCAAAAACACTCCATAAAACAACAGCGTCATAAATAGGCATTCACCTATGCATTGTGCTAACTTATAACTCTCTTCAAAGTATACATGTTTACATAGTCGGTGTCATCTACCGCGTATAAATAAAAATCCGCATTTTATTGGACCGTTACGGTATATTTCCGAAGTACGAAATCCTTTCGTCGCCTAATTTCGCCAGGACTGTCGATCTATTCAGCGCTTTTTAGCTCACCTGAGACGAAGTCTCCGGTGGAGCTACAGTCCTCGTCCGTCCGTCCACCCGTCCGTCAAGAATCATCTTCTCCCCCAGAACCGGAAGACCGAATGTGTTCATATTTGGTGTGGATGTTCCCTAGGTGAATCACATTCAGATTTGTTCAAATGAGGTCACCCGGTCAAATATTTGCAAAGCTAGGACATGCACTCTTTCCCACCATAGTAATTCTAAAGACTACTAAAATATCATTTTGCTGACTGGGTTCATATTTGGTACAAAGGGTCCATGGGGGAATGTGGTTCAGATTTGTTCAAATGGGGTCACTGCGTCGAATGTGGGCGGAGCCAGTGACATAACTAAAAAAAAAGATTCGGATTTTTGGAATTTTCAGGGCGACCTTTTTACAATTGTTTTTAAACATGTTATAAAATTTGAAAAAAAGTGACACCATTATAACATCTGCAGAGTTATGAAACTTTAATCTTTAATGAAATTACGGAAACATTCCATTACCCCCCTCCCACATGGCCCAGACCCAACCCCACCCTGCCCCAAACCAACATCCTTTCCAAACCATATCATCTCCCAATGTCCAACTTTAATACCTCTTCTGACCAGAAGCAGATATTATACAATGTATCTATGCAGAGAGACACATGTCATTAATTTAGATTAGAATAATAGATGTAATCTAGCAGGTTCGTATAATCAACACTGATAGCAAATTAAAACAAACTGCTGTTCCCAAGCCTGAATTTAGTGTGTCTGACAGTTGCAGAATGAGGTCCCCAGAGGGTGAATTTAGTGGTGCTACCCCGTATAACAGGCTCGCATTACCAAATACACCATCCAGGGATTTAATTCTGCTTAGGCATAATCTTATGGAAAGTATCTTAAGTATCAAATTTAAATTTTGTTTTAGTTACTTTTTGACTTTTACCCTTTGGTTCAGTTTCTATGTCCTTCTAGTATGCAGAAGATAAAATGCATAATTGAGGTGCTCAATGGGTGTGCATCACCAACTTCAACTGTAGAACTTCAATTTGTTCCTAGGTTTCCCATGGCCTAATCAAACTGAGGGTGAATTCGGTGATGCTAGCCTGCCTTGCGTTATAGCGTCATTAAATTAACCTTTTTGGGACCTCATTCTGCAAATGTCAGACACACTAAATTCAGGCTTGGCAGTTTCCTATTATTTTCTTAACCGCCACTTATCCAGATGAAATCATACCCTGATTTGTCAAAAAACGAGAGGCCAGTCACGATCGGCAGATGTTTAACCCATACATTGGCGATAGCGATTAGCTATAACTGATAATTTGTCAAAGACATGATCACAGGAATCCATATATCAGTACCCAACTTGAAATCAAAAGCTCAAATAATCTGTCTTAAGATGGGTTAAAGTATTTCGGGTGGGGAGTAGTAGCTTTAAATCTCATAACTCTGTCCATATTCACTCAAGGACCTCTCACTGTGAGATCCAAAGGTTTAGTGATTGTGGATGATTTGTTTAGGAGTTTAAGTAACTCATTGGAAGCAAAAGTGATAAACCCTTATCTCTGCCACTTTTGACCTGCCAGATATTCAAAACTCATTTACTTCTAAAGAGAAATTATAATGTGTTGACAAGCCAGACTGCTTAGAACAACATGTGTTATTTGTTTATCAAACATGTCAGACAGATATGATCAGTTCTGACCAGTGTAATAATGAATGCTAATATTGTTAGGTACATGCAAGATTAAGTGTTTCATAACAGGGGTGTACGTTTAAAAAAATATTTAGATTATACAATACAAAGGTGTTATCTATATAATGGTATACAGACATAATATGAATAGGATCCTGGCCCCTATGACCCCTAAATCGAAACAGATTAACACAGTTCATATAAATGAAAGTAAGTTGCCCTCAATCAAATGGTTTCACACATTACAATGTTTTACAAGTAGCTTGGACACTAAAATCCATAGCCTTCAATGTTAACTTTTAAGTGCTTTGTGGCCCCTAAAATTCAATCAACCATGACAATATGAACAAATTGGAAAATAAGGATCCTGGAAAATTAACAACATCTATCATCTTGATTTTCAAAACAAGGCATCACTTACAATAATCATGTAGATTTGTCTGCCTTTTACCTATTGCATATATAAATAAAATTGGCTATCAGCCATTATTTTAATTTCACATTGAAGTGCTCATGTGCCTGAAGGGTTAATATATTTTCCAAAGTCAAATAATCAGTCAATACCGAAATCAATAGAAGTGACTAGTGTGCAAATTTAACCATAGATAAGAGATATGAGGAAGAGTCTTTGTACATTATAGCATATGTCTATGGGATAGGAGAAACAAGAGTTCCATGCTGCTATGAATCAAATTTGACAGATGCCAGCAATGTTGTTTATCTTTGACTTATTCTAACCAAAGGCCAGAGCTCTGTAAAATATGTCATCACTCAATTAATATCAAGATTTCACTTGGAATGCAACATCTATAAAATGTACTCTCATATACTCTGCATATAGGATTTTAATAATGGAAATTTATTGATATGATTATATGCATGCAACTATTGCAATAAAATCTTCATATTTTCAAAACAGGACATCACTCCTAATTAATGGTACAAAACTAAAACAAATGAAAGTGTCAATGACATTTTTTTTATTATTATAAAAGTTAAAAAAAAAAAACTCCTTTAACTCATAACTCCTTTAAATTAAATCGGATCAAACCCATATTCGAACTTGATCTATATTTTGGGCTGTGAAACACATGCCAAATTTGGTTCCAATCAGATAAAAAATGTTTGAGTTATGGCAGAATGCGTGAATTCTATGTTAAAAAAAGGGCCATAACTCTGTAAAAAAAAACTTGGATCAAACCCATATTTGAACTCGATCTGTATTTTGGTTCCAAATTTGGTTCCAATCGGATAGAAAATGTTTGAGTTATCGCATTATGCGTGAAGTATCTACGGACGGACAGACAGACAGATATACAGATGGATGGACATACGGACGGACGAGTGGTCAATTCGGACGTCGACACTATGTGTACCATACTATGGTGTGGGTACACATACAAATTTGGGGTATATTGGATTAAATTTGTCTGGCAGGCGGTCCTTCCATCCGTCTCTCTGTTGGGACTTATTGTGTTTATATATTTCAGTGTGCGTGTTCCCTAGTGACTCACAATCCGATTTCTTCAAATAAGTTCTTCAGATCAAATTGGTGCGAAGCCAGGGCCATAACTCTTTCCCTCCATAGTAATTATTAAAACATTTGCTGCTCAAGAACCATTCAGCCTATATAGCCTGTATTTGGTATGAAGGGGCCAGGGTTCAGATTTGTTCAAATGGGGTCATTTTTTAGGAAATGAGGTCCCCAGAGGGTGAATTTGGTGATGCTAGTCCACGTTGCGGAATAGTGTAATTAAATTCACCTTTTGGGGACCTCATTCTGCAAAGGTCAGACACACTAAATACAGACTTCACTTGGCTGTTCCAATATTATTTTCTTAACTACCACTTATCCACGTGAAATCATACCCTGATTTTTCAAAGAAAAATTGGGGGTATATTGGATATTGGGGGTATATTAACATTACTAGATGAATGGATATCATAGATGGGGATTCACATTTGTTCTAATAGGGGCAGAGGTAAGAGATTTAACTCTCCTCTATGCTGTTTGGTGCTGGTATAATGATATTGATTAATAGGCAGCCTGGGTCGGGGCAATTGGGAGGGAGTGTAGAGGGTGTGGAGTTTTGACCCCCTACTTTGATCAAAGTTTAAACAGTTGAAAATTTCATGCCTGATACCACATTAGTTGTAGATGTTCACACCAAAAATAGGTTAGAATTGTTCTATTAGTTTGGTTTGATTTCCCAACATGCATGTATTTAAATCAACAGTCCATATGTTCCTACTTCAGGTTAAACGGTTGGACCGATTTGGCCACAAATTTTAACTTTATGGGGGTGTCAGGTTGGTAATTTTCAAAAGTTTGAGAGCTTAAATACTAGTACCAGTTGTAAAATTAAACCTAAGAGGGATGTGCAAAAGGATTTTTGTAAACTTAGTACTGTGGTATGGTTGTCGTCTTTAAATAGTAAGAGGTTAGAGATTTGTCAGCAATTAAAAAATGTCAAGGTGAGAGCCCTGCTCATCTGAGAACCTCCAGCTATGTCTATGTTTAGAACTACTTGTCTTATAAAGTGATTTTGTCAAGTACTTACTCTTGTAGTCTTCAGAGTCCCAGTCTTCTCACTCTTTACAGTCTGGTGAGCAACCACAGTCATTGACTGTCTTGTTAATTAGCTTTCCGGCTCAATGCTTTTCGTCTCCATTTCGGCCACATGAAATTTTTATTAGCCCAATTCGAAAAAGATTGGCCATTGACAGCTCGAACACTGATGTCACCTCATGTATTAGGTGTTGCCTCATCACACCCGATATGTGTAACCAACAAGGTAAAGAATAAAGAATATTATAATCTTAAAACGATTGCCTGAGGTTAGGTTGTTGGAGTGTTAGCATTATTATAAAATAAAACGAAACAAAAACAAATATTTACCCTAATTTGTTCAGCTACTTTAACTCTTTTGATACCAAACGCTCATTATTGCGAATTACCCGGTCACCGCCAAACACGCATACGAACAATTCCCAGCTTATTCACGTATCATGGCACTGGGACATGCTGTTATGTTGCCAGGTGGCATCAAAGGATTCTAAAATGGAAACAAAGGAATTTTTGTTTTGGCCTTTAGTAACAATATAACCATGTATGTTATGCGAGGTTTTAGCAGACTGAATCCTTGAGTAGTAACAATATAACATGTATGTTATGCGAGGTTTTAACAGACTGAATCCTTGAGATATATTTTTTCAGGCTCTGACATCTTATGGAAAGGAGCCATTTCCAGAAATTTATGTGGACAACAAGGCTGAAGAAGGGGTAAGGATCATATTTGCAAGTTTTCTTTGATAGTTTTTTTTATATCTAGACCTTTAAAGATGGATTATCTCTTTAAATAACAGATTTTAGAATCGATTCTATCAATTAATATTTATTTATAAAAGGTTAATAACTGATAAACAAACGGGAATTATTATGCCAATGAGAGTTATTAAATACAATTTAACCCTTTCATGATGGGTGCAAGTGCATTCTCTTATATATGCTAGTCTCTCGTGGGGAGCCTCGCATATATAAGAGATTGCACTGGCTTACAAGGTCAAGGGAAATATTGTTAGGCCAATGTATCCTCTTATATACGTGAGGCTCCCTATGGGAGACTCGCTTATAGAAGAGAATGCATTGGCACAGGGTTTTCACAAAATATCAGGAAGCTCCAGTCATGGGACGGATAAAAATTATTCTACATGTATGCAATGATAATTTTCCAAAAATATTTATGAAAATAACTTGCGTTCATTTAATTTACTTGCGCTCCATGAACACCCCGGCAGAGTGTTTCACTTTAATTGAGCTAGCTACATGTATTCATTTCTATCTCATTCAGGATAGGTGGGCAGTGGTAGCCAAAGCCCAGCTCAAGAAGCAGAAGAAAATATGGAATCAGAAGCAAGCGAAAAAAGACGACAAATCCATACTTGAGGTAAGGCTTGGTTTAATTGGACTCAATACATAGAATGTGCATGTATTCAATGCCTTAAACTTAGATCATGCCATGTATCTCAACTCTGTCTCAAGCCTGAATTTAGTGTGCCTGTAATTTGCAGAATGAGGTCAACAGAAGGTGAATTTAGCGATGCTCTCTCGCATAGCAGGCTAGCATCACCAAATTCACCCTCTGTGACATTATGCCTGGCCTCTTCAGCTGTGGGAGACATAGACACATATTGAAGTTCATAAATGGTGAATGTTGTGATGAACACCCATTGGGAGCCTCAAATATGCAATGTGTCGTCTGCCAATTTGGATATATATATGTAGAGAAACTAAACTAACATAAGAAATACAATCTATGTGAAGAAGTTTCTATTGAAATTTGATAATAAAGAAACTTTCCAGAGAAGATGTGGCCTAATCAGAATGAGGTCCTCAGTCGGTGAAGTTAGTGATGCTAGCCTGTTATGCACTATAACTGAACAAATAAATGTGTTCATGTTGTACAATATAAACTACTATATAAAGGCTCGCATATATTTCATGGAGTTTTACCACCGTCTACACCGGTAGAGATTATATTTCACCCGTTCAAAACTTGTGAATTTTTTTATGTTCTTACGGGGGAACTTTGAAAAAATAATACAAGTAATATATTTCTTAGTTAACAATGCATAGTCCGATTTAACATCCCTAAATTACTATATCTTCGGCTTTCAAACCACGTAATCAAATGGCCAGATCAGCGCCTAAAACTCTAATCTGCGTGCTGGAACTGCTGCTCTGCATGCTAAGTATAGATTTTAGTTGTTGATAACGTCAATTTTCAAGTGCCACACCATTAAATGTTTGATTTTATTTTCTTAATTTATGCACGTTAGTTAGAGTGGTATTAACATAGTATGTGTGCAATAGCGTGTGATTGGACGATATCTGGAAGTGCATGAAATGTGTCACACAAAATGACAACATGCCTGTTTTTTCATGCCATGACTCTCACAATTTTGCTAATTTCGAAGAAATTTACAGCTAATACCATCTATTCACATTTCACAATGAATACCTCTTTCTGAATTGTTTATGAACATCATTTGTCGATATCAGTAAATTCAAAATCAAATTTCCTCACATCGCAATATTGTTTCTGACAACTGTGTGTGTATATTTGACTACGTCTGATCTGGTCTGATGTTGACAACTCCGTATCTGATAGTAAGGAATTTGACGTCTTCACGACTTTACGCATGCAAATCAAGCTCAGGGTAATTTGTTTTTTTTTAATTACAATCGGATCATTAATGCACTTAATGCAAATTGGTGTGGGGTGGGAGGTGTTTTCGTATAAATGTTTTCTACAGTAAACATGTACACCATTTACAATCGTGACAATGTTGATTGATATCCAATTAGTGTGACCACCGCTATACATAGGAACATTGAGATATTTTAATTGTGTCCTTCATTTTGGCGTCGTGTCCACATCTGTATTAGGTTTTGATCTTTCAACTGGGGTGAACTCTTTCTCCCTTGAAATTAATATATCTAACGAACTTCCCTCAATTCCAATTGCTTCTAATGAAACTCCTAACCGGAAAAGGGAGTGACCCTAAGATTGCTCATTGCTGGGTTAGCCTATTCTGAAATTGAAGAATGGATGTGTTAATTGGTTATATAGTCGAGAAGTTTCCTTCCATAATAATTTAAAGGCCAGGAACGTTTTTAAAAACCCATGCTATAATATATATGTTATCCAATGTCGAGACTTTGTGAGAGGAATTAAAAAAACTAGTTCCAATTAACTAACTATAATATAATCTGATCAATGGCCAGCAGAAAAAACGCATAAAATTTCTACCACGATCAGCTATGATTCTCTGAAAACGATTTAGATAAGTTTCTATATTTAAGTTTTAACTTTCACCAGGGACGTAGCTAGATGATCCCCATCTGGTGTCCCAACTTCAACTTTCCAACAACATCCATTCAAAGTAGAATCAAGTATATATGCACCCTAAATGATTATCAACTGATTGCCCAAAAGTAAAACAATAATATACAGATATGATATGTGCATGTTTATCATTGGCATTGATATCATCTTAAAGATGTATTATCTCTTCATGTAACAATTTTTAGATAGATTTGTGGGTTTAAAATAATAAATATGAATTGAAGACCCCTGTCCGAAACGCTTCTATCAGTTATTATTGACTTTATAAAATGAGACGATTAATTATTCTATTTTTAGAACAGACGATTCAGGCGATATAATTTTGCAAAAGAGATCATTAGAGTGATCCAATTACTACACTCCGAACGTCAAATGTCCCATATTGTACTGTTTTATTCCATCGATATGAATGTTTGTGACAAAATTACCCAATAAAATTTCTGGTCTCTGTTAAGAGTAACCACTATTGTTCGTTAGCTAAACGATCACATTTGTGTATACCATAACATATTCAATATATAATCAATATGAATTGATAGAAGCGTTTCCGGACAGGGGTCTTTGATTCATATCCAATATGTTTTATGCCTGGTAACTATATAGCAAATGTTTACAAAGAGATAGATCATCTTTAATCTAAACACGTAACATTTCCTGTGCTTATGTAGTCCAAGTCTTCTCGTACTAAAGCCGGCTAAGATATTGGGATGGAGGTGCCGGTCTTTAGTCCGAGTTCCAGGCCCATGCATTCCTATGACACGACTTAAGCGTTAGTGACCCGCTCAAATAAAACCACAATTATATGAAATAAAATATCACAATTGCGACAATAAACGGATATTTTCCGCAGAAGACATGCTATTTGATCTGAAACCCACATCAGTTGTGAATTGAAAGCGGTAATTTAATGCGAAAAGAGACATTTACCGCAATGTTTACAAATTTTTAAAAGTATGCGAACTCAGTTGACCTCGCGAACTGTGTTCGGCATTTTCCGTTGAAAATATTCCGTAGATTTTCGACTGACAACGCAAATTACGATGAATTCTCCATTGTAATCGTAATTATGTGTGTCAATAAATAAAAAATAAATAGATTAATTAAACATTGAAGATATAAATGTAATACATTAAATAAATTACGGGGAATTACAACCCTCTCAAAGTTTAAAACAGTGTAATCACAACGAGCATTAGAATAAATAATATGGTGCTACATTTCCCACATTTGGTGGAATTCAGCGAAATTAAGATATATACTAAGCGAACAGAGCAATATACTGCTCTTGTTAAGCACACACAAAATCAAACAAAATTTGTATAAATTTTTAACCTTAAGTTTGAAAAGTCCCACTAAAACGGAAGAACTATATTTCGAAACTATGTGATTCGGTTCTCCGATTATTTTATCAACACAAAAGTCAAAATGCACATGGATGAAAATCACACGCATGGCAAGTCAGACACAAGAGTTCTAATTTGCTCCAATTTTGACAAGTTGCTTGCGAAAATTGTCAACAAAACTAACTTTCTGATCCTCCATTATGTCATTAAGTTTTTAGTGCGGGAATTGTTCTCAAAGCACAATGGAAACTGGACTTTGCGGCGATCGGTTTTCACCATTTTGTTCGGAAAACCCCGCGCTATATATAGAAACGGAAACTAGAATACTCAGAACAAACACCGGACAATGCCGAAGTTCTTCGGAACCTGAGTTCGGCTTTCAGTTAAGTAAACAAACAGAAAAAACAACGATGTTTGTGGCAATCAACCGGAATATTCTATGTGTAATTTAACATTAAAGTTAGATTATTATACACCATTCTGACCATAAGATGTCACTCTTTCCGACGTATATAGCATCATGTATTGCTTTGTTAGGTAAATCGAGTAAAATACACCACAGATTCCCGCCACAGATCCTGGGCGTATCTCGTGTCATAAGAAGGCTATGCGCGCGATCTCGGACTAAAGACCGGCACCTCCATCCCAATATCTTAGCCGGCTTTAGTACGAGAAGACTTGGACTAGTGCTTATGGTGGTCCTATTAAATGGACAGCAATCTCATGAATGTAAATTATAAACTGTGGAAAACTTTGTTATGAACACACCTCCACCCCAATCTCCACACTAATGTGCATTCCGAATGAAATTGTGAAACCAATTCCCTGAGTTTTATTTGCACACGTAAAGTCAGGAGTATGCCAATTTCATTATTATCAGACAAGGATTAACTGTTGTCAATATCGCAGAGTATGCCAATGTCTTTATTATCAGATAAGGAGTTGTCAACGTCGCAGATCAGACAATATGCAAACACATGTGTCAGAAAAAACATCGCTGAAAGTGATGAAATTTGATCTTACTTCTACTGATATTGACACCTGACATGTACTAACTATTCAGAAAGCGGTATTCATTTTTGTATAGATTATAATAGCTGTAAAATTCTTCGAAATTAATGAAAATGCGAGTGTCATCACATGAACAATGACGAAATTACAGGTTTCTTGTCATTTTGTGTGGCACATTTCACACAATTCCAAATGTCATCCAATCACATGCTATTGCACAAAGAATACGCTAATATCACTCTATCTAACGCGCAAAAACTAAGAAAATAAAAACAAATACTTGGTGTAAAGAATATTTAATTTCGAACAAAACATGTAATACATTCAAACAAATTGACATAAGTAATAATAATATTCAAAACGGGGATTGGACAACAAGCCTAAAAGGCTTTTATAAAGTCTTTTCCTCGGAGCAGGAAGTTTACCCTTGGTATCAGGGTAGATACCATATAGGGTAAATTTAGCAGACGGGGATAATATGTTAGATCCGAAAAAATATTGTTCAAGGAGGGGGTAGTGGGATAGAGTGCAGGAAGGAAGAACGTTTGTCAAGTTAATTGGTATTGCATACCGTACATCGGCCAAAACGAAAGAGGGGAGTGAAGCGAAGTACCGTATAATTATATTTTAGTTACACAACTTTTGTATTTATAACATATACTATTTAAGAACCATGAAACAATCAAAATCAAATCGAAACACATCGCGGCCCACGTGGAGGAAATGCGAGAAAAAAACAATCAAACTACTTGAACTGTTAATTAATATTAAAATTAAAATAATTGGTTAGAAGCGTGCTTAAGCATTATATGATGTAATATGACGAAACAATGACTTAATTTCATGGGGAGTGGCCCAGTGACACGGAGAATGGTTGGCACTCGATTGGAAATTATTAAATTCCATTTCATTAAAATTCCATTGAGAAATGACGAATCGACCCCACCAGAGCAAATACTTACAGCCATCCAAGGCACTTGAAAGGTGACATCAACAACAAAAATCTATATTTATCACGTAGGCAGCAGATTAGAGTTTTAGGTGCATATCAGGCTATTTGATTACACGGTGTGGGCTTTGTGGTGAAACAAAATTTGAATCGAGTCGAGGAAAGCACCCGTCAAAGCTCAGAGTTATCAGTTTTAAATTTTTGAAATCTGTTATTTTTCACCACCTGGAATATTTGGCGGCCTGGTAGAAATTCCGCTGACTTCTTCCAGAAATAATACAGACAGACGCGGACACCGTTAATGAGAGCTTACGCAAGGTCGCGGCTCCACGTGCAATCAGTGGTGACCCAAATTAATTTCAAAATAGAAGGTGATGAAAAGTATATCATCATCAACAAGGATGCGGTATGCTGTGATGGTTGATGTGTGGATAAATACATATACTTATTTACGAATCAGTAATAATGTTTTATACATTTTTTATGTAACAGAACAAGCCAGAGAAGTGCGGGAGTCGCACCGAAAGTTGGGCTAATTGTGACGTTGTTGTAACGTTTTATACATAAATGCACGCGGTGTGCATTTATGTATACATAAATGAACACCAGTCTTAGTCGGCGAGATATTGAAACGTTGCCGTAAATAATTGCTGTCTGCTTCAATTCATAACTATTTTTCTTCCGAAGTTCTGATAAAGGCATTCTTTTATTACAATGACGAAACTGCAATTGAATCCACGAATGCATCGGCCGCATATTGTTCTTGGTATTAAACAGGGACCGAAAGAACCAGTTGCATGGTTGTTTGGCCGATGAATGGAAGAAAATGGACTTACAAAAAAATATCATCACGTCTGCATTTATGTAGAAAACACTACGACAATGACCCATGTCACGTGACATTACGCGAGACTGGTGTGCATTTATATATACAGAAATGCACACGGTGTGCATCTATGTATAAAACATTACGACAACGACCTCATTAACGAAAGTTGGCAGCACCCGGAATCCCAAGCCGGTCACCCATCCAAGGACTAACCGAGCTCGACGTTGCTTAACTTCGGTGATCACACAAAGCGCACAGGTCCCCAGAACAAAAATTGACCCCACCCCAATATTACTTAATCCTATAAGTACTATTGGGGGTGGGGTCAATGTTTGTTCTGGGGACCTGTGACAAAGCGTCTAACGACCGTAACCAAGAGATCTAGACGCTTTGTGTGATCATCGAAGTTAAACAACGTCGAGCTCGGTTAGTCCTTGGATGGGTGACCGGCTTGGGATTCCGGGTGCTGCCAACTTTCGGTGCGACTCCCGCACTTCTCTGGCTCGTTCTGTTACACTGGGGGCTCATCTGCTCCTCGGAGTCTGTGTCATGATGCGACCGCTCCGGTGGAGGAATCGGTGGGATTCGGTGAATCTCAAAAAGAACGGGGGAGTAGTGTAGCGGTCGCGTTGTAAATATAGAAAGCCGATGACTTCTCTGATCGGGAGGTCTAGATCTTTTGGGCACGGTCGTCAGACGCTTTGTGTGATCACCAAAGTTAAGCAACGTCGAGCCCGGTTAGTACCTGGATGGATGACTAGCTTGGGATTTCGGGTGCTGCCAACTTTCGGTGCGACTCCCGCACTTCTCCCTCTCGTTCTGTTACACTTATTTATGAACCAATAATCATGTTGTATTCATGAAAATAGACATGGTATATGCATCATTCATCTTCCCTCTCAAGTCTGGATTTAGTGTGTCTGACATTGGCAGAATGAAGGTGCCCAGAGGGTGAATTCAGTGACGCACAGTGGGCTAGCATACCAAAATTCACCCTCTGGCAACCTCATTCTGCTTTAAGCTATGAGAGACCTAGGATCAGATTCAAGTTCCCCAATTGAAGTGTGTGATGTTCACCCATTAGTCACCTCGATTATGCATTTTATCTTCTGCAAATTAAGGGATATAGAAACTGAACAGAAGATAAAAGTAACTAAAAACAATGATAATTTGAGGCTATATACACTTCCTAGAAGATTTGGCCTCAGCAGAATGAGGTCCCCAGAGACTGAATTTTGTGATGTTAGCCCGCTGTGTGTGAATTCAGCCTCTGAATGACCTCATGCTGCAATTGTCTGGTACCACATTTTTAGACCTGCATGTAACGCGAGTGTAGGTTAAGGTGAATCCTAAATTTTATGTACTGTATCATCATTCATCTTCCCTCTTTATTTATTTATTAGGCAGAAGATGCTGCAAGACGGGAGAAAAACTTGGATGACGCCAGGAAGATCAAAATAGAACAAGACACCAGCTTAGCAGCACCAAACCAAATAAAAATAGGTAAATCTGTCGCAACTCGAGGTGTGAGAATTAAAGTTTCCGGATGGGTTCACAGGTTACGGCGACAGGGGAAGGGACTCATGTTCATCGTTCTCCGGGATGGTACCGGATATCTACAGTGTGTTCTCGCAGATACGCTATGTCAAACTTACGATGCTCTGACATTGTCAACGGAAGCGACCGTCACCGTGTATGGTGTAATCAAAGAGGTGCCTGAGGGGAAATCTGCTCCGGACAATCACGAACTCATGGCAGATTTCTGGGAGGTCGTCGGAACTTCACCACCAGGTGGTGCTGATAACCTTCTCAACGAGGATGCTCACGTTGACGTTCAACTCGATAACAGACACATGATGATCAGGGGAGAGAACACATCTAAAATTCTGAAGATGCGATCAATAATAACGCAATGTTTCAGGGACCATTTCTTTAACAGAGGATACTTTGAGGTGAGTGAATTCAGGCCTTTAGATTCGGGCCCGTGGTTTCGACCTGGTTGGAGATAATTTCAACACCATAAAATTTGGTAAAACTTCATGAACTATATGTGAGCCTTTATACAGTAGTTTATAATGCACAATATTTATAAACTTTTACAATGAATACATTATTTTTTAGTTACAGTGCATTTGTTTATGTCGGAAAACAATACTTCAAGAATCATGGGAATGCGTGATATAAGCCTGGATATAGTGTGTCTAACATTTCCAGAATGAGGTCCACAGAAGGTGAATTTAGTGACGCTAACCCGCATAGCGGGCTAAAATCACCAAACTCACCCTCTGTGGACCTCATTCTGCATGGCCTCAGATTGAAGTTCCCAAATGGTGAGTATTGTGATGTACACTCATTTGGGAATCTTGATTATGCAATGTGTCGTCTGCCAATTTGGGGATATAAAGAAACTAAACTTAAAAAAATAGAATCAATGTGAAGAAGTTTCTATAGTAATTTTATAATAAACAAACTTTCCAGAGAAGATGAGGCCTAAACAGAATGAGGTCACCAGAGGGTGAATTTAGTGATGCTAGCCTGCTATCACTAAATTCACCCTCTGTGGACTTCATTCTGTAAATGACAGGCACCTTATTCTCAGGCCTGGCAAGATAAATACAAAATTTCCTCCATTCTTATAATTTTACCACAACCATCATATCATTGAGTCGCAGTCTACATATACATTCATTAGGTCATTGACTCCCATAGTATTTTTATACCAACACCCCCCCCCCCCGCAACGAAGTTGTGGGTGGTATACCGGAATCCGTCCGCCCGTCGTCCGTCCGTAGACACAAATTTATCCGGAGTTTTTCTCAGTCATTTTTTTTATATCAATTTCCGTGAAACTTGGCACAGACATCAACCACAATGGGAACCTGTGCACAGGTCTGCGATTATGACGTATGTCGGACTTTTTTGGTGGAGTTATCTCCGCTTTTTCAACTTAGAAAATTTTCGCAACATGTATAATTTTGTCCCAGCTTTTATTCCTACATTTTTAGGTCAATTTTTTAAAAACTTGACACAGATATTTAGTACCATGGGAACCTGTGCACCTGGGATTATGACGTCTGTCCGACATTATTTGGTGGAGTTATCCCCCTTTTTCAACTTAGAAATGTTTTTGCAACATGTATAATTTTGTCCGAGCTTTTATTCCTACATTTTTAGGTCAATGTTTTTTAATCTTGGCACTGATATTTAGTACCATGGGAACTTGTGCACCTGCGATTATGATGTCTGTCCGACTGTCCGAGTTATTCCCCTTTTTCGACTTTTTCGCAACATGCATAATTTTGTCCGAGCATTTATTCCTACATTTTTCGGTCAATAGGTTTAAGATTATAGAGTTAGGGTTGTGCACCTGCAATGGGAACTGTTATTTTATTTTATTTTAACTAAATGTTTACTGACATGTGAAACATCTTAGTATTTTAAAAACACGGGGGTATCCTTAGTCCCATTGGGACAGTCACACCTCTAGTTTTGCCTATTCTAGAATAATTTGCCATAATTTGCTTTGAAAATATTTGAGTTAAACAGTTGGAATGCGAGACAAATTGTAATGGTAAGTTTGTCCCACGTAGTGAATTACCGTATCTATTTTTAGTGCCGGTTCTTGGAATTAGAATTGAATTACGGTAACTGATACCTTTACAAAAGCCAACTATGATTTTGAGGCGTCATAGACCATGTATGTGCACTTATTTTCCACATTGGTACCACATACAGCACATAGCTAAAGGATGTAATTGTGCATGTGAACTGGTTAATTGTTATTGCATGAGTTTGTCATGGTGAGATTGTAAAACGAGAACCATATGTTCCAGTTTTACTTCGCAGCATGACAAGTTAGGGCAATAACGTTAACATGATCACACTTGTGTTAAAGATGGATTATCTCTTTAAATAACAAATTTTAAATAGTTGCGTGGGTATAAAATAATAAATATGAACTGAAGACCTATGTCCGGAAAAGCTTCTATCAATTAATATTGATTTTATTTCGAATATTAAATCGGGCCCATTTATGTTACTAATTTTAGAACCGACCATTCGGATGAGACCGTATTGCGATATAGAGCACTGGGCTGTTCCTACGGCTACGCAACGAATGTCAAATGTCACAGATTGATTGCTTGTATTGTTTTGTTCCACAGATATAAGCGATAATGAGTATAATTAACGTTTATTTGTGACAAAATTGCTCAATATAATTTCTGGTTTATGTTAACAGTAACCACTATTGTTCGTTAGCTGAACAAACACACCTTTTTAGACCAGAAAATATTCGAAATAAAATTAATATTAATCGATAGAAGCATTTCCGGACAGGAGTCTTCGATTCAAATCTAATATTTTATACCCCGGTAACTATATAATACATGTTTACAAAGAGATAATCCACCTTTAAGTGCTATGTTTATTGCACACTTGCACTCTCGTGACTGTAGTGTGTAGTAAAGCATTCCTAAGGCACTACTCGTCAATGATGGTTTAGCAGTTAATAACTGAATAGGAGAATGAAATTATACCAAATAAAAATATTGAAATAAATGACCCGCATTGGACTTTTGATTTTCATTTTTCATATTATGATTAAAAAAAAGGATAAAATAATGAATATATAACAAAAATTCTATTTTATTTGGTATGTTTTTAATTGCAACATACATACACTCTTGACATATCTCTATGATTGATAGATTGACTATTTATACATATAGTAACATAGAACATTAAGTAGATTACTACATTGAAGAAAATGATTACCTGATCATCATAGTCTGGTGTCCTAATTGTAAAGTTCTGCAGAACAATTGAAAGGCACTGGAGGAAATTTTTATCACATGTTATAATGGAGACGTGTTAATGTTAGACAACAATAAAAAAAATGTGAATAGCCAGGGGCATTAGAACATTATTGGTAATCCCTATGTCATGCAGGTATACTAGTAGCACAATGTTATTTTTATATCAGATTAAATGAGTCTATATGCTAAACAAAGTTCCCTCTATATTTTCTGACTATTACTAGACAAGGCAAGCTATCATAATCAATGCTTACGATGTGCACAAAAAAATAAAAATAAAAATAAAGTCTTCCTTCCCTCATTGATTCAGAAAAATTGTCAGAGACTCAAATATTTTTGTTGTGGCCTTAGTGAAGAAAGGAAGAAAGTGTACATGAATATAACTTATAAGTCAAGATCATCCTAAAATTTGTCCTTAAGCTATTTGTTTAAGGACAACCAGCTAGGCGCAGCCCAGCAGCCCAGCCGCGGTTCGCTTTTCAACATGGTCGCCGCCATCTTGAATTTGAGGTGCCGCCAACTTGAATTTGAGGCGCCGCCATTTTTGGAAACGTCATTGAAATTCATTTAAAACTACAAAATGTTACTTTTCATATAGCCAACATAACAGTATTCATTTCGTGAAGACATTACATGGTTTATACTTTAAATAATAATAACAAAATATTGCCGACCCGACTCGGGTTGCTATGCCATTTGGTAAATGACAGAAATTACGTAAAACTGCACATTTTCGTTAGCCACATCGCGAAAACAACATGACTCATCTCGTAAATGTCTAACAAAATTGTCATATCACTAAATAAACTTTTCTTTGGTTTAATAATAAATTAGTAAATTTACGTTCATGTAAACTGTTAGGTGACATCATATGTTGTATCCAAAGCGACATCATTATGGCATGCACGTTTCCTTGTGAAAGTTGATGTTTTACCAGCGACATAGAACACAAAGCAAATCATATTGTTAACATTCCAGAAGAAAGTGTAATATGTTTCTAAATAAATACTAGGACCACTGTGGGAATCACTGAACTAAATGGTTTCCCATAGGCGACAGTGTTAACGTTTCGGCCAAATTCACTCAATTGAAGCCTGCAGGCCATACCAGTGATGTTTACCCAGCTAGATTGACACCAGTTGATCACGAAAATGCAAGAAAAATCATAGGTCATGTGTTTACTTTTTAAAATAAATCACCAAGTCTACGACAGGGCTATCTCACAGCCAAATTTGATCTGGAAAAACCCAGAACTACAGCAGCTAGTTAAATAAATTTCCCGCTCACAAAACTCCATTCCCCCATTCATTCACCAGTTTAAATTATTTAGATATTATGTACAAATCAAATAAACGCGATGTCATCCTTTAATAACGTGTCGCATGTATCAGGTGAAGGTCATTCTTCTGTTACCTTCACCTTTAGCATTCCACGGTGTACTCGCTCCCCGACTCTAGAACACATTTAGCTCCCTGATTCCTGTGCCATGGCAATATACGCCAACGAAATGCACATATGGTTGTCATTTTAATTAAACAAATAATATGCATATACATTGTATATAATATCATTTGATTCATAAAAATATAGACTATACTAGTACTTTAGCTATACTGGGAATCCGATATATAAACCATTTAAAGATGCATTATCTGAATTGACGTTCCGAAATTACTATTTCTTTTGATTCGGGGGGGGGGGGGGGTGGGGGTAAAAATATTTGATTCGAGTCGAGGAACCCACCCATCAAAGCTCAAAGTGATCAGATATGGATTTTTGAAGTTAGTTATTTCTCAAGATGTGCAATTATTTGCGACCCAGAAAAATGTTGTCAAACGAGCAACCTCGGAAAAAACTGTGGATGAAAATGAATAACTCTAAAATAAAGTGCTAATACGGCCAAATTTTGTGATACTCAAGTGATTATACAGTTATATTTCGTTGAACAAAATGTTGATAAATAACACGTTTTGGGAAATTTGATACCATAGTTGACAGTGGTTAGATTTATTTTGTTGCAGTTAATCCATTCTGATAACTAAAGCGTATTTTGAAAAATGTTGTTGTATCTTGATGATATGGGGACCGTCTGATCGGATTGAGTACCTTTAAAAGTTTAAATAATTAATAAGGTCTACATATGTATGGTATTCCAACGAGGCTATAATTATACAAACTAAATGGCTGGGGTAAAGTTATATTATGACGACCATCCAAGTCATGAGAAAACAAATCACTGCAGATCAGATTATTTATTTTGAAAATATCTTGTCAAGTTTATCATCCAGAATGTGTTTCCAAGTCATGGTTCCGGTGGATGCAAAATTACTCATATATGCTAGTATGAATGTAGCTCCGTGTAGTTCTAATCAAAATGATCAAATCCCACCCTAAATTACAAGTTAGGAATTGTAGGAACAAACAAAATCATGTTCATGGAAATTGAATGTTCTTCCTTACTTATATTCTTCCTTACTTATATTCTAAAGATTTGGATTGTGATTTGAAACAAACAACCCAAATTATGAGAGGGGGCAAACCGAAGTTTTCACTCATCGGAACCCCAATTTTCAACTAAGGCAAAGTGTGAGGAGGCGGGTACAACTAAAATGTCATCCAAATTGAGAATGGGCATGGTCGGGTCAGTCAAAAACATTGTGAGACATGAAAGTGTGAAAGATGTGAGTGCAATTGGAACATTCAGAGGTAGACCCCCACCCACTACCACCAGCTACCAACTTTCATGTATGTAATAAATATTTAAAGTTAATTAAATCTTGACTTTCATATAAGTTAACACATATAGTTCTGAGTACCGTAGTGCAGGTCTTGACTGCGTGGTCGTCTTTATTTTTACATGGATTACAATGCATAATTTCTTGTTTGATCTCTTGATTTTAGGTGACGCCTCCAACACTGGTTCAGACACAAGTAGAAGGTGGTTCAACTTTGTTTGGATTAGATTACTTTGGTGAAAAGGTATTGTATCTTGCTTAGTTCAATATATAACTGTTTTATTATACAAACTACCGCTGATACAGATATATATAAATATATATTGTTGTTAGAACTTGTTCCACATAGCCATGTGGTCTGTGTCGTGGACATGATCATCGCAATGAGAGATAGCCAAATTAGGAGTAGGTTCAAATCCGGTATATATTCAGCCCGAGAATTCACTTCTACAACAAATAATCGCGAGTGAGTTTTAATGCTGATTTCATCCAAATAAAAGGTCGCCCGGCCACAGTGTCCCCCGAAAAAGTGGCTTCATTGGGGGCATCAGCTTTTCTGAAAAAAATAACAAGGACCCTAAATCCGAAGCAACCAGACAAAAATGGGTGGATCGTACCCATATTCGAACTTGATCTGTATTTCGAGCTGATAAACTCATATACTAAATTTGATTCAGATATGATCACACAAACTAAAGTTATCTTCCGGAAACCAGACATTGACAGGATTCTAAGTCGAAAAGGGCCATAACTCTATCAAAAATGGGCGGAGCAAACCCATATTCGAACCTGATCTGTATTTTGGGCTGATAAACGTACATACCAAACTTGGTTCAGATATGATCACACGAACTGAAGTTATCATCCGGAAACCAGAAAATTACAAGATTCTAAGTAAAACAAAGGGCCATAACTCTCGCAAAAATGGGCGGAGCAAACCCATATTCGAACTTGACCTGTATTTTGATCTGATAAACTCACCTATGAAATTTGCTTTTGATCTAATAACCTAGATCTAAAGTTATCATCTGGAAACCATTTCCGGGCGGACGGACGGACAGACACCGGCTATTTTAATAGTCGCCCGAAAAAAAAATTCGGGGGAAAAAAAGGCGAGATCATTTAAGCGGATTAAATTTAATAATTAATAATTGTGCCTCTGATGGTGTATCATCTTGTTGATAATTACATGCGCCATTCTGTGCTGGATGCAAGTAATGTTTTTGGTCTGTCCGCATCTCCGTTCCGACATTTCTTTGTTGATCTGTCCTTCCACACTTTCGGTGACATAATGCCGGAAGTACAGAATGTAAAGAATACACATGCACTAATGTGATATTGTTGCACAAATATTATTCTTAAGACCACATATATACATAATTGGAATTTTTATCGGGTTTTTTGTTTGTTTTAAATCTTTCATATTAGAACAATATTGAAAGATTGCTTCTTGGAAACCAGTAAACAGGTAAAGACGTCATGACATCATGATGTCACAATCTACAGTTCTCTACCCTACTACATTATCTCTGCTTTATACATCCCCTAATGCTACTGTATTTACCCATTTTATTTAAAAAACTCCACTTATGGTTTGCCGAGGTCAGTAAGCAGGCGATAACTCAAACAAGCGACAACCGATTTCATTCATACCTGTATTTGGTATATGGGTCTGTTGCAACAATATCTCGAATGGGGTCGAAAACCAGATTTATCCAATCTTTTATACAAGACTTATGGGAATTAGTTTGTGTATTATTTTTTGTTGTTTGTGGCCATTAGCGTGAAAACTCAAACAAACTTTGACCCCTAGATGGGAGCTATCAAATTTGAGTGATTTTCGATTTAAACCATGGGCGCCGGAAGCCATCTTGGATTTTACTCTTTGCATCACTATATCTTTGAGCACACCATACAGAGCATTGCCTACATCTGATCATCACCAAACTTCATATGGATCCTTGGCATGACCTCTAGATGGGTGCTTACCAATTCGTCCGAATTCTGTTAAAAACATCGATGCCATGGGGCCATCTTGGAGTTGACTCTTTGTATGACAATCCTTTAGCAGAACTTGCAGGTCACATATCTCATCCAATCTTCACCAAACTGCATACGAATCTTCTGGGTGACCTCTAGATGGGAGCCTCCCTTTCCCCCCAAAATTCGTTAAAAAAAACATGGCCACCAGCAGCCATCTTTGATTTCAGATGTGAATCATGCGCCAACAGCACACCCTTCAGCGCTGCCCACATTTATTGGAGAATTGCATTAAGTTTTTAGTGCGGGAATTGTTCTCAAATCACATAGGAAATTTGACTTTGTGGCGATCGATTTTCGCCATTTTGTTTGGAAAACCCGCACTAAATATAGAAACTGCAGACCAGTACCCAGCCGGTGACATAGTCAGAAAGGAAGTATGACTGGTGCGCTCTGGTAGAGATTGCCTCCATAGTGCAAGCTTCCACCTGTGCGAGGCTCAATGTGGGTTTAAAGTGAAATAACTCATGATATATAGGTAATCATGAGTTATTTCACTTATTGGAGTAGGTGCAGACCTTGAAATAGTGTGCCTTAAGTACATTTGCAGAATGAGGTCCCCAGAAGGTGAATTTAGTAATGCTATCACACACAGTGGGCTAGCATCACTAAATGCACCCTCTGGGAACCTCATTCTGTTTAGGCCTCAACTGCTATGGGAGACCTAGGATCAGATTGAAATTCCCCAGTTGAAGTTTGTGATGTTCACACATTAGTCCCCTTGTTAATGCATTTTATCTTGTCAATTAGACAATATAGAAACTGAACAGAACAGAAGGAAAAAAATAACTAAAAAGAAGTACATTTCAGAAAATAGATATTTCCCAAAAAAAAAGGCCAATGCAAAATAAGTTCCCCAGAGGGTGAATTTGATGATGCTAGCCCACTGCGGGGCAGCATCACTAAATTCACCCTCTGGGGACCTCATTCTGCATATGACAAGACACACTATTGCCGGGCTTATCCAGACCTAGTTTTACATAAGAAATTTGTGCACATATACATGTAGGTTCAGTGAAGGGTCAGATACACTATGTCAAGACTAAACCAAATCTTCTCGGTCCACAACAGCTTGGGATATTGGTTGGGATGATGCTGTTTTGGACGGAGTCCCACCCGGTTGCTCTTCTATAACATACTTTCATTCAAAAGACGTACTACATGTATATGTGGAGCCCGGTCATTCACGCGAACCCCTGAATGTGATTGATCATCTGACTTGTGCGATTAATCTGTCTTCAAAGTGATGTAACCTTTACCTCGATAAAAAAGCTCGTCTAATCTATTGTTTAGATGCATTTTCTGATAGCGCGATAAATCAAAATTCTCTGGAAAACAAGACTTACTTTTAAATCTCAATGCTTTGATATTTAACGGACCTCTGCTATATGCGTGAGAAAGGCTACCCTCTATGTTCATATACGCAAAGCAACCATTTGACCTAATCCGAAGACATACAAGCAAGTTAACTCCTGCCCACGAGTCTGGGCATAAAGTCTGTTATAGAATAGAAAAGGGAGGTGACTTGGTAAAAAAATAGCTTCATCCCAACCGATACCCCAAGCTGTGGGGGACCTAGAAGACTTGGTCTATGTCAAGACTTGACTGGGTCTACCTTATATTTCTCCATATCCTGATAATCTGTGTATGTCACAATTCCTGTTCTCTGATAATTGTTTCATCTCTTTTTTTCAGGCTTTTTTAACCCAATCTTCACAGCTGTATCTGGAGACGTGTATACCATCTCTGGGTGATGTTTTCAGCATGGTGTCATCATACAGAGCTGAAGTATCACGAACAAGACGTCACTTGTCAGAGTGAGTCGGTCAACAAATAATCACATTCTGCTTGTTTAAAACAAAAACAGTCACCTTTTTATGTCATAGTTCAGACCACATACACATATCGTTTCCTTTATATGAGAATGCCACATGCTAAAGAACCTAAATGTCCGACATGTTTTCCACTTCTAAATTGAATTTATATGCAATGTATCCATTTTGAATGATTGAGCCAAAGTTTTTTGGCCAATTTTGCTCAGAAGAAAAAGGCGCGATCAAGTCAAGGTCGACTTAACGTAAACAAAATGAAACGGACACAAATAATTTATAAAGTATTGATATAGTTTCATTGACACTCTAAATTGCATCTTTTCAGGTACATGTATATTGAAGCAGAGTGTCTTTTCATAGTATTTGTCACACTTTGGAATAAGTTATAAAGTAGTGCTACAGTTTCATTGACACTTTAATTTGCATCTTTATAGGTACATGCATATTGAAGCAGAGTGTCCTTTCATAACATTTGACAATTTGCTTGACAAGCTAGAGGACTTGGTATGTGATGTCGTAGACAGAATCCTTCAATCTCCATTCGCAAACCTTCTCCGTGATCTCAACCCAGTAAGTGATAGCACATTAGTGACAGGGACGTCGCATCAGGGGTGGGGTGGGGTGGGGCTCACATTCTCCACGATCTCAACCCAGTGATAGCACATAGACAGGGACATTGTGGCGGGTGGGATGGGGCTCACATTCTCCGTGATCTCAAGTAAGTGGTCGCATATAGATTAACAGGGACAGGGATGTCGTGACAGGGGTGGGTGGGCCTCACCTTCTCCATGATATCAACTCAGTAAGGCTGAAGGCGTCACGCACCAAAAAAAGTGCTGAAGGGTACACAGGATTTGAAAATGTGTTGAAGGGTACACAGGGTTTGAAATGTCGTTCTAAATGACGTTTAGTTTTCATATCTGCCCTGATTTCTGTTAGTGAATAATTGTTTACGTTCCAATGAACATTAAAATGAACTGAAAACAAACTGCTAATCCTAATGGGCCCCAGACTTTCAGAAACAGAGTTTAAGTAACGATGTTAGTGGCAATCACAAACCATGTGTACCCTTCAGCTCATTTTCAAACCCTGTGTACCCTTCAACACATTTTCAAACCCTGTGTACCATTCAGCACATTTTCAAACCCTGTGTACCCTTCAGCACATTTTTTGGTGAGAGTGACCCCTTCAGCCTCAATAAGTGATTGCATATAGATTGACATTAGTGGCGACAGGGGGATATATTGTTCAAAATTTGGAAAATTCATAACCGAGACACAATAAGTTTGAAAATTCACACCATAGTTTTAAATCGTTCTCATAGCTTGATTTTATATTAGTAGCAATTAGTAGTTATTAGACAGTTGCATATTTTCCTACTTTGTTTTGCCAAATTAATAAAAGATACTGTGTTCTCAAACACCTCCTTAATCACTCAAAATATGGCCTCGTCAGAAAATTTTATTTGCAATTACATCCAGAATTTAAGAGAAATTTAGATTGGTTTTTGTTGAAGACATAATGACTGAAAGACTTTGGAGGCTAGCTTCTATGCATTGCTTGAAAAGGTTTAGGATTTTGTACTATATAATTATCTATACAACCATTAATTTCTAGAATTCTTGGAAAAAATACTAAGTCTCCCTTAATTGCCTCCAGCCTCCATCCAATTTCCCATATTTAATTATCTGAGAACACAGGTATTGATTTGTAATAGCGTTAGGTGGGTGTCAGGTTAGAAACTTGTTGAAAATTCCAACCCAAAGGGGAGAGGGATTGCTAATGTAATTTTGAAAGGAGTTTAGCATTGACTACATACTGTGTCTCTTGCGATGTTGACTACATGCTGCATCTCTTGTGATTTGGCAATTCTTTGGTGTTGATTATTAAGTTATCGTATACAGTGTTTATACATATACTATATCTCTTTGATATAATTGACTTCCTGATCGGCTTATCATTTTATTATATTCCTATGTGTGATTCAACTTGATTTCTCAAGCGATTATTAACGATAATTTCACGAGTAAATTATTTCACTACAACTATAGTGTTATGTATTCACTAGGAGATTGCCCATCAAAATGTTCTTCGTTACTTTCTGGTCTCCCCGGTCATGAGCACATTGTCATTTCTATATTAGCAATGGATTGGTGATGCTTCTCTTTCACCGGAGCCGCGTGGGAACACTTTATTGAACTAAAACTGTATTTTGTACCCCCACCCTTCCCCACATATATGCATGCACACTTGGAATGCATCAAAATCAACATATTACTTTGTTAAAGTATTGACTAACTGAAACAAACTCCATTTGGGAGCATTTATTCAGCGGCGGAGGGGTCTGCGGCCCGTTTGTGCGCTATGAGACTTTGGCTCGGGAACACTTTATTTCACTGAAAAACTTAATTTTCTACCACCTCCCACATATATGCATTCGCATATGGAATGCAACTTGATTACTATATATATATATAACCCATCTTTGTGTTTGCGTGTGTATGTTTGTGTGAGGGTGTATCTGTGTGTATAACTCGGTTATTCTTTTTGGCGCATTTAAAACTTTTCAACCAGGTGTCCAATGTAGCCGAAATTTGGAACACGGCCAATGTTGTGTCGTAGAAGATGACTCACCAACTTTCACGCTGATTGGTCAGAGAAAACATGAGATCTGGCATGGTCCCCAAATGCCACATTTGCACTCAAGTAGACACTATTTCTTATGACGGTTGTCGAAATGACGTCATCTGACGTCGTACACAAACCCACACTTGCGTTGCTATTGTATTGACGAAATTTCCATGCGCTGTACCAAACATGGGGTGTAGAGATGGGACTCGAACGTTCTATACCATCCTTGGAAATGGGTGCTAAATGGTCTTTTAATATTCTTTTAATATTCTCTCATGAATTATTTCACGTCACCAGTTCAATCGATTACTCTCCATATAACATCCCTGCCTCTCATGAATTATTTCATGTCACCAGTTCAATCAAGTGATTACTCTCTATATAACATCCATGCCTCTCATGAATTATTTCACGACATCAGTTCAATCAAGTGATTACTCTCTATATAACATCCCTGCCTCTCATGAATTATTTCATGTCACCAGTTCAATCAAGTGATTACTCTCTATATAACATCCATGCCTCTCATGAATTATTTCACGACACCAGTTCAATCAAGTGATTACTCTCTATATAACGTCCGTTCCTCTCATGAATTATTTCATGTCACCAGTTCAATCGATTACTCTCCATATAACATCCCTGCCTATCATGAATTATTTCATGTCACCAGTCCAATCAAGTGATTACTCTCTATATAACGTCCCTGCCTATCATGAATTATTTCATGTCACCAGTCCAATCAAGTGATTACTCTCTATATAACGTCCCTGCCTATCATGAATTATTTCATGTCACCAGTCCAATCAAGTGATTACTCTCTATAGAACATCCATGCCTATCATGAATTATTTCATGTCACCAGTCCAATCGAGTGATTACTCTCTATATAACGTCCCTGCCTATCATGAATTATTTCACGTCACCAGTTCAATCAAGTGATTACTCTCTATATAACGTCCCTGCCTATCATGAATTATTTCATGTCACCAGTCCAATCAAGTGATTACTCTCTATAGAACATCCATGCCTATCATGAATTATGTCATGTCACCAGTCCAATCAAGTGATTACTCTCTATAGAACATCCATGCCTATCATGAATTATTTCATGTCACCAGTTCAATCAAGCGATTACTCTCCATATAACATCCCTGCCTATCATGAATTATTTCATGTCACCAGTCCAATCAAGCGATTACTCTCCATATAACATCCCTGCCTATCATGAATGATTTCACGTCACCAGTCCAATCAAGCGATTACTCTCCATATAACATCCCTGCCTATCATGAATTATTTCACGTCACCAGTCCAATCAAGTGATTACTCTATATAGAACATCCATGCCTCTCATGCATTATTTCACGTCACCAGTACAATCGAGCGATTACTCTCTGTATAACATCCTTGCCTCGAATGAATTATTTAATGTCACAAGTACAATCAAGCGATTACTCTCTATACAACGTCCCTGCCTCTCATGAATTATTTCACGTCACCAGTCCAATCAAGTTATTCCTCTCCATATGACATCCCTGTCTCATGAATTATTTCATGTCACCAGTCCAATCAAGCGATTACTCTCCATATAACATCCCTGCCTATCATGAATTATTTCATGTCACCAGTTCAATCAAGTGATTACTCTCTATATAACGTCCGTTCCTCTCATGAATTATTTCACGTCACCAGTTCAATCAAGCGATTACTCTCCATATAACATCCCTGCCTATCATGAATTATTTCATGTCACCAGTACAATCGAGCGATTACTCTCTGTATAACATCCTTGCCGCGAATGAATTATTTAATGTCACCAGTACAATCAAGCGATTACTCTCTATACAACGTCCCTGCCTCTCATGAATTATTTCACGTCACCAGTCCAATCAAGTGATTCCTCTCCATATGACATCCCTGTCTCATGAATTATTTCACGTCACCAGTTCAATCGATTACTCTCCATATAACATCCCTGCCTATCATGAATTATTTCACGTCATCAGTTCAATCAAGCGATTACTCTCTATATAACATCCCTTCCTCTCATGAATTATTTCACGTCACCAGTTCAATCAAGTGATTACTCTCTATTTAACGTCCATTCCTCTCATGAATTATTTCACGTCACCAGTTCAATCAAGTGATTACTCTCTATATAACGTCCATTCCTCCCATGAATTATTTAACGTCACCAGTTCAATCAATTGATTACTCTCTATAGAACATCCATGCCTCTCATGAATTATTTCACGTCACCAGTTCAATCAATTGATTACTCTCTATATAACGTCCGTTCCTCTCATGAATTATTTCACGTCACCAGTCCAATCAAGTGATTACTCTCCATATGACATCCCTGTCTCATGAATTATTTCACGTCACCAGTTCAATCGATTACTCTCCATATAACGTCCATTCCTCTCATGAATTATTTCACGTCACCAGTACAATCAAGCGATTACTCTCCATACAACGTCCCTGCCTCTCATGAATTATTTCACATCACCAGTCCAATCAAGTGATTCCTCTCCATATAACATCCCTGCCTCGAATGAATTATTTCACGTCACCAGTTCAATCAATTGATTACTCTCTATATAACGTCCGTTCCTCTCATGAATTATTTCACGTCACCAGTCCAATCAAGTGATTACTCTCCATATGACATCCCTGTCTCATGAATTATTTCACGTCACCAGTTCAATCGATTACTCTCCATATAACGTCCATTCCTCTCATGAATTATTTCACGTCACCAGTACAATCAAGCGATTACTCTCCATACAACGTCCCTGCCTCTCGTGAATTATTTCACATCACCAGTCCAATCAAGTGATTCCTCTCCATATAACATCCCTGCCTCGAATGAATTATTTCACGTCACCAGTCCAATCAAGCGATTACTCTATTAATTACATCTTCAATCTTGTTCTTCAGGATTTTAAACCTCCAAAGCGACCATTCAGAAGAATGGCGTATACTGAGGCCATTGAATATCTGAAAGAGAATGACATCAAGAAAGATGATGGAACCTATTATGAGTTCGGGGAGGTAACTACTTTGTCATTTTATACGGCCCTTTTTTGCGTGACGTATTGTGTTAGTCCGTCTGTCCATCTCTTCGTACGTCCGTTCACTATTTGTTTCCAAATGTAACCATTTATTATAAATCACCTGATATATTTCTACTAAAATAAAATATTTTCAAGATCCAATCATATTTTTATCTCGATAAATCACTGTGGGGAATCACTTGGTTTTGATGTTGGTGAGTACCACACATTTAAATTGGCCGAGGCGAGTGCAGATGCACAAAAATATAATATATGATGAACTGGCACAAAACATAGTATTTTGACTGTTATGAGCATATTATACCTCATATACTCAGTAGTTTTCTATAACATTCTGACCAAAGTTGCCAGTCAGAGGTTCGTTGAATGCACCAGTCCATACATCTAGTAGAATCCTTCGACTGACAACTTTGGCTGTAGCAAACAACTGAGTTTGAACACAAATGAGGTATCAGCTTCTTTTAAAAATAATATATCATATGCTCGTAGCCGCCAAAACACCATGTAATATGTAGAGGATCTCACATGAGTTTCTATTTTATACGGAATTTATCAACCGAGTTCACTAAATTCGATTTGAGCCGAGGTTTACCGAGGCTCAAATAGAATTTAGTGAACTCGGTTGATAAATTACGTATAAAATAGAACGAGTTTGAGATACTTTTTATCACATGGTCATATAATCGCTTAAATTTTATCGAAAACAACAATAACATGAATAATTAACAGACAGAGAACTTTGTCCCAAAGAGCAGCGTGACGTCATTGCACGCGACGATATTACACGTGTCTATTACGCTCGAATATTACATAGGAACATAGTGCTAATCATGTGATAAATAATTGTCCTTGATTATTACCTTTTCCTCATTTCTGGTTGTGTTTGCGATCGCCTCAGTCCTTTTGAATGAGTGATACTCATAACTCGAAATCGCGGGATTTCCCATCGTGTAAATGAGACACATAAGAAAGTTTAGAATAGTTTAGAATAGTCCTCGACTGAGAATAAAACCATGCCCTTTGACACTGTTTGTGCTAGTGGAGGTTGCATGTGCACCATGCCATGACTTGTTCATTGATGCTTTCACTTTTGTTTTGTATTATTGAGAAGAATATGTGTTAAGTCTCTCGGTTTAATTGTAACTAACTATTCGACCTACATCAGACTATGTTCACTGTGAATCTGACAACAGGTACAAGGAAAATATATAAATTATTTTTTTCGGCCTGTTTTGAAAAAAATGGAACATATTATGTTATTGGTTCGTCCATCCATATGTCCGTTCGCTTTTTTCGTTTCCGGATGATAACTTCATTAAGTCTGAACTGAATGGATTGAAATTTGGTATGTAGGTTTACTAGCACAAAATACAGGTGATGTTCGAGAATTTGGGTCCGCCTGGCAAATTTCACCAGAGTTACGACCCTTTTTGTTGGAATTTGAACTCATTTTATTTTCCAGATGATAACTTTATGAACTGAACGGAATGAAATTTGGAATGTGAGTTTACTAGCCCAAAATACAGGTCGAGTTCCTATTTTTGCCGGAGTTATGGTCCTTGTCGACTTAGAATTTGATGATTATTTTGGTTTCCGAGTGATAACTTTAGTTTCAGTTATCACATTGTTTTTAAATTTGGTATGTAGATTAACCACATGAAGATACAGGTCTTGTTCAAATTTCGGTTCCGTCCACCTATTTTAACTGGAGTAATGGTCCTTGTTGACTTATAATTTGTTGACGATTATTTTGGTTTTCGGGTGTTTTAAAATTTGGCATATGGATTACTCGTTATGGACCTTTGTTGATATTACCATTGGGCGTATGATCTTGTTAATATTAGCATTCTTTACTTCAGGACATTCCTGAGGCTCCAGAGAGGAAAATGACAGATAAGATAAACGAGCCGATTCTACTCTGCAAATTCCCGGCGGAGATAAAAGCCTTCTACATGCAGAGATGCTCTGAAGACCGACGACTCACTGAATCAGTATGTAGCTATATATAAACTCTCTTTGACCCTTCATGGTGGGAGCTGTGCTGGTGTAGCATTAAAGATCCTGTGCCAGTGCATTATTTTATATATGAGAGTCTCACATAGGGAGCCTCGCATATATCGGATAATACACTGGCTTACGAGGACAAGGTAGATATTGTAAGCCAATGTATTCTCTTAATACATGGGAGACTCGCATATGTATGAGAATGCATTGGCACAGGGTTTTCCGCAAATTCAGCAAGCTTCAGTAATGGAAGGGTTATAGTTTTTCTGTGCAATGTGTGATGCCAACGATTCTGTAAAATTTGTGGGGCAATTTCGCATTCTGAGAATTTCCGTGAAATTTCATTGCAGGCAGCTGGTTATCTTTTGTGTAAAAATTTCATGTACAACTAAATTTATTTCTTCATAAAAACAAATTTTGTCAATATAAAATTTGTTTACCTGAGCACATCTTTACTGATCTCATAGATAGGCAACTTAAAATTTTAGACTGCTAATTTGGGCATAAAATTTCAGTTTCCTTGAGAAAATACTATCAAACTTGCTATTATTTTAGCCAAAAGGCACATATCATTCATGGTTATTTCAATGTTTCTTTACATTAACATTTATCGAATATTTCCCAAAATTGAGTATCTTCTTTCTTAATAGCCATCATAAATACCAATCAACTTCTCATCTTTTAATAGCAATCGTAAATACCATTCAACTTCTAATCTTATTACATGCCTGTTCCTAAAAAACACAACGTTCCGTTGTCTTCCATCATGGCATATTCTTCAAGCGATCACACAACCTAAATGATGTTCACATCAACTGTGAAACTATAAAATAAACGTATCGTCACCTTTGGTAAAACAAGACATGTCTTTTTCTGAATAAACCTTTTATGTCTTTTTTTCAATGAATAAACCGTCTTCTAAAAGTGTTCAATTAATGGATCTAAACACAGAATGACACGTGTATTTATGGGTTTGTGCCGTCGCCTCCCATTCTATCCTTCTATGCTGGCACTCATGGTGTATCAACAAACGCATTAACACACCCATGTCATTCTGTGTATTTATTACACACATGTTAATGAAATATGGCCTATTCCCTGGTCGAAGGATACTCCATACATTAAAGACCGATCGTAAACGAGCGTTCCATTTAGATTTTTTTGGAGAAATGCAACTTAAATCATGTTGGATTCGACAATATAACCAGAGCTTGAAATGTTCTGAAATTTTTACTTGTCACTGATAGTGCAGCGGCAAAATCGAAAAAGAGTTCTAGTTTTTGAGATACACCTACCCAAGGTAGACCAAGTTGAAACCAATTTTTTTAAAGAAGACATATATATTATATTGTTCACGAAAACGACAGTGAAAAATAATGGAATTGGTGGCTATTGTCAAATCGATGATGAACGATGCCCACCAGTGACTTTTTCCAGAAATTATCGGTTTTGGTAAAGTGAGCTCTGTGGCTAAGTCCTGAATTATTTGCCAACATTGTTGGTGTTAAAATTACTACATCATAACATAGCTCTACTTTATAAGAAAAAAGTGTTGGTTAATTTGGATTTTCCTGCCATTTGGAGCTGAAATATTAATTCTTTGTTGAAAAATCTCTTTTTTTCCATAACAATATCTGTTTTAAAACATTATCATTTAAACAGATATTGGAATAATGCCAAAATATTGTATCGATATAGTGTAGTAGTTATCTGACAAGCATATATAGAAAGAAATTAACTGAAGGTTTGAACTATTTGCGAGATATTTGATTTTAGCTACCCCTCCCCCAAACATGTTTTTTTGGAAAAACAGATATTTTTAATAAAATTTTTACCAAATTTCCTAATTGATCATAAAGGGACTCAACATAACTTGTTTGCTGAAAATTGGGATCGGAGACATTATTTAAGGGATTAATGGTGTGTCCAGTCTTCCAGACCACCAGTTACAACAACAACAACAACACATTTTATTGATAGGAGTTAAGATAAACATACATCGACGTCGACATTGTAGGACTGAAATATTTGTTTTAAACAACGTTTGACACTCAATGTATACGTATAGTCTCACAGATATCAAACAAACCATTTTGTTGCCAAAGTTATTATTAATGTCCCTCTAAATAATAAAATATAGAACATAAATATTATGTTCAAATGAATCCCCACTATAGTCTCATCAAGATGGCAGTTCTGTCAGTTTTATATACGATTATATCTAAATCAAAAGCAAAATAGTATGATATTGTAGCTGAGAGACTGTTGTCATATATTCAGTTCGTTGGGTGTTAATGACTTAAAATAGGGTGGATGATCTCCAAAACATCGAAAAAAATTAAATTGTCTTTGTTATTTACCGTTTGCTCCACACACTCTGTTAAAACGTATATCATATCACTTTAGTTCGTAGAGTGTTCAAGAATTCAAATAGGGTAGGGGTCCCAAAAACAGTGAAATTATGCCTTTTGTATTTGCCAGACGAGTATTGCAAAGTGTTCCAGGATCCAGGAACCAGCCCTTCAATATAAATTGTTTACTTCTTGATTGATTATTTTTATTTGTAAAATAACAAATGATATATAACAACAAAAATTATGGACAAGATTGATGATACGTATTGTACATGCCGGAGGAGCATGATCATGGTTAGTCGACTTCCTGCTGCCCCTGTATGGAGATATATAAAACATAAAGGATGTTGGATGAAATTAAAGATGTATGAGATCATATCCCTTCAGTGTGTGGTGTTTTCATGACAAAAAATAAAATAGCGTAGGTGATCACAATAACGGTTAAAATTGTATTTTCGTTATTTGCCAGCCGCTTTTTGTAAAGTTTCCCAGGCTGTCGGAAATCAAACACAGCCTTATATATTGTATGTTGCCTGACAGAATAGCAATTTGTTGATATTGAGAACATAATCCCTTCCATACGTGCTGTGTTCAATTCTTAAAATAGTTTACGGGTACATAAAACAGTGAAAATTTGCCTTTATTATTTCCTAGCCACTTGTTGGGAAGTGCCACCTGGTGAAGGCTTTCAGGAACCGACACATCCATGGTGTGTATATCCTGATACAAATTAACCTTTGGTCACACCTTTAGTTAATATTGAGAGCATATCATTTCAGCATGTCGTGTCATTAAGACTTCAAATAGGGTAGGGGTCAACCACTTTTCGGAAAGTGCCTATGCTTTCACAACCAAATCCATATCTATAAATAAATTGTGTACTTCCTTATACAACTACCCATTGTCCATACTCAGTTAATCATGAGTGGATGTCGTTCAAGCTCGTTGTGTGCTCTAGTCTTAAAATTGGGTAATGTCTTAAAAACAGTGATATATCACATTTTTTATTTGCCATCCGTAATTTGTAAAGTGTCCCTGACTGTCAGGTACCAAACCACATATGACAATTGTGTATTGCCTTATAAATATAATAACGCAATACAAAATCTTTTGACCTTGAGAGCACATCCATTCAGTTTGTGATCCGCTTTCGATAAGGTGTCACTTGCTTTCGTGAACCAACCCATCACTAAATATTGCATCTTTTCTGATAGAACAGCTATTCCGCCTCAATCTCTGGTGATACTGATAGCATATCCCTTTAGCTAGTCATGTGTTCAAGACTTCAAATAGGGATTGGTCTCCCCTAAGACAGTGAAAAATATCATTTTTGAAGTTTTTTAATTTGCCACCCTCTTTTTGAAAAGTTCCAATTATTAAGGCTTTCGTGAAGCATCCCATCTATAAAAAATGTGTATTTCCTGATTTAATACATTTTTCCACACCCTCAGTTAATATGGAAAGCATATCCTGTCAGTTCGTGGCGTGTATACGTCTTCAAATGGGATAGTGGGGTCCTCAAAACAGAACATTCGCCTGTCGTGTTTGCCAGCCGTTTTTTGTAAAATGCCCACAGGATTTAGGGGGAACCAAACCACTCATATCAGTTGTATGTTCCCCAATATCAATATATTTCGTTCACACACCCAAATAATTTTGAGAACATATAACTTCAGTTCATTGTATCCGAAATATTTACTGGGTTAGGATCCCCCCAAAACAGTGAGGTCCCCTTTCTCGTTTGCCATCTGCTTTTTGTAAAGAATCCCAGACATTCGGGAACCAACCCATCCATAAAAGATGTATATTTCCCAATATAGCGTCCACTTCTCTAATCCCGCAGTTAAAATTGGGAGCATATCCTTTCAGTTCGTATTGTGTTCAAGACTACAAATGGGGTAGAGAGCATCAAAACAAAGAAAATTCACCTTTCGTACTTTCCAACTGCTTTTGAAAGTGCCCTATGTTTTCGTTAACCAAACTACCCATAAAATATAATCCATGACAGCACTATCTTTCATTCACACACTCATTTAATATTGGGAGCATATTACCTTTCAGTTTGTGGTGTATTTAAGACGTCACATGGGATATGGGGCCCTCAAAACAAAGAAAATTAAACTTTCGTATTTGCCAAATGCCTTAAAGGGGTACTGTACGCCATTTTCAATAAATTCCCGGTGATAACAACGATCTATTATCGATACTATATAGAAATATAAGTAATTTGAGTCGAAGATGTATTCTGTAAACGCTCAGGTTAATAGGCTATCTTAAAATTTAATAATTTAAAAGTTAATAATTTAATATAAATTGATTTTATGGCTCCAGCCATAAAATGGCGTCTCTTAAAATTGGAATTTCCGTGTACAAAACGTAATCAAATTATAATTGAGGGATACTGGATTAATAAAACAATTGCACACACGATCGTTTGAAACATTATGCTTATACGGGGAGAAAACCCAAGCCACTCATTGACTAGTGACCATACACTAACTTAAATGAGTATATGGGACTGCTAAGCATATAATATAATGTTTATTTGATTCATTTGGTTGAAAACTGTACAAACATTACTCGACAACGACAATTTGTATTTTTGCATTCCGGTAAATTTGCCATCCGTAACAATACTTCGTACTCAACAGACTTTCAAAAAATGGAAAAGTTGTTACCTTATTCTCCGACTCGGGGATTATAGAAACCAACAACAACATCTTGGGTACAGTACCCCTTTAAATGATTTCGGGTACCAAACTACCCATATAAGTTGTATATTCCCTGATAGCACAACCATTCTTTAACACTGTCAGTTAACGCGAAGAGCACAGTCGCAAATAATTTTGGAGAGAATTTTTCGATCTTTATCGCAATAATATCTGCATTTACAACAATCATCAAATGAAAATAAGGGAAGTATGATATAATAAGACGTATTCTTGTTCATCTTCCATAAATATTTATGTTTTATTGACGTATTTTCGTATATTTTGACTTTACTAAATAATCAAAGTGAAAACGAAACAACGAGGTAATGGCGGTCTATTAAATTGGCGAGTTGGCTACAGAGAGTCAGTGAAGCAAGACTGGACAAGTTTTTAGAAGATATAAATCTCGCACAGCTTAGTGAATTGGCGAAGAAAATAGTTATAACGGATAGAAAAGGCAACTATTTAAAAGCACAACTCAAAGAAAGGGAGATTGATAGTAATATCACATGGCTAGATTCACCTGGATGCACTACGAAAGAGAAGAGATTATTGAACAGTGCAGGAAAGAAAAAAGGGTTGACATGTTTGTCCTGCTGGGAATTAGTTACATTACAAAGAAATCCGGACCACACAATTATATATATCTTCGACACGACAGATCAGAGACTGCCTTTGGAAATCTGATACATGTATATACATTTGAAGAATATGTGAAGAATCTATCACACATCAGGAATCTCATAATCTTCTTCTTAGAAATTCCACCCATTAGTTTGTCTAAATGGAATGAATACAAGGGACATAGGAGGAGTGAGGATTTCCTAGAAGACGCTACGCAGCGAGGAGAATAGAGCTCATACATCGATGGATACAGAACTTCAATTTTCATGCTGGACCAACTAGTCCAATCTTCAAATACGACAGTTCAAAAGGTCGAAACTCTATCAGCACACTCAACTTCAAACTGTACAAAGATGGCGTTCACCCTAACCAACTCCTTACTGCAGTGTGGTTGTGCAGAATAATTATGACAGTGAACCAAATCTAAAACAGAGGGAGATGTGAGTACAGTTCTCACTGCCCATAAACAAAACAATACATTGAATCAAAGCTATATTAAAACAAGGAGGTATGAGTACAGTTCTCACTGCCCATATATAAATAGCAGCAAAGAACCCCTAAGATGCCATGGACACCTGAAGCCGAAAGGGACAAGAGGGGGAACAATGGCTCATTGTTAAAAAAGGGAATCAAACCCCGACCGATGCTGAAAATAGTGATCGCTGTGAAATGTGCTCAAAAGCAATAAACAGAAAAAACGAAAGAGCCATGGAATGTGAATTTTGTGGACTGACTTTCTGTGCCAGATTTCTGGGAATGAACAAAACAGAGTACGATATCATTACGAAGACAACTCAATGTGGTTCTGCCCACCATGCAAAGGAAAAGTACCAAAAACAAAACATCAAGACTGAGAAAGAAATCGAGGAGAGGTGTGTGCAGCATATATGGAACAGTGCACCCAACGTATTGAAACACTTGAAGATGAAATGAAGAAGTATGATATAGAACAAGTTGAGAAGGTGGAGGAAGAGGTAGAAAAACACGATATGGAAGCAGTTAAAACAATCGAGAAGGAGATAGAGAAGAAATGTGACAAAGAAACAGTCCTCAGTACTATGAAGGATACAGTCGAAAAAGAGGACACGGGAAGACACAAGAAGCTGAAGAAGGGAAAGTGGTCAGGGAAGCAGTAAAGGAAATATGTGAGAGAGTAAAACAGAATGCAACATTATCTCCTATATATTTTGAGACTTCCGTAAATATATAAATATATGTGTATATTTGTCCTTTATAGACTCCAAAACGGCTGGACAGAATGAGCTCAAACTTCCTATCTAAGGGTAAACATACACGGGAATGGTCGTCGCAGCGTTTTGGAGAAGCTGCGACCACCCGTTTTTCACTCTCAGTCACAAAAACGGCACTGCGGGGGTTAATCGCGTTGATAGTTAAAGAGCGTTCCTATCCGCAGTCTTGTTGATAAAGATCTTCCATATTTGGGTTCGTTAACCGGTTAACGCTCTTTATTCCCTTCCCTTTCGCATATCGCATTACGGCTTTTGTTTACGTTATATTATGCGGAGAGACATCTCATGTCTGTCGTTCCTAGGACTGGGGGAGATTTTCATCGGGTAAATAATACCTCTTTTAGGGACGGCTACCATACTCAGACTGCCAACATCTTATGTCTGTCGTTCCTAGGAATGGGGGAGATTTTCATCGGGTAAATCATACCTCTTTTAGGGACGGGTACCAACATCTTATGTCTGTCGTTCCTATGAATGGGGGAGATTTTCATCGGGTAAATCATACCTCTTTTAGGGACGGGTACCGTAAAAAATTAACTCATTGAAAAAAAATAGAATTAACTCATAACTCATTGGGGAAAAAAATGTCATGTTTCAGACGAACCACGCCAGTGGCGGGCTAACCTGCTAGTCTACTATATATTTTGAGACTTCCGTAAATATATGTGTTTGTCCTTTATAGACTCGAAAACGGCTGGACCGATTGGGCTCAAACTTCCTATATAAGGGTAAAAACCCACGGGAATGGTCGTCGTAGCGTTTTGGGGAAGCTCAGAGCACCCGTTCTCCACTCTCATGAGACTTCCGTAAATATATGTGTTTGTCCTTTATAGACTCGAAAACGGCTGGACCGATTGGGCTCAAACTTCCTATATAAGGGTAAAAACCAAAGGGAATGGTCGTCGTGGCGTTTTGGGGAAGCTCAGAGCACCCGTTCTCCACTCTCATTCACAAATAACGACACTGCGGGGTTAATCGCGTTGATAGTTAAAGAGCGTTCGTATCCGCAGTGTCTTTGCTTATATCTTCCATATTTGGGTTCGTTAACCGGTTGCGCTCTTTATTCCCTTCGGCTTTCGCATACGGTTTTGTTTACGTTATCTGGAACTCGCTTCTGTGTGATTCTTACGTACTTAGGGCTTCCTAGGAAAGTGTCATTTTCATCGGGTCAGGTTTTCCGCCCGAGGCCTTGAAACGGGTACCCACAATATATGTGTGTGTCCTTTATAGACTCGAACCGATTGAGCTCAAACTTGCTACCTACGGGAAGTGTCATATATATGTGTGTGTCTTTTATAGACTCGAACCGATTGAGCTCAAACTTGCTACCTACGGGAAGTGTCATGGACGGGTTAAATTGTGACCCCGACCTGATCTTGACCTTGAAAATGGATCAATTCAAGGTCAAATCGGGTCAAATTTAAAAACAAAAAATTAAATTAAAAAATGAAAAGGCACAATTAACTCATTGAAAAACATAAAATTAAATTAAAAAATTAATTAAAAAGGCACAATTAACTCATTGAAAAACAAAAACAATCGGTAAAATTGAAAAACAAAAAATAAAATTAAAAAATTTAAAAGGCACAATTAAATCATTGATTTTTTTTTTAAATGTCATGTTTCTGACGATTGCCGCCAGTGGCGGGCTAACATGCTCGTCTACTATATATTTTGAGACTTCCGTAAATATATGTGTTTGTCCTTTATAGACTCGAAAACGGCTGGACGGATTGGGCTCAAATTTCCTATATAATGGTAAAACCCCACAAGAATGGTCGTCGCGGCGTTTTGGGGAAGCTCAGAGCACCCGTT
Organism: Siphonodentalium dalli; assembly: GCA_032622095.1. Classification (NCBI taxonomy): domain Eukaryota; kingdom Metazoa; phylum Mollusca; class Scaphopoda; order Gadilida; family Siphonodentaliidae; genus Siphonodentalium; species Siphonodentalium dalli. The sequence goes on from CP136063.1 coordinate 58,359,256, forward strand.
CTCCACTCTCATTCACAAAAATGGCACTGCGGGGTTAATCGCGTTGATAGTTTAAGAGCGTTCGTATCCGCAGTGTCTTTGCTTATATCTTCCATATTTGGGTTGTTAACCGGTTAACGCTCTTTATTCCCTTCGGCTTTCGCATGCGGTTTTGTTTACGTTATCTGGAACTCGCTTCTGTGTGATTCTTACGTACTTACGGCTTCCTAGGAACGGGGACATTTTCATCGGTCAGTTTTTCCGCCCGAGGCCTTGAAACAGGTACCCACAATATACGTGTGTGTCCTTTATATACTCGAACCGATTGAGCTCAAACTTGCTACCGACGGGAAGTGTCATATATATATATGTGTGTGTCCTTTATAGACTCGAACCGATTGAGCTCAAACTTGCTACCTACGGGAAGTGTCATGGACGGGTTAAATTGTGACCCCGACCTGACACTTGACCATGAAAATATTCAATTCAAGGTCAAATCGGGTCAAATTTAAAAACAAAATATTAAATTAAAAAATCGGGTCAAATTGAAAAACATAAAATTTAATTAAAAAATGAATTAAAAAGGCACAATTAACTCATTGAAAAACAAAACAATCGGGTAAAATTGAAAAACAAAAAATTAAATAAAAAAATTTAAAAGGCACATTGAAAAAAAAAAAAAAAAATGTCATGTTTCTAACGATTGCCGCGAGTGGCGGGCTAACCTGCTAGTAATATATAATATGGAAGACCCCAGCGACACTGGAGAACCACACGTGGGGACAAACAAGATACCAGCACAGGAAACAGCTCAAATAGTCACATAAAGGAAGGCATAGACTTGAGAGAAGTGACCGAGTTATGTCGACATGTTTGTGGATCGACCGTCAATGAAACAAATATCAAGAAGACAACGAGACTGGGCAAAAGGGAGAAACAAAAATCCAGACCATTGATGGTAACATTTGATAGCATGGAAAACAAGACGAACTGCTGAGAAATCTAGGGAAGCTACAAAAGGCACCTGGAAATCTATATAAACTGTCCATAACTAGGGATTTAATCAGGATAGAAAGAGAAGAGGACAAAGCATTGCAAGCACAGGCAAAAATCCAAAAATCTGAAGCAAATGGAGAATGGATATACAGAATACGGAACCCCTCACTGAGACAGAAAACTAGTGAGGTTCAAATCAAAAGAATAGACAAAAAAGAAAACCAAGAATGTAAATAGTTTTAAAGTAAAATGTCTCTATACAAATGCTGACAGTATAGCAAATAAAATCGATGAACTGAAGAATCAAGTGAATGAACTGCAACCTGATACTGGCCGCGAGTAACATAGACGAAGCCCAATAACTACACATATGACTTAACACCTGCTGAGATAGTGATTATGGGGTATGAAATGTTTCACTGTGGGCTAGGTGTCAGAGAGGGAAGAGGAGTCACTCTATATGTCAAGGAAGAATTACAAGCAAATACCGATTTTTAAAAAATAACACAGATAAGTTGACGTTCAGCTGCATATACAGGAGTCCGAATAGTACCCAAAATAATAAATTACTCGTGGATATTGATATAAATTGAAGTAATCACTGCTAGATGACTACTTTTAATGAGTTCCCATTTTTCGCAGATGTTACAACGGAAGCAGTGCTCTTGGAACCCAGTTCTGCTAAATGTGTATCGAGTTAATTAATACCGGATGTCTTGGCTTGTGTTTGATTGCGTAAAGGCTTCTCGTTTAGTATTGTATTATGATACATTCATTGTACCATATCCAAACATATTTTATTTTATTTGTTTATTGAAACAGTCAGATGATTTTACATGCAAAATGAGTGGTTGTACATGTTGGATACAATAGATAATATTCATCTGATACATACATTCGGACATACACTCCTTCACGTGCTCACGCTTGCACTCTTACTTACATCAACGGGCATTCAGTGGTTCTAAACAGGCGATCGGGCAATCTTTTATATTGTAATTGAAATCATAATATACAACAGAGAATGATTTGAAGTTTTTTTTTCATTTTTTGTTTCGGTTTAGCACGACACTCAACTGAAGGGTGACTATAATTACTATAATTACTATAATTGAAGAGAGTAGGAGGAGAACGGAAACATAATTATTAAAGGAAAATGCGCGAGTCTGATGAGTATATATCAAGAAATGTATGTTTTTTTTTATTTATAGCGCTTTCTATCAGGAACCAGTTTTTCTCAAATTCGGAAATCTTCATATTACAACGAGCATTGAATTTGTCACATCGATACCTGTATTGGAGGGCTGCTATAAAAGCATTGACGGACAGCATGTCTGGTTGAATTTAGTTCGATATATGTATTGTTTGACAAGCAGCCAAAACAAATTGGTGGTATAATTTCCTTCTGTTGGAGAACCTAGAATAATTATTTGTTTCGAAGTTTTGAGATTAAGGTTATTTTTGGTTGACCAATCGTTAAACTCACCTAGGAAACATATTAGTCCATACTCGTAATCTCATACTAAATTAATTCCACTCTGTGTCCACGATATGGGCACATGACTTGACCCAACACAAATGGAAAGAACCAAATCGATTACATCTGACCGTCCGATACCGAATCAATCAACTCTCGTGCTGCACGTATTATATGTTTTACGTGCGCGAAGAAATAGGTAGGGTACACCTTACATCTGACCGTCTCGACACGATGGTCCACTGGTCTACACCCGTTTCAGGTACAGTTTACAAAGTAAAGTACATGTAACTTAAGGAGACGCGGATTTATCAGTGTATTAATGTATTTTTTTTAATCGAAATGGTCACATTCGCTCAGCCGTCACACAAGTTCATAGCATCCAGGTGCGGCCAATGTCCCCGCTCATTTGGTACCGTTGAAGAGCCTAACGCTCACAAAGATAATTATCAACAAAATGGTTTGTGAAATATGCGGCAAGAGTTGTTTAACAAGGTAAAATTTTACTTGATGTGGACCAAAAGAAGAAAAAAAAACGCACTCACAGAACCGCATGTGAGAAAACATTCATTCGTAAATTCCAATTAGTCGACCATATGAATTTAAACACCCGGTCGTATTATATAGTTGCAATCTATGCAAGGCAAATTTTGCAAAACGGACGTCCCAGATACGACACATATAGTCCAAGAGATATTGGTCGACCTCTGCACCCCGCCCCCCCCCCAGGACTCAACTTCACCCCACTAATTTTCTTCCTTAAGGTCTCCTATAATTTTTTTCACTTGTTAACAAGAAAAAAAAGTGGCCGCAGAGACTCCAGACAAGATGGCGTCGATCATGGCGGCCATTTTTGTTAAATGCACCATGTCTCTTTGATCGCCGTTATAGTAAAGATGCATGATATCACATGCGGTCTTGTTTTCAGCTCGATTCGTTATGCTAATATACAGCCCTTACAAATTAGCCAAAAATCCGACACCAGAATCCAATATGGCGGCCAAGATGGCCGCCGAAATGTGAAAATATGCTATTTTTCTGACATGTTACCACATTTCGTTTGTCTTTGTGGGAAAATATTGGCATATTTGCGTCATGTTATACATTTATCATATAGAGGAGTCATTTTCGACCACATGGGGACCATAATATACATTCATTGCGGGATATTTTTGTCCGATATCACGTTTTCCCAAATTTGGATTTGGGTAAATATTCCTCAACTCAGGTATAAGAGGAATCATAGCTCGAGTATCTCCTGCACATATATATGCATGGGTGTTGTTATAATAGCAATAACATTCATTGATTCGAAACATTACATCGCGTTATTAACGTAGATTCGGCTTTGACCTATTATACCGGCATTTGAGAAAACGTGATATCGGACAAAAATATCCCGCAATGAATGTATATTATGGTCCCCATGTGGTCGAAAATGACACCTCTATATGATAAATGTATAACATGACGCAAAGATGCCAACATTTTCCCACAGAGACAAACGAAAGGTGGTAACATGTCAGAAAAATAGCATATTTTCACATTTCGGCGGCCATCTTGGCCGCCATATTGGATTCTGGTGTCGGATTTTTGGCTAATTTGTAAGGGCTGTATATTAGCATAACGAATCGAGCTGAAAACAAGACCGCATGTGATATCATCTTTACTATAACGGCGATCAAAGAGACATGGTGCATTTAAAAAAATGGCGCCATGGTGGACGCCATCTTGTCTGGAGTCTCTGCGGCCACTTTTTTTTCTTGTTAACAAGTGAAAAAAATTATAGGATACCTTAAGGAAGAAAATTAGTGGGGTGAAGTTGAGTCTTGTGGGGGGGGGGGGTGCAGAGGTCGACCAATATCTCCTGGACTAATATGTGATGTGTGCCTTTCTGAATATAGACACAATCAAAGTCTGATAGACCACATTAAAGCCAACCATAAACGTGGTCTTGATTTTGTCGGCGCATGTGGCAAAACTAATGCTTACTGGTCGGGTCTTTCAAGACCCAGGAGAGAGACCAGACAAATACATGTGAACATAAAATATGAAAAACATGTCCTAACAAGCATCGCTATTATTTAGTTATGTTTGTGTGATTAAAACATGTTATTCTGTTCCTCGTTTATAAGACACAATAGTAGCATTTGAGATACATGTTTGCATATCATACTCTGACAATATAGAGAGAGTGAGGCAATTTAACTGAGGGCGATATCATATGGGGCATTCTATAAGTCCACAAGAATGGTCTGCTGTAAGCGTTACCGCTTGAATCTTTCAAACGGGTGTAGCCTGCATCTTCGAACAAGATAAACGTTACCATCTCAGGTTATGTTGACATAATTGTATTAGACGAATCGGTATAGCTAAACTTGTCATTAATGTGTCAAATACAGGCAAATATTCAAACATTAATTTATAGAGTGGTTACTAAAACGAATATCAATGGGAAAAATATATGTTATGTATTAATCCTCCTGCTACCACATCAGACGGAAAAAAGCACACATTTGTTGTCGAGCCATTTTCTTCTGAGGTTGGGTTGTTTTTGTTTACTTTTTAAAAGAAATTAATCAGTTGTAAACATGGATCCAAACAGGTGTAATCGTTTCTAGCAGGACCGGTTCCCAGGGGGTGAATACTGTTATCTTTGATCGGCCATCGTGAAACAATGTTTATTTAGCGACATTGTCGATTTCGTAACTGGTGTGTGCACTGCATGCTCAATTTAATTCAACTAATCAACTTTTGGTGAACCATTCATCGACATCAACTATCGACAAACAGGGTCCGGGCTGGACCTAAATTTACATTTGCCAAATAAAAATATTTTTTGCCAAATTATTTTAGCAATTGCCAAATCCTATCCCTGATAGTAACATTTTCTGCAACATTAAGTCTTATCTTTCGACACTCGTGGTTTGAACGACTTTTGATATCGATAAAAAGTTAATAAATAATTATACTCGCATCTCTATTGTGGTTTATCATACAACAATAAGCCAATTACCGAACAATATACAATTGTAGGATGGTTTCTCCATCAGAAGGGCACATCACAGGATGATTAGTAATCATTCCAACCATCAGTACTAATGCTACGAGGTTAACTACATCTCAATAGAGGTGTTGACTTTCCCTAAACCTTTAATAATACCACTAAAATAACTATGTTGTAAGAGTTTCCTGAAATTAGTGGTATTGATTCATCAATATTTTTCAAATTGCTTGAGGAATTAAAAAGTGACTTGCCAAAACTTTTGCCAAATGAAAATATTTTTTGTCAAATGTGAATTATTTTTGCCATGGCAAATTTGGCATGTGGCATCGTGAACCCTGTTCACAAATCATTGCAACACTGTCCAGAAATGTCATCTGGCTTACCAAGATAGGTCCCAAACTGGCATTAGTAGATCGTGCTAAGCCAGGGCTTGAAAATCCATATCCGACAGGTCAATGTATCTGGGTATATGGATGGGGCTTGGACGTACCGCTGTATCTACCCCTATTGATTTCACTTGGTGCTTTATGTCAAAGGAAACTTTTGACTAATTTTCTGGGGAATACACGGTGCGATGTTCTTAGTATTATTATCTGAAACATTGACATGCATTATTCTTCTTGCAGGTTGACTTATTGATGCCAGGTGTCGGTGAAATTGTGGGAGGTTCTATGAGGATCTGGAAGCTTGAGGAGATGGAGGAAGGATTCAACATGGCTGGAATAGATCCACATAACTACTATTGGTACATAGATCAGGTATGTAGATCCACAGAACTATTATATTTATGCTCCCTGATCTCAATTTCTGGACATGGTATAGACTTTCTCTTGCTGGAAACGCACAGGATCCTGGCGATTGCGCACTGGACGATTATACGATTTCGGACGGATTTAGCAGGAGCGGTGGGTGGGCCCACAGTGAGGGTTGAGAAACAGGAATTTTACTTTGCATTACCTTATCATTTGATTCGCATACTCTGATCATATTGTTTCGAAAATAAACAAAATATATCTAATAAATATTTCTAATTTTTACCTCCACTCAGCTTTTGAAATGGGAAATTGAATGAAAATCTAGTGATTTATTTAACGATGCTTAATCCGAATTAACGCTCCCATATTACCATTTCTTTGGCTTCGGGGGTAAAAAGATATTTGATTCAAGTCCAGGAACCAACACATCGAAGATCGGAGTGATCAGATATCGTTTTTAGAAATTTATTTCTCGAGATATATAATTTTTGACGGCCTGGCAAAACATTGTTAAACTGATGGTCTCGGACCAAATTGCGGATGATGATCGATAACTCTAACATCAAGTGGCTTTGTGTGTTAGATAGTTGACAATCCGGCTAAATTTGTTGATAAATAACACGTTTTGGGCAATTATATACTAGAGTTGACTGTGGTCACCATTATTTTTGGGCAATTAATCGATTATGATAACAGAAGCGGCATTTCAAAAAATGTTGTTGGAATCTGATTATATGGGGACCATCAAATCAGATTGAGTACCTTAATATTGTGTTTTCATCATCTATTTATTTTCAGAGAAAGTATGGTACATGCCCACATGGTGGATACGGACTTGGTTTGGAACGCTTCCTTTGTTGGGTCCTCAACCGATACCATATTCGAGAAGTGTGCTTGTATCCTCGATTCATCGAGAGGTGCAGACCATGAAAGAATTGACGCATATCTCACTGCAATGTTTATTTCTATTCTTTCATAATAAGTGCTGAGCGTCAGTGGGCTAGCATCACTATATTCACCATCTGGGAACCTCAATCTGCTTAGGCCTCTTCTTCTCTGGAAAGTTTCTCTATTATCAAATTTTATAGAACTTCTTTACAAAGATTCTATTTCGTTTTTAGGTTAATTTCTCTATATCCCAAAATTGGTAGACAACACATTGCATAATGGAGATTCCCCAATGGGTTTACATCACACCATGTGGGATCTTCAATCTGAGTGTATGTCACCCATAACAGATGAGGCCATGCAGAATGAAGTCCCAAAAGGGTGAATTTGGTGATACTAGCCCGCTGTGTGGGATAGCATTTCTAAATTCACCCTCTGGGGACCTCATTCTGCAAATGACAGGCAAACTAAATTCAGACTTGTTCCTCACCGAACTGAAGTTAAAGGTGGATTATCTCTTTGTAAACATGTATTATATAGTTACCGGGGTATACAATATTAGATCTGAATCGAAGATTCATGTCCGGAAATGCTTCTATCGATTAATATTCATTTTATTTCGAATATTTTCTGGTCTAAAAAGGTGTGGTTGTTTAGCTAACGAACAATAGTGGTTACTGTTAACAGAGACCAGAAATTTTATTGTGTAATTTTGTCACAAATAAATGTTATTTATACTCATTATCGCTTATAACTATGGAATAAAACAATACAACCAATCAATCTGGGACATTTTACTTTCGGTGCGTAGCCAGAGGCACAGCCTAATGCTCTCTATCGATATATGGTACCACCCGAATGGTCTGTTCTAAAAATAGACAAATAAACGGTCCCAATAAAATATTCGAAATAAAATAAATATTAATTGATAGAAGCCTTTACGGACAGGGGTCTTGAGTTTATATTTATTATTTTATACCCACGCAACTATTTCAAATTTGTTATTTAAAGAGCTAATCCATCTTTAAAGTAATAGGATGAGTTGGTTTTTGCTAAGTTATCAGTCATGAACATGAAATTACAGTAATTCAATTCCAGTTCCAAGGGAAAATATATTAATGTTATGTAAGCATTACTGTTACAGTGGAATTACCAATTAAAGTCCAAATAGTCCCAATAAGGTACAAAAGTTTATGCAAAACATGACTGTAAACATTGGAAATGGTCAAAGCATCGAAAAATATTCTGAAAATCATATTCAGACTGAAATATTATTAAACTTACTACACGATTAATGATGTTTGTTTACAAATCACTGTAATATTTTGTTTACATAACTGGTTTCAACATTAAAAATTTCATTGTTGGAGAACTGTCAATAATGAGTATAAGAAGAAAGTTTTCTATTCTCCGTGTTTTAAGTGATGATGTTTTCATGCTTACCCATACCATAGTATGGTAAACACAGTGTATTTGTCCGGATTGACCACTCGTCGTTAGTCCGTCTGTCTGTCTGTCTGTCCGTAGACACTTTATGCATGGTGCGATAACTGAAATATTTTCTATATCTGATCGGAACCATATTTTGGATATGAATTTCTCAGTATAAAAGACAGATTGAGTTCGACTATTTTTAACCGAGTTATGGCCCTTTTTCGAAAAAATATCACTCTTTAAAAAAATATTAATAGTAGACTAGAACATCTGTGATGCATTGCACAGCTGAGTATATCACTCTACAGATTGTCTGAGGTCATTATAAATGTTATTAGTTTAATAGAGATGCCAGCTTCACCATAAACAATGTCTGTGATTTGTTGACAGCTCTGCTATATAATTGATATTATTGGGTCATTAGTGAGTGTCTTATCTTGATGGCTGTTGTTGGTAGAATTTGATACATTATGATTGTAAACTTAAATAGGACTCTCTTAACCCAAGTAGTCCATGTCCAGGTCACCTTTTCACATTTAACCCAAAGCTGTGGTGGTGCAGCATTACAGACCATGTACCAGTGCATTCTCTTATATAAATGTGAGTGACCCATAAATTCCAATAATTTGTGTTATGTACATTTGTCTATATTAGTACATAACAGTATACTCTATAATTCCACACATCAAAACTCTCATTTATGATTCCGATCATAGTAATTTACTATCGCCAAGGGATGGGTTAACATCTGCCGATCTCGTTACAGATTTAATTGTGTGCACATTTACACGCTGTGATTACTTTGGGTCCCTCTAATCGTCAAATAACTGAGTGAGTGGTAGCCTGGTGTATTCAAATCTGGATAGTGTGTGTCTAACATAATACCTTTTGCAGAATGAGTTCCCCAGAGTTTGAATTTAGTGATGCTATCCTGCTTGGCGGGTTAGCATGACCAACATATATTCACCTATCTGTCAAGCCTTGAAATAGTGTCCGACATTTTCAAAGTGAGATCCCCCGAGGATGAGACTCACTCGACTTGTTTTGTAAATTTTCTATAAACTCGGGACTCTATGTCTATCCTCAATATACAACACCGACTGAATGTTAATTTTCTTTGGTATGGCACATTTCGTGTCTCATTGACAACTAACTAAATTGCTGTGTTAAATTACCGCTTTCATTTGACAACTGTTGTGGAGTTCAGAATAAATGTCATGTTCCTAAGGAATAAACCAGTTTATTGTCACAATGGTGATATGTCATTAAATATAGTAGTGGTTTTAGGTGAGCGGGTCAACTCTGCTTAAAGTCTAATATAAGACGCTATACCAATGGGTCTCGGAATTAAACTAGCACCTCGCTCTACCGATATAACTATCTTATTTACATTTACGAGGGTAAACTAGCACCTCGCTCTACCGATATAACTATCTTATTTACATTTACGAGGGTAAACTAGCACCTCGCTCTACCGATATAACTAGCTGTTTCATGTATACAAGGGTAAACTAGCACCTCGCTCTACCAATTAACTAGCTGATCTACATTTAGGAGGGTAAACTAGCACCTCGCTCTACTGATATAACTAGCTGTTTCGTGTATACGAGGGTAAACTAGCACCTCGCTCTACCGATATAACTAGCTGTTTCATGTATACAAGGGTAAACTAGCACCTCGCTCTACCAATTAACTAGCTGATCTACATTTAGGAGGGTAAACTAGCACCTTGCTCTACTGATATAACTAGCTGTTTCATGTATACTAGGGTAAACTAGCACCTGGCTCTACCGATATTACTAGCTGATTTATATATAAGGGTAAACTAGTGGTCTAGCACCTCGCTCTACCGATATATAACTAGCTGTTTCATGTATACGAGGGTAAACTAGCACCTATCTCTGCCGATATAACTAGCTGTTTCATGTATATTAGGGTAAACTAGCACATCGCTCTACCGATATAACTATAACTGATTTATGTATACGAGGGTAATCTAGCACCTCGCTCTACCGAACTAGCTGTTTCATGTATACAAGGAAAGTTGGACTAACAAAACCAGACCTCGAAGCAAACAAAGGCTTGACTTAATTGAAAACATCCATTTTTTTAAACCGGACATATTATGTTATTGGACTGTCTGTAGTCCAATCGCTTTTTTTCATTTCCGGATGATGACTTTAGAAAGTCTGAACTGAATGGAATGATATTTGGTTTGTGGATTTACTAGCACAAAATAGAGGTCAAGTTCGAATTCGGGTTCCACCTGCCAATTTTCACCAGAGTTGTGGCCCATTTAGTTAGAATTTACACTTAATTTTCATTTTCGGATGATAACTATTATAATAGTAAGTCTGAACTGAATACTGAATTTGATTTTGAGCTGTGTCTTCGCACCATCACATCAGATGGGCCTTTGTTTGTGTCTACATTTTGGACAAACCACGGGCGTATTTTGGCACACCCTAGTGATGCTCTTTGTTTCCATTTATATCAGCGATCTGTTTTCTGTCGATACTTTTTTGAAACTTTTCAAATCAGTTGTACTCTGCATTTCCTAAAACGATAATTTTGGGACAATTATTTTAAGTTAATAGCTGCAATGTAGATATATAGTAGCCAAGAGAATTTTCACCATGAGTGGAATTATGGTTTTACCTTGACAATTTGGTCTGCTCGGCTACTATGGGTGTATTTTATTTTATGCCATAATAATTATTACGCCACCGTAGTGTGGTGTTTCTAGCTTTTGGTTTTTTGATATCGCATGGTCGATCGATAATTCACTGGGTGATTGTACATTCGGCAAACCTCGTCAGATTCCGTCACCGTTTCATCGTACCGATAATTACGAGAGTACAATTAAGATTGGCACATGTGTTTACGTCACCGGTGTAATTGTGGGGACATGCTTCTATTATGAAGGTTTGCTATCCCGAAGGTCCGCTATTCCGAAGGTTCTCTATTCCGAAGGTTTTTGTTATTTTTAGGTTAATTCTATATTTTAAAGTATTGAGACTAATTTGAGAGGGTTCATTTTCACAAAGATTCTTTATATGGAGTGTGCGCTCACATCCGAACTGATCATGCGCGCACACCGATACAGATACAGGAGGAAATAACTTAACTTAGAACATTAAATGTGATTTTGTTTTGTTTTCGCTGGTTTTCTTGAGATTTTATGTCATTACGTGGGCCCATACCTTTGAATTCTTGGCATATACTATGAATGTTGTGGTATATATGGACCCTCCCGCATTGGGACATGACATAGGTTCAGTTGACTTAAGTGGTGTTCTGTGTGTGCTCCAATTTGGAGTTCAATATTTTAAGGGCCAAGTTTAGAATTTTATGGGTCCATACCTTTGAACTCTGGGCATATAATATGAATATTGGGGGGCATGTCTCTATTCCGAATGTTCACTATCCCGAAGGTCCACTATTCCGAAATTTCTCTGAATGTTCGCTATTCCGAAGGTTCACCAATCCGAAGGTTCGTTATTCCGAAGGTTCTGTGTTCCAAAGATTTTTTTTATTTTAAGGTTAATTCTATATTCTAAAGTAACGAGAGGGTTCATTATCACGAAGATTCTTTTTATGAAGGAAATAACGTAAAACATTAAATGTGATTTTGTTTTCGAGGGTTTTCTTGAGTTTAATGTCATTACGTATGACCTTATTTCTCATTACATATTCACGCCAAGGAGCCCACACAATTGCTATGTTACGATGCGATTTAATGTGATTATGTGTGACCTAATATCTCAATAATCTGAGGCAAGAGTACGCCTGCTAAAGGCGAATTATAACAGTTGGGGGTATAACGCTCAATAAATACTGGAGGCTATAACAAACTGCGCAGTAGAATATCGCTGAATGGACGAGTATGAGATGAGCCTAAATGCAATTGTGACTTTGTTTAAAGGCCCACTTAATTTTCGAGTCATTATATAAGGCAGAATACTTCTATCTCCTAGTTTGAAACACCTTCAAAATACCGCGTCGTATATCTAGCAATAAGCAACCAACATGTCCTCCTCGGCTTTCCATAGATTTCAACGTAATTTGATACTTATGGGTATTTGTGTCCGGGAAGTGTATTGAACGGGTCAAATCGTGACCCCGACCTGACCTTGACCTTTAAAACTGTCAATGCAAGGTCAATTTGGGTAAAACGGACAAATTTCGGCGAAATTTTATACCTAGGGATACTTTGGTCCGAGGAGAGTTTTGAACGGGTCAAATCGTGACCTCGGCCTGACCTTGACCTTCAATATGGCCAATCAAAGGTCAACTCGGATAAAACGGATATATTTCGACGAAATTTGATACCTATGGGTACTTTTGTCGGGGGGGGGGGTGTTTTGGACGGGTCAAATCATGACTCTGACCTTACCTTGACCTTCAAAATTGTTAATTAAAGTTCAAGTTGGGTAAAACGGACGGATTTCGACAAAATATGATACCTATGGGTAGTTTTCTACGGGTGGGGGTGTTTTGGACTGGACAAATCATGACCCTGACCTGACCTTGACTTTCGAAATAGTCAATTGAAGGTCAAATCGCACCTTTCACCGGAAAGCAGATGGGAAACAGCCCGGGTGAAGTCGGGCCTATCAGCTTGTGTAATAAAGAAGACAGTTTGATGAAAGTAATGTATGCCACGAGAAACGGGAAAACTTGAAATATGGAAGTACGCAAATTTCCCGCATAAAATTTGAAAGCTAGTTTATAGAATAATTGTATTATTATTTATATTTATGGCTAATAATACGATCTTGGTGGCGTTACCATTTCTGACTATGGTTTTCTTGTTTTGTATGTGTTCTGTGAATTCTACGTTTAATGTGTAAAGCTGAAATTTTTCAAAATAGGTGTTACACATACAAAAGCATAGTTAGTTATGGTATAAAGAGTTGTACCTTGTGTGGCCCAATCTACTAAATCTGCTTCTACGTCACATTAAATTCGTTATTTATCTGCAGTCGAATATCTTTACATTACAGAATAAAATATCTCTCAAAACGACTTGTTTTTATTTATTGATATAACGCCATATAAACAAAACTGCGTTTCACAGAGAATGCCTCGACAATGACAATGGATAATTAACTAATAAACCAGGGGGGTGAACAAAATAATCCGGCACGTATGCCGGGGTGGGTGGGTGGTCAAAGCCACCAACAAGCAATTTTTTCCGCAACTAAAAAAAAAAAAATGCTTGTTTTGTTAGTGTTTTGGCAATGAGTTGGGCTTCAAAACCACTTTGAATGAGAGAAATAATGTAATTCTAACTGGTAAACTGACTGCAGGCAGTTATCGTGTTGTATTTTGTTGCAAATTTTTAAATCCAAGATGGCCGCTGGCAGCCATGTTTTTTTGGCCGAATGACCTCAAAATGACTCATTCCTATTTACATGTCCATGTTAACATCCATGATAAATAGTATGCACAGACATTCATATACAGCTGTTTACAATGAATTTCCCCCTGCAAATCTCTGTTTTAGTGTTAAAAGGGGGGGTGGGTGTAAAAAAATGGTCGGAAAAAACTGCCGAAAACGGAAAAAAAATTGGCGGTTGGGGTGGGTGGGTACAAAAAATGATCGAAAGGGACAAAATGCCATACGTGCCTGAATTTTTTTTCCGACCCCCCCCCCCTGAATAAACCTCTTATTTTTGGTGTCGAATAAAGCAAATGTTGATACACTGTTTGTTTGTTTGAGTTGGGTTCATTTTATTGTATTTGGACATAAATTGTGGGTAATAACATACCCCTATATCAATATATCAATATTTGGGTGGATCAATAGAGAATCTCGATGGAATACCCCCCCCCCCCCCCGCTGCTGGATAAAATTGTGTGCCATCGGGACATCGCACCCGGTATTCAGAATCGCCCGTGTATCGATAAAAGGGGGATAGTTTGGTTACTTCAATATATCTCATTTATATTCTCTATAATATCTCCCCCTTTGTGATACTAGCCGCCCTGATAGAACTGTTTTGCTCCGAATATTTCGTATCATCCATATCGTTAGCTGTACTATCCTTCAAACCCTGGCTTATGTTTTATAAGCCATCTTCCTCTCGAGGGTGACCTTGGATCGCCATACTTATTCTTCTTTGCGTATATATATCCAACTCTGTAGCACCCGCATCGATCATAATACCTTCCTCCCCATTGACTTTTGCTGGTTTCATGCGGAGTGACCCGACCTTGTTTATAACGTAATTAGAATACTTACTCCGTGTACCCGATCTGTTCTTTGCCGACAATGTCGGCGATTCAAAAAATACATATATTATTACGCCACAAGGTGGTGTAAGCTGTATTAGAGTTTTTCATATTCTATGGTCGAGTGGGCGAAGATTTTTTTTGTACGTTACTCAAATCGTACCGATAGAATCACGTAGATGCTGATATTGTAAAGTTAATGCCACCGGTGTATAATATGTTTTTGAAAATATGACTCAATCGTATCGATAGTCAGGACAGGCTGAAATTGTAAACTTAAGGTCACCAATGTAATAATATGTTGTTGAAAAATAAATAATCTGATAGCCTGAAAATAATATATAACCCCTGTTGTAGTGAAGTGCATCATGGGTAATATTATGCCTGTTCTATTATGATAACCGCCATCTTTATTTTCTGGAATTATCGGCGTGTTTTATGAAAATGTCACCAAGATTTCTCCACTCGATTCTCTTAAAATGCACCCTAATCGGTCAAAATATTCTTTTGATAATTCTATCTAAATACATCTTAGCTACTATTCGGATCTGCTGTCCCGGTCGAAAAAGTTTTAGTTTGACCAAACGGATATTGACAAAAGCCTGTTTACAAAATGCGTGTACTCGATGACCCGTCCACGCTGTAAATTTATTATCGAAAACAAATTCAATTTTTTCCATCTAAAACATAATTACGCGCTGGACTCTGTCATTTTAAGAATATATAAGTATTACACACATACACACCAAGTCTCAGCTCAAAATTTTGAAAAATGACAGTTTTATAGACATAAGTCGATTTTAATGGAAAATCCTGTGTTAAATTTTATCAGCGAAAAAAATTCATTTCTTCGATCTAAAAAATAATTACGTGTTGTACCCTGTCATTTTAGTAATATATAAGTATCCCACGCACACACACCACGTCTCAGCTTAAAATGTTGAAAAAATAAGAGATTTATCGACATAAATCGATTTGTATATGGCAGATGCCATGTTAAATAAATTTTAGGGCCCTGCAAATGTTTTCTGAGCTGTTACATATTGGGCACTAGAGTCCATATTTGACTGTTATACCTGATAATTGTGCGACAGTACAGTCGCGTTACTTTATACCTCAACATTGGTCATTATCACCCGACAAATTTATTTCGACCTATCGTATCAACCCCTATTTTCTCCCACGTAGCCTGACTAAGTGTCAACATTGGTCTTTATCGCTCCACTAATTTGTATCGTTTCATCGGTATGAATTCCATATCCAATTATCCACATATAACCAATCCAACCTCTAATCCCGGTCCAATTTATTTATCTTTTTCATCGTTATAGTCACCTTACGTAATATTTTATCGTGTGATACTTGTACTTATATGTCTATGGTATTACTATACTATACCGTATACGTATATCAATTGCTATTCCTTTCTATATAATCCTGGTGCCATCTATAGAGATAGAGATAATTTCAGACCCCCCCCCCCCCAATTTTATATCATTGTTGCTTTAGTACAGTCGCGATACATTACATGGCAACATCGCTCCACTAATTTATGTCAGTTCATCGGTACGAACCCCTTTTTCTCCGAGTCCATATAACCAACCCAACATCTTATAGAAGACCATAAATGACTTCTGGCACTATATAGAGATGACTAAGATTCTGACACCCCCTATTTTATAGCCTTGTTGCAATGTTCAGTAGAGTTGAGATGCATAATATGTCAACATTGGTCGTCATCGCTCTACAAATTTATATCGGTTCAACCCTTAGTTCCCTGTATCGCACACCCCTCCCTCAATTTATTTTTTCATTTGTATTATAGTCTCGTTACGTACACATTTTATCTCTTGTAACTTTTGCTTCAATGCGTCGAGTTCCGCTGCAGACAATACAAAACTGACAACATTTTGAAATGTAAACAGGCTTGAAACTCATCTAATCCAAGAAAAACTCTGGTTACATAAGAAATTTGTGTATAAGGTGTACGCGCATTTGTTGCGTTAAAAACCAAAGGTCCCAAGTCAAGGTCCAAATCCCCAACACACTGATGTGAGGTTTAACTCCATCTACATACAGTAATGTCCAAAGTAATTGATCACTTAACCACAGCAAAATTATGGGTATTTTTTCATGATTTTAAATCCTGAAAAATAACCCATAATTATGCTGTGGTTAAGTGGTCAATTACTTTGGGCATTACTGTAACCAATATAAGGATTTGAGGTTAAATGATAACTCAATCCTCATACAGTAATGTCCAAAGCAATTGACCACTTAACCACAGCAGAATTATTGGTAATTTTCAGGATTTTAAATCCTGAAAAATTACCAATAATTCTGATGTGGTTAAGTGGTCAATTACTTTGGGCATTACTGTAACCAATATAAGAATGTGGGGTTTAACGAGAACTCCATCCACATAACTAATAAATATGTGTGAAAATTAAAACAAACAAAAATAAATTCCATGATGGCGTCCAATATGGACTGCCTAATTCTGCTCCAAAACATGTATATTGAATATATGGATGTTTATGGGGGGAAACCGATTATTTCAATGATATTTTCATTAACTGGGATCCAAAACCCGACGCGACTGTATCTTAAGCATATGTGCATATTTAATAAGCCAACAACAGAGAAGATTGGCGTGGGTCCCTTGCGCGATCTGTCCATCGAAAAAACTTTAGACATCTCAAGACACGTAAGACCCAATAACTTAATATACAGAATAGATACATCTATTGCCTGAGTGACTAATATTTATATTTGTTACAATGAGGTCATATAGTTGCGAAGCCAGCACCACAATTCTTTCCCTCCATAGTAAATCTTAAAACAACTTCTAAAGAATTATTATTTACCTTATATTTGGTATGGAGCGTCCTTGGTTTACTGGAGTTCAGATGTGTTAACATCACGTCACCAAGTTAATTACTTGCGAAGCCACAGCCATAACTATTTCCCTCCATAGTAATTCTCAAAACAACTTCTTAAGAACAATTGACCAGGTCAGTCGCGCAATTATTGGAAGAGCCACAGTCAATCTTTTTAAAAAAACCAAATGTTACATTTAAATTATTGCTTTATTTAACCCAAAAAAAAATTAAATTAGAAAATTTACTTTTACTACTTGCTAAATTTTATCTTTTAATTATTTCATTTAAATTTTAGTATTTACAGTATACTAAGTCCAAGTCTTTATAATCTGTTGAGTGACCACACAGTCGTTTACTTGCTTTGTTAGTAATAATTTGAAGGATTACTTGTTTAAACGCAATTGTTATCAAAATATTTTATGTATTTTTTATAATTTCTATTTATATGTAATACTATAATCTTGGTGGCGTTACCATTTCTGACTATGGTTTTCTTGTCTACCATGCACTGTGTATAGTA
Source organism: Siphonodentalium dalli (assembly GCA_032622095.1). Classification (NCBI taxonomy): domain Eukaryota; kingdom Metazoa; phylum Mollusca; class Scaphopoda; order Gadilida; family Siphonodentaliidae; genus Siphonodentalium; species Siphonodentalium dalli. Next base: position 58,377,431 of record CP136063.1, read on the forward strand.
CACGCGGTCTGGTTTATCGCTAGCGCGCGACGCTGACGAGTTATTCTCGTGATTAGTATATATGGCCTCTGATAACATTCACCCAAGTACATATTTTCTTTCATATTACACGAATAGGCGATAAGCGGTAGGTATGGGCGGCCATTCGGTCGGAAATTGCATGAAATAAAAGTTAATGGTGGTTTGTGAAACCAATAGTCTCTATTTTCAAACCAATAGCCGTTCTTGGATTCAATAAGAGACAGTTCCGTTTCAATAGCCATATTTTCTTAATCAATGGTCATCTATTTCAAACGAATAGACTCCATTTCCAAACCAATAATCGTTCTTGGATTCAATAAGAGACAGTTCCGTTTTAATAGATAAAGATTCGTAATCAATGTTGACCGATGCAAAATTAATGTTCTATTTTAAGTTAATAGTATTCACTGTTCAACTAATATCTAATAACACACAATTAGTAAGATTCGCGCACATTCAATAAACGTACACTCCGTTTCAATAGCCATATTTTCTTAATCAATAAAGATATTTCAAACCAATGACGTTCTTTCAATTCAATATCTAATTGAGCAATTTACTTTTTTTCCGGTCAAACCAATGATTAGGAATTCGAAATCAATGATTGAAACGTGAAATAACGCTAGGGGTCTCTGATGGCGATGTTTGAAGAACTTTATTCATGTGACGTCAGAAATATATAAATAAACATGGGAATTCCCAATGTCATGTCGGTGTGACAATTTGCAGTAGTTCACTCGGTGTAAATCAAACGACGATAAATATTCACTATGGTCCACTATAACACAGTGGAGTAGATTAATTAAAAATTTCAAGACCATTATTAAAATTGTCTGACTAAAGCATAAAACTTTGCACATATGTACATATTTACATACGTATTGGTATCAGATATGGAGCTACGCTGGAATTTCACTTTAACCCCTCTTTTAAGGGGTTTTCCAAATTTAAAGAGTGTTTCGTGGTTATATAATTTACTAAATGTCGCAAGTAATCTTACCATGAAATATACGATTTAAAATTAGGCAGTACGTATGGCTCTGAGAGATATAATGCCACATTTTTAGGGTAAAATTGGAACTCCCCGCCCAAGATGGTCGTCAAAATGACAGCTGAAAGAGGGAATTTGACGTTTTTTCGCTAATATCTTCTAGATCAGTTCTGCTGTATGGAACTGGTTCTGAAATGTGACTTCATTTTGTATTGCTCATGTTAAGAGATAATTGGAGCAATGAATATATGTCATTCGTATGATCCAAGTCCCTCCCGATCCCTCAATAATACGAGTATACATAACTCGGTATGAAATTTAACCAAATATCACCGTTATGAATCTAGTCATATTTTAACAAGAATTTGACAGAACTTTGCAAATTATGACATACAATTACTTATGAATTTTTGCGCTTAAGTGCAAATATTTTACGTTTAATCACAAATCATTTGCGCTTAAGTGGAAATAGAGATTAATACATTGATCCCTCTGAATAAATTTTAAATGGCATAGGCCTAACACATCACTCAAGCAAGCCTGCAAATAGCGTGTCTGTCATTTGCAGAATGAGGTCCACAGAGGGTGAATTTAGTGATGCTACCCTGCATAGCGGGCTAGCATAACTAAATTCACCCTCTGGGGACCTCATTCTGCTTAGACATCATCTTCTGGGAAGTAACTATGGTATCAAATAAACATTGTTTTTAGTTACGTTTTCCCATCTGGGAAGTTTCTATATCCCCTAATTTGCAGAAGATAAAATCCATAATCGAGGCTCCAAATGGGTGAACATCACCAACTTCAACTGGGGAACTTCAATGTGATCCTAGGACTACCATAGCAGTTGAGGGCCCTAAGCAGAATGAGGTCCCCAGAGGGTAAATTTAGTGATGCTAGCCCACTATGCGGTGTAGCGTCACTAAATTCACCCTCTGGGGACCTCGTTCTGCAAATGACAGACACGCTATTTGCAGGCTTGCACTCAAGTCTATATAGGCCCATCATATGAGGGAAGCAATCCCCAGTGATCCCTAGATACCTGTACCTTTTATGACCATGGAAATCTGTACAGGATATGTCTCTTTTATAAAATGTAATAGATCTCTGGGATGGAGACACAAATTCTTAGGGATAGGGATGCTGATAATATGAAAATATGTTTTTCCCCTATTTCTATTCAATAAGTACATTTACACCACGAGGGAAGCAAGCCCCCAGTAACCCCTAATTCCCATTCTATGACCATGGAAATGGTATATATTTGTGCAGGAGATGTCCCTTTAATAAAATATACTAGAGCTCTGGGAATAAGGCACCAACTTTTGGGACACCAGAGACAGAGCTGCTTTTGACTTTTCAACTTTCGAGTCTGTATGGGCTACTACTATGGGCCCATAATAATATACTATGAGGTGGACTCCATCATTCACAATCAGAGGGAAGTAAAGGAGTGTTAGGTATTTGCGCTTAAGCGAAAATCATTTACACTTAAGCGCAAATCATTTTCGCTTAAGCGCAAACAAATTGATAGACACATATTTGTGCTTAAGCGCAAATGACATTCTCTTAAGCCCAAATGATTTATGCTTAAGCGAATATATTTTCGCTTAATATTGAAATTCCCATTGTTTGAGAATTTGTACATGTTTATATTGAATATTCTCAGTAAATAATTATTCTGTGTGTTTCAAAAGAAATCAGAATAAATTGTTATTGTTTTTAAGTATTGGTTATATATAACAGTTAATTAGATTGACTCCCCTCTTCCCAGATGCATCCTTACTGTGGAAGACCGATCGCCCGGCGATTCACCCAGGTCTGTGGATGGCTCAAACGACTTTTCCTACTATGACCAGTTTGTACCCTTAATTTGAATGACACATTTAATTGTTTCGTACCATGTTTTTGGTCATTTCACACCATATATTGGTTTGTTTCGTTGATTCCCAAAAATGATGAATGGTCATTCGTACACGTATGTGAAAAATTATATTAATTTAATCGTGTTAACTTAATGAAAGCGAACTTGATCATGATTTAACGTTCGTGATGATGACAACCTGACATTTACATGTTAACATATATCTTTCTATTTTTTTCGAAACAAAATGAACAAATTGAAATTGTCGCGACAAAGTTAAAGATGCATAATCCCGAATTAACGCTTGAATATTTCTATTTCCTTGGCTTCGGGGTAAAACATATTTGATTTGAGTCGAGGAACCCACCCATCAAAGCTGAGAGTCTATTTGAAATCTATTATTTTTCACCATCGATAATTTTTGGTGGTCCAATAAAAAGTCGAAAGAGGACGGATGAAGATGGATAACTCAAAAAGCAAGTGGCTTTTGTTGTGTCAGATATTTGACAAACCCGCAAAATTTCATTGAACAAAATATTGATAAATAACAGGTTTTGGGCAATTGTATACTATATTTGACTGGTTAGCATTATTTTTGGGGCATTAATCGATTCTGGTAAACGAAGTGGCATTTCAAAAAATGGTGTTGTTGTGTTGAAATATGATGATATGGGAACCATCGAGTCGGACTGAGTACCTTTAATGTCATTTAAAAAAAAAATAATACCGGTATACTCAAAGGTACGAATTGTCGAAATGATACAGGAACTGGTATGAAATGTCCAGAACCCTGGTGCGAAACATCTCTATGTCAAACTTCCATGGTATGAAATGCCAGCAACCTACTAGTATTCATCCATTGCACATTATCATTTATTTCCAATGAGCATGGATACGAGTCTCCCATTGGGGAGGGGATCCACCTTGAAGGAAGTTTCCTACAGATGGCTACAGGGTACATGTACAGTAGTGCTCTAAGTAAGCGACTTCTTAACCACATCAGAATTATGGGTAACATTTCAGGATTTAGTCGGAAATATGGCTTGTTGCCATTCACCGGAAAGCTCTCCCCGATAATTCTGCTGTGGTTAAGAAGTCGCCTACTTAGAGCATTACTGTATATCGGTCCAAAATTTTTTCAAAAATTATTAATTAGATATGACATTTTTGCACGGTATGGCTTGTTATCAAACTCCATTTGTACTTATGTGAATATCACTTCAATTTGCCCTAAATCGAGTAATATCATTTTACGACATCACTAATTAAGAGTAATACATGTATGATTTTATGACATCACGATCTGAGTAATACACGGTATGGCTTTGACATGGTGCAATTCTATTTCACTGTAAGAATAGGCATAGATACCAACTTTTTGTGATGTCACTCATTAGAAAGAGTTGTCAATATTACACTGTTACTAAGAGGCGAACTACCGTAATTAATGGATACATGTAGGGTATTACTTGGTTGGTTTGATATTATAGGCCTGATTTCAGCCCTCGGTAGCCTCATATCAGCCTTCGACGTCAGGCTGGTTGTGATATGAGGTTACATCAGGGTGATATAGGGCCTAATATCAAACCAACGATGTTGCCGCTGCTAGTCTACAGGTTCACTGTCTGGTTGTTCCCCTTGCCGAGGAGATATAAATGGGTACAGGACGTTTTGTATCGTCTTAAGTAATTTCGTACCATATTTTTTGTAGTTTCGTACCTTATTGTTTGGTCGTTTCGTACCATGTAGGAAATCAATTGATCATTTCGTACCATGTTACTACATGTATGTCACACGATATGGAAACAAATAAATGATTTTCTACAAAGTACGAAATAAAAAAAGTAACCAAACAATCCGGTACCGGTATGTAAAACCAAAAATGATGGTACGGAACGACCATGGTTATGGTATCGAATACTGAAATAATGAAGAAGTCACTGCAGTTGTATATATCATTTATGTGGTCACAATATAATTATGCATGTATAATGCAACATGTAAGTTGACATGACCTCTGTTCAAGTTGGCTTAGTGATGAGTTCTGAATTGCTCTTCGCACTGTCAGGTTTACTTGATCAATACTCCAGCATTGTTCAGAATCCTATTCCACGACGCTCGTATGAAACGTCTAGAAAATAGAATCCATATTTAATAAATCCTTCAGACATTCAGTATTACTGATCGCCTGAATCAACATATGACTGTTCAAAGCGGTTCCACTCAATGGTTGTTTTCAGAAGAAGTCGTCGCAATGTACAGTGATAGTACGCACTACGCAGTATAGATCGAACGATTATCTTAGGTTTTCTTAGAATTTTTTTTTAGAATTATATATAGATTCCTCATTTGTAGAATAAGTTGAATAACAATCATTATTATGACAATCGTCGTCAACAATGAATGACATTGATAAATTGATAGTTGTCTGGTTGTATTCAATGATTGATTTACAGAACTGGATTGATTGCTGGCACTGAATTTCTATCTCGCTGGCCTCGCGACTATCTTCTTCAGATCTTCGTCGGCATTCTGGTTCAATCTGCATCTGTAGTGATACGTTGTAGAAACCAGTTCTGGCGTGTTACGACGGGTGTGGAGGCGCTAGATGTTATCCTGTAGATACTCCTGGAATGATGTTGTAGGGTCCAGGCTGTCTAAGAATTTCCCGTCCAGCTGGTTCCAATCGATCTTTGCTCCAATAAACACTGAATGTTTGTATTCTTCCGTGTTTATTATTTGCGGGAGTTCAAAGCATCTTTCGTGATTTCGTATGAGATGCTGAGGGTATTTGGATGTTTCGTATCCTCCGGGTTTTTGTTTTTCTTACGAACTCGTTTTAGAGAGTAGTTTGCATACTTTTGTGGGGGAATGGCTGGGAAGGCCCCGTCCACTACTTTGTGCAAGAATGTCAGCCTGTTGGTTTTCCTCCTGACGCGAAAATGTTTTGGCAGCGGGGATATCCCATGTTGACGTCACGGATTTTATCCAGCAAGATTGGTGGCGCCCCTAGCGTTAATTTAAGATTGGTGGCGCCCCTAGCGTTCATTGGTTTCTAAACGAAAACTATTAATTATGTAGACTCGTCCATTAATTCTGCATTTTTAGTCATTGGTTTCACCGGAAATAGTTGATTCCGCTATTAGATATTTATTCGAATACGAACGTTATTAATTATTGTGCATTGGTGATAATTTATATCTTTTAAATATAAGAATGACAATAAGGTCTATTAGTTTTATAACGATAATCATTGATCGTGGGAAATCATCTATATATATTGGTTTGAAATTATCTTTATTGATTAAGAAAATATGGCTATTGAAACGGAATGTACGTTTATTGAATATGCGCGAATCTTACTAATTGTGTGTTGTTAGATATTAGTTGAACAATGAATACTATTAAATTAAAATAGAACATTAATTTTGCATCGGTCAACATTTATTATGAATCTATATCTATTAAAACGGAACTGTCTCTTATTGAATCCAAGAACGATTATTGGTTTGGAAATGGAGTATATTGTTCTGAAAATAGAGACAATTGTTTTCACAAACCACCATTAACTTTTATTTCATGTAATTTTCGACCGAATGGCCTCCCATAGGTAGGGTTAACGCGAGGCAGATATCAATTAGACATACATGCATTGTTTAGTACCCGCGATAATCAGGCGCTATTCTCGTGATAACCTTCGCCGAATTGTTGTGGAATCTGTTCTTTGCCAAAAAACCTAGACATACACGCATTGTTTATTCTCGTGATAAGCTTCACCCATATAGAGCCCCGGGGGGGGGGGGTAACCTCTAACCCCCTGATAGCACAGGAACAGGAGCTGAGCAAAGTCAAACCATCTACATGTACCCGAATACGTAGACTAAAGGCCCTACTACTGTCGTGGCTACGAGAATAAAGTCGTGGCCACGATAATATGAAGTCGTGGCCACGATAATAAAGTCGTGGCCACGAGAAAAAGGTCGTGACCACGAATTCATAGTCTCGTGGCCACGACTTTATTCTCGTGGTAACGACCTTATTCTCGTGGGCACGCCGACTCAGGCTTTATTCTCGTGGCCACGACTTCATATTCTCGTTGCCACGACTTTATTCTCGTGGCCACGACTTCGTATTCTCGTGGCCACGACTTCATAGTCTCGTGGCCACGACGTTATATTCTCGTGGCCACGACTTCATATTGTCGTGGACACGACTTCATATTCTCGTGGCCTCGACTTTATTCTCCTGTCCACGACTTAAAAAAAACATTCGGATGTCACCTCCGGGGATCCATAGAAGGTCACTGCGCATGCATGGACGCCATGCATGTTGTTATGAAATAAATCATGTGATCGACGCGTGATCACATTAATAGTTGAATCTGATTGGCTACTTCGAATAAATCGTATGACCTTTATCACAGAAAATCAAAATTATTTGATTCCTTGCGGGGCAGATCGTACGACAAAATGTCCTGCGATTTTCCTCCGCACACGCTGCGATTTGACCCGTAACCGGTGCCCGATATTTGTCGTACGATATATATCGCATCGTGTGCGGCGGCCGTAGGGATATTTTCCTCAATGATAATCAACCAATCAGCAGCCAGAATTTTTGTTTATGCTGACTCGAGTTTCCCTACACAAATTCATGAAGCGTAACTCTATATAATTAGCTGCTTGTGATCTATAAAAATGGTAACGAAAAATGTCCCGCTCATGTTATATAGTCTAGTGGATCTGGCCAAATAAACCACCGGACCGTAAACAAATTGCAATACAAAAGTTTCTTTCGTTATAAGATGTGTATAGGTGTCACCAACAGTATCCTAGAATGACCCATTGATAGGAGTGGCGGAAATTCCAGTAGTAATGGGGGGCACTATGGCCCAGTACATGGGCACTATGGCCAGTACCCCCCAGACATGGGCACTATGGCCCACTGGGTCATAGTGCCCATATCTGGGGGGATACTGGGCCATAGTGCCCATGTCTGGGGGGGTACTGGGCCATAGTGCCCATGTCTGGGGGATACTGGGCCATAGTGCCCATGTCTGGGGGGTACTGGGCCATAGTTCCCCCCTGAGGATAGATGTTCCTGTCATTGATGTGACATTTCTGATCGAAAAAATGAAAATGGACATTTTTTCATTACTAATTTAAAGTTTGTATAATTCTGACCAGAGATGACACATCGACACGAACAGAATCAATTGGTGGGGATCCTACAGTGAAAACGATTTTGTTGAAATTTATCATTTATTTTTCAAAAACAAGAACAAGAACAATGAACAATAATATATTATTATACATCAATAATATTAACAAAGTACAATAATTTATGTACAAAACAAGGTCTCAGATTTGAAGAAACTTAATTGAACATCCTACAACATCCTACGCTGAATCAATAACAAAAGAGTCTATTTTGTGGAGTTGTTGACACATTCGTTGTTATCTGGTCGTCGTCTTCTTTGCGTTGTATGTATATCAGCCGTCGATGTCCTGGTGAAGTTTAATTCAACAGCAAATTTGCTTTTCTGTATAATCGACCGTAGTGCTTTCCAAACCATCGAACTATTGTTCTGTCATTCTTGAAGAAATCCCGAGAATTGAATAATCTTTTCATCCTCTTTCCTTTCATCATGTGGTGGAGTGCGAATATACAATATAATCCACACACATTTGTCGCACGATGTTGATATCGTGTTGTATTCATAGTCCATGCTGATGAGTTCCTTTTTATGAATGGTAACATATATCGTCTCGGTGGTGGTAGTCCAAATGAGTCGAAGTATACAGCTGATCTTCCATTGAATAACATCAATGTCCAGTGTTCTCCTGGCTGATCCGATGAGTGCGTGTTCACAATATATGCTTGAATATGCTGTGGTTTCTTCTCTGGTAACAGATCTCTAGCACAAACATGTGTGTTAAGTTTACACAACCAGGAATTGTCCAGAATATATTGAAGTTCAGCTGTCTGCATCGTTGTAATTCTCTTTGACTCGCTGTGACCACATCAGAGTCCACTCTGCGTCAAATTTTTTGCGGTTGAGCTCCAAACTGTTTCTCAGATGATCCCACATGACGTATGCTTCGAACTTCTCCTTGCAGTGTGGGTTTAACTCCATCAGCTTCGGGAACCATCTTTCCATAACATTGTATATGTCAAGTTTAATCAGCGCCAAGTTGATAAACTGGTTTGTCCAATCATCAGTTGTAGAGAACAAACACAGAACATGTTCACGTTGACTAGGATGTTCTATTTTACATCCTTCACAGTTTGCTGAGACTTCCTTGCGAATAAGTTCTTGTAGTTCTTCAATCATAGAGTTGTTGAGTGTGTCCAAGATCAGGTTTAATCTCGGAGCAAAGTTTTGTGAACATTGGTATTCTTCATAGTAGTTCCATAGCTGTGATGTGAACTCCATCCTAATAGTCAGTAAGCACTTCTCTCAAAGCTGTGATCTCTATTTCACTGTCGAATTCAGCATACACCAAAACGTTGACGACTGTAGTGAGAGCTGTCGAGAACTGAAGCTCCAAACGCAGGTTCCCTGTCTTTATAGGATGTAGATGTCCCTCGTCGCTTCCTTGGTCCGGTGTCAAGTCGAAACCCCACAAACAATAACCATTCATATATTCTTTTAAATTAATGCCAATTGATTTGTTAACACCAAACATTCCTAAAGATTGATACAAAGATAAATATGATCTGAGACATTGTTTTGTTGCGAAGTTTGGTTCAAATGGACGGTTATGTATTGTATGACCGTCTTGACTAACTTCCAATTTATTCAAACTGAAATGTTTGAAGTGGAATGGATTGGTACCCAAATCTCCATTCATATCTTTATTTTCGACCAACGCAATAAAAAGTCTCTTTGGTAATTGTCCTTGAAATAAGTGGTCTTCAATTTTTGATCTAAGTCCAGTACTAATTGTGAAAGTTTTTATTTCTACTCGTCTGATAGGTAGTTTCATTTTTGACTGGACAATTTCTTGATTTAATTTATTTGAGACCGCTGGAAAGAGACTAACTGTTCTGACATGGAACACTGCTGATTCGAAAACAATTTGTCCATCCTCGGAGCCAATGAGGCAAAATTTTGATGGTGATCTGTTTAATCTGATACGAATTTCAATTCCATTTGGTAAATATTTTTCTTGAAGAAACAGATCAGTGTGTAAGCGTCCACATAGTTCAACAAATTTACTACCACCGATCAAACTTTCTCTAGAAGTTAATCCAGCATTGCCACCACCTTTGGTATTCTCTTCAAATTGTTCTGCTGTATCGCCATACCACATTTCTAAATTTGCTAATTGATTATCTTTATATTCTGGAGAGTATCCCAACAGATTTTCGAAATATGCTCGGTATGGGTAAGTGTCAGAATTCGAAGTTATCAATTTGTTGTTCAAGTAAACATCGATACTGCTGAACATGCTATGAAAGAAATTGTTAACAGGTGCTAATTCCGTACCAGCTCCCAAATTACTTCCATCTTTTTTTGTAATTTTGAATTTCACATAAAGATAAGATTGATTAATATCTGTCCACTTTTCGGTTTGAGATGGTATGACAAACTCTATCGGAGCAGAATTATTCAGCGGTGCAATCGGATGTTTTTCGATCCACTGCGATTCTGACATTGTAGCCACCATTGGTGGAACATGTGTTATATCAAGTTCCGATTTATTGCATTCGCATGATCCATTTACCATTTGTGCCATGATTAATCAAAAATATCAAGAGCTCGACTGCTAGGATGTTTTTTCGACTGACTTTTTCGGCGTTTGACAGCTGAATGATTCATTTTTGAATTCGCTACTCGTTTTCTAGGTTTTTGTCTCGAGTTCAAAATTTGATTTTTAGCTTGTGTGCCAAAAGATTTTAAAGCTTTTTTACCTTCAGACATCAACGCTTCTTTCGGACTTTTACCTTGATTAATAATTTCATCTGCAACACCAAAAGTGTGTTTTTTCGCAAGTTGTAAAGTTGTCCGACCAATCGGTTTTAGAAATGGTACAGCAGATCTCATAACTGATTTGAAAATTGAACCAATACCGTTACCATATTGCCGTGGTACACCTCTATACACGGGAAACATTGTTTTTTAAAACTCCTCTCGTTTTCTGAAATGCAGCTTCGCCAAAGACTTACCACCAATAAACTGAATTGATTTTCCTGTGTCGCCACTTATATTTACACTAATTTTGTCAAAGTATGACTTTGAAACTGGAACATAATGTAAATTTAAAAATTCATGTTTTACATGTAATCCGTCGGTATCTCTTTTAATTCTGAAAGAAACAACTCGTAAAATTTGTACTTCAACATTTCCAACAATTGTGAAATCGGCAATATCAGAATAAACAAACATTTGATTATGACCAACATTCAAATCTACACCAAACGGAAATCTATTATTTGAATAAAAATCTTCAGAATCGTTTTCAGTTTTGTAACCCAACTTGTGCAAAAGACTTTGTGGTAATTCAATTCCTAGTTTTGTGATACTTAAACTCTTGCGAATAATTTTCACACGTTTTGTAACTTTTGAGTACTTGATGTGAAATCCGAATTCGTTTTGTATTGCTTCTCCAAGTGTTTCATCAATTACATCTTGCATTGTATCAAGTAAATCTGCCGCAGAGGAATACGAACCTTCTCGTATCTGCATTTCAATTGCACGAACGCCATCAGGTCTCGTAAATATCTTTTCTTCAAAACGATTTTGAAGAACAGACAGTATTATTGCATCAGTTGTAATCAATTTGAATTTACACGAATCCCCTGTAACATTGTATGTTTCTGAAGGTATTATCAGTTCGACTAATGCAACTTCCCATTTTTCTTTATCAATTTGAATTGGTTTTGGTAATTGTACAGTAAAACAACATTGAGAATTGTTTGGATACATTACCATTGAACTGTCACTCGGAATTGTAATGTAGAAAGAATTCATACTTTCAAAATTTCTGCCGACTGATTTTTCAAATATTTCAAACGCGGTGTTGGTAAAATGTATCCCAAAGAACTACTGAGTAAAATTAACCACAGTTCGTTATTTTCACTTTGTAAACTTAAATGAACAATTGCTGTTGCGATTATACCAACAATTATAATAATTTGTGTAAAATATGTTACTTGATGTTTTGCAATTTTTTCTCCACAGAATTGAAATTGTGATGGAGCATCCAGACCAACTGAACCATTTTGAGACATGTTAAAAGTTTTATACCAAATTTGTGGCAGGAATCCAACTGTCAAATTTTTTAGGATAACCAGCCCAATGAACTTTAATTTCTCTAACTGATTTACCAGCAACTTTTCTTGAACGTTTACCAACAACTGATTCAATTTCGTAAACTTTATTATCTTTTATATGTTGAATTTCTTTACCATAAAATGATCCTGCGATGTTTTCACCATCTAAATCCACTAATTTGTAAGTTAATGGTGTACTTTTACAAACTCTACTAATTTTGAAAATTTCTTTTGTCCAATTTGGAAGATATCCTTTATCAAAAGTTCTCTTTGTTTTATTTATTCTAACAAAATCTCCAACTTTCAAGATCTTATCTTTTTTCGTTTTTAACTTTCCATAAAGATTTCTGGAAACTTCAATTTCATTTTCTCGAGTTACTAAAACTGGTGCCATCTTAATACTTCTATGAAAACTTTTGTTGTCAGAATTCACAAAATCGTGCAAAACATCATTGTATTTCAAAGTTTGATTATGTGTAAAATATTTCCACATCTTTGTTTTCAATGTCCGTTGAAAACGTTCAACTATACTTGCTTTTGTCTCTGGATTCTCTGTTGTGAAAAAATGAATTTTCTTAGAATTCAAAAATTGTAAAAATAATTTATTTTTGAATTCTGAACCTTTGTCAGATTGAAATGAAACTGGTTTTCGTTTTGATGATTTGAGAATTTTCTGAAATGTTTTAACTAAAGGTTTACCAATTTTGTCTTTAATTTTTTCAACCCATGCAAATTTTGAGAACACATCAATAACACAAAGTAAATATCTGTAATTGTCATTGTGCTTTTGCAAAGTTTGCAAATCTGCCAAATCAGCTTGCCACTGAATATCAATTCCTGCAACAATAGTTTTACGTCTGCGAAATTTCCGAACAATTGGTTTGTGCAAAGTGTATGTTTTTTGCCATTGTAACCATTTTTTAACATCTGAAAGTTTAATTTTGTTATTTGTTTCTTTCGCATTTTTAAAAAGTTGATTTGCTCCACTGAAACCACCAACTTCTTTTGTATTGTAGTAAATTTCAGTTAGAAGTTTGTCAAATTTTATGTAAGTTGGGCCCATCCTTTCAAAATAGATTTTCTGGTTTTAGGAAAACTTTGAGGTGTGAAAATATCAACTGAACGTTTTCTTGACTTGTCACTGCTAGGAGTTGCATGAGGTGTATGAAACTCATCACCAGTGTGACCTTCTTTTAAATGTCTTTGTATCCACAACCATCGATTCCTGTTACCTACATTATCTTGTGGTACATTAAGTTCCCCCAATCCACGTAGGAATGTTTCATAACCAACTGGGTCAAAACCTTTTCGGTGACAAACAACATCGTTTATCAAATCAATTATATTTGATCCAGTAACTGTTTCTGTTCCATAAATTAATTGTCCACGATCATCCCATCTAAGTTTAGGATTAGTTGACAACAATGTTAAAATTTGTTGTGCTTTATCACGAAGTTTAGATGGCACACTTTCCAATATATGTTCACTCATTTTCCCAAAGTTTTCAGATAACTTTTGTTCAGGTAAACTGAATTTTGAATTTAAAGATTTTTGTGAAGTTTTCAATTTGTACAAATTTTCTCCAAATAACTGTGACTTTTCTGATTCAGAAATATTTTTATCATAAACTGATTTCAATTCTTTATAAGAATCTGAAATATTTGAAATTGCAGGATCAGGAGGTAATTGAGGTTTATTCATTTCTGACATTTTCCATTGTTTGAAATCTTCCAACATTCTGAATGGTACAATAACCATTTTCTTCATATTTATTTGAGATTTAGTTTTTCAAAATATTGTTAACAACTGCACCTAATGTTTTGCTAATCAATGGAGCAAGAAATAATAATGGTAAAAAGCCACCTTTTTGATTCAAAATTTTCTTCTTTTGTTGCAAAGGTATGTTCTTGTCTGCAAGATATCTGATATGTTTACGCTTCGAATGTAACTTGCGGTTCTGAGCTTCATTCAGTTTTACATTACCTTTTAAAAGATTTTGACAACATTCTGAAATGCAATCCATCACTTGTTTCGGAGCATCGTTGATCATTTTCTTTTTATATGCAGATGGAACTTTACTCATTGCAACAATCAACTCACCATATTTTTTTTATCAGCGGTGCTTTCCTGCTCTTAGTTTTTGAAGGCATCTTCACAGTCTAAGTAGTTGTCTCAAAATGAGCAGAAAAATGATATGTTTCATCTTTTATCTTTTCTGATTGAACCATTCTAAAGCTTCGAATGCAGATTTCGATGCATCAGTCAACGGCATACATTTTGAAAATTCAAGATCAATAACTGTTTTTTTTTGTAACGGTTGATGTTGAGGGTTCTGCTGAGAAGGTATAGGTGTAAATTTAGAATGTTGATTTTGTTGAGTTTGCATCGGTGTAAACTTTGAATGATTTAGAGAAAGCTTTGTTTTACGTTTAGATTCTTTTTGACTACCCCTTTGTTGTGTTTGCATCAGTGTAATCTTTGAATGTTTTGGAGAAACCTTTGATTTACTTTTAGATTGTCTACCAGTTTTTTCAAATGAATTTTTCAAAAGACTTCTAATTAAAACTCCTCCAAGGAACCCACTACCACCTCGTTGTAAAATTAATTTGCGTTTTGTTTCCATATCAGTTGATCGATCAGAGATTTTTTTAAGAACATTTTTATTTCTCTGAAAAAACTTTTTTGTCTGTGATGGTAATTTCCAATCATTTTCAAGAAATAATTCAGCTGCAAAAGTGAAGAAATTTATAATTTGTGACAGTTCATCTTGACTAAACATCTCGGCGGACGACATGGTTCTAAAATGAGAAAAGTAACAACAACTGAATTTATACTTTTGAATAAATGACAGGACCTCGGTCATTAGCTGTCAACCATTTATGGAAAATATCAGTTCTAATTCGCAAATAATTTTTCTGTTCTAGGATGAAAATCTACTAAAATATATCCATGATTTATTGAAGTTGCATCTTCGTATGCTTGTTTCAAATGCTTGGTTTGCATTTGATGAGACAAAACTTTTATTTGATTTTTATCTCAAACGCTTTGAAATAAAACCATGTAGTGTGCATTCAAACTTATAGTTCTGCTACTTTTTGATTTTTGGAACATGTTTTGAGTAATGTAAATTATTGAAGCATTTCGATGGTGACCTTTTCTAGTAAACCAAAGCATTATTTTGTCTTCATCTTGTTCCCCCATCATGTTATCGAAAACAACAAGATGAGGAAATGATTTATCTGATACAATTTCCTCATCATCGTCTGGAATACCATCGATAAACTCAACGTTATCAATTTCTTTTATACGATTGTATGTGTCTTGCCATTCTTTGTAACACCAAACTATTTTCTTTGGTGGTGTTTGGAATAAATCGTGTTTAAATTCAATAACTTTTTTAACAAAGTCTGTTTTACCTGATCCACTAGGTCCGCTGATAAAGAAATTACACGGATGTTGGAAAAGTAAAGATTCTTCCATGTTGTCACTTTGATGTCTAATCAGAGAGTGAACTTAACGACGTGTGAATTTAGTTTTTAAACAGAAATCTCCATAGCTGTAAATATTTCCAAACATTTCAATAATCCAAGTATTATAGTCTTCTATTCTTCTGTTTGTTCTGTAAACAAAAAAATCATTTCCTATAATGTTTTTAATTTTTGCATATGTTGACATTTTTTTTGTTAACAAATACCCATAGATCCTAGGAACTGATTTAAAGGTTCCCCTAGCAAGATGATAATTATCTTCATACTTTGTATAATGAATATAGTCATGTTCATCAAAAGTTTCTAAATCTAAATGGTGTTCATCACCACCAAATATCCAAAAATCAGATATTCTTTCAATGAGAAAAAATGTTTTGAATTTAATAAATGATTCAATATATTTTTGAGAGAAATGAGAAAATATACTTGTCTCAAGATAGTCCAATCTCTGTAAACATTCGTCGACATCACAGCATCGTAGTATTGCTTCCTTTTCTCTTTCAAACCAGACTTCTTGTAATTCCTTCTTTATCTCTGGAATAAGTGTTGACTGTGCCACCAAATATCCATAAATCTTCTCAGCAATTTCTGGAGGTACTACTCCTGTCAACATCTTGACATGAAATGACTCAACATCTCCATCCGTATGGATATGTGTGAATACCATTGACGAGTTTTCGTTTTGTGTACACTGATCTGAAAGTTTTGGTTTGACACGACGAATCTCTCTTCCTCCACAACTTCTTGAGAAATTTCTTTAAAGACGGCATAATGAATGAAGTTCACTGAAAAAGTGAAAATATTTTATACATTTGACACGGGCGACAATGAAATCACATGTCGCGTTGGCGTTAAAATTGACAAATATTTCCTGACGTTGTGTTTTTTCAGAGACGGATCAACATGCATATTTTTCTTGATCATTATTGCATAGCGATCAAACAAATGTTTTTAATTTCGTTAGATCATTATCTATTATTTGGTACACATGATTGATATATTTATTACCTCGTTAGGAAAATATGGAATGTTTTTCTAGTTTTTGTTTTGGAATTGTACATATTTTATACATAAAACTGAACACAAGATTGTTACACGGGCGTCAATGAAAACACAACGCATTGAACTTAAAAATTGACAAGTATTTCCTCAAGTTGTGTTTTTTCAGAGACGGATCAACATGCATATTTTTCTTGATCATTATTGTATAGCGATCAAACAAATGTTTTTTAATTTCGTTAGATCATTATCTATTATTTGGTACACATGATTTGATATATTTTTTACCTCGTTAGGAAAATATGGAATGTTTTTCTAGTTTTTGTTTTGGAAATGTACATATTTTATACATAAAACTGAACACAAGAAACATACTGAACATTTTTCTTCATCATTGCATTTGATAACTTTACTTGGTCATCGTTTATGAACTAAGATGAATTCATATGTTAAAACATCTTAATTAATTGCATATACTATCATGAATTTAATCTATAACATATCGAAATGGTAAAACTAACAGATAATGCACTGAAAAGAAACACAACGTCAGGAAACATTTGTCATTTTTAACGTCAAAGCATTATGTGCTTTCTCTACCGCCCGCGCAATCGTGATACAAGTTCAAGACGGATCTTCAGACTCATTCTATTGTTCTCAACATATCTGCAATCCCCGAACCCTTGATGGCGATACTGAGAGGAACTATGGGGATGACACCGCAGATAATGTGGGACAGGTACGCAAGAGAAGTGACCGCCCGTTCAAAGCTGATCATGCAAAAAAGAACAGCAACCATATCAGCCGAGCCTAGCTGTCCTATTTTATCTGAGGCGGGACAACAAAAGCAAAATTCTCACTCTGAGAAAATTGGGAAGTGAATTTGATGTCGTACAAAACGGCCCTTTTTAGGGCCAAAACAAAAACGGTCCTTTTCAGGACCAACCAATATTTTCAAAAAGAAAAACTTTTAGCATTGCTTAAGAACTAATAATGTTCCTTGTACCCTATGTTTCGTTTTGAAAAAGTCACGCCACGAATAATTTAAAACAAAATATACTTGCAAATATTTGTTGTTGATTAAACAATTCTAAAATGTAGATGTGATTTGCATCCAAAATATTTATAAGAAAGTGACTGGTAACAAAAGAAGTTTTGTCTAGCAAATATAACATTTACCAGATAACTAACATGTTGATAAAAAACATGCATGTAATTTTGTGAAGAAAAAATATTTTTGAGAGCTGTAGAAGTATAGATTTTAAACAAAGCATTAGCATAAGTTTTCTTATTGTAACTATTTTGGTGGCCCTGAAAAGGGCCGTTTTAAATTTATCATCTGACTTTAACACCGTTTTGTGTTTTTCTTATATCTTGACATATCTTTCCCATGAGAACCGAGAGCTTTTGCGAATTCATCACATTTCTCTGTATCTCTAGATTCTTTACAAGATGAAATCTGACTTTTGTCTCAGCAGAAGCCTTCATAATACTCTTAGGTTGTTTTTCTTTCGTCGCCGATGATTTTCTTTTTTGATCTGTTTCTGCTCTTTCGATCTCTGAACATCATGAACCCTGATTGGGATATCTATCTGTTCTGCAACGAAACGAAGACTCACTTTCACTTCATGGTGCGTTACTTGCGTTTTCACGTCAATATCCCTGCGAAGACATCTCAGTTCATCTAAAATCGCTTTTAAAATGAGTGTATCACCACCTATAGTCATTGTCGTATTAGCTTGGACTGTTGACTGTGGCGCAGCATATGTATTCTGTGCAACAGGATCACTGTATATCTCACTCTGAAGAAATTCTGTTAACGGATCCATCTCTTGAAAGCAATGCAATGTAAGGTTGATCAAATTCGAAAATATTTGTATACATTTGACACGGGCGACAATGAAATCACATGTTGCGTTGGCGTTAAAATTGACAAATATTTCCTGACGTTGTGTTTTTTCAGAGACGGATCAACATGCATATTTTTCTTGATCATTATTGCATAGCGATCAAACAAATGTTTTTAATTTCGTTAGATCATTATCTATTATTTGGTACACATGATTGATATATTTGTTACCTCGTTAGGAAAAATATGGAATGTTTTTCTAGTTTTTGTTTTGGAATTGTACATATTTTATACATAAAAAACTGAACACAAGATTGTTACACGGGCGTCAATGAAAACACAACGCATTGAACTTAAAAATTGACAAGTATTTCCTCAAGTTGTGTTTTTTCAGAGACGGATCAACATGCATATTTTTCTTGATCATTATTGTATAGCGATCAAACAAATGTTTTTAATTTCGTTAGATCATTATCTATTATTTGGTACACATGATTTGATATATTTGTTACCTCGTTAGGAAAATATGGAATGTTTTTCTAGTTTTTGTTTTGGAATTGTACATATTTTATACATAAAATACTGAACACAAGAAACATACTGAACATTTTTCTTGATCATTGCATTTGATAACTTTACTTGGTCATCGTTTATAAACGAAGATGAATTCATATGTTAAAACATCTTAATTAATTGCATATACTATCATGAATTTAATCTATAACATATCGAAATGGTGAAACTAACAGATAATGCACTGAAAAGAAACACAACGTCAGGAAACATTTGTCATTTTTAACGTCAAAGCATTATGTGCTTTCTCTACCGCCCGCGCAATCATGATATATGTTCAAGCACGGCAGCGAACAATTTATTCTGCATTCAAAGATGACTGCTGTAAACATAACCGATCTTGACGAGATGATAGTCCGTGGGGTATACTGTAAAGCAGTGTACGGCGAATAAATATCTCTATTTTGGAGGGCACTCAGCATTGGGGTTTACGGGGCGACCGATGGATGGATGGTTCTGAGAGATGCGGTAGTTGACCTGTACTACACAGAGAGGGACGAACTTGGTGCGTCGGCACAAGACTTACGGCACTCACCACTTTTGGCCGAATCAAGATTGATGGTTGAATTAGCGGCGACTGTTATACAGCGACCTATCGTCATGTTTGATGCTACCAAAGGCGCCTACAAATCAACACCAAGATTCAAGTCATCAATACCTCTAGTGTGGATCCCCCACGCACGCCACGAGCATTATTGTGAATGCGAAATATGGATGAGGAGAGGAGACAAATCAATTGAAGTTTTGTCGAACAAAGAAGTTCAATGTGGCGGATTCTAAACTATAACAAAAATAAAACGGCCCTTTTCAGGGCCACCAACTGATCGAAAAGAAACTCTTGATAGCTAATTGATATTTTCCAAAGTGAGATTTTCCTTTTGAAAAAAATAATTCTAAGTCCATTTTAATTTTTTCGATCAGAAATGTCACATCAATGACAGGAACATCTATCCTCAGGGGGAACTATGGCCCAGTACCCCCCAGACATGGGCACTATGGCCCAGTACCCCCCCAGACATGGGCACTATGGCCCAGTATTCCCCCCAGACATGGGCACTATGGCCCAGTGGGCCATAGTGCCCATGTCTGGGGGTTACTGGGCCATAGTGCCCATGTCTGGGGGGTACTGGGCCATAGTGCCCATGTCTGGGGGGTATTGGGCCATAGTGCCCATGTCTGGGGGGTACTGGGCCATAGTGCCCATGTCTGGGGGGTACTGGGCCATAGTGCCCCCCCATTACTACTAATGCCTCATTTTTGGGGATAAAATGTAGTTTTTTGTATAAAACTGGTGATTTCTGGAATTCCATCATACTCGCTAAAATAAATAATATACATTTATTATCTACCATTGATGAGATGGGTATTTGGATCCATTATGGAATGCATGTATGATACGTTCATTATAGTTGCAAAAATGGTCAATTTTTGGGATAAAATTCACATTTTCGACGAAAAACTGGTGAAATCTGGAATTCCAACACATAAAATCATGAATACATCTTAACAATGAATATTACTCATTGTAATACGTGCAACGGCATTCTAATAACATAATTATGTTAATGACCCAGTCATCTTGGGCGTTGGACAAGCCTAACATTTGAAAGTTTTAGAGAGCGTTTCGTGATTGTGATAATGGATATAATGGTCCAGTTCCATACGTAATTGGAAATTTGGCATTTTAATTAGTGTAGTACATTGCAGTAGTGATACACTATGACATGTGAAAATACCCATATTCATATGTGTTTGGGCAATTGTCGTTTTTGATTATTGTCAATTTAGAGAGCGTTTAGTGATTACACAAATTTCGCGTCTGATGCGTTAATTCTTGGATATATGTTGCAGAACATATTTACAATGTTAAATAAGCATCAGGCGTTGTGTGGAAATGTTTCTAAATGATGTATATGATCGTATATGACATACATATGGTATGGTATCAATTTAATTCCAATTACGGATAAAATGGGCGTGGCAGATACCGAAAATAATCAGATCTGGATATAATTTTATACCAATAACTGTGCACATATTTCTTTTATACATACAACAATACATGACTGATCTACACATCGTCATCTACATTTGTGTCCTCTTTGTAATTGGAACACACAGTTTCCTGACAATTGCCACAGGCTACCGTGCACACCAGTCCATTACGTTTGCAACTCGTATATAGGTAGTACCCACCCACCATCCCATCCCGCCACCCATAGTATCTTATGCGCCGCAGGCGCTCGTATATAGGTAGTACCCACCCACCACCCCATCCCGCCACCAATATTATCTTATGCGCCGCATGTGCTCGTATATAGGTAGTACCATCCCATGGTATGTATATAGGTAGTACCCACCCACCACCCCATCCCGCCACCCATAGTATCTTATGCGCCGCATGGGCTCATATATAGGTAGTACCCACCCACCACCCCATCCGCCACCCATAGCATCTTATATAGTATATAGTACCTATATACGAGCACATGCGGCGCATAAGATACTGTGGGTGGCGGGATGGGATGGTGGGTGGGTACTCTATATACGAGCGCCTGTGGCGCATAAGCTACTATGGGTGGCGGGATGGGGTGGTGGGTGGGTATTACCTATATATATCGGCTTTCCGTAGAAATGTGTGCCGCCGGCGAAGAGGAGTGGTTTACAAATTAAATTACAGCTGATGACACCGTTCTTATTTCTTACATTCGCGCGTCGTTTTAAATTTGGCTTTATGATGTATAAATAAGCACCCTTTATATATTGGTGCATATAGTATGAGACTATGACCATCAGGTGGGCTATTATAATGTCTTGTTAATAACTTACCATCTGGCGGTCCGCTTTTTTGGGTCCATTTATTAAAATAGGCTGACGAAGCACACTCATGTTGTCAAAAATAGCAATAGTTTGTTTGTTCTACGGAAACCCATAAGCCTCTTTAATACCATGCCGCGAAATTTGGAAAAAATAAATAAAACACCCATAATTATGCATTGATTACTCACTAATTGACTGAGTAGGGCTTACATGGGAGTTTTATATTGTAGACATGCTATAAGTCGGTTCCATATCGACTAGCGTCCCTATTTATCAGTGGAGACAGCGCACCCTAAACAGTTACCTGGACGAATGAGTACATTTAGTGATGTATTGTGATCATGAAACGCTCTTTATATCACATATAGTATCGCAAAAATGTGCATGCTAATGATGATTTAACATTGACATAGTATGTCAGTTGGGTTTTAATCGTTTACAACACTAATTTTGCAATAGTAATGCAATTAGACATGATACCCAATATCATTATCACTAAACGCTCTCTAAATTACACAATATCACTGAATCGACGCAAAAATTGGCATGATAACAATGATTTAACGTTCACACAGTGTCGCAGCTGGGTAATAACCGATTACAGCACCAAATTTGCGATTAGTATTGAAACTAGACACGTTACTCAATATCGTTATCATCAAACGCTCTCTAAATCATAAAAACCCTAAAAAAGACAATTTCCGCTCAACATAGAGATGGGTCATTTTCAGATGTCATATATATGACATATTGCTATGTATTTCAGTAAAAATCATTTGTATTGCAATTTGTTTACGGTTCAACACCAGATCCACTAGACTAATAAGAAAATATTGAAAACAAAATCAATATTAATTGATAGAAGAGTCTCTGCCTCTAATATATGTTGTATACCTTGAGAACGCTATACAACGTATTTAGGAAGTGATAATCCATCTTTGAGCTGTAGAATTAATGGGTATATTTTTTTTCTTTGAACAATTAATATATAACAATGTTGTTTGGCTGGTATCTCAGGTATATCTTGTCATTCTATGGAGTTGGAAAGGGCACTCTGCATGTGCCTCATTGGATGACAGGGGGTGTGTCCCCTATCTGCGCGCGCCCCGAACCGCGGTCGGCGCCCCTAGACATGGACACAAATTTAAGCTTTGATCTACATTGTATGTAAGCTACGTCCCAGATTGTCAATACTATTTGCTCGCACGAAAATAAAAAAAACAGGTCTCTATAAGATGATACATGTACACGAGTGATAAAAAAATAATTTAATAAAAGTAAATTAATCGAGCCCGTTCAAACAATTGAAAAATTCTAGTACATTATGAACTATTTCAGCACATGTTCGTTTAAAGCTTTGTATGATACATATCATGTATATACGTAATCGGACAAAGAGAATAGAATCAATGAAGTTTTTTCAATATATGTTGATATTTTCCTAGATACTCTTTCTCAGTTTCTCAGCTTTCCGTTTTTACCGTTTGAGAATGTACCTTTTCACCATGTCCAAAATTGTATTGTGTTTGTCATACAGACAGACATGATCAATAGAGTGTTTCAAAGTTCAAAAATTAAAGCAATAATATGGTTCAAACTTTAAAAGTTTCTTCAAACTGTTGTATTTTCAATATTTTACTAAATTATATATGGAAATATATAATTTAGTAAAATATTGAAAATACAACAGTTTGAAGAAACTTTTAAAGTTTGAAGCCATATTCTTGCTTTAATTTTTTGAATTTTTGAACTTTAGAGGGAAATAATTTCTGATACACTAAAGACAAACATACATTCGTAAATATATATATACATGCATGTATAATATGTTTGCGAGAGACACATGTCTGCCTCTGAGTTGGCCCTTTTAACAAATATCAGGGACACACTAATAGTTGTAGTCCGAGCCCGAGCCCGAGCCCAGTAAAATGTGTAGTTGGGATTTTCAATTTCGTTTATTGTCGTTAATATAATTCCAATAGTGATGAAGTTTGGTTTGTGGAAAGTTATGCCAATTACAATATAAAAAAACTAAAAAGATAATTTGTGAGTCTTATATTTCAACTTTTATCGACATTTTTCGTTTTCCAGCACACTAAAAGTTGTAGTTGGAATCAGCCGAGCCAGCCGCCGAGTCGCTAATTAGCTGTTAATTGCTATTGTTAGGAATATGTTGGCGGCTCAAATCAATGGATTGTGAGTTAAAGTGGTACTGTACGCCAATTTCAATAAATTCCCGGTAACAATTGCGATCTAATATCAATATTATATTTTGAAATAACGTATTTGAGTCGACGATGTCTACTGAAAATGTTCCGGTTAACAGGCTATCATAAAAGCCAAATTGAATTATTTAATATAAATGAATTTATGGCTGGAGTCATAAAATGGCGAATTATGCCATTACGAGTTACCGTTCTTGAAATCTCACATGTTGGGTGTCTTTTATCGACGGCCGTTTACGACGAACATTATTGAGTTGCGAACAAAACATGTTACATGCAAAAGGAAGTCCCGCTACAACCAATTTGGGAAAAAAGAGAAGAAACAAGATTCAAAAAGCGTCAAGTATTTTTTATAGGGGGTGAGATTGTTCGATGGAAGAGATTGCAGGCATAAATTGAACTTCCGGTTCATCCTGCAACCTGCGTCTTCTCCTGTGAAGGTCAAAAACATGGCGCGTAGTTTGAAATCGTAATATTTTTATTTCCAAGATCAATATTTTCGTCGCTAAATTAGGTTTATATACGAAACTCATATAACACGAACACAATCTAACTTGCAAGTTATGTCAATGGGAGTAAATAAAAAAATTGCCTATCTCTGTGTACAGTACCCCTTTAAGACAAGATTGTTTGCAACTTATAGTGAAATATAATCAAAGTACTGTTTATACAGTTACTTTTTGTTACAAGTGTGATCATATCGAATGCTAAGGAGGATTGTGAGACATGGGTACACCATATGTGTACTGGTGAACCCCAGAGTTATATATGCAACAGTTGTTCAGTTTGATCAAAATTATAAATTAGGTTTAATCACTTTATTGCTATAGAATGACATGATGAATCCTTAACTTATGCCCAACTAACCTTTCGATCGGTCACCGTTAGTGGCACACGCTGAACGTGGAGTTCCTTGGTATCGGAAATGAGGACACAAGTAGGGCTGAAAGGGTCACTCTCACCAAAAAAAGTGTCGAAGGGTACACAGTATTTTCAAAATGTGCTGAAGGGTACACAGGGTTTGAAATGTCATTCTAAAGGGCATTCAGTCTTCGTATCTGCCATGATTTCTGTTCGAGAATAATTGTTTACGTTCCAATGAATATCAAAATGTACTGAAAACAAACTGCTAATGTGCGCCAGACTTTCATAAACACAATTTAAGTAATGGTGTTCGTGCCGATCACAAACCCTGTGTACCCTTCAGCACATTTTAAAACCCTGTGTATACCCTTCAGCACTTTTTTTGGTGAGAGTGACCCCTTCACCATAAGTAGGATTCTGATCATGCCATTATTTAAATGTTGATATATATTACGATAGATGTATAATCCTACTTATATCAAACTAACATTGGGATCAGTCACCGTTGTGTCGCACGCTATACGTGGAATTCCTTGGTATCGGAAAACGAGGACATAAGTAGGATTCTAATCATGATTATTTAAATGTTGATATATATTATAATTCTACTGTTGCCTAACTCACCCTGAGGCCAGTCACCATTAGTGACGCACGCTGAATGTGTAGCTCCTTGGTAAACGCATCGGAAAAAGAGGTAGACATCAGTAGGATTCAGGGATGGGGTAATTGTAATTTGTAATTATAATTGATTGTAATTAATTACATTTTTTCAAGTAATTGCATGTAATTGGTAATTGAGTTTATTCTCAATTACATGTAATTGCAATTGTAATTGGTTAGATTAGATTAGATTAGATTTTATTTTGATAGTTCAGGTTTACATGAATACATATTATGGGTATGTTTACAAGTTGAATCAATATAATACACAACAGTATATACATATTATAATTATAATAGTTTATATTAAATATAAATATGTTATATGTTGGGTTCTGATGAGACAGTTAGAGTTCAGACTGTGTAAATAATTGATATATACCGTAAGAGGATATATCAATTTTCTCAAGAATTAATTCATTTTATTTTATAGAGGTTGCCGTCAGAATATAAGGTAAATTATGTGGCAGAAATCTGTATAAAAATAGAAATACTCATGTGACCTGAGACCATCAGGGATAACGCAAAACGTTCTCTAAATGAGAACTTAATTCCATTGCGGTCCCTGGTGGCTTTCGGCACATGGGCAGTGAGTGAAGTTCGAAACTTCGGAGCACAATGTATAAAAGTATTTAAAATATAAATTAAATAAAAGCCATTTCAGAACGAGACTTATATGGAGAGGAAAAGCTAATAAAATAAGTCAATACGCAAGTAATGTAACTTCAACAGCCCTTCGCCACCTGCATATACGCACCACTGCCATGTATGGCCGGCTTTGGACTGGTCTGTCCATGACCGAAAGATGGAAACCCGAAATACAGGCAGCAGTAACAATATATGCAAATGGCCAAATACTGTCATCGTACATTACAATATAAATTGAACTGCTGTATTGAGGAAATTCTAGTTAAAGATGATAAAATAGATTGTTCCTAGTAAAAGGCAAATGGATTTTCTTCTCTTTTCATCAATTTCTCTAGTAGGTGTTGTTTAATGCAAAATTTCCAGTGTTTGAGATCAAAAGGGTCACGCGTATGGTATACTTTATCTAGACCATTCCACAGTTTCGCTCCTGTATAATAGAAACTGTGGATGCCCTTGGATTTTACAGAGGGTAATGAATATTTCAGGGTCCCTGATCGAGTTACATATGTACAATGAGTACTAGCTAATATAAAATTATTATCTAGATATGCTGGAGCTTTCTTTTCCGAGATTTTTAGTACCATCAGTATTTTTCTGAAGTCTACCCTATCACTCACTGGAAGCCATTTAACATGTTTAAATTCATTATAACCAATATGAGTCATGCGATCTAGTTTCATGATAAATCTGACAAGTCTGTTTTGAGATGCTTGAAGACGCTTTTTGGTTTTTACTGTCAGACTAGAGAACCAAAAACCACTTGAGTAGTCAAAATGACATTGAATAAGAGCATTAATTAGAAGTTAATTAATTCAGATAGTTTGCTTTTCTGTACAAAAATTTCAGTTTTGCATTTACCTTACTTAGAACATGCTCTGCCATCATTTCACCATTTAGCCTCTGATCGAGGAACACCCCCAGATATTTAACAGATTTAGTTGGTGCGATGTCAACGCCATCGCAGCAGACCCTCAGTTCAGAGTGTTTTACAAGTTTCTTTCCAGACCCAAACAGAATTGATTCTGTTTTCCCTAAATGTAAGGACAATTTGTTGTCAACCAACCATAATTTCAGTTTATTCATGTCTGAACTGAGCCTCTGCTCAATAGCGCGGACATCACAACCTGAAACCAAAAGGGCAGAGTCATCCGCATATAGAAGGAGGTGACAATCCACAGCCTGGCTAGCATCGTTCACATAGAGTAGGAAAAGAAGGGGGCCTAAGATTTATCCTTGAGGGACTCCACAGGTGATACGTTCAAATTTGGATAGAGTACCATATATATCTACTGCTTGCATTCTATTTGTTAAATAAGACTCCATCCATGTCAGAGATATTTTATCAAATCCAATTGCACTAAGTTTTGACAGTAAAATTTCATGGTCGACGGTATCAAAAGCCTTCTGAAGATCAATTAGAACCATTCCTGTCATATTTCCTTTGTCCATTTCCTGACGAATGTGGTCAGTGAGATATAGGAGACAAGTATCTGTGGAGTAACCAGGTCTGAAGCCTGATTGATGGCCATATAGAAGTTCTGCATTTGTTAGATATGTTTCAATTTGTTTGTAAACGATTTTCTCTAGAACTTTGGATACTAAATTTAGCACTGATACGGGACGATAATTTCCAGCCTGTGTCTTGTCACCCTTCTTGTATATGGGTACCACCCTGGCCATTTTCAATTCATTTGGGACCTGGCTCAGATGGATCGATAAAGTTATAATATGAGTCAGGGGAGAAGCAAGGATATGGGCACCATCTCTTAGAAATCTTGCAGGAATGAGGTCAGGTCCGGTGGCCTTGGATGGACTTAAATTCTGTAGTAAATCCAAAACTTCAGAATCCGATATTACCGAAATGTGAAATTGTTTTGATCCTATTTTCTCTTTATAGAATCTGATAATGGATTCTTTACAAAATATACCAGGTGCTTTTGGAAGTTTCGCAACCAGGTTACTAGCTATACTACAGAAAAAGAGGTTAAAGTCTTTAGCTATACTCTGTTTGTTGAAACAGACTTCATCATCTATTTTTAGACCTACACTATTATTTGTCTTTGCGCCCTTTTTTGAAGGAGTACCAAGTTTCTGAAGAGATTTCCAAAGGTTTTTTGGGTTGTTTTTGTTTTCCTCAATTTTATTTCTGAAATGTGACAGTTTAGCATTTTTAACAGGGTGTTGGACTTTGTTTCTGAGTGTTTTGTACGAGTCAAAAATAGCCAAATCTTTGGATTTCCTGAATTTATTTAATAGTGAGTCTCTTTGTTTTATATGGGAAAGAATTTCATCGTCCATCCAGTCATCCGTACTCCGCCTAATCCTGACCTCTTTGATCGGAGCTACTTCATTTATTAAGAATAACAGAGCTTCCTTGAAAATGTGCCAAGCCCTATTTATGTCGTCACATTCAATGACGTTCATCCAATCAATTTCTTGAAGTTTTTGAATGAAATTGAGATCAGAATAATTTTTCATGCATCTCAATTTAACAGAATTATGGGAGCCAAAGAATTCCTTTTTAGCTTTTCTGATACAGTATATAACACTGTGATCACTGAGTCCAGAATCAAGAACGCCGAAATGACTGAATTTGTTAGGATGTAATTGTAATTGAAATTAGGGTCTTAATTTCAATTACTTCAAAATCACAGGTACTTGTTTCTTCTCAAAGTTCTCTTTCATGATTCATCCAATGGTTTCTTCAAATGTTTTTTTCTCTCCAAATTTCAAAGCATAAGACTGGTGACTGGCTATCACTATGTTGTCACAACACTGAGTCTTTATCCACTGTGTCTCAATTGTGAATTCTGTTGACACCTCCTGTTTGTTTGCTTAAGCATTGGTTAACCTTTGAGGTAGAAGCCTACTAGAAGGCTTGTTTTGATAAATACAATGAGAAACCAACTTCAAATAATTGACAATAGATCACTATAATATATCACTCTTTACTTATGATCATGTTTCGTTATCTCCATCTGTTATGGTAGAAATTCATACCAACCATTGCTAATGCTATCAACATGTCTACAAAAAATCAGGCAGCATTTTAATTTGCAGAAAGACACACCGTGTCCTATGAAAGCGAAGTGCAAACTTTGCCCAACTACAATATCCAGTTCCAAAAAAGTTACCTCCAATTTTGTGACACATCTGAAGGTAAGTTTCCATTTCTATGTATTAGTTTTTTTTAATTCCATT
Organism: Siphonodentalium dalli; assembly: GCA_032622095.1. Classification (NCBI taxonomy): domain Eukaryota; kingdom Metazoa; phylum Mollusca; class Scaphopoda; order Gadilida; family Siphonodentaliidae; genus Siphonodentalium; species Siphonodentalium dalli. The sequence continues at coordinate 58,406,910 of CP136063.1, forward strand.
GACATATAAATTCAGTCATATGGTGGTATTGGTATATGCATTGTTTATTGTCCCTTCTAATTTACAACTGAATGACAAAGTGGGGACAAATCCCTGCCTCAATAATCCCCCAATTAGCACTGTCTAGTGGCGGCATTGTGTTACCAGTAAGCTGGTGGCCACAAAGGCTAATTAAGTTTATGACTCTAATTAACAATCAGAGTGTTGATTATCTCATTGTCCTTTACAATTGGCCTGGCTGTGTGTCTGACTTACTGAGATAGTCTTATTCCCTTAATAATTAAATGATGGATACATGTGTGTTACTAAAAATTATTTTCATTTTATAGCGAAAGCATCAAGATGTCTATGAATCCACAGTCACACAAGCACCATCAGCAAGTGATCAACAACCTACTAGGATCTTTCAGTATGCAAAAACATCGGTCAAGAATGCCAAAGCATTGAAGATAGTTAGCAAAGTTCATAAATCTCTGATATCATTCCAATTTCTAGAAGATGTAATGGGAATTGTAATTGTAATTGAAAAATGTTGAAGTAATTGTAATTGTAATTAATTACATTCACAAGTAATTGCCCCAAGCCTACTAGGATTATTATAGTGTCATTATGTAAATAATATATTAATAATGTACTAATATCACGTTTTATTTCAGGTGTTATTAATGTTTTTCAAGTTTATAATTTCAGGTGCAGTTCATGGAGAAGAAGATGAAAGTCAAGATAAAAAAACGGCCACACATGCACTTTCTCCTAAAGATCGAGTGATCTTTAAAATTGCTAAACCTTCATATATTGTTAAATAAACAAAAGACATTGTTTGTTTTTATTCCCACTACTTGCCCTTTGATCTTCACTGTATTACTTTCTCATCAATTACTGGTTAGACTCCATGAATATAGAGAAGCAGGGTTCAATTTAAATTGTTTTTCACAGAGTATAGTAATGCCTTAATAATCGACTCTTTAACCACAACAGAATTATAAATGTGTAATTTTACCCACTGACTTAATCCTATTAGCCGCCTAATAATAGCAATTAACAGCTAATTAGCGACTCGGCGGCTGGCTCGGCTGATTCCAACTACAACTTTTAGTGTGCTGGAGAACGAAAAATGTCGATAAAAGTTGAAATATAAGACTTACAAATTATCTTTTTTTTGTGGAATTAAATTAACGACAATAAACGAAATTGAAAATCCAAACTACACATTTTACTGGACTCGGGCTCGGACTACAACTATTAGTGTGTCCCCAAATATCATTTCGTTTCAGCGCGAATCCGGAACTGAGTTTCACTTTTTTATATGTTTCTCCCTCGTGATAAAAAGTTGAGCAACAACAACATCTACTCAAATATTTCGTACATTTGAAGCAACAACTGTGATTTGAAATGTGGTATTTTCACAAAGAAAACAAATCTTCTTTGAAACCAGTTGGTTAGTATCAGCAGCCTGGTTCAGTGGTTGTAACTTGTATCAAGCGAAAACGGAAATCTGGTCACTTCCGTTTACACATCTGACCACAGGTTTTGGTAGTTTTATAAACCTTTTTCATGAGAATGATGTGACCGTTGTTGTAAATAAATGACCAGGTTTCTAACTAGAAAACCGGAAGTAGATCAAATATCCAGTGAGGAAATTGGAATTTCTTTCGTTGTAATACTATTTACCCTATCGACGTTAATTAACCGTCGCGCGTTCATACACATATAATTAACACTAGCTTTACGTACAGTGTTCGTCTTACTAAAGATTCTTCCAACTATTAGAAAGAAACAAAAGTTTTTTGCAACCGCTTACGGGAATGTTTCTGTCGGTTGAGCACCCGCGTGACACCAGAACTTAGTTCCGGTTAAATTGGGACACACTAATAGTTGTAGTCCGAGTCCGAGTCCAGTAAAATGTGTAGTTGGGATTTTCAATTTCGTTTATTGTCGTTAATATAATTCCAATAATGATGAATTTTGGTTTGTGGTAAGTTATGCCAATCACAAATGAAAAAAACTAAACAGATAATTTGTAAGTCTTATGTTTCAACTTTTATCGACATTCGTGATTCGACCATGCAACGTGGAATCGGGTCAAGGGGAAATTAACGCACGGGGTATTCTATCACTCAAAATCATTCAAATGTGCTCAAACTCCATTCATGTATCAGGCCTAGTGAATATAAATGTAATAGGACTACTTTTATTGTTTTATAGTTCACTTGCTCAATGGTATTTCAGGGGTTATATCAATCACAAATGTTTTCTAGTAACAATTACACTTAACACAGCACGCACATGCGCAGTTTGGCTTTCTTATATAATTTGGTATATAATTGCACAAAAACAGTAGGGATGGCGTTCATACCAAAATCCCTACGCCTCACGACCTTTCCAAAACTTTTTCTCATGGGTAGAGAACTTAAGTTTGTTCCCGCCTATAAATACCTTGGACATATTCTCAGAGACGATCTTATTGATGATGATGATATTATGAGGCAATATAGATCAATTTGTTCCCGTTCCAATATCCTCATGAAAAAGTTTTACAAGTGTTCATTTGATGTAAAACGCCATCTTTTTCATGCTTATATTTCATCATTATATTGTTGTACTCTGTGGGAAAATTTCACCCAGCGCAGTTACCGCAAATTAATTGTATGTTATAACAATGCCTATAGGAAGTTTATGGGGTATGAATGGAGATGTAGCGCAAGTGGGATGTATGCCAGGGATGTTGTGAGTTCTGTTCCTATGTTGATAAGAAAGAGTGTGTATGGTCTGAGAGAACGTGTGACTGAATCTGAAAATACAATTTTGCATGCAATCATTAATTCCGATTTATTTTATGAATCTTATCTTTTCAAACATTGGAAAGAAATTCTGTATTACATATAATTGATATCTCTATCATATGGGCCATTTGAGCCTGAATTAAATAAACTATACTATATATAATACGGACATAACACTCATAGCAGTAATCACCCATGCGTGAACTTTCGCGCCTTTGGTTTCCCGCGCTTGTAAACGCTATTCACCTAGCTTTTTCAGATTGCCACCAGCGGTTAACAAAGGCAGTCGACGATCTGTCCAGTTCCAAATTACATGTTATACTGGGATTTATTTATACGCAAAAACAGGCCTTTTATCACACAAAATAAGGGCTCGGTTTATTCTTCATACATGAAATATGACCATATTACAATGATTTATTCTACATATAAATGTATCTTTAACGACAAGCAGTGTTCGTTGTTATTCGTGAAATAGACCCGCCCGAGATTCAAAGCTCACCACAGGCTGAGTCCTATTTCATAAATAGAACTGGTTTTCCTTGTACCGTGATCCATTCAATTAAACACTATTGGTAACAAAGAAATATAGAAAGGAGAATTGATATAAATACAACATAAAACCCACATAAATATGGCAACTTTATTTTTATAATTGTTTACATCAAAATATTTTTAAAACTTTTAATAGACAATATAACATTTCAAGTTCTTGCTATTGACAAAGAGTGCCGGCTTAGTCTGGGCAGCTGGAACATCACGGGCTCGGCAATCGAACACAACCGGGAGTAGCTAGTTCTGTAATCGAGTACAACTAAAGTAATGGTGCTACCTGAAACAGACGTAATATTTTAACAAATTTATTACTTCAAAATAAACATTTCAAGGTACGAATTGTGGCAAAAGAAGGTAGTATTATATATCTTGATGTCATTAAGTATATATAAGCGTGTATAGTACAGACATTTCGGAAGTCTGGGTAAATAAAAATCATGTTTTAAAATTTCGTGATTTCTGCTGCAGAATTACTTAATATATACCTGGACTTTATTCTTACTTATAGTCCTTTTTTTTTTTTTATAAAACTACCACTGCCTGTGATCTGACCTGTCAGGTCTGGGTCAACCTGAAATGGGGCTACTATAGCCAGAAGTGGCTATTATTGCCAGATCTGGCTACTGGAAAATCGTCTGCGATGAGTAAATTTGAGTTGATGATACTAAAACGAATTTTCCTGTTCTCAAACACATCGCCATCCGCTTTGGCACATTTGAAAACACATCTGTGTAGTGTAGATAATTAATGTTTCGCAGAGGTAAGCTTTTTATCGGAAAAGTAAGATAAAAGTTTGCAGAACTAATTAAAGATTGTACCATGTGAAATTACATTGGAAATCTTCATTTATTCTTTAAAAAGCAAGAGCTGGCGCACCGAAATGTCCTCATAATTCGCCATTTTGTCCAAACTAACCCACCTGACTGCATCGACCAATCAAATGCGGTGTGACGAATTGCAGTAGGTACCTATTTGCGGAGGTCACTTTGCGGAGGTCCCCGAAAATCGCGGAGGTCACCTAAAATGGGCGAAATATGTTGATTCTAACGAGGGAACGGGTGCGTACATGTATATGTCAATTGATACATATTTTAAACAAATACCGAAACGATCATCATAATAGTGTTTTTTTTTGTATAAGTTATATATGCGCCGAGTTCACTTGGTGCAAATCAAACGGCGATAAATATTCTCGTGTGACAGAAGGACTCCTTAAATTTGTGAATAAGATGAAGAATATTTATTAGATGTTATTTATTAAGCCAATCAAATAATATTATTCATTAGCTAGCGCCTATATATATACACTCCCGGAGATTGCTGCGCGGGTGTCCTGATCACGCAAATTAAATCGCGGAGGTCCCCTAAAATGGGCGAAATATGTTGATTTTAATGAGTGAACGGGTGCGTATATGTCAATTGATACGTATTTTAAACAAATGCCGAAATGATCATCATAATAGTGTTTTTTTTTTCTATCAATTATATATGCGCCGAGTTGACTTGGTCCAAATCTAACGGCGATAAATATTCACTGCTAGCACCTATATACACTCCCAGAGATTGCTGCGCGGGTGTCCTGATCACGAAAATCGCGGAGGTCCCCTAAAATGGGCGAAATATGTTGATTTTAATCATTCGAAGGAATGTTTACCGCGCTTTCGCTCATCAAACATATCTGGTCGGATGTAGGTTGGTCACCTACGACGTTCGACTCACTCGACTGGACATTTTTTGGTCGTCCCCATGTCAAAATCTGTTGTCCAGAATCTTTGGCTACGTCCCCAAGAAGTTTCCTCTTTTTTCACGTTCCTTCTCGGCGCCACCCTTGCGTTTCTTCTTCGATGTATCAGACATATCTGTATCTGTTTTCTGCAATAAAACATTGAATTGTTAAAGACTCGATATCTTTCAATGTGGATAAATAATGTGCATAGTGAATGAACTTTTTCATTTTCGTACTTCCGATACGTGCATAATTTTAATGAATATGAAATTTATTAATATTCTTGATTATTAAAATGTTGTTTGTGTTTGATTAACATTACACATTTTAAAATTAAATTGTTCCATAATAGTGTACGACTTAAAAATAACAGGACTGGTAACTGGCGAATTTGTTCTCTTTGTGAAATCGTATAGTGCTTATAATTATACTTCTCTTTCGCATATTTTATTCAGGTGATATACATATATCTTACCTATTTATTATTACCGGTTATCTGGATCTCCAACTGAACTCCAACTCGATTTGGTGACTGATAACGAGAATGGTAAACGGGAGTTTTACCCAAATTTCAATGTCTTATAATTCAGACAAATCAAGTGGTACAAAGTTGCCACTTATACTGATGGTGGTGTGACCCCAGGCGGTCATTTTGATAATGAACGATGCTCGCTGAATAATCTTTTGAAGTCAACGAAAAAGTCGCACAACTCTTGTTTAAAGTTCCTCATAAAATAACTCCGAAAATAGATCTTTCCTGGAAATCGCTATATTGTGGGATTATTATATGATGTCTCCCCGTCATTTTGATATATAACATGTCTCGTTTGCTCCATGAGTTTCGCCGTCAAAAATCAAACATGAGGGTGGGGGGGGGGGGGGGGGTCCAATTTTCACCATTTATTTCCGTGATAACATCTTTGCCAAGATTATACATTGAATGAAACACCTAGAATTGCAAAATAACTGTTCGTGGGACACCGACCGACCTTATGATTAATTGAGGAATAGTACAACATAATTGTACTTACGTAATTTGAAGATTTCAGCGCGTCGATAATAATGGGCCATTAATGGCAACAGTTTGAACCACGTGCGATTACAATTTACAGATGACATATTTCAGGAAGTTCGGCCGCTCGGCGTTGTTAAATTCTGGATCATCAGAAACGGAACAAACCGAAGGTGATTGCAGGGCGCAGTATGAAGGCCAATGTCATCATTAGTTACTGCGAACGCCATATTGTGATTGTCAGATTGTGTATGCATCTAAGGGTAATGAGGGAACGGGTGCGTATATGTCAATTGAAACGTATTTTAAACAAATACCGAAATGATCATCATAATAGTGTTTTTTTTTCTATCAATTATATATGCGCCGAGTTCACTTGGTGCAAATCAAACGGCGATAAATATTCACTGCTATAGCGCCTATATACACTTCCGGAGATTGCTGTGCGGGTGTCCTGATCACGCAAATTAAATCGCGGAGGTCCCCTAAAATGGGCAAAATATGTTGATTTTAATGAGGGAACAAATCTACCAGCTTATGGTGGTCTTCATAACATTGTAAGAGTTCACAAACAACCAGACATTTTTAGCTCAACTTACTTTTGTAAGTTTGAGCTATTGCCATGGCTTGGCGTCCGTCGTCCGTGTGTGCGTGTGTCCGTCAACAATTTCCTTTGGCGCGGGCTACAGGTCGTACCTTTGGTCTGATCTTTATGAAATTTTGCATGAATGTTGACATTGACATGTAGATGGGAACGAGTCATTTTGGGGTCATTCGGCCAAAAAACATGGCCGCTGGTGGCCATCTTGGATTTCAAAATTCAATCCATTGGCGTGGGCTACAGGTCGTACTGTTCGTCTGATCATTATGAAATTTGCCATGGATGTTAATATTGACATGTAGATGGGAACGAGTCATTTTGGGGTCGTTCGGCCAAAAAACATGGCCGCTGGCAGCCATCTTGGATTTTACTCTTTGCATGACTAAATCCTTTGGCGCAGGCTACAGGTCGTAGTTTTGATCAGAACTTCATGAAATTTGTCATGGATGTTAACAATGACATGTAGATGGGAACGAGTGAATTTGGGGTTGTTCGGCCAAAAAACATGGCCGCCAGTAGCCATCATGGATTTTACTCTTTGCATGACTAAATCCTTTGGCGCGGGCTACAGGTCATACCTATGGTCTGATCTTTATGAATTTTGTCATGAATGTTGACATTGACATGTAGATAGGAACGAGTCATTTTGGGGTCATTCGGCCAAAAAACATGGCCGCTGGTGGCCATTTTGGATTTCAAAATTCAATCCATTGGCGCGGGCTACAGGTCGTGCTGTTTGTCTGATCATCATGAAATTTGTCATGGATGTTAACAATGACATGTAGATGGGAACGAGTGATTTTGGGGTCGTTCGGCGAAAAAAACATGGCCGCCAGCAGCCATCTTGGATTTTACTCTTTGCATGACTAAATCCTTTGGCACGGGTTACAGGTCGTACCTTTGGTCTGACCTTTATGAAATTTGTCATGAATATTGATATTGACATGTAGATGGGAACGAGTCATTTTGGGGTTGTTCGGCCAAAAAACATGGCCGCTGGTGGCCCTTTTGGATTTCAAAATTCAATCCATTGGCGCGGGCTACATGTCGTGCTGTTCGTCTGATCATCATGAAATTTGTCATGGATGTTAATATTGACATGTAGATGGGAATGAGTGATTTTGGGGTAGTTCAGCCAAAAAACATGGCCGACAGCAGCCATCTTGGATTTTACTCTTTGCATGACTAAATTCTTTGGCGCGGGCTACAGGTTGTAGCTTTGGTCAGAACTTCATGAAATTTGTCATGGATGTTAACAATGACATGTAGATGGGAACGAGTGATTTTGGGGTCGTTCGGCCAAAAAACATGGCCACCAGCAGCCATCTTGGATTTTACTCTTTCAATGACTAAATCCTTTGGCGCGGGTTACAGGTCGTACCTTTGGTCTGACCTTTATGAAATTTGTCATGAATATTGATATTGACATGTATATGGGAACGAGTCATTTTGGGGTCATACGGCCAAAAAACATGGCCGCTGGCAGCCATCTTGGATTTCAAAATTCAATCCATTGGCACGGGCTACAGGTCGTACTGTTTGTCTGATCATCATGATATTTATCATGGATGTTAATATTAACATGTAGATGGGAACGAGTCATTTTGGGGTCGTTTGGCTAAAAAACATGTCCGCCAGCAGCCATATTGGATTTTACTCTTTGCATGAATAAATCCTTTGGTGCGGGCTACAGGTCGTAGCTTTGGTCGGAACTTCAAGAAATTTGTCATGGATGTTAACAATGACATGTAGATGGGAAACGAGTCATTTTGGGGTCGTTCAGCCGAAAAACATGGCCGCCAGCAGCCATCTTGGATTTTACTCTTTGCATGACTAAATCCATTGGCACAGGCTACAGGTCATACCTTTGATCAGATCATTATGAGATTTGTAAAGGCTGTAGATGGGAACAAGTCATTTTGGGGTAATTCGGAAAAAAACATGGCTGCCGGTGGCCATTTTAGAATTTACTCTTTGCATCAATAAATCCTTTGGCACACCATAATCACCACATCCCTGATCCGATCATTATGAAACCTGTTATGAATGTTGATATTGACATGTACATCTAGTCTTACTTAGATATTTCAATTAGCACTTTTCCTATTGCTCCATTTACTGTCGACCATTAAATTATTCCCCTACCTAAGTTGAGCTACAGTGTCATTGACACTTTCATTTTATGTTGTCATTATATTTTTACGTATCTATAATATATACATTGTTCCATATTTTTATCTTATTTGGTTAATAAAGATTTTTTATTACATGATCCTACCCTTATTCCAGTCGATAGACCCATTCTATAAATTGTGATATTAAACGTTCGTTTCATAACAGGAAATAGTGCCAGGTGACCTTTGAATTTGACCTTAAATATGCCAAAGAGTTTTTATTTATCTGGGACTATTTCTTTAGGCGGTCAAACTACGCACAATTACATGAAACGTCATTGCATGCCTTATAGAAGCCGATGTTAGTTTAGCATCCCATTTGCCGCGGTTTTGGATCATGTGATAAGTAGAATCTATAACTCGTCCCCAGTTAATAGCGGAATTTACAAAACTCCTCCAGTAAATTGGGTCTGGTCCTCGCCAAACGCTCGGTCCAGACCTAATTTACTGGACTCGTTTTGTAAATTCTGCTATAAACTGAAGACTCGTTGTATATCACATGCTGTTTGAATTAATTTATATTCGTTTGTGTGTGGCACGCTTGGTTTCCTTGTGAATGAACTCACATAACCAATGTCAGAATCGTGGTCGAAGCCATTTGAGGAAAGCCCCATTATTTTTGTTTTTGTTTTTTTGTGAGGAAAGCCACATTGAAGGGAAATGTTTAATTGTTATGCGCGTGACAATTAAAGCCACGTGCCGGTTTGCACTCCAAAAATACACATAATATTAGCTTTTGATTCTTTCCCGATAAATACTTGAACTATACCTTCCTACATGTACTATAATTATGTAACCATTGAAGTCGCAAAAATAGAAATACATATATATTTCACCCATTCTAGGGGACCTCCGCGATTTAATTTTCGTGGTCAGGACACCCGCGCAGCAATCTCCGGGAGTGCATATAGGCACTAGCAATGAATATTTATCATCGTTTGATTTGCCCCAACTTGCCACCAATTGAACTCGGCGCATATAGGCCTATAATTGATAGAAAAAAACACTATTATAATGATCATTTCGGTATTTGTTTAAAATACGTTTCAATTGACATATACGCACCCGTTCCCTCATTAAAATCAACATATTTCGCCCATTTTTAGGGGACCTCCGCGATTTAATTTGCGTGATCAGGACACCCGCGCAGTAATCCCCGGGAGTGTGTATATATAGGCGCTAGATAATGAATAATATTATTTGATTGACTTAATAACATCTAATAGATATTCTTCATCTTATTCACAAATTTAAGGAGTCCTTCTGGCATACGAGGACATATAGATCTATATAGTGAATATTTATCGCCATTTGATTTGCACCAAGTGAACTCGGCGCATATTTAATTGATAGAACAAACCACTATTATGATGATCGTATCTTTATTTGTTTAAAATACGTATCAATTGACATATACGTACCCGTTCCCTCATTAAAATCAAAATATTATGCCCATTTTAGGGGATCTCCGCGATTTAATTTGTGTGGTCAGGACACCCGCGCAGCAATCTCCGGGAGTGTGTATATATAAGCGCTAGCTGATGAATAATATTATTTGATTGACTTAATAAATAACATCTAATAAATATTCTTCATCTTATTCACAAATTTAAGGAGTCCTTCTGGCATACGAAGACATATAGATATATATAGTGAATATTTATCGCCGTTTGATTTGCACCAAGTGAACTCGGCTCATATATAATTGATAGAACAAACCACTATTATGATGATCGTGTCCTTATTTGTTGAAAATACGTATCAATTGACATATACGCATCCGTTCCCTCATTAAAATCAACATATTTCGCCCATTTTAGGGGACCTCCGCGAATTCGGGGACCTCCGCAAAGTGACCTCCGCAAATAGGGACCTACTGCAAATCGTCGCACCCAATCAAATGTAGGTTATATACTTTTAATCGGTGTTTTTAAATATATTCTAGTCTGTTAAAAAGTCCATGGCGGGGCGATTCAGTCTGCGTTGCTAATTTTTCTACGACCAGCTAGGTCAAACTATTTGACGAACTATGGAGCAATATAGTTAATTATTGCTCTGAAGTGGTTTATATCAGTGCCTACAGTCATTTATTTTCATCAGGCCGGTCGGAAACCGGATCGGGGGTAACATTTCATTAAGAAATTGGAAAATACTGATTTTGGCCACCATGTCTGAAAATATGAACCGTTGCCAATCAAATTCACATGGAAGCAAAAACAAACGCTTCCTGAGCCAGAATTTTTTTTTTTTTAGTTGCGTACAATGCCTTATCCGCGCACCGACTGGGACTGATGGCTGAGATGTAGCCAGATTTAATACCTGTCAGTATTTCTGTCGTAACAGTGGAGAAATTCACAAAGTTGTACCAAGGAAACATAGACTAAACAATGCCCAACTTTGTCATTGTCTATATCCGTATATTTTTTTATTACAACTCGGTTTACACGTCTCGAAAAATTAGCAATGCAGACTGAATCGCCCCGCCATGGACTTTTTAACAGACTAGAATATATTTTAAAACACCGATTAAAATTATATAACCTACATTTGATTGGTCGATGCAGTCAGGTGGGTTAGTTTGGACAAAATGGCGAATTATGAGGACATTTCGGTGCGCCAGCTCTTGCTTTTTAAAGAATAAATGAAGATTTCCAATGTAATTTCACATGGTACAATCTTTAATTAGTTCTGCAAACTTTTATCTTACTTTTCCAATAAAAAGCTTACCTCTGCGAAACACTAATTATCTACACAGATGTGTTTTCAAATGTGCCAAAGCGGATGGCGATGTGTTTGAGAACCGGAAAATTCGTTTTAGTATCATAAACTCAAATTTACTCATCGCAGACGATTTTCCAGTAGCCAGATCTGGCAATAATAGCCACTTCTGGCTATAGTAGCCCCATTTCAGGTTGACCCAGACCTGTCTGTGTAGTGTGTAAATAACCAGGTCTGGCAAATGTGAGAATACAGCTACAATAGCTGTATTCAGCTAACCTAGCTGTATTCAGCTATAAATTATACTCTCAAACCGGCTGTTTTTCGATAATAAACTAGAAGCGCTAATTTGCGCATCAAAATTAGGCTACCATATTCTCCGGTCACCCACAACCAAATCAAAATCGTCGCTTGTGTTCTGACAAAGTGTTGCCTTTTGTCGACACGGCAATTCTGATTTTGTGTGAAAACTTACTACGGTGGTCGATGTCAGTAAATATTCTGGGGACTATTTTCTGCAAATGCATTCATTAACTAACTTATAAAATAAAGATCAAATTCATCCCAAACACTCGTTTACTTCTTCCCGATGCTAAACCGGTAGGGGGCGTTAGAATGGTGTACCTATATCGAGCATTTAGAATTACATACCACTAGCGGTTTGTGAGCGATACTGGTAACTATTCATAACGGTATATACAGATATTGTGCGGCATATTGCAAATGTATGGCACAACATAGGGACAACTGAAATGAAAATGCGACTTATATAATTTCTGAAGTATTTCAAACATGAAGTCCTGGTCGTTAGCGAGTCAGAACTATTCAATCTGTTTTGGCGGGAAAATATATAATGTGTGAAAACTTACTAAACATAACATTGGTATTTGTATTTTCGCGATTCGACATACATGTATGCGTTTCCGTATTTTTGGAGAGAATCAGCTCAAGCAGTGAGTGGAACTCGCTCGGTTAAACTCTGGCTAGAGATGTTCTCCTTTTTACATGTTTTAACGCACCAACCAAATTGCGTTTTAGCAGCATCATATTGATACTTCCGGGAATGATTAAGATGTTCCATCTTCGGTGATAAATATTGTATTTAATGTATTTTTCAAGGTATTCCGCATTGCATGAGAGAGTTATTAACCGTTATGACCAACATCGACCGCCGTAGTAAGTTTTCACACATAATCACCATCGTCGTGCCGACAAAAGGCAACACTTTGTCAGAACACAAGCGACGATTTTGATTTGGTTGAGGGTGACCGGAGAATAGGGTAGCCTAATTTTGATGCGCAAATTAGCGCTTCTAGTTTATTATCGAAAAACAGCCGGTTTGAGAGTATAATATATAGCTGAATACAGCTAGGTTAGCTGAATACAGCTATTGTAGCTGTATTCTCACATTTGCCAGACCTGATAACACTGGTTATTGTTTGGTGGTGGTTTTCCGATAAATCGGATGATGATAGTATCGTGATCCGATTCCAATATAATTCGTGTCTGAATCAGAACGAGACTCTGGAAATGTATTCAATTGAGAAATTTCTTCTTGAAATAGCTTGAAATTGTTTTTTTATTGATTAACTTGTTGCGATTCGTTCATTAAGTTTAAATTCAACTTATCACATTTTTCTTAATAAATTTAAGTCATTAAGAGGTTGGTTGTACGTTCAATTGGTCATATAATAAACATATTATTACTACAGTGAAGTTATCTGAGTCTGCACATCACATCTCATTGAGAAGGTGAGATTCCGGATCGTCTGATCCGGGATCTCGCCATTTCAACTCGGCATGATTGCATCATCAATGCGTCAGTTAATGTTATGATAGTAGGAAATGGCATGCGTTGTGTGTATTAACCACATCAAGATAAATAAGGGAGTTTTTAATCAGTTGAATTATATAATGTTACTACCGGTAAGTCTATTAAATGTGTTCCTCATTGTGTTTGCAAGCAATGACATGTACATGTTCATGCTCCAACAGAACTGTAGCAGACATTTATGGAATAAATTTGTGTGTTGTATTTTGTACAACAATATTATTGTTGTATAAAACACAACACACAAATTTATAAATAAATAAAATGCCCCGATTTGGAACAAATGATGGCATCGCTATATGATTTTCTGTTGTCAGAGAGTGGGGAAATGACACAAATTTAGTCCAAGGTGAATGTAAATAAACGAGACTCATTGTCTGTATACACGATCTGCCGTAAACCTCTGACACCACAGTCTGCCGATTTTTAACATGGTCCTAACATATACTCAATGCGCTATGATGGCCGCTATCACTCCATTTGATGTTCATGCCTGCATGTGTAATGCCAATCAATGTGGCCTGACACCAGGCGATGTGTGGAGTTTATAATTTGACAATTGAAACAATGTCGGCAATTTCAAAGTTGTAAAGTTCACTGCGTGTTACATTGTGTTACATTGTGGGGCACTCAGCTGGACAATTGCAATGAATACCAATCATGTCGCATTCACAAAAAGTGCATGTGATTTTTTGTAACTTAAGTATTTACTGTGTGACATTTCTGTTTGAAATTCTGCTTTAAATCACGGATGCATCGCGGTAACCTTAATGCAGTGTTGGCATTACTGTGGTATTACCGGGCTGACACCACATTAATTCACGTGGTCAATTACTTTGAAGATAGCTGTAGTAACCTGACCATGTTTGCCTTATTTTGCAGATCATCCAATCCATATACTGCAACAGGCTTCCAGAATACAGAGATTAGGATGTCTCATCATTTACATGTAGATGTACACTGGTATACAGTGTGCAGATTGGGACATCTCATCATTACCTGCGCTCGCGCAACAGTATTGCGATCAGACAGATTCGTAGGTACGTTGGTGTCACCCTATGACAAAAATAGATCGACCTACATTTTCTCCATCAGAACTCTACATCAAAGAGTCTATAGACTCCTTCGGGACCTACATAGACTCCTTCATTTGGGTATTTTTACTTATAATTACAAAGTTTTATCATTTTTGGTTCGTGCGAAGACCTCTTTTTATCGTGCGGTAAAGGAGAGACATTCAAAACGCGATTTCGTAATTCGACGCAATAGGCTGTATAGCCTAACCTTCAGCCGAGTTCCGGGTCAAATACGACGAATGACGTAACACAAAACAAAACGCATTTGTTGACACAAACACCGTTTGAAGAGTTTATTATTACATAAAATGATCGTTATTGATTAATTATTGATTAATTATTGATTTTTATTGTTGCATATTGGCTGCTATCAATATTTACACAAATGGTATTAATTATTTCTTATAATTGCTCCTTTGGTCAACTTTGACTATCGGAAAATGAAAATATGCCGCTGAAAAAAATGTAATAGATATTAAAGTCTCATCCTTTCGGCAACATGGAATTGGTTTTAATTACTTAAATGATTAATATAGTAATTTGCCTTTTATCTGTAATGAAATGAGAAATGGTAATTGTCTTTTTTTGCTAACATTAAATTAAATTAAATAAATTAAGTAAAATACAGTGAAATTATTTTTTAAATTATTGTTTATTACATTTTTGCGCACATTGGCATCTCTCTGAGTGCATTCTAGTTTTTACTAGTACCGGGTATACTAGTACAGTGTGCACTGGTCAGTAGTAAGGCAGCATTTATACAGCGTGCAGATGGGTATTCTGTATTTCAAAGTAAGTTTGCTTTCATATCTGTTGCTCTGTATGGAAGGTTGATTGACTGGTTATCATTTTCTGACCATTGAACATCACTTTTGTCAGATAATCAACTCTTTGTGAAATTAAATATTGATATTCCTCCATTTTTAGCTCAACTTTACTTTGTAAAGTTTGAGATATTGCATTGGCTTGGTATCCGTCGTCCGTGTGTGTATGTGTGGGTTGCTTATAACCTCCAATCGGGGACACACACGGGGAAATCAACCCACGAAACGGGGACACTTGCCAAACGGGGACGTCCCCGGTCGTAATGGGTACTGATTTGGCGTTCTGGTACCCTTATTGACCAATCCAAATTGATATCTTGAAAAGTCCCCTCTTCGGAGACGATGTGTATAAAATAAATTTTTAGTAACATCCTACATGCACATAACTTGTGTGTCGGTGTCCAACATTCTCATTAAACAAATTTCACTTTATTGTGTGTTTTCCAATAAGGGACATAATGTTTTTTCGTGTGTTTTCAAAATGTGGACATCAAAATAATTCAGACTGCGGACATAATTTTCTAAAAAATAGAATCACACTGCTTAATGACTGGGGACATTGTTATGTTTAAGGTCAGGCTGTGCATTGCATATGTGTTGCTATATTTTTCCAATATTATGTCCCCAGTGTAATCAGTCCGGAAACACACACACATGTGTTCATTGATTTGTTACTTTGCATATATCTTAGGACATACTCTTTTTGGTATAATTGTTGCCCAGCTTTTTACTAAACTCTGGACCAATGACATACTGGGGTTACTGGTATTCACATGGTATATGATGTTTTCGTAAACTTTTCAAATTTAATTTGGGGATTTAATATTTTTAATTATTTTTTTTAATTATTTTTTTTATTTGTTTATGTGTGCCCAAATAAATGAACTACCTTATTGAAATAATAACATATTCCACCAGGGCTTAAAGTTCCCCTTTACTATTACCTTCAGCAATATCAGTGTGTGTCCCTTTCAATTACCCTGTATACAGAAACAAATTAATTCTATCCCTGCTTCTTTTAGGTCAATCTCATTTGTTGAGGAGTCGGCATCATGTCATAATGAGATGTAGAATACCCATATTGCGGTATAATCTAAAATAAATAGCCATTGCAGTCTTCTAAAAGCCTAAAAAAGAATTTGAAGATCTTTAAAACTTCTAAAAGCTTTTTTCTAAAAGCCAATTTTGTAGAAAATAAACTTTTTACTTCGCATAACTTGACAAAGTCAAGATAAGCTATTGTCATCGCGCCGCGTCAGTTAAAATTTCCTTTAGCACGGGCTACAGCCCACATCTTTCATCCAATCATCATGAAATTTGCTGTGTACTTTGACATGTAGATGGGAACGAGTGATTTTGGCCACACCCATTTAAAAAACATTGCCGCACTGGCCATTTTGGATTTTGCTCTCAAATCCTTTAGCACGGGCTATATTCCACATTTTTTCATCCAATCCTTTTGAAATTTGTTGTGTACATTGACATGCATCAGATGGGAACGAGTGATTTTGACCACGCCCATTCACAAAAACATGGCCGCCGACGGCCATCTTGGATTTTGCACTCAAATCCTTTAGCACGGGCTACAGCAACATTTTTCATCCGATCTTCTTGAAATTTGCTGTGTACATTGACATTAACATGTAGATGGGAATGTAGTTTTGACCGCACCCATTTTAAAAACATGGTCGCCACGGCCATCTTAGATTTTGCTCTTAAATCCCTTTCAAAACTGTTTACAAAACATATGTTGCTCAGAGCATGATACACTTTGTTATTGAAGTTATTGTTGTCATCCGCAGGCATCTAGAAGGTTAATATTCTCATGTTTTGTCATGGAAGTTAATGTTGTCGTCTGCAGGCATCAGGGAGGTTAACATTGGCTTGCTGTTTCATGGATGTTAATGTTGTCATCTGCAGGCATCAAGCAGGTTAACGTTGGTCTGCATGTTTTGTCATGGAAGTTAATGTTGTCATTATTAAATAAAGGAGGTAAACATATGCTTGCTTTCTCATTAAAGTTAATGTTCTCATCCACAACCATCAACATGGTAAACATCAAAAGGCATTTATTTTAGCACAGGTATCCTCACTATGTTCTGATGTCTGACAGTTATCAGTAATTATTCATTAAAAGCAAGTTAAGCTACTGTATTTTTTAATAATTATATGTAAATGACTAAAAGATTAAAATAGATTTTGAAAGATAACAGAAGTAAATGTCAATCTGTCATGGTTATACATAAGATAATGCCCATATGGCATGTCACAAGAGCGAAAAGTCTGATTGAATATGCATGCATTTAAACTTGAATTTATGTTACCACGTATGAAATAATTAAGGTGAATATCAGTTACCGAATTGTCCATGACCTGTCAAAATTGAAGTTTAAATATGAATGATAAAAATATATGTTAATAGATTTGGTCATAAATAGATCATTTTTAGCTCAACTTGAAAAAAGTCAAGATGAGCTATTGCCGTCAGTTGGCATCCGCCCGTCTGAACGGCGTCAACTTTTGGCTTTGGCACACCCTACTGGTCACATTTATGAACCGATTTTCTCGAAAACTTTATATTATGTGTACCCACATCAGTGGTACACATAATGTCGGCATCTGGGTTGTCGAGTTGTCGTGTGTCCCGGCGTCTGTCCATCTGTCTGTCCATCCATCTGAGTTAATATTTGCGGTTTTATAGGAGCTAAAATAGTCGCCCATCCCAGGTTTATGGGCTATTTTGGATTATGGGCTAGAGCCCCTAATCCTTCAGAAGTAGTGCTCATTTTAAATTAATCCTTGGCGGGGGGGGGGGGGGGGGGGGGGGGGGGTTAGAAGTTGAAAAAAAGTGATTTGGAAAATAGCCCTCAAGCAGTGTATTTGTTTTTAGTCGAGTTTTTTTTCAAAACTCGACTTATAGTTTGATGAGGGACGGTGGGGGCGGGGCGGGGGCGACGTGTTTTGCTTATAACTCAACCGTTTTATTGAAATTTTGGTGTGTGAGTACATATCCATGCACGTAAGCTGCAGACAAAAAATCGGGTTCGTCCGCAAATTTACTACAGAGTTATGGCCCTTTGAATTTTCAGCTCGTTAGCGCGATAACTTCAACAAACGTTATCCGATTTGATTGAAATTTGGTATATAGGTGTCTCCCAAGAATATCTCGGTCGAGTTCGAAAACTGGCCAGGTCCGATAAAATTTGATAGAGTTATGGCATTTAATTAGTCATTTTTTCACAAATTTTCAGCTCGTTAGCGCGATAATTTAACAAACATCATCCTATTTGATTGAAATTTGGATATATAGGTGTCTCCCAAGAATACCTCGGACGAGTTAGAAAACCGGCCTGGTCCGATAAAATTTGATAGAGTTATGGTCCTTAAGTAGTCATTTTGTACGAATTTTGAGCTCGTTAGCGCGATAACTTCAACAAACGTCATCCGATTCAACTAAAATTTGGTATATAAGTGTCTTCCAATAATATCCTGGACGAGTTCGAAAACCAGCCTGGCCCAATAAAACGTCCTCCAATTTGTTTAAAATTTGGAATAGACATACTTGCCAAGAATATTTCGGACGAGTTCGAAAACCAGCCTGGCCCGATAAAATTTGATGGAGTTATGGCCCTTAATTAGTCAGTTTTCGATTTTACCTAATAATTAGTCTACCGATACTGATGCACACCAATTGGCGGGTAGCCACCGAAAACGAGACACAGCATCTCTGATGCCACCTCTTGTTATGTTTACCCATACCATAGTATGGTAAAACATAGTGTCGTTGCCCGGATTGACCACTCGTCGTTCGTCCGTCTGTCTGTCTGTCCCGTCTGTCCCGTAGACACTTTACGAGTAATGCGATAACTCAAACATTTTCTATCCGATCGAAACCAAATTTTTTATATGGGTTTCTCAGCCCAAAATACAGATCGAATTCGAATTTGGGTTTGATCCGAGATTTTGTTACAGAGTTATGGCCCTTTTTCAACTTAGAATTCACGCATTCTGCCATAACTCAAACATTTTTTATCTGATTGGAACCAAATTTGGTATGTGAGTTTCACCGCCCAAAATACATATCGAGTTCGAATATGGGTTTGATCCGATTAATTTTAAAGGAGTTATGACCCTTTTTCCAGAAAACAAATTAAAAAAAAAATTAGATTTTTTTTTAGATTTAGCTCCTTGTTTCACTCATTGTTTTCATATTTTATATGCAGGTTTATGATGACACATGGCTCACCTGTATAGTTTTTGGTATCGGTTGGTTGATCGGTTTAGAAAATAATTAACCCTGCTTACAAGTGCTATCTGATGCATCAAAGTCAAACAATTTCTTCTGATCTGCCTCATATTTCTTATCTAGGTCTTTCTTAGTACGTTCTTCATCTGTATGGATTTTGGTATTGTTTAGTTAACTTGGCAATAGGCCAATATCATATCATGGGGTCGGCCCGCCAATTAGGGGCCGAAATGTGGGAGGTACATTGCTCTTCTAGACACTTATTATAACTCAAAATGGTATCAAGTTATCAACTCAATAGTTTAAATATGGATAAAACTCATCAGCGGATTGAGTTCATCCATGGGACCTGTCCGCCAATTAGTGGCAGATGGGGTGGGGGTGTGTTGTGGGTAAAATAATTTTCATTCTTTAATTGGTACAAGGATGGTGTGAGATACACATGTACCAATTTCAAATTCTACCTGTGGACAATACTCATGAATATGTTGCTCTATTTCTCGCATGTGACTGGCTCACCAATTAGTGGCTATAAGGTCTTTTGGGTCAATTTTTCTTCAAGTGGCTTCACAAAAACCCCATTGTCGATTTAGCTCAAATTTTATCTACAGGTTTGTTATATGATGGAGGGATTTAATTCACTGCCTATATGCTAATCAGGGGTGGATTAGGGAGCTTAGTTTCTTCTGCCAGTTTATGTTTTCCCCTCAAAATCCACTTGGCCCTTTAACTCAAATTCAGTGAGCAAGTTTCCTTGGTGACAGGGGAATAAAATGTGTTGAAAAGGGTCCCAATATGTTGATTAGGGGTGAACATATAGTGCATTGAACCACCTTGAACAGACAAATATGCACTTCTCCAGGTGTTTTAATAACCCTTACCTATGAATGGTGTAGCTAGCATCTATCTCTGATAATGGCATTATTATGCCCCCGATCTCCGATGGAGATTTGGGGGTATATAGTGGGAGCCCTCCGTCCGTCCGTCCTTCCGTCGAGCCGTCCTTCCGTCCATCTGTCCTTCCGTCCGTACGAACGTTTCAACTCATAACTTTGGTTTCGCTAACTCAATTCAGTTGATCTTTGGTATGCTAATAGACCAGTCGGGGGGACAAGATTTCCCCATAACTGCGGTTTCGTCCGCCCATTTTTTCCAGAGTTACGCCCCTTTTTGGACTTAGAAAATTCACTTTTCTGTGGCATACGAACGTTTCAACTCATAACTTTGGTTTCGCTAACTCAATTCAGTTGATCGTTGGTATGCTATTAGACCAGCCGGTGGGGACAAGATTTCCTCATAGCCGTGGTTTCGTCCACCCATTTTTTCCAGAGTTACGCCCCTTTTTGGACTTAGAAAATTCAGGTTTTTTTGGTTTCCAGATGATAACTTGATTTTGGATTGTTTATTTGCAAAACCCGTATTTTTGTGTATTACCAATATCGCAATACAGGTCAAGGTAAAATTTCGGTTCAATCGGATAATTTTTGTGAGAGTTATGACCCTTTGTCGACTTAAAAAATTCAGTTTTTTTTTCAAAGAAAATTCAGTTTTCCTTCTATTTTTGTTGCACCAGACCAAATTTGAAGCTAATATAGAACAACATGTGGCATTTTTATAGCGCTTAACCAGAAAGTTTCTCTGATTGTACAGTCGGGGGGCGTTACCTCCGCCCCAGCGGTGCACTTGTTAGCTCAACTTTACTTTGTAAAGTTTGAGCTATTGCCATGGCTTTTGTCGTCCGTGTGGTGCGTGTGTGCGTGTGTGCGTGTGTACGTAACGCGTCAACAATAGAGGCTACAGGTCTAACCTTTGATCGGATCATTATGAAATTTGTCATAGCTGTTGACATCAACATTTGTACCGGAATGATTCATTTTGGGGTCATACGGAAAAAAAACATGGCCGCCAGCGGCCATCTTAGATTTCAAAGTTCAATCCATTAGCACGGGCTACAGGCCGTACTGTTCGTCTGATCGTCATGAAATTTGTCATGGATGTTAATATTGACATGTAGATGGGAACGAGTAATTTTGGGGTCATTCGGCCAAAAAACATGGCCGCCAGCAGTCATCTTCGATTTTACTCTTTGCATGACTAAATCCTTTAGCACGGGCTACAGGTCGTACCTTTAGTCAGATCGTCATAAAATTTATCATGGCTGTTGAAATTGGAATGTAGATGGGAACGAGTCATTTTGGGGTCATTCGGACAAAAAACATGGCCGCCAGTGGCCATCTTTGTTTTCAAAATTCAATCCATTAGCACGGGCCACAGGTCGCACTGTTCGTCTGATCGTCATGAAATTTGTCATGGATGTTAATATTGACATGTAGATGGGAACGAGTAATTTTGGGGTCATTCGGCCCAAAAACATGGCCGCCAGCAGCCATCTTGGATTTTACTCTTTGTATGACTAAATTCTTTAGCACGGGCTACAGGTCGTACCTTTAGTCTGATCATCATCAAATTTGTCATGGATGTTAACAATGACATGTAGATTGGAACGAGTCATTTTGGGGTCAATCGGCCAAAAAACATGGCCGCCAGCAGCCGTCTTGGATTTTACTCTTTGCATGACTAAATCCTTTAGCACGGGCTACAGGTCCTACTTTTAGTCTGATCATCATAAAATTTGTCATGAATGTTAATAATGACATGTAGATGGGAACGAGTCATTTTGGGGCCATTCGGCCAAAAAAGATGGCCGCCAGCAGCCATCTTGGATTTTACTCTTTGTATGACTAAATCCTTTAGCACGGGCTACAGGTCGTACCTTTAGTCAGATCGTCATAAAATTTGTCATGGATGTTAACAATGACATGTAGATGGGAACGAGTCATTAGCTCAACTTACTTTTGTAAGTTTGAGCTATTGCCATGGCTTGGTATCCGTCGTCCGTGTGTGCGTGTGTGCGTGATGCGTCAACAATTTCCTTTAGCACGGGCTACAGTTCGTACCTTTGGTCCGATTATTATGAAATTTGTCATGGATGTTGACATTGACATGTAGATGGGAACGAGTCATTTTGGGGTCATTCGGAAAAAAAACATGGCCGCCAGTGGCCATCTTGGATTTCAAAATTCAATCCATTAGCACGGGCTACAGGCCGTACTGTTCGTCTTATTGTCATGAAATTTGTCATGGATGTTAATATTGACATGTAGATGGGAACGAGTCTTTTTTGGGTCATTCGGGCAAAAAACATGGCCGCCAGAAGCCATCTTGGATTTTACTCTTGGTATGACTAAATTCTTTAGCACGGGCTACAGGTCGTACTTTTAGTCTGATCATCATAAAATTTGTCATGAATGTTAATAATGACATGTAGATGGGAACAAGTCATTTTGGGGTCATTCGGCCAAAAAACATGGCCACCAGAAGCCATCTTGGATTTTACTCTTTGTATGACTAAATCATTTAGCACGGGCTACAGGTCGTACTTTTAGTCTGATCATCATAAAATTTGTTATGGCTGTTGAAATTGTAATGTAGATGGGAACGAGTCATTTTGGGGTCATTCGGATGAAAAACATGGCCGCCAGTGGCCATCTTTGATTTCAAAATTCAATCCATTAGCACGGGTTACAGGTCGTACTGTTCGTCTGATCATCATGAAATTTGTCATGGATGTTAATATTGACATGTAGATGGGAACGATTAATTTTGGGGTCATTTGTCCAAAAAACATGGCCACCAGCAGCCATCTTGGATTTTACTCTTTGTATGACTAAATCCTTTAGCACGGACTACAGGTCGTACCTTTAGTCTGATCGTCATAAAATTTGTCATGGATGTTAACGATGACATGTAGATGGGATACAATCATTTTGGGGTCATTCAGCCGAAGACATGGCCGTCAGCAGCCATCTTGGATTTTACTTTTCTCTTCATGTCTATAAACTAGTATTAGACATTCAACTTTCCACATTCCTAATCGCTCCATTGACTGTAATACATTAAATTATTCCCTTTCCAAGTTGAGCTACAGTGTCATTGACACTTTCATTGTTTATAGCCGTTATCAATGAACACAGAGGTCATTAATCATCTCCTGGCAAGGTTTGTTTACTTTTAATGACTGTTCCTTTTGTAACATAGGGTAAATGTCATTAGCAAGATTAAATAAATAAAAAGAGCATTCAGTTCTACATCAATGAATTTTGTTATTAACTCTCTTGATTTTAGAACCAGAATTATTATAGGACACTATAAGAAACCTATTGAACAGTGATTCACTATAGTTGTACATGTAGATATGTGCCATTTGAGTTTATTCCCTGTTCAGAGAATGACAATAATTTCATGTGATATGATTATGAGCAAAACCATTATGCAGAGTGTCTTGAAATACACCAGTTTTAACCCACAAGGCTCCCAACAACCTTTTTATATACGCCCGTTTGAAAAAAACGGCTGTATTATAGTATTGGTCTGTCCGTCCGTCCGGGCGTCCGTTAACCTGGTTTCCGGATGATAACTTTAGTTAGAGTGAACCAAATTTAATAAAATTTGGTATGTTGGTTTATTAGCCGAAAAGTAAGTTCGAATTTGGGTTCCGCCCGCCAATTTTCACCGGAGTTATGCCCCTTATTTGACGTTTTTTTACTTGGAAAATCCTTGAAATTTGTTGTCCGGATGATAACTTTAGTATAGTTTATCGGAATGAATCCAAATTTGGTATATTACTTTCTCCCACCAAAACACAGGTCAAGTTCAAACTTGGGTTCTGTCCGACCATTTTTGGCAGAGTTATGCCCCTTTTTCGACTCAGAAAATTCAATTTTTCTTATGTTTTTTTGTTTCCGGATGATAACTCGATTTTGGAATGTTTATACGCAAAACCCGTTTTTTTGTGGATTACATATATCGAAATACAGCTCAAATCCGGATTTCGAATTCCGATAATTTTTGCGAGAGTTATGGCCCCTTTTTTGACGTAATTTGACTTAGAAAATCCCTGAAATTTGTTGTCGGGATGATAACTTTAGTTAGAGTGAACCGATTTCAATCAAATTTGGTATGTGGGTTTATTAGGAGAAAAGACACAGCTCAAGTTCGAATTTGGGTTCCGTCCGCCAATTTTCACCGGAGTTATGCCCCTTATTTGACGTAATTCCAGATGATAACTTTAGTTAGAGTGAACCGATTTCAATCAAATTTGGTATGTGTGTTTATTAGGAGAAAAGACAGCTCAAGTTCGAATTTGGGTTCTGTCCGCCAATTTTCACTGGAGTTATGCCCCTTATTTGACGTAATTTGACTTAGAAAATCCCTGAAATTTGTTGTCCGGATGATAACTTTACTAGAGCTTATCGGATTCAATGATAATTTGGTATATTACTTTCTCCCACCAAAATCCGGGTCATGTTCGAATTTGGGTTCCATCCGCCAATTTTCCCCAGAGAGGGCGTATTTTGAACGCCCAGCATAGCTCTTGTTTCAGCGTGATACATGTCAGGTCTGATAGTGGTAATATAGGTAGAAGTCAGACTTGAGTAGTTTTTGCTTCGATGCTCTTGAGCTGAACCTATAACTGTTCATGAAACATTGTTTTTATATTAAATTTATTTGAAACCTTGACCATATACATATATTCAGCTTGCTGTAGAGCTAATGCCATGGATGCATTTACCTGCATTATTGGTGAATTTAGTTTTAGGATCAAATATATTAATTAGGGGCCAGAGTATGGGGGTTCATATAGTTCTGGTTTAGAAAAATAGGTTATTCTCTAGAGCCACCTGGTGAATTCTTTCAAATTTGATTTGAAGCATTATTGGAACCTTTTGTTCCAGATTAGTTCAAGGTGTCTAGCTTGACTGATTTTAGGGAGGCTATTGGTCAAATACAGTATAATAGGACACATTTGGAAACTTTATGCAGGATTGGGAAGTTCAAGACAATTATGATCAAGAACCACTTGTGGATTCTTTGCATATTTGGTTTTAAGCATCATAGGGATAACTACTTTCATATTAGTTTAAGGCCAACACTTTAATGAGTTATACAATGTAGGGCCTACAAATCAGTATCAGACTCTTCCAGAAATTGGTGGCCCACTCAAAGGGCCACTGCTATTTGTTGCAGAGGTTCTGTTTACTGAATATTCTGTGTACAAGGCGATTTATTTATATTATCAATGGCAATGCAGTGGCCATTTATTTCTCATATGCTATGTTTGCTTATATTTTGTCCTATTTTGAGTCCGTTCCGAAATCCAAAATGGCGCCATAGCAGCCATCTTGAATTTATTCGGCACTCCCTACAGGTCGCATTTACGAACCGATTTTCTCGAAACTTGCAAGTGCAATGAGCCAATGAGAACATCAAGTTGATTCAGTGTCATGGACACTCATTCATATCATCATGAATTTTGTCATGGAGGTTGACAAGGTTGAATTCAATTCATAGTCATTGTCGCAAGTTAAGCTACTGTGTCATTGACACTTTTATTATATGCTATCTACAGTCTAAAGCATCTTAACTACAATGCAAGATAATGTTTGTTTTTATTCCCAATACAGTTTACATACATGATAGATCAGTTAGTATAACAATTAAATAAGATATTTAGAACAAAAGGGATTTGGTCAATCTTGAGACGACGTCGTGTCTGGATAGTGCCTGTATATTCGTATACAGATCCCCGTTATTCAGATATTAAATTTTGGTGCATCATGCACGCAAAGGAAAATATATTGTCAGCAAATCATGTGTATTTTGACTCTAATTTTGACTCTCCCTCTTTGTAATTCAAAATTTCCCATTTTTTGAAACACATATCGTTTATATCCCTGTCCACTGTGAGAAAGTTATCCCTGTCCACTATGACAACTTTCTGACCTCGAAGTTTATGAATGTCCCTCTTTGTCACACTTCAATATTTTGATGTCCGTATTTTGAAAAGACGAGGGAAAAATTGTCCCTTTTTGTCACACTTCAATATTTTGATGTCCATATTTTGAAAACACAAGGGAAAAATACTATGTCCCCACTTCGAAAACACAGATTGTGTATTTTCCTGTCCCCTATTAACAAATTTCAAACCCATTGGTGTATGTCCCCTTTTCTCAAAATCGAGAAAACACACGTGTATCCACCCTGTCCACCATTAGAATGTAAAAAACCCGACTTTATATTTTGAGTTTCGGTGGAGGATTTCGTGTTTTCGTTTGCTCCTGACGATTTTATGTTCATTGGGACATAACATAACTCTATCAGTTTGAAGGCTGTGGCATAAAGATATGAGGTGTCTCCGATTGGAGGTCTGTGACACTTGTCCCCTATTCGACACTCATGCGAGTATGTGCGTGTGTGTGATTCGTGAACAATTTCATTTAGCACGGGCTACTGGTCGTACCTTTGGTCAGATCATTATGAAATTTGTCATACATGTAGCTGTTGACATTGACATGTGGATTTCAAAATTCAATACATTAGCACGGGCTACAGGCCATACTCTTTGTCTGATCATCATGAAATTATACATGAATGTTAATATTGAGATGTAGATGGGAACGAGTCATTTTGGGGTCATTCGGCTAAAAAAACATGGCCACCAGCAGCCATCTTGGATTTTACTCTTTACATGACTAAATCCTTTGACACAGGCTACAGGTCGTATCTTTTGTCGGATCATCATGAAATTTGTCATGGATGTTAACAATGACATGTAAATGGGAAAGTCTTTTTGGGGTCATTCGGCAAAATAAATGTGGCTGCCAGCGACCATCTTGGATTTTACTCTTTGTATAACTAGGCCTTTCAACTTTACACATTCCTAATCACTCCATTGACTGTAACACATGAAATTATTCCCTTTCCAAGTTGAGCTATAGTGTCATTGACACTTTCATTCAAGATGTTTTGTAGTGTTTACCAGAGATTTCATTTTAATAATTATAATCATTTCTCAACTCTGAAGTTTATGTGCATCATAACCTGAAGTTTAAAAAACCCAGCAATTCAACCTGATGTTCCAGTTGACTATTGTATTTATTTGTTACATTCTGTTGAATTTAGACAATTCAATGAATTTCTAGTCTTCTGTGTCTAGATTTCCTGAATACTTTGAGTGGGACCAAATTGGCATATAGTAGGAAAGTACATGTACGTTAGTCTAAAATAACATATTCCCCACTTATTAATTGTTGGAAAATAAAATTACAAGAACAATGTCATGCTATTGTTTGTGTGAAGATTCCAACTAATGTTGTTTTCAGTATGAAATTTTCAACTGTTGAAAATTTTGACATAATTTCTCCCCTCCACCCAAAAAAACCCCTGTCGCCACGTCCCTGGCAGCGGGTTTCTCCAAACGCGATAAAATTATGAATAAATTTATTTGGTGCGTCTGCTCGAATTATTTGAAACAAACGTCGCACTTTTGTTGACTCGAATTCAAATACCACCAAGTACGTCAAGCCCTTTGCAGAGATCTTGGATGTTTGTGTGAAAGGTTCCAGCTGAATATAATTTCATTTTGCATACTTTGTAGCTCTTATTCTGCAGAATGGACACTTCGATGAATCACTAGTTGAAAAAAACAGCATATACTACGACAGACTTCCAGATACTGGGACCTCTCATCATTTATACTATGTGTGCAGATTGCGACCTCATCATTTATATACATGTATATTGTACAGATTGGGACCTCTAATCATTTATACACTGTGCAGAATGGGACATTTCATAGTAGGTAAGCTTTTATATCTGTTATGAAACTTTCAGCCAGTTGATGATATCTGATCTGTGAAGACAGAAGAGAAATATCCATCTGTATATGACCTTCACCCACTGTCAGACTCTCCATGACAGGTTGGTTGACTGGATGGAGATTTTCGACTTCTGATCATGGGACAACACTCAATGTCAGACTTTGCATAACAGATGAGGAAAACCACGATTCTGCCGAGTGATCAAGCGGTCTGATTAAAATACAGTCTACTGAACTAGTTACGTGTCCGATAGTCTGAAACATTTCAACATCCTTCCTATTACCACTATAGATAGCTTTTCCTAGGAAATCCCACAGTATGACGTCACTGTGTATATGTCACATTAAATGGTTTTATGATTGACATATATATCTCCTTTCAGTTTCATTTTCACGAATAACAAAATTGATGCTAATTGTTGAAGTTCTTCAAAGCACTTAATTCTATTTTTATTGTTAGATCACATTGCCATTGGTCATATCTTTAGTTTAAGACACTTTTTACTGTTGAATTACACGTAGGTGTCACAATCTCCAAATTTGTAAACAATTTGTGAAGTTATCCTAGTTTTAGGTATATTGATTGATTTGCGAAAATGGCGTCCATGCGACTATTTTCTAATTGGCTTCATCACTTTACAGTGGGATGTTCTGATTGGCTGACACTGACGTATTGCTTCTTGGAAGTAATTGTATTCCCTGCTCTTTGTTTCACACTATCGATCGCGTAAATAGTTCAATAATCCATGTTTTATTAAGAATGGCTGATTAATATCGTATTTGATTTGATTGGTTGATAACCAGCCAATTGGCTAAAATAATTCTTGGCAATGTCAAGAAGAGCTATTGTCGCAGGGTCTGTGATCAACTGACAATCCTTCTCTATCTCTGACCTAAAATTAAGTTTACTTATCTATCTTACTAGTTACGAGAGCCAGACAATGTCAGGTTTCATTCGTCAGTGAAGCGGAGGGGCAACAAAGTGTGCATCCTGGAAATTAGGCAATAGGCTATAGACAATGTCTAGGTAAAATCAGAGAAAAAACCAGTTATCCCACTTGCTAGGTAAAATAACTTCATTGGGTTACTAAAATTTCATAGTGTTAATCAGAAATACAACCTAGCCAAAATAACTTCCTTAAATTTTTCTTGACACATAGTGTCATACAATAGCATCCATGGCACTTGATTATTAACTGTAACGACACTCTATGCAGTTTTTCCATTACTACAGTTCTGCATACATAGAAAGCCCTCAATCCCCTCGCTTATGATCTGTTTGAGACATACAATACATATACCTAAAGTCAATTGCATTATATCGTAAACAAATCTGGCAGCATTGGGAGTGCGTTGTTAAACAGAACGCTCGGGGAAAAAACATGTCAATTGAGTACAGTATGTTACTGGTACAGCATTTGTACATTTACATGAAATAAAAAAAAAACTACCACATAATGTTTGGTGTGTCGTCAAAGAGTGAAAAGCAGATAACAGTTGCACTTGTCCCGGTGTCTAGGGTTTAGATGTTGAATGGCCATGATATCGGGAACATTAATAAACAATAACTATCCTTAGTTTTTGATAACTTTCTATGTGTATAAGTCTATCGTGATAAACACAGCAGGAGCATCGGTAAAAGGTGAACAGAGGTGGATCGTTCGGCCGCCGGAGAGAGAGTGGTTCTTGGTATCTCTCGACGCTAGTAGTTATTACAACGTATGGTGTATCATGCATCCTAATAAAGTATGATGTATATGATACACCTACTTGTGACGTGTATCATGCCATCGGTATGGTGGAAGACTCATTGTCTGATCCCTCCAACATATAAGATGGTGGTATTCAAGTCACATCCAATTTAGAATATGATCTTGATAATTATGCTTCTATTCTATTAGTTATATCTCGATGTGCTGTGTTTATCTATACAATACGTTATAGCAATAACTGGGAACATAATTATATATCAACCGATATCTTCTGTACTGTCGGACACACTTCAACTCATCCAAGTGAGAAGCATCCACTGCTAGCCTTGTGATTTATCAGTCAACCAATATTTTTTTGCATTCTCATTTAAACTGTACACATAAAGTATGAGAGAATAGTGTATAAAGTATGCACACTCCCCACTAACATGTGGGCTCTCGAGCATCGTATCCTAACCACTAGCTCTCCTGTTTTTACAGCTCACCTAACTCCCTACTAACCTCGCCTTACTCTGCCACCAAAAATATTTTATCTGTTCCATATTGGGGCGACACGTTGGTTTGGTTTATTGATGTATTTTCTGAATTTGGATGCATAAGAGTGTCTGCTAGTAACAACCAGACTGGGTTATCTCCCTTAATCTGCCATACATAGCCTTATTCAGCAACCAGGATGTGTTATGTACCCCTTAGTCTGTCTGTACGACACATGTACATCACACCTCCCCCGTAAACTGTCTATGCGACACATACATCAGACCCTTAAAGAGCATGTGTGCCAGCGTATCAGGGTTGGTGATTTAAATTTTTTTTTAAATAAATAAAAAAAAATCGATTTATTTGATTTTTTTTCTAAATGTTATGAAAATATGTAATTGTGCAATTTCTCTGATAAATGAAGGTTCTGAAAGGTGTTGCTTATTATATCCAAGGCTGAATTATTCATAATTCTGTGATTTTTTTATATTTTTTGTATACCAATGAAACACATATATCATGGCAGTACAGATATAGCGACCATGTGCTTAATGCATACACTATTACACTTGGGTCCATGTGGGTTCCAATGCTGTGATATCTGGAAAGGCAGACCTGTTCTTAAACTTTTACTAATAAATTTAGTCAATTTTAGTTAAAAACTGAATATTTTATCAATCACGTTTGCTCTCAGTGACTTGAGGACATGTGGTAATCACACTATATATCAAGTATAGGCACTAGACAGCTAGAGTAGTTATATGGCAGAGTATATGGTAGAGCTATACTCAGCATTTACATGTATGGCAATGAGAAAAAGGGGGAAAGAAAATTAAACAGTGTATAGTGAGGCGTGCTGAATCTGAGTGTATAGTTACAAACAATACGAACAATGCTATAAAGCGGAACAGGCCATTGCTGGAACAGTAAATACGGTACCATGCTGTAGTTTCTGTATGGTTGACAATTACTGTACAGTTTCATATCTATTATCCAATTTGTATATTGTTTAATCATACTCATGTTTTAGTTGACAGAAAACCTGTTAGATATTACATTTCTTTACTTTTTATCATCATTTGAATTTTTTTTTATTTAAATCATTGATTTAAATCAAGATTCAATGATTTAAATCACTCGATTTAAATCGGCCAACCCTGCAGCGTATTCTCTTATATATTCGAGTATCCAATAGGGAGCCTCACATATATAACAGAATGCACTGTCTTATAAGATCAAGGTAAATATCTTTAAGCCAAAGAATTTTCTTATATTTGCGCTGCTCCCTATGGCAATCTCAGATATTTAAGAGAATGCATTGACACAGGGTTTTCACAAAATATTCAGGAAGCTCCAACAGCACTATGTGAAACTAAACACATTGACGGAAACACCATTATTCTACCGGTAACTCTTAGTTTCCAAGAAAATTGGCTTTTCATTTATGTTAGTCATGTGACATCTATAAATAGCCAAAAAAAAAAAACGCCTTACAACTTCATCAATTTTGGGTCGATTTTAATGCGGTTTCTTTCAAACATATTGTTTCAATTCTTACACAGGTCAGTGAGTGTCCAGGCACTGACAGATGCGACTTTCCAGTTTGTAGTTAGAACATATATTCACAAATCAATATGTGCGGGTTATCTCATGAAATTGGATTTGTATAAAGCCTTTGATAAGATTTCACATCAGTATATGGTTGATGTTTTGAAAAAATTCAACTTTGATGAAAGGTTCATCAAACTCATGTATTCAAATTTTTAAAGCTGCATCAAAATTGACGGACATGTATCTTCCTACTTCCCAGTTGAATCTTCAGTTAGACAATGATGTCTGTTGTCACCTCTTCTGTATGTTATCTGCTCTGAACCACTAGCAGCTATGATCAACATCATAAGAAGCAAACAAAATTAACTTCTTCAGATTCAGAGAGCAAACAATTTTCCCAACAGATAGATGCACAAGATCGGCAGAACCCTTTCTGTATCACCTGACAAACTTTGAAAACCATTTCCATTGAAGTGTGCTAGGTGAAGAATGAAATGTAATTTTGTCTTCGTTATAGTTTTCGTTCTCGTTTTCTTCTTTAACTGTGTCTTTGCCACCATCGATCTTGACCAATGTCACTGTCTCATAGAAACTGAGAAAAATCTTCATCGCAGTTGGTAAAATTGGCGTTTGCCAATGTTCATTTTGTTATTTTGCAAAGTTATGCCACACATCCCATCTGCTCTGCTTTAATGGCCCTCAGTCCTTACCAGATGAAATGTCAGAACCTGAACAATAAAATTGCGTCATCACAAGCATCAGGTACAAACTACAAATTCAAATTTGCTATGATATTTAAAGGTCAATATGTGTTTCTCTGAGATGAAGGGGTGCATATCTTCCAGATGATGGCAAAAGACAACAAGTTTAGCCAATACCTGCGACTATAATGACTATAACAATCAATACCATTCAGTGAGGGGACTATTCCTCCTCATCAGACCACTATTTTGGCATTGTCAACTTCAAACCGTGCAATTTTTATACAATAGAGAAATTCTTATATTTAAACAAAATATTTTCGAAGTGTCGACATGTACATTGGTGCAAAAAGACTACCCAAATAACATAACCTGGTTTGCAAAGATTTGGGTTGAAAAAAAAAGTAGATCCAGGAGGGGCAACAAACAGGGTTGCCCATCAAAGATGGGTCTGGTCCATAAGAGTGTACAACTGAGAATCACTAAAAATGAATGAACTGAAGAACCATATATCACACCTAAGGGCCACCGCACACGCTGCGATTAAAATCGTAAGTGGGGAAAATCGCAGGAGGAAGCATCCAATGCGCATGCCCACCACAATATCGTAGCCAAATCGTAGCAATCAAGCACTGTTTGATTTTACCAGGAAAATCGTGGCGTGACTTTGGCAACGCGCGCCATCGTAGCTGTCACATGACCACTGTCGCACTGGTCATGTTGTAAATACCACGAAAATCGTAGCTGCAAAGATCGCAGCACCGTAGCGTCTGCGGGCAAGCTACGATTTCTCCACCTACGATTTTCCCCACTTACGATTTTATTCATAGCGTCTGCGGTGGTACTAAGGGCCATAACTCAGGTAATTTTTTTTTTTTACAAATCTGTTTTGTGAACTCAATCAAGATATTGTTGTGAAAGATCCATATACCCAATATGAATGGAATACGGTAGTTGATGCTTGTTCAAGTTATAGCGCTAACGGTAATATCATTGCTAAATATTTACAAATCAAGGGCCGTAACTGAGGTAAAAAAACTACGGTTGCACATCAAAGATGGCTTTCGTTGCTTACTGGATAATCCTCATCCTCATTAACCCTTTACCCAACAAAACGCCCAAATAAAGCTTCAACAGCCTAAAATATCTTCGGTCCGTCTCACTAACATCATAGAAATATGGATATCATTGGAACCGGTTCATTGACCACATTGTGATGGTTACAGTTATGCCCTGTGCCAATGCATTCTCTTATATATGCGAGGCGACCTATGGTCGACTCGCATATATAAGAGAATGCATTGGCACAGGGCCGTTCTGTTTGGTAAAGGGTTAAACATTGTCTGTACTCGCCAGTCTATATTATCTTTGTCAATGTGCATCCTCGATCAGGCTTTCTGCTATGTATAAATTACCGGGGCTGTATTTTCTGAATATGGATGTATAGAGTGTCTGCTAGTAACAACCAGGCTGGGTTATCTCCCTTAATCTGCCTGTGGACGACACATACATAGCCTTATTCAGCAACCAGGATGTGTTATGTAACCCTTAATCTGTCTGTACGACACATACATCAGAGCCTTATTCAGCAATCAGACTGGGTTATCTCCCCCTTAGTCTGTCTGTAGGACACATGTACATCACACCTCCCCCGTAAACTGACTGTACGACACATGCATCCGAGCCTTATTCAGCAACCAGGCTGGGTGACATCATATCCCTTTATATTATGTCTGGGGATGACTTTTTTGTAACAATAGGGCTTGTGTTACATCCCTTAATGTGCATCCATGGGAACAACATTTTAAAAATTCAACAGGATGGGAAATGTGGTAATGGAAACGATATTCTCCAAACACCCCAGGATGGCAAATATTGTCTGACTTGGCTCAGACTGTTTTTAGTAATATTACACTTCATTTTCGACTTATTTTGACTTAGAAAATTCTGTCCGACTTAATAACTTTAACAAATATGAACCAATTTGAATAATTTTTTCTGTACAAGCTTCTTGTGAAACCATATCGATATCAAAATAATGCTGTTTTGGACCGAGTCCCGTCCCGTTACTCTTCTGTGGATAAATGAGTCAACTAGAATTTATGTCTACAATCTATGTTTTATTTCAGTTGACCACCGCTGTTGATGCCTCAATAAATCAATCAACAATATACATTCGAGCTAAAATAATGACATCTGCTAGCCTAAAACTACTAGTACATACTCTGATGATTACTGTCCACTACTCTCTTTGTGAAGAATATCCTTATTATGCCCCCGACTTGAAGTCGGCGGGTATATAGTCGACGTCTCCGGCTATACAGACGAGAGATACATTGTGCAGATTTTTTGTCCGTTGCATTATGAGGTTACCAAATCTGTTGGGATGAGTATTGTGGGGACCACATTGAGCAGACAGACGAGAGTAACATTATGGGGTTTGTTTTGTCTAAAGTATAGTGAGATTATTTTCACAGTTAAGTGGCAATCGTTGTGGGGTCACATATAGAACTTGGACAACATTGTGGGGTCATTTGAACTTTGTCCGTTGCATTATGAGGTTACCGAACAGTGTTCGCGCTGTCGGTAGCCAAATTAGCCAATGGCTAATCTTTTTCAAATTTGGCTAATAAAAATTTCATTTGGCTAAACTTTTGGCTAAACTTTGTTTTACCCCAAATGGAGACTGAAAGCATGGAGTCAGAAAGCTAATTAATAAAAGCGCTCAATAGATCGACATTGAAGACGAAGTTAGGTGACGTACGAAAGTATTTCATTATTTTCGTACTTATGAAATATCGTTCCTTAAGTAACAGCAAAATGTAAGCTCTAACATTTAGTGTAAACATATTTTATTTCCAAATCTAACATAATATACAGACAGGGTTCGCGCTGCCACTTGCCAAATTTGCCAATGGTTTTCAATTATGTGATGTAAACGATCTAGTCCGAAAACATCGAAAGTATGAATATATCGCCGACTGTACAAAGGGAAACCCGATCGCGGACAGTACAAAGGGAAACCCGATCTACAACTCTATCAACCAAGCGACCACAAAGTGATATGCAATCAAAGTGTGCATTGATGCCGGTATATAAGCAATTTGATCGTAACAGGCTGTTTTAATCTGGAGAAAGAGTACGTCACTCTGCACAAAACAGCAAAAGCTCATTATTTTACATTTAATCCCATAATCCCCAATTGTCTGTCTGTCACTCACAGGGCTCCTGCACAATGCATGTTCATGATGACATTGTATTTATGACGGTCGAGGTTTATGAGCACCAAGTGTAAGACAATAGCTTAATCAGCCAAATGTGAATCACGACAGATATTTTGTGGCTATTTGTCGTCAATACCGATACAGTCAAAATAATATGCATGCTTTTATGACATATTTTAATTTGATAATGGCGTAACAATATTAAGTTAAAAGTTTCCAGATATCACTTAGATATTTTCGCAAGGATAAATGATTTAAAAAAAGATATTAATATAAAACAAAAAAATAATGGCATTAAGAAGGACATTCCCGGGTTACCCCCCCCCCCCCCCCCTCTTTCACATAAAGATTAATACATTTTTAATAAATGATATATATAAAAATACTTCTAGTTCATCAAAATTATTTAAAGTATTGTGTATTTTACATGTGTCTGTTAGATTTTACGTTTTAGTAATTAATTGTGAACCGACCAGAAAACGATGATTTAATTTGGCCAAAGTTCTTTTTAATTTGGCCAAAAAACATTTGGCTAAAGTTTTTTTCATTTGGCTAATAAAATTTTCATTTGGCTAAACTTTTGGCTAAAGTTTTTTTCGGTCCAGCGCGAACACTGTTACCGAATCTGTTGGGATGAGTATTGTGGGGACCACATTGAGCAGATCATTGTGGAGTCATATAGAACTTGGACAACATTGTGGGGTCATTTGAACTTTTTCCGTTGCATTATGAGGTTACTGAATCTGTTGGGATGAGTATTGTGGGGACCACATTGAGCAGATCATTGTGGGGTCGTTTGAACAGATGAGGGATTCACTGTGTATGGTTGACATTAAGCAGACAGACGCTAGATACATTAAGGGGGTCTTTTTGTCTAAATGTATTGTAAGGTTGTTTCTTCGAAATTTTTCGGTGGATTCAATTATAATGGGGATAAACATACTCTATTGAGTTGTATATTCAGGGAATTGAGCATGAAAACAGTATGTTAATTCGCTGGCATGTTTGCAAACTGTTTTCATGCTCGAATCCCCAAATATACAGCTCAACATTGTATGTTTATCCCCTAATTGTTTCTCAATCTGTTGGTTTGTATGAATGTCAACAACGCAATTTTTTGCATCGGCAATAAAAATGACCAACACAGGCCGATGAAATCAATGTGGCAATTACTGAGAAAGAAACACTTATTATTGGATGTTTGAAGTAATCACAAAGCCATATCCACTCATCAGCCATACCAATTAGGGGATAAACGTATGGTGTTGTTTTTTATATTCAAGGTTTCTAGCATGAAAACAGTTTGTGAACAAGCCGACCAGCCAGTATTTTCTTGCTCGAATTATTGAGTCTCCAATGAAACAGAGAAATTAAAACTGAATGTGTGATTACCTATTTCTATGGTATTTGCATCACATTGGTGTAATTCTCTTTCACATGGATCAAAATACGAATAAAAACCCGAGATAAGAGGATTGAAAGTGCCCTTGAACCAAAACCCTGTTCTAAAACCTTCACATACCGTACAATTATCTTAATGAAAAAGAAATACCTGTGTAGCTATATTTATTATCAAAATCAGTATTTACTTATTTAGCTTTTTCCTGCCAATTAACATTGCACTCATTTTTGTTTTAATGTTATCCCTTGTCCGTTGCTAAATGGAGCCATTTCTTGAGTTTCTTTCTCTCTTCTATTTTTCTACCTCCGTGTTATTTGGGCATCTACAATTCTTGAAGTCTTTCTCAAATAGCGTCCACAACTCCTCTTCATCCTTGGGTAGCCACTTCTGTCTCTTATTATCTTTTCCTGAATAGTATAGAGTCAACTTAAAAGAGTATGCCAATTTCAATAATTTCCGAGTAATAACAACGATCTAATACCAATAATAATAGCGGCCTCTGATTCCAACATTTAAACAACT
Source organism: Siphonodentalium dalli (assembly GCA_032622095.1). Taxonomy (NCBI): domain Eukaryota; kingdom Metazoa; phylum Mollusca; class Scaphopoda; order Gadilida; family Siphonodentaliidae; genus Siphonodentalium; species Siphonodentalium dalli. The sequence goes on from CP136063.1 coordinate 58,444,764, forward strand.
TTACATGTTACATGTCATGTGATTATAACACAAAAAATTGACTGTCATTCAAAGTGTATACTACAAATAGCTTCTCTATTGTAAATAGAAATTTTTAATTATGAAGATAAATAGATTCATCAATACCACCACCACCATGACTTAGTATTACTCAGTCATTTACAGTCCCCATATTTTTCTCTTTCACAAGTATTCAGTAATATGTTCATTATTATATCTATTATGTTATTATGGGGCTCTGACCTATAATCTATGCATTCCACGGAACCATGTTGTCATTATGTAATGATATATAATATATATAATAATATAATATAACTTGGATTATCAAATAAAATCTCTTGAGTTAGTTTTTGAAAGAACGTTACTATCACGAAATTAGGAGACTTCACATACCGCACCAGGTGGTTTCTGCGTTCTTACAACAGTCATAGTTGTATTCATATGTTGCACAGTTATGCCATATAGATTGGACAATGGTGGGCTATTTGTGTCATTAGTCATTGTCAAGTTGGCTCTATATTTCTAAATTACCGATCGAAATTAGTTGTTTATCGGCTTAATAAAAAACAAGGAAGCGGAACTATCCTGTTACGGAACATATAGTCAAAGCTCAGAATGTTGATGAAACGAGGCACAATTGTTGTTAGCTGCTTCCATTACCTGTACGGATCGGATAGTTAATGATATGACACAGCTTTTACACGCCAATTGGGGGGGGGGGCACGGTTCTGTACATTCTCAATATTCAAGGACTTTATTAATTTCTGTGCGAACCATGTTGTTACTATTTTTAGACTCTAGTCTATGCTGGAACACGCCGCAGGTTTCACTGTCACTCGATTTCAGAATCGCGCTAAACAACTGAATATTACAAATTTATATTCATGAGAACAATACAATGAGTCTTAAATGTAATTTTATATGTAGTGGCTTGTGGAAAATGTGTATAACAAACTTTCAAAGTAGGTTAACCCCATAATACACCAAATTGACCAATGGACAAATTAACTTCACAATGTTCCTTTCGAAAGGACAAATTTAGTCAGCCCAAAGTTTCATTCAAGAGCGCCAATCACATACATGGCCAACAAACTGAGTTTTTTAAATACGATTTAATCCTGTTTGGGTTTGGAAATGTGTATAGAAAGAACATTCAAAGCATGAGTGCATGAAAACTTACCTTGATAAAAAAAATGGCGTCTTCTGAACTTCACATTCGAGATGTCACGTGATCACCGGAAAAGAACGACGATCGTATGGCGGAAAATGGCGGAAATTTGCAGTGTTGTCCATACAAAACCTGATGGACAAATGAAATATATGGACAAATACTTCTTGGACAAGTATTGTGGGGTCATTTTTCAAGAAGGAAAATTTAAACCCACAAAACAATTTCCAACAGTTTGAGATAAACATCTTATGGGGTTAACCCCACAAGAGCGAAAAAAAACCCACAATGCAGCAATGGACAGACAAATAACTTCACAATGTACCTCCCGTAAGTACGTCCGTCCGTACAAACATTTTGCATTATTGTTCAGCAACCGCTGGGCAGATTTAACTGATATTTGGTATGGTGATAGAGCAGCATGGGGGAACAGCTACATTCATAGCGCGGGTTTCATCCACCCATTTTCACCAGAGTTATGGCCCTTTTTTTACTTAGAAAATTCAATTTTCTCATTTTTTTGGGGTTTCCAGATGATAGCGTGAGCTTTGGTGGTACGATTGCAAATCCCGTATTTTTGTGGATCAGTTATATGAAAATACATGTCAAGTGCGAATTTGGGTATGATCTGATTACTTTTTCCCAGAGTTATGGCCCTTTTTTCAACTTTGAATTTTTGCTTGTTTTTGGGTTTCCGGATCGCTTGTTTTTGGGTTTCCGGAATTTCTAGTACGAACTTCTTTTGGAATGGTCATATAGACCCACTCGGATATCCGCAGTTTCGTCCATGCTTAATCTGAATTGCTACGGTCGGGGGCAAATGCCACGCGACAGCGTACCTCTTGTTTATTGTATGGTGATCATCCCCAAGAAGATAGCCATACATACACCCTCTCATCACCTCGAGCCCTGGACCTCCGTGCATTACAACAAGGTAGCCATACATACACCCTCTCATCACCTCGAGCCCTGGACCGCCGTGCATTACAACAAGGTAGCCATACATACACCCTCTCATCACCTCGAGCCCCGGACCTCCGTGCATTAAACTCCAACCTGCTATCATTCCTGTCTGGAAATAGAAGCCATTTTCCAGCTTTTGAAAATCCTTGGTGAAGGTGTTTCCATGGTGAAGGTCGTTCCATGGTGAAGGTCGTTCCTTCACCATCCTCTTCTATTATCTGTTTTTTTTAGCTCGCTTGAGATATAGGCAGAAGAAGTGAAAATGATTTTTATGGAAAAGTATGTGTAAATCTGTCAGGATGGCCGATCGGCCTCTCATTCTTTTCATACCATTTTTGCTCAAAACAGATCCGAAGATAACTATTTTTAGCTCAACTTTACTGAGCTATTGCCATGGCTTTGTCGTCCGTCGTCCGTGTGTGCGTGATTCATCAACAATACAGGCTACAGGTCGTACCTTTGGTCAGATCATTATGAAATTTGACATAGCTGTTGACATCAACATTTAGACTCGAACGATTCATTTTGGGGTCATTCGGAAAAAAAACATGGCTGCCAGTGGCCATCTTGGATTTCAATATTCAATCCAATAGCACGGGCTACAGGTCGTACTGTTCGTCTGATCATCATGAAATTTGTCATGGATGTTAATATTGACATGTAGATGGGAACAAGTAATTTTGGGGTCATTCGGCCAAAAAACACGGCCGTCGGCAGCCATCTTAGATTTTACTCTTTGCATGACTAAACTCTTTGGCACGGCCTATAGGTCGTACCTTTGGTTGTATCATCATAAAATTTGTCATGTATGTTAACAATGACATGTAGATGGGAACGAGTCATTTTGGGGTCATTCGGCCAAAAAACATGGCTGCCAGCGGGCTACAGGTCGTACCTTTAGTCTGATCATCATGGAATTTTTCATGGCTGTTGAAATTGGAATATAGATGGGAACGAGTCATTTTGGGGTCATTCGGGCAAAAAACATGGCTGCCAGCGGCCATCTTGGATTTCAAAATTCAATCCTTTGGCACGGGCTACAGATCGTACCTTTGGTCGGATCATCATAAAATTTGTCATGGTTGTTAACAATAACTTGTAGATGGGAACAAGTCATTTTGGGGTCATTTGGCCAAAAAACATGGCTGCCAGCAGCCATCTTTTACTCTTTGTATGACCAAATCCTTTAGCACAGGTTACAGGTCGTACCTTTAGTCTGATCATCATGAAATTTGTCATGGCTGTTGAAATTGGAATGTAGATAGGAAGGAGTCATTTTGGGGTCATTCAGACAAAAAACATGGCTGCCAGTGGCCATCTTGGATTTCAAAATTCAATCCATTAGCACGGGCTACAGGTCGTACTGTTCTTCTGATCATCATGAAATTTGTCATGGATGTTAATATTGACATGGAGATGTGAACAAGTAATTTTGGGGTTATTCGTAGAGCTGAAACGGTTAGACGGTTAACTGGTTAGCATCCGGTTAGCGACGTAACCGGTTAGAAAAATATGAACCGGACGTAACCGCATCCCGTTGTCAGTTGAATGTGAACGTGAATAATCCTCAAAATATTAGGTTAAATGATGCAAAACTAATACTAAATCCTGTGTCACCGATAGTAGAGTGCAATGCAAGCATTAATTGGTACACGCGGTAGTATCAGATACTTAGTAGCAATTCTCGAACTGTCTGGAAGTGTCGGCGACCTTCAATCAATTCCGACCCTTTGAAGTTTTCTTCCGACAAAAGCATGTGTGCAGTCACTATGTATCAAGTCTGAATGCACACAAGGAAATGACAACGTAAAAGTGGCGTTGTGTGGCAATGCGTGCTTTCGTAACTTAATAGTTAATACTGCACGAAGCAACATGGATTCAAATTGGAGTCACACCACGACATACTATTTATAAAACTGTTTTACAGTGGGGTTTATAAAAACTATGTAAGTCGACAAAGTTTGAAGATTGAGATCAGCAGCACAATGTCTTCACTCTTCCCGTTCTTCCTCCCTGTTGTGATTTAATATGATCAATTCAATTGAGTGACCCAACAGACATCGTAGTTGAAGCAACCCAAAACTTCTTCAATAATCTTCCCTTTTATCAAGGAAATTGATGCTCCATGCTACTCTGTAACTGGTTGTGTCTGTGGGACTAATTAACACTCAATTTGGCAGTAATTGCTATATGTTAAGTGATTGCATACTAAAACCGAAACCGAAACGTAAATTATATAACCTCCCAACACTAGTGTCCGCTATCATGATACCGACGAATAGCTCGAATACTGAATAGGACTGCGAGTCTGACCTAACTGACCTTCCTTTTTGTTCTCTACATGTAGTTATTACTTTCTTGTCTTTATATATAATGCATTGGAGGATATACCAATGATGATAATGATATATTACAGATATTTAATATATAGTTTTGTTACTCGTTTTACCAATACCCATACTATTTTACTCGTTTTACAAATGCCCAAACATATGCTGATCACGGCAAATAAGCGATCTCCCCTGCCATTCACAAATTTCACTTGCTCATTCCCCATCACGAGAGCCAGCAAAAGAACAGTTAATGCGTGTTTTTGAATATCGTTAAATGCCGTGAATAATAAGGTCTTTATTTCAGCTACTACTTCTCACCTAGGTTTGTCCCTGGAGCATGGCATAATGTCGACATAATTAGTGTGAGAGAAGTCCGCTAGAAATTTAGCGGTTAACCGGTTGAAATCCGGTTAACCCCGATGGTTAACCGGTTAGAAGAATGGGTCAACCGTTTCAGCTCTAGTTATTCGGCCAATAAACATGGCTGCCAGCGGCCATCTTGGATTTTACACTTTGCATGACTAAATCCTTTGGCACGGGCTGTAGGTCGCACCTTTTGTCAGATCATTGTGAAATTTGTCATGGATGTTGACATTGACATGTAGATGAGAACGAGTCAATTTTAGGTTATTCGGCCAAAATCATGGCTGCCAGCAGTCATCTTGGATTTTAATCTTTGCATGACTAAATCCTTTGGCATGGGCTACATGTACAGGTCATACCTTTAGTCGGATCATCATGAAATTTGTCATGGCTGTTGACATTGGGATGTAGATAGGAACGAGTCATTTTAGGTTCATTTGGTCTCAAAACGTGTCCACTGGCAGCCATCTTGGATTTTACTCTTTGCATGACTAAATCCTTTGGCACACCCTACAATCCACTTCCCTCATCCGATCATCACCAAACTTCATATTAATCTTCATATTGATCTTACTAGATGGAAGCTATCAAATGTGTTTGAATTTTATTGGAAAACATAGCCACCAGTAATCATTATGGATTTTACTTTTTTATATATATATATATCACTTCATGTTTCAGGTCATATTTGGTCACAAACTCTCTGTATCCTGTGAACCATCTGTCAATATCTTCTGTTTTAAGCTTTTATCTGCTTGATTCAAGGGAAGTTTCCTTCCGAATGTTAACAATATGTCTATTTCTTGTCATGAAACCATAATACCAGCTATATCCTGGAATATCTCCCTTGATTGGGGTACTACGACCTTCACTCTTGACTATGCTGGAAACAACACTCAGAAACTCACTTGGTTTCAGTCCTAATCCTCTAACTGCCATCTCTGATAGCCATGTGGCCATTGCCTCTTCTTCTATTGCACTGAAAACAGGTTCTGGACCATTCCTACTTTCAATACTGCAGTTTCCTTTAAGTCTTCTATAGAGTACGCCATACGATACATTACATGCAATGGCCGCCCTGTTGATAGAAGAATTGTTATTATTATACGCCCTTTTTGAAAAACGGTCGTATTATGTTATCAGTCTGTCCGTCCGTCCGTCTGTCCGTCCGTCTGTCCGTCCGTCCGTTAACATTTTTGGTTTCCGACCGATAACTCCAGTTTGGATTATTTGATCTGAACCAAAGTTGGTATGTGTATTTCCCAGCTAAAGATACAGGCCAAGTTCGAATATGGGTTCCGTCCAATTATTTTTACATGAGTTACGGCCCTTTTTCAACTTAGAATTTGACCGTCTGTTAACATTTTTGGTTTCCGACCAATAACTCCAGTTTGGATTATTTGATCTGAACCAAAGTTGGTATGTGTATTTCTCAGCTAAAGATACAGACCAAGTTCGAATATGGGTTCCGTCCAGTTATTTTTACATGAGTTACGGCCTTTTTTCGACTTAGAATTTGACCGTCTGTTAAAATTTTTGGTTTCCTACCGATAACTCCTGTTTGGATTATTTGATCTGAACCAAAGTTGGTATGTGTATTTCCCAGCTAAAGATACAGGCCAAGTTCGAATATGGGTTCCGTCCAGTTATTTTTACATGAGTTACGGCCCTTTTTCAACTTAGAATTTTACCAATTTCATAACATTTTGGTTTCCGACCAATAACTCCAGTTTTGATTATTTGAGCTGAATCAAAGCTGGTATGTGTATTTCCCAGCTAAAACTACAGGCCAAGTTTGAATATAGGTTCTGTCTAATTATTTTTACATGAATTATGGCCATTTTTCGACTTAGAATTTGACCACATTTTGGCATTGAAATTAGGGGTACATGCATATCAGATTTTCTTCAAATGTAAGCTCAAAGTATTATCTTATTTTGCGATAGTACAATTCGAAATGGCTAAAGGGCGTATTTTGCCACGCCCTAGCGATGCTCTTGTTTATAATGGCCAAGGCATCCCTTACATTTTGTGTTTTTTCTGCATACTCATCTGTCACCGGATATCCTGTGGAGAAATTGCTCGCCTTTCTTTTTCTTTTGGGTCTAGTCCCATCAGCAGACCTGCAAGCCATAAAAACAGAAATTAATTAAAAGTGGTCTACAGCTCTTAAATATGCAACACACATTATGGTGGAGTTTCATCTATCAACAAATTATAATACCACACTGCTTACAATATAAATAATTAAATGAGCCCAAATATACAGTTGAGCTTTAGGAACAACACTCCATACTGACAATATTTACCAGTGAAGGGTATGGATATAACATGTATATACACAATTACAATTCTACAAATTCAAATGTCAAATTCAATTAGAAGTTGTGTACTGATTTTGATGAATAACACAGCTCTCCCCCTCATAAGAAATAAGAATTGCTTCATTAATATTCCAAAAATACATGAGTAACAACTCCAACCCTAGATCATGCCATGATTCTCTAATCTGGCTAACGCCCATAGAGATCATATTCCTCCAGTACAAAACCAGGAAACTTTTTGAAGTTTTGACAGGGAACCTTATAAAGTCGAAAAATAACGCAGGGAATATATTTCTTATTTATTACCTGTTCCTTGATAATGTACTTCACTGTAGGTGAAGTTCTGTCCCAACTAGAAATTGCATGCTTTCCTGTGACTTTGTGAGCCGATATCGCAATAAACATCAAGTTAATTATCCTGAAGAATTTCGATAATTGTAAGCAACGCAAAGCAAAATTGCTCACAAAGTCACTTAAATCGAAATATTTTGAGTTGGGACCTTCACATCCAGTGAAGTATATTATTAAGGAACAGCTAATAACTAAGAAATATTTTCCCTGCATTATTTTTTTTTACTTTATAAGGTTCCCTGACAAAACTTTAAAAAGTTCCCAGGTTTTGTACTGGTGGAATATGATCTCGATAGCCAGAGTAGAGATTCATGGCATGTTGTTGTCGACTTTGATTATTACACCAATGACATACCATGCACTGTATAATTATAAATGTCTTTTGTATCACATAGTGTGATTTGAGTAAATAAACATTGAACCTGTATCACTCCAACTCCAGGTATCATGTTCCATGCCAACAGAGATATTTAAGTGACCCAACAGACATCGTAGTTGAAGCAACCCAAAACTTCTTCAATAATCTTCCCTTTTATCAAGGAAATTGATGCTCCATGCTACTCTGTAACTGGTTGTGTCTGTGGGACTAATTAACACTCAATTTGGCAGTAATTGCTATATGTTAAGTGATTGCATACTAAAACCGAAACCGAAACGTAAATTATATAACCTCCCAACACTAGTGTCCGCTATCATGATACCGACGAATAGCTCGAATACTGAATAGGACTGCGAGTCTGACCTAACTGACCTTCCTTTTTGTTCTCTACATGTAGTTATTACTTTCTTGTCTTTATATATAATGCATTGGAGGATATACCAATGATGATAATGATATATTACAGATATTTAATATATAGTTTTGTTACTCGTTTTACCAATACCCATACTATTTTACTCGTTTTACAAATGCCCAAACATATGCTGATCACGGCAAATAAGCGATCTCCCCTGCCATTCACAAATTTCACTTGCTCATTCCCCATCACGAGAGCCAGCAAAAGAACAGTTAATGCGTGTTTTTGAATATCGTTAAATGCCGTGAATAATAAGGTCTTTATTTCAGCTACTACTTCTCACCTAGGTTTGTCCCTGGAGCATGGCATAATGTCGACATAATTAGTGTGAGAGAAGTCCGCTAGAAATTTAGCGGTTAACCGGTTGAAATCCGGTTAACCCCGATGGTTAACCGGTTAGAAGAATGGGTCAACCGTTTCAGCTCTAGTTATTCGGCCAATAAACATGGCTGCCAGCGGCCATCTTGGATTTTACACTTTGCATGACTAAATCCTTTGGCACGGGCTGTAGGTCGCACCTTTTGTCAGATCATTGTGAAATTTGTCATGGATGTTGACATTGACATGTAGATGAGAACGAGTCAATTTTAGGTTATTCGGCCAAAATCATGGCTGCCAGCAGTCATCTTGGATTTTAATCTTTGCATGACTAAATCCTTTGGCATGGGCTACATGTACAGGTCATACCTTTAGTCGGATCATCATGAAATTTGTCATGGCTGTTGACATTGGGATGTAGATAGGAACGAGTCATTTTAGGTTCATTTGGTCTCAAAACGTGTCCACTGGCAGCCATCTTGGATTTTACTCTTTGCATGACTAAATCCTTTGGCACACCCTACAATCCACTTCCCTCATCCGATCATCACCAAACTTCATATTAATCTTCATATTGATCTTACTAGATGGAAGCTATCAAATGTGTTTGAATTTTATTGGAAAACATAGCCACCAGTAATCATTATGGATTTTACTTTTTTATATATATATATATCACTTCATGTTTCAGGTCATATTTGGTCACAAACTCTCTGTATCCTGTGAACCATCTGTCAATATCTTCTGTTTTAAGCTTTTATCTGCTTGATTCAAGGGAAGTTTCCTTCCGAATGTTAACAATATGTCTATTTCTTGTCATGAAACCATAATACCAGCTATATCCTGGAATATCTCCCTTGATTGGGGTACTACGACCTTCACTCTTGACTATGCTGGAAACAACACTCAGAAACTCACTTGGTTTCAGTCCTAATCCTCTAACTGCCATCTCTGATAGCCATGTGGCCATTGCCTCTTCTTCTATTGCACTGAAAACAGGTTCTGGACCATTCCTACTTTCAATACTGCAGTCTTCCTTTAAGTCTTCTATAGAGTACGCCATACGATACATTACATGCAATGGCCGCCCTGTTGATAGAAGAATTGTTATTATTATACGCCCTTTTTGAAAAACGGTCGTATTATGTTATCAGTCTGTCCGTCCGTCCGTCTGTCCGTCCGTCTGTCTGTCCGTCCGTCCGTTAACATTTTTGGTTTCCGACCGATAACTCCAGTTTGGATTATTTGATCTGAACCAAAGTTGGTATGTGTATTTCCCAGCTAAAGATACAGGCCAAGTTCGAATATGGGTTCCGTCCAATTATTTTTACATGAGTTACGGCCCTTTTTCAACTTAGAATTTGACCGTCTGTTAACATTTTTGGTTTCCGACCAATAACTCCAGTTTGGATTATTTGATCTGAACCAAAGTTGGTATGTGTATTTCTCAGCTAAAGATACAGACCAAGTTCGAATATGGGTTCCGTCCAGTTATTTTTACATGAGTTACGGCCTTTTTTCGACTTAGAATTTGACCGTCTGTTAAAATTTTTGGTTTCCTACCGATAACTCCTGTTTGGATTATTTGATCTGAACCAAAGTTGGTATGTGTATTTCCCAGCTAAAGATACAGGCCAAGTTCGAATATGGGTTCCGTCCAGTTATTTTTACATGAGTTACGGCCCTTTTTCAACTTAGAATTTTACCAATTTCATAACATTTTGGTTTCCGACCAATAACTCCAGTTTTGATTATTTGAGCTGAATCAAAGCTGGTATGTGTATTTCCCAGCTAAAACTACAGGCCAAGTTTGAATATAGGTTCTGTCTAATTATTTTTACATGAATTATGGCCATTTTTCGACTTAGAATTTGACCACATTTTGGCATTGAAATTAGGGGTACATGCATATCAGATTTTCTTCAAATGTAAGCTCAAAGTATTATCTTATTTTGCGATAGTACAATTCGAAATGGCTAAAGGGCGTATTTTGCCACGCCCTAGCGATGCTCTTGTTTATAATGGCCAAGGCATCCCTTACATTTTGTGTTTTTTCTGCATACTCATCTGTCACCGGATATCCTGTGGAGAAATTGCTCGCCTTTCTTTTTCTTTTGGGTCTAGTCCCATCAGCAGACCTGCAAGCCATAAAAACAGAAATTAATTAAAAGTGGTCTACAGCTCTTAAATATGCAACACACATTATGGTGGAGTTTCATCTATCAACAAATTATAATACCACACTGCTTACAATATAAATAATTAAATGAGCCCAAATATACAGTTGAGCTTTAGGAACAACACTCCATACTGACAATATTTACCAGTGAAGGGTATGGATATAACATGTATATACACAATTACAATTCTACAAATTCAAATGTCAAATTCAATTAGAAGTTGTGTACTGATTTTGATGAATAACACAGCTCTCCCCCTCATAAGAAATAAGAATTGCTTCATTAATATTCCAAAAATACATGAGTAACAACTCCAACCCTAGATCATGCCATGATTCTCTAATCTGGCTAACGCCCATAGAGATCATATTCCTCCAGTACAAAACCAGGAAACTTTTTGAAGTTTTGACATGGAACATTATAAAGTCGAAAAATAACGCAGGGAATATATTTCTTATTTATTACCTGTTCCTTGATAATGTACTTCACTGTAGGTGAAGTTCTGTCCCAACTAGAAATTGCATGGATGTTAACAATGACATGTAGATGGGAACGAGTCATTTTGGGGCCATTCGGCCAAAAAACATGGCCGCCAGCAGCCATCTTGGATTTCACTCTTTAATAGTATGACTAAATCCTTTAGCACGGGCTACAGGTCGTACCTTTAGTCTAATCATCATAAATTTGTCATGGCTGTTGAAATTGGAACGTAGATGGGAAACGAGTCATTTTGGGGTCATTCGGACAAAAAACATGGCTGCCAGTGGCCATCTTGGATTTCAGAATTCAATCCGTTAGCACGGGTTACAGGTCGTTCTGTTCATCTGATCATCATGAAATTTGTTGTGGGAGTTAATATTGACATATAGATGGGAACGAGTCATTTTGGGGTCATTCGGCCAAAAAACATGGCCGCCAGCAGCCATCTCTTGGATTTAACTCTTTGTATGACTAAATCCTTTAGCACGGGCTACTGGTCGTACCTTTAGTCTGATCATCTTAAAATTTGTCACGGAATGTAGATTGGAACGAGTCATTTTGGGGTCATTCGGACAAAAAACATTGCCACCAGTGGCCATCTTGGATTTCAAAATTCAATCCATTAGCACGGGCTACAGGTCGTACTGTTCATCTGATCATCATGAAATTTGTCATGGATGTTAATATTGACATGTTGATGGGAACGAGTAATTTTGGGGTCATTCGGCCAAAAAGCATGGCTGCCGGCAGCCATCTTGGATTTTACTCTTTGCATGACTAAATCCTTTAGCACGGGCTACAGGTCGTACCTTTAGTCTGATCATCATGAAATTTGTCATGGCTGTTGAAATTGGAATGTAAATGAGAACGAGTCATTTTGGGGTCATTCAGACACAAAACATGGCCGCCAGAGGCTATCTTGGATTTTAAAATTCAATCCATTAGCTCGGGCTACAGGTCGTACTGTTTGTCTGATCATCATGAAAATGGATGTTAATATTGACATGTAGATGGGAACGAGTAATTTTGGGGTTATTTGGCAAAAAAACATGGCCGCTGGCAGTCATCTTGGATTTTACTCTTTGCATGACTAAAGCTATCAAATGTTTTTGAATTTTATTGGAAAACATAGCCGCCAACAACCATCTTAGATTTTACTTTTATATATATATATCTCTTCATGTTGATAAACTAGTATTAGACATTCAACTTTCCACATTCCTAATCGCTCCATTGACTGTAATACATTAAATTATTCCCTTTCCAAGTTGAGCTACAGTGTCATTGACACTTTCATTTTTAAACCTGTCTACTGCTATAATAAAGAATGTGATTACATGTATACCTTATAGGTTATTGGGCAAGATATACATGTATCTAGGAGATATATATTTTAATTATTTAGGAAAATATTGTTTCTGAATCGCAGCGAGATACATGTATGACCCGGATCTCTTGAGTGTCTGTGAGTCACAATCGGAATATTCCTTCAACTGCCTGTGGATGACACAGAAATCTGGGTCCAACTTTAATTAAGAGCGAATTTCTCAAATTTAATAAAATAATAAATATTTTCAGAGTGGTTGTAAGCCATCTATTAAATTGCCGAACTGTTTTTATTTTATTTTCTAAGTGGTATTAGTCCTGTCCATTGCAAGTTTTTCCAATGGCTTCTTATTCCTCGAAAGTTCAATAATCTTGGGCAAATTAGAGAATGAAACTAAATTTTCAGCTATGGTGTCAGTGGTTTAGGCAAAGTCTGAGGCCCTATAATATTGGAATCACTGCCATCTGTTGTTTTAAGAAACATTTTGTGCAACCCTTAAAGATGGATTATCTCTTTAAATAACAAATTTGAAATAGTTGTGTGGGTCTAAAATAATAAATATGAACTGAAGACCCCTGTCCGGAAAGGCTTCTATCAATTAATATTGATTTTATTTCGAATACTTGTATTTTATTGAGATAGTTTATTTGTCTATTTTTGAACAGACCATTCGGGTGATACCATGTAGCGATATAGAGCATTATAGGCTGTTCCTATGGCTATGCACCAAATGTCCCAGATTGATTGGTTGTATTGTTTTATTCCATAGTTATAAGCGATAATGAGTATAATTAACGTTTATTTGTGACAAAATTGCAGAATAAAATTTCTGGTCTCTGTTAACAGTAACCAATTTTGTTCATTAGGTAAACAACCACATCTTTTTAGACCAGAACATATTAGAAATAAAATTAATATTAATCGATAAATGATAATGATAAATTAAAATAGTATCGTTATATTCATTATGCACTGGTCTATTAAAATCGTGCAATAAACTATTTAGGGGTGGGTGTCCAAAACTGACCGGAAAAAAATTCCTGAAATGAAAAAAAAGGGTGGGTGTCCAAAATTGCCTGGAAAAAAAGGCCGGAAACGGAAGAAGTTGGGTGGGTGGGTGGTCCAGTGCCGGAAAAAATTTATATGATCATACGTGCCTCTGGAAATTTTGTCCGACCCCCCCCCCCCCGGTAAGTTTGTGTTTTACTTGGCATTATGAACTTGTTTGGGACACTTGCCACATTCTCTTGATGTTTTGTCGTTTTTACATGTTCAACTAAAGTAACCCTGCCTCTTTTGAATAGTCTATTTCTCTTGTGCATTTTATGTAATAAGCAAAACATGAGAGTTCAAACCTGAGACCTCAATTTTTCAGAAAGCTTCTAACAGAAATGTTCCATTATGTTTGTATGCAAGCCATTGCCACCTCCACACATTCTTAATCCCTTTATCGGTGTCCTCCATGTTAGTCATGTCTTTTTGATTATATCTCGTCACAGGGCTAATAATTCTTATTATCTTTTGTTGCGATCACTTTTATTCAATTTCAAAAGACCAAATGAAATGAGAAAAATAAACAGCTAAAAAAAAGCTTTGTTACAGCTATAACCATTGGTCAACAATGCAAACACTGACATACATCATCCAGTCAGAAGAGTTCTATTATCGGGGAGAGAGTTGAAGAGTTACTCATTCTTAACCCCGCAGTCGATCTCTTTGATCCCCATCAGGCTCCAAACACCTCACTCCCCAGAATTGTTATTGCATATATGGATGTTTGAGAAAAACACCTAGCGAGATTGAGAAATAATAATGGAATTATGCTTTAGAATGGGAATAAATCATATCCCTGATACTTAGACAGGCAAACTCTGTTTTGCACAGACCATGATGCTTTCACTACCGTGAACATCAATCCACCTTTGAACAACATTGGTTTTGTCTTCTTACAGATTATAAAATTCCATATAATAGTCAATCAGTTCAGTGTATGTAAGAAGCTGGCCTAATTTAAAATCATTCGCCCAGGGATGTGCCATTACCTAAAACAGTCCTGGGGAGAGGGTCACAGGTCCGACGTGGGTTTGTAGCACTTACAAAAGGCGATGTTCTTGCATTTCAGGTATACAATACCCTACAAGACCCCTGATAGATTATAACAAATTTTTGTTAAATCAAATGGTTGCCCTGATTTGCGAATCAAATCTCAAAGGTTCGCAGAGATGTTGAAATCATCAAACGTTGATTGAAAATTCTGTTAACTTTACTTACCATTTCAGCATGATTCAATTTTGTTGGCCAGTTTTTGTGAATCTTCATCTGTTTGATTACATTCATCAATTGAAAATGATGGATCTGTTCTGTTGCCATGGCATTCTGCAAAAGTATCACCATTGTAAACTTATCTGTATGAAGCACCATATCTGAAGTTTATAGAATACATTGTCGAATATTCAGCCTAATTTGGTAAGATAAGTCTTGAAGTCAATAAAATATTGATCTGCAGGCCTTATAAGTTGTACATACTCTGATAAAAAATATGTCTAAGTTACATGTATAGCAATTTTCCTGCAGTTTTAACCCTTTACCCAACAGAAGGGCCCTGTGCCAATGCATTCTCTTATATATGCGAGTCGACCATAGGTCGCCTCGCATATATAAGAGAATGCATTGGCTTAACACATTAAAAATTATAAAATTGTTAAAGAATGTAAGAAAAAATGGTAAAAAGTGTTAAAAAAATATTTTGTTTAGGCCAATGCATTCTCTTATATATGCGAGGCGACCTATGGTCGACTCGCATATGTAAGAGAATGCATTGGCACAGGGCATAACTGTAACCATCACAATGTGGTCAATGAGCCGGTTCCAATGATATCCATATTTGTATGGTTTTATTGAGACAGACCGAAGATAATTTAGGCTGTTGCAGCTTTATTTTGCCGGTTTGTTGGGTAAAGGGTTAATTCTTTTTTTCACTCTACATAAGAACTGCATTGACACATGCACTCAATCCAAGTTGAATTTTCATCAATACAATGAAAGTCAGACCTTCCAAATTGTTTCAGGACAATAAAAGAACCATAGTACTGTTTAGTGCTATTACTTGAAGCTGATGTTAACCCTTTACCCAACAAACCGGCCAAATAAAGCTTCAACAGCCTAAAATATCTTCAGTCTGTCTCAATAAAACCATACAAATATGGATATCATTGGAACCGGTTCCTTGACCACATTGTGATAGTTACAGTTATACCCTGTGCCAATGCATTCTCTTATATATGCGAGTCGACCATAGGTCGCCTCGCATATATAAGAGAATGCATTGGCCTAAAAAAAATCTTTTTTTTAACACTTTTTACCATTTTTTCTTACATTCTTTAACAATTTTATAATTTTTAATGTGTTAAGCCAATGCATTCTCTTATATATGCAAGGCGACCTATGGTCGACTCGCATATATAAGAGAATGCATTGGCACAGGGCCCTTCTGTTGGGTAAAGGGTTAAAAGAAACAAATACATGTAACACATTTGTAATTCAAAAATATTTGATTGATCAAATCAAATGAAACAAATCTCGAAGGTTTGCAGTGGCTTATATATAAATACCTTGTTTAGATGTACTTGTCATCTCTCTTGTTAAATTCATCAATCATTGATTGATATTTCCATATCTTCTCTGTTACCATCGTATTCTGCGAAAGTAGGGGAGGTTCCCTGATTAATGAATCAAATCTTGCAGGTTCGCAGGGGCCTATAAATAAGTACCTTGTTTAGATGTTTCATTTCTCTTTCATTCATCAATAATTGCTTGAAATATCTTTATCCATTTCCATGGTACAATGTATTCTGCAAAAGTAGAGAAAGTCCTTCTATTGCAATCGGGATAGAAGTTTGAGTGAAAAATGGCAATAGACTTTATGATATTTGAAACTGAAATTCCGAATTCAACCACAGACTTTTAAAACCCATAGTGCATATTACCCAGTATGTACAGAAAGTATTTGATTACATCGACCATTGTAATGAAATTTGAATGGATATCACAGACACTTTGACACCTCATTAACCAAGGCGCCAAATGTCATCGCAATGAGGACATTCAATGAATTTGTTTGGGTTTTAATTGAATTATATTGTCATATTGATAGATGAATGTACATGTATTGTACAGAAAAATGAGTTACCTGTGCATGTTGTAAACTGTCGGACTCCTGACATCAATAAGTATTAAAATTACCAAGTAAATTAATCCCTATTCCATGAATGACGTGTTTAATATGGAGAATGTATTATGAATATCCGAGAAGCACATATAAATGAATTATCACTAACATTTATATTGTGAGAACAGAATACCAAAAGACAGACATTTTGGTTTCTGTCCACTAAATTTAAAACTGCCAGACAGAGTGACATGCAAAATAATGTAGCCATGTGGGGACCCTATGACATCTCAACGCAGGTGCATATTTACCTTCAGTATGCTGTCACCTGGGTCAATTTTAGCCTATCTTAGATTGATGTGAGATTTTAAAAGTCTAAAGATCTAAAAATTCTTTTAGAAATTGAAAAAGCCATAAGTTTATGCATTGTTGATTCTTATATTTTGACACTCGTTTGAATGACTTTTGATAGCGATAGGAAAGCAGTTATTTTCAGCGGTTTACATGCAGTATTTGGCTTAATTAATTTCACAGTATGGATGATGCCATTGATGGATCTGTGTGGATGATGCCATCATTGAAGGAAACATTGGACTCACCTGTCGAGAAGATATTTCGCGATGAATTCGTCTCTGAAGCGCTTTGGGGCTGAAATAAGCTCTCCGATAATGTCCCACCTCTCGGTCTGGTCCCTGATTCGACGTCTCTTCTTGTTTCATATACTTTCGTTCATTTTAAATCTTGGTTTGCTCTGATAATCACGGAGATATTTTGTCCTGGAATTCTTCTCCTCGGGCAACACGATTTTGTATACACCTGTTTCATGGAAAATTACGAAGACATCCGGAGTTGGTCGGTTGTTCTTCATTCAAAATGGAAGGTTATATTGTTTGGGTCCCAAACACCGCAATTGTGTTGTAATTTTCATGACTTCAATGCGTCTTTTTGAGACATATATTTGTCGTAGAAAGGTAGTTTAGGTATTTAACTGCCTATTTTGATACCGGGAAAATTTCAAAAGCGAATATTATTTTGTGTATTTTGGAGAGCAAACCGCCATGTGGCTTTAATTGAAACTTAGGGGGAAATAAAGATAAAATGTACTACCAAATCCATGTCTGAACTGAATGTAATTAAATTGAACTTCTTTATTGGTCTCATTGCATTATACTTCACAGAGAAGTTCCTCTGTTTCTCAGTTTTTTCGGCCATTTGATTGGCTGATTTAATGAGGTCATCAATGTCGGCCATCTGATTAGCTGATTTATCATCAATGTCCAATTTATTTTTCGTCTGTTCGTCTAGATAATTATGGTATTTCTCTTTGGATGAATAGGCATAAATAAGCATATTCTTGTTTATTACGACTGATAATATACCACACACATTGTGTATATGAGCAGAAACTATCTGCATTGCAACGCATGGTGCTTCATCCATGTTATTTGTATCAATATGTCTGTTTACAGAGAACCCACGCTCCACTGACACCTGTTCATATGACAACAATAGGAGTCTTTTGATGTCCCACAACTTCTTGAAGCTCTTCTTGTGATAATGCATCACAGAGTAAAACATCAATTCTGTCAGCCACAGGGCTCAATTTTCTGAATTTTGACTTCATGGAAACATCGTCCAAGAAGCGACCAAATTGGCGCTAAATGTCATCGCAATGAGGACATTCAATGGAGTGTTCAAACAATTTGTTTGGGTTTTAACTGAATTATATTGTCATATTGATAGATGAATGTGCATGTACATGTACATGTATTTTACAGAATGAGTTACCTGTGCATGTTGTAAACAGTCATTCTCCTCACAATATGTATTTACCAAGTAAATTAATCCCTATTCATGAATGACGTGTTTAATATCTATTGAGAATGTATTATGAATATCCGAGAAGCACATATAAATGAATTATCACTAACATTTATATTGTGAGAAAGATAAGAAGTGGAACATGCTGGATTTCTGGAGCTATGAAGGGGAGCATCTGTTAACTAAGATGTGGAACCCATATGGCGAAAAAGTACTCTCTAGCCCACAAATGGAATGCTTGAAACAATACAGGTCGTGAATCATTTGTAAAGGTGTATGTTATCGTAATTTACAATCGTAGGTTTGTAGTACTGCATGTATCTTATGCTTGCAAAATTTCCACTATTTTGTCAGTCACTGAAGAAAAATGTGAGATGTGTTAGTGGTCAGTATAAATTTCGTTATGACTAAGAATATTCAACGAAATAATTTCCATACATAGCTATTGAGAATTACTATTATCTACCGAGCCACGATGCGAACAGCGACAAATCTAAATGTGACAAATCTTGTCAAAAAATCGCTAAGAAGGTAAACAAAAATCAACTTCGAAGTGGAACATAAAACGGGACAGGAATGATTTTCGGGGGACCAAATGAGCAACAGTGACACTGTCCATCCCTGGACGTGTAACAAGTACAAGTTTGAGTATATCTTTGGGGGTATACCGCCAAACAAATGACTCCTCTGTTTACAACCTCCATCATAATATTTCTTCTGTTTGGAAGCAGCCTCACCTAAATTCTGATTGACAATATCACACTGATAATGAGAATCTGGTTATATCGTCGCTACTCGGATGTCCCACTTCTTTTGTGATCCCGTGATGTCGCCATCGTTATTTGTCCCTGAAATCACTCTTTCCGCATATATATTTCCCTTTACTATCAGGGTATACCACCTGCATTTATCAAGCAAAATTACTCGTTCACTGGGGGAGGGGGGAAGTGATTAATTCACTGATTATTTACACAACTGTTTGGTGGTCTAGGATGTTGGAATGCTATCTATACTTGGGCGAAATGCCATACAGGTATCCATCATGTCTGATATCAAAGGTGCATGTCAAGTGAAACAGTCAAATAGTGCATATTATAGGAGCATGTCTTATAATTATATTCGTTTCACCACCTGCTCATGCCCTACACACCTCATTCTCCGACCCCCTTTCAGAAGATCCTGGATCCACCACTGCATCATGCAGTCCCTGCTGTAACTTAATGGGGACTTACACGTTATACTATTCTATCTTAACCCTAGATCAATTAGAAATAATATAAAATTCATGTAATATAACATGTACATGCTACAATGTACATAATAAACGTTATTTCTTATGTGTGTCAAGAAATCGAAATGAGTCCTGATCACTTGGTGAAACTGCATCACTTCTGACATTTAAATCACTAAACAAATTTGATTGAAAATTTGCGAAAATCCTTTTTGAAAAATCAGCAAAACATAATTATATTGTCACATATTCGCTCTTTATTTACGATAGACAATAGTTAGATTTCCCAGTGACGGCTCCGGCAAATTAGACCCTGCTCTAATTTGGTTGTGATGTTGTGTTAATAACACTGTTCGCAAGCATATAATCGCTGCAGTTTAACAATTCCGCAGGCGTAAATTGATGAGCATACTAATCCTTCAGGGCAATGATTGTAATGCTAAATGCCAGTCGGTGTGTGACCTTGTTTTCCGTCAATGGTGTACTTACTGCTGTCACATGGTGTACCCGAGCCTCCACTCGAGGACCAGCCGTCCATGCATTTGCATGCACCAGTCATTGCATCACAACAACCGTGTTCACAATCCACTGTGTCGCATAAATATGGATGTTTAAAATATGTATAGACGACATTAAAACAATATTTAATGAATCGTGCGGCTCGTGTACTCTACAACAATCAAAAATAAATCATCTTATGTTTGCAGACGACCTCCTCCTAATGTCCGAAAGCCATAGTTGTCTCCAAAGATCTCTTAATAAAGTTGTTAAATATTCAATCGATAATCATATGCCAATTAACATCAACAAGACTGAGGTGATGGTACTAAACCATCATGCCATCATGGACGCATCCTTCACAATTTTAGGACGTGAATTGAAAAGGTGTGACCAGTTTACATATCTAGGATTAATATTTGAGAAAAACGGAAAGTTCAAACTCGCACAAGAGGCTTTGAGCAACAAAGCACTAAAAGTTATACACAAATTACGACGAGATATAATCTACCCATACCCCTGGCAATCAAACTATTCAACACGCTAGTGAAACCGATCCTGCTATACAGAAGCGAAATATGGGCTCCAGAAATTTCCCGTAATCATAAATCACCCGCAGAGAAGGTACATTTAATCTTCTGTAAAATGATACTCGGCGTAGGGTCAAAGGCGGTTAATCACGCAGTGAGACTAGAATCGGCGAATATCCGATACACTTGGAATGCATATCACAAGCGCTTAAATTCTTAAAGCGAGTCAGTGAAGGCCACCCCAACTCAATTATCCGTGAAGCTTTCCGGTCTAGTGAAACGCGTAAATCTAAAACCTCACTTCTATCAATGAAGGAAAAATACATTTCATCATTAAATGCACCGAACGGAAGTAGTATGTATACCAATGATTATATAAATGAAATCACGGAAAGAATGAAAGATGAATACATAAACACATATATCATTAGCGTGGACAATCCACACAGCAAATTGAGAACGTACCAAAGTTTCAAAACCGTATTCAACCGTATCTACTAAATATAAAGTCAATAAAAGAACGAGAACAATTTTGTAGATTGCGAATTAGCTCTCATGCACTGGCAATTGAAAAAGGCAGATATAAGCGGCCCCCAACGCCCGCTAATGAACGAGTATGCAAATATTGTGACTCAGGGTCTGTTGAAGATGAAAAACATTTCGTTCTTTAATGTCAAAAATATGTCGAATTGAGAAAAGACCTTTTCGAGAAACTAGCAGCGATAAACGTTATGTTCACAGAAGCCAACAACTTGGAGAAATTTATATATATCATGCGAAACGATGAGGAGCAATCCAGCGATGTGATCAGCAAAGCTATGAGCAACTTTTTCAACTACCTCGTACTGCTGTGACAACATTGAAACATGATCATTGGATATCTCTCTGGCTGAAATGAGCAACAATGTGACATTTACTCATTATGAACAATGACAATGGAAATAAGCACCCACATTGTTTCTATTTCAACTATTAGGAAATGCTGCAACTACAACACGTACAGTTTTAAATTGACTAAACACGCATACTGCTGTAGAGTTTCCACCATACTACCATAAACTAACACGCTACAAAAAAAAATCATGACAAATGTGGCAATAGTGGCAACATGCTATACATGTACACAGTGTATGCTTGCCACTTGTATTTTGGAGGTCAGACTTCTTGTAGTAATATTTCATCTGTCGTTTATTCATTCCCACATGTCTCGCAAAACGGGACCAACATTTCTTGGGCGAGAGCGGGCATCCACTGTGGCTAATGAATCTGGCATTTCTGTAATTGAAGAATAATATGCTGCATATATGTGATATGAATATTTTTATAATTTGTGTAAAGTTGATTGATTCTTCTGAGAATGTTTACTTTCTTAGTGTTAGTTAACCCACTCATCTTCATTGTATATAGAATCCGAAAAACTATTAAATGAAGTCAAAACAGTTGATTTTCCTACATTTTAGTGGTTTAAATAATATTTGTTTACCCTTTACTGCTACATAATTAATAATTGCCCACAGTAATCCAATCACAAAATAGAGAATTATTTTTGCGCTGTGAGAGGAAGTTTTATATGGGTCAGAATGGTGAGTTAAAATTTTAATTGCATGATGTAACATACTCCAGTTACTACAGTGAATAATAAAGCAGCCACGAATATGTGAGCCCAACGGAAACAAATGGTATACAGGCCAGTCCTCCCAGGCTGGGAGCAATCAACTGGAAATAGATACATGTAGTAGATAAGTGGTCACCTGTGTATTTGGCTTTGAACCTGTGACTTAGAACTCATCTCAGACCAAAATGTTATGGATCAGCAGGCTTGACATGCAAATTCACGAACATAAAACATATTTATGGATGTCTGTCTATCTAAATGAAAATAATTGTATCAAGAAACATTAAGTCTCCTCTCATGATCTTCAGATAGATATCACGTTTCTGAACTTCACTTTTGAAAAATTACTATCTTACAGAAGTTCTTGTTACCAGAAGACAGCATATTTTACATGTCATATAAGTATAGTTAAAGGGGTTATAATTTTCAATGAGTTGACACTTCATAAATATTGTGTTACAATAATCGTACCAAATATCAAAAAGAAATTCCAGACAAGGTTTTGCGAAAATTCTTTTTGAAAAATCAGCAAAACATAATTATATTGTCACATATTCGCTCTATATATACAATAGACAATAGATAGATTTTCCAGTGACAGCTCCAGCAAATTACAGTAATGCTCTAAGTAATCGACTCCTTAACCACAGCAGAATTATGGGTAACTTTTCATGATTTAGTCGGAAATATGGCTTGTTGCCATTCATCGGAAAGCTCTCGGGGATAGCTTTCCGATGAATAGCAACAAGCCATATTTCCAACTAAATCCTAAAAAGTTACCCATAATTCTGCTGTGGTTAACCCTTTACCCAACAAACCGGCCAAAACCGGCCAAATAAAGCTTCAACAGCCTAAAATATCTTCGGTCTGTCTCAATAGAACCATACAAATATGGATATCATTGGAATCGGCTCCTTGACCACATTGTGATAGTTACAGTTATGCCCTGTGCCAATGCATTCTCTTATATATGCGAGTCGACCATAGGTCGCCTCGCATATATAAGAGAATGCATTGGCCTAAAAAAATAATCTTTTTTAACATTTTTTACCATTTTTTCTTACATTCTTTAACAATTTTATAATTTTTAATGTGTTAAGCCAATGCATTCTCTTATATATGCGAGGCGACCTATGGTCGACTCGCATATATAAGAGAATGCATTGGCACAGGGCCGTTCTGTTGGGTAAAGGGTTAAGGAGTTAATTACTTAGAGCATTACTGCAGACCCTGCTCTAATTTGGTTGCGACACGTTGTGTTAATAATACTGTTTGCAAACATATAATCGATGGAGTTTAACAATTCCACAGGCGTAAAATGTTGAACGTACTAAGCCTTCAGTGTAGTATTTGTAATGCTAAATGCCAGTCGTTGTGTGACCTTGATTTCCGTCAATGGTGTACTTACTGGTGTCACATGGTGTACCCGAGCCTCCACTCGAGGACCAGCCGTCCATGCATTCGCATGTACCAGTCGTTGCATCACAACAACCGTGTTCACAATCCACCGCGTCGCATAAATCTGGATGCTGTACACATTCATTTGAAAGAGCTGTATTCAATCAGTAATTGTATTGTTTAAAACATGGTAACATTTCTATCCTTGTTGACAGTACTTCACCAACACTGCTCGCGAGTCGCGACATAGATTGCGAATGATGCCAGTGGAAAACGACAGAACTGTCGTCTTCTGTTTTTTTGTTTTATCTCTGTTTTCGTGTTAACTTTTTTGTGGAATGCCCAACCTCTTTGCAGAATGTAACTGCCTGGTATTGCAGTGGCAACATTGAACCATCATCATTGGATATCTCTCAGGCTGAAATGAGAAACAATGTGGTGTTTACTCATTATGAACAATTACAACGGAACAATTACAATGGAAACTAGGATTTAAATTTCTGAAATACCAGAAATTTTATACTTCCATGGATTATTTAATTTTTAATGAACACAATCTTTATATTATAATGAAATTATGTTTAAATAATTAAAAGAAATTAATAAGAAAAAGATCGTAGACAAGGAATGTAAGTTCAGAATTTCGACTTGTGGGTATATTATTAATGATGTATGATGATTTACATGTTAAAACTGTCATGGCGATTGCTGCCCTTAGACCCTTGTTATGATTGTTGTAATGATACTAATATTATGCAATACGCCACGACCCTGGTTGTTAATTTACAAGAAGCACTCACAGTACAAAGCAAAACACTACATACCATTGTACGCCATGAAAGTATTAAGATATATCATTAATATTAATGCTACGGCCGTGCAACATTCTATACTCGTTGGCTCAAAAACTTAGAAAGTCGCACTAAAGTTGCACATAGATACTACCGCAATTTCGTCAATTTTGTTTTATTTGGATTCGCGATTTTACCCCCCCCCCCCCCCCCCCCCCCCATTTAGTTTCGGTGGAATTTGTCAAATGTCTGAACCATCCCTAAGCGAGCTCTCCGTTGGGCATGTTGCTTTTATAGCAGAGCAGTCAAGATTTGTGGGCGATCTGTCAGTATACCGTCATACCTGTCCCTGCATTAAATATCCTAGTGTATACAGTCATCTGGGGGTATTTTCCTATGTAACATGTGATTGCATGTAATATCGGCCACTTAATCCTGATTAACTCATTGAGCATCTATTTGAAAAATTATAAAATTTCACCGAATTTGCGCGTGGATAGTACCCACCACATCCACTCGTCAAATTTGGTCTATCTCGATTCACGATTTCTCTATTTTTTGTTTTTCTTTGTGAGATTTACTCGAATTTGCCAAAAGCCTCGACCCACACCAATGCAAGCTCTCTGTTAGACGGATTGCTTTTAAACCACGACAGTCAAACTTCCAGGATGTACATGTATCTATTGTATACCGATGTACCTGCTAGCGCATTTCACTCGCCCCTTCTTCAGCCTGTTTGAATTTGACGTGAATATTGGAGAATTTCGAGTTTTGCCATATCGTCGCCCGAAAACTCTACTGTTCTAAGTCCTAAAGTTAGGTAAGAGAGATAATGGCCATTTGAAAATTTGGGCCATCCAAAAAGTCCGTGTTTGACCATTTAGGAGTATGTACATGAGATAGTGTGGCTCCTGGTTGTTTATGGGGGTGATTTATCGTGGAAAAAGGTAACATATGCTCGAAAATCGATTTTACACCTGGAGATAGAACACTGTCCTAAGCTAAATGACCCATCGTCTGACATTTTTCGGATATAGATCAGTATAGAACTCAATTGAAGATCAAAATATTTTATTATTAAAATGTAACTGCAATACAAGAACAACATAATCGGCGTACATTTCTATCTAAATGGCATGTGTATATGGTCATATTATAGTACACTGCAAAGGTTACAGACTCGCGTCAAACGAAATCAGATCTTATTAAAAGAATGGGGTGTGGAATATCCCGCCATGTAGGACGTACTATGTTATATTATTCTCTGTTTGCAATGGCTGCACGGGAATTTCTACTTGAAATCGATAAAATCATTGCCAAAGATACGCATCCACCACCCCGGAATAGATAATCGAAAATCTGGTGTGCTTTAGTTTCTGCGAAGTTTGTATATATATGTATATACACATGTAGTGATGTTTCAAATAAAATTTGTCACGTAGAACCAAAGTAATGTCTATATATAGAGAAATTGCGCATAGAAAATTATATACGGATCTATACAATCCTGACAGGCAAGTTTGGTAAATTACTCTGCATAACTTGAAAAATATGTGTATATTTGATACACATCTTGATGAAAATAAAAAGAAAATAACAGTAAAACAAATTCTGATTGAATTATACGATGGATGGTGAAAATTTAAAAATCCACATGCGTATGAATATAACCATAATTATGTATGATATTATTCATAGGGTTATGTGATCATATACATTGATTTACTTAATGTATTCATTTCCTGTGTATACATGTACATGTATATCATATACATGTCTACTTATCAATGGTATTTGTCTATGTGTCACACCATAATAACGGATAATAAGTATAACCTTTTCGATAATCATACTATTAAGTATAAAAGTCATCCGATTTGGCTTTGTGCGAATATATGAGCGATTTGTCGTGGGGAGTGACCAATTAGCTTAAATTCGTCTCAAAACTCGTGCCATATATATTGTCATTATTATGCTCGCAATGCTATATACCTTAATAAAAATAGCATCGCGAGCACACATGTGACAATATATATGGCACGAGTTTTGAGGCAAATGTACTTATCACTACCAACGATGAATCACCATATTCTCATATTGCCAACTTGGATGTTCTTTATACATATAGAGTATGATGATCGATAATTTTGTTCCCTGTTGTCAATATAATTGCTTAAACAAAATGCAGGTGCGGAAATGTCTGCGCGACCCGTCACAATTAATAACAATTTCAATTGTTAGTCTGAATCGGAATCACTAGATTGATCTGACATTTCTGGTATGATAGCTTCATAATATGCCTTATCAACAGGTGGCATATATTTATACATTGAACGCAGGTCGTTCTTCTTTTCCGACGATAACTGTGCTCGATACACCACTTGATTAGCATTTTTCAACATTTTTGACTTGTCAAAAGTGAGACTTCTTTGATATCACCATTAAAGTCTGTCTTGAAAGCACACTTCATTGGTTTGTTTCTCTCAATTTGGATCAGTTTGACTTGTGAGAACGGGACATCCTTGAACTTCATATCTTTTGCAACTGACTTGAAGTTATGAAAATCCTCTGGCTTTAACTGGATTACTCTGGAATTTCCCGGTCGTACCTGAAGGAGTGTTCGACACAAAGCAATTGGACTGAACATTTCGGTAATTTTCATGCGTTTCTCGTTATGCGAGTGGATGTTATCCACCTCTTGGACACATCCATGTCCTGGTGCAGAATATTTTTGCACAATAGACTGTACAGTCGGGTGTTCTTTCAGGAACAGTTTAAGTGCAACCGTTAGGTGAGAGTTCCGATTTTGGGGTACACACGAATCCGACCATAATATCAAGTTGGTTATAGATGGGAGGTCCTTCACAATTGTCTTCAAAATCACAAGGAGCGCACTCGCGATTGAATTGGCATCTTTGCATCCCATTGAATCCGGCCATAGTGCATTGTATGCCATTTTGTTAGCAGCACAGTGCGCGGTTAGGTTAAACACAGTAAGTTTGCGCTTATAGAAGAAATTGGACACGTTCGCTCGGGGTAAGGTAATTACATTTTCCATATCGAAAGTTATGACGTCGAACAAACTCTCATTACCTTCACGGTCCTTCGATCGTTCGTCGCGAGATGACTCTTTGTCGTGTAAATGAGATTTGTATTTTGCCTCATCATCTGGATTGGTGCTCAGAGCGGACGAATCTTGAAGAACTTTGTACTCTTCACATGCGTCACATGTGTCTTTTTTTGGTATGAAGAAACCAAGGTTATGTTCGCAGTTGAATATCTGCCTGTATATGTGAAGTTTCACGGCGTTTGTTCATTCTCAGATAATTTTTTAACGGTAAAGCTGGTACATTTTTTGCACACTAAGGCCTGCCTCTAAGTATTCGCGCAATGTATTTGCCCGGCAATAATATTGTGACGGCATCCTCGGGAACGATTCAATATGCGACCTGATCCCATCTTTCACGTTTTCGTCAATTTTTTTCTTAACATGCCTCCCCCTATTGTCGGCGAATGAAATACCACTTTCTAATTTATTGTGGAACCATTGAATTCGACGCGCGCTGATATTCAGGGTGGCAAGGTAATACTCTTTACACACGCGAACGCTCTGGTTGTTAACGAAAAACTTGTACTGAATCGAAAATTTGAGACATCTCGACCTTTTTTTCGGCATTCTAGTTGTAGTGTGGCCAAAAAATCCAGCTTTCTCATTATCTGACAATTTCCAGAAACTTTCGTATATGGTTTTTTGCTGAATGTTGCTGATGTTATAAGAACAATTGAAGCGGCATCGCCCCTCACAACCATTTTTCATCTGCCGTGCTCTTTGCTCTCCCCCCCTGACATCAGTATAGGTATTACCAGATTGTCGTCTGCGCTTCCTGGTAGATTGCTTCCACGTAACTTCATTCCTGGTCCTCTTGCGAGACCTACTCGGAGTACCATTCGGTGTAGCCTGTTCTGTCGTCGTCGGTGTTTCCGTAGAGATAACAGAAGGTTCGTCGGTCTGAGTATTTGGTGAGATATGGACATTTGAAACACCGGGAGCAATCAGTTCGTCGTTCAAGGGACCATCAGCACAATCGGCTAGTTGTTCATTCGAAACATCGTTTGATCGAAACGTCGATAGCACAGGCACAACGAGGATATATTGAATGTGCGATGTTTATCAAATCATGTTCCTGATCGGAGTTAACAATTGTTAGCTGGAAATATGTCAATGTTCTATGTCTGATCGCCAATATGCTCAAAGAATCACCGATTGATAAGATTACTCCAGTTACGTCTAACGTCTCAAGAAGGCATCTTCATTGGAATCTGCAGATACTAGCTGGGATGTTCTTAGAAATTGGCAGAATGCCAGATGCAGTTGTGCACAAAAAAAATGATGATAGCCAGATTTGTATGACACTTTTTATACACTTCTAATTGTCGCCCAAGAGCAGTCAATGCTCGGCAAACATATAATATCACTTTTATGTAATGCAAATAGTCAATATATGAAAGTGAATGAACACAAGGGTGGCTCTCGATTTACAATATGACATTGTCACAACACTGAAAAATCTAGATATAGCACCCAGTTCAAAATTGTGCATTTGTTTGATTACAAGGTATGGTATATATCAAAATAAAAAATCATATGATAATATATTCTTCAGAGGTTAAATTTTCTATCAGAAATTCCTCCAAAAATTGCCTTGATTCTTCTTTTTCTGCAAAATATAGCAATGTGTCAATACATGTGTACAAGGCCCATCCAGATTTTCTGTATAACTATGTCACCAGTATCCACCAAGGTGAAGACTATTCTTGCTGACATTCACAGTTCAGAAGGCAAAGTTGAATCTATCTGAAAGTAGAGGTAAAAAATTTGTTTAAAATTTGTTTGGCAGGTTATTTTTTACAAACTTTTTGGGAGCAATTTTTAATGCTGATTTCATCATTAGGGATGTAAATACTATAAAAAAGCAGGATTTGGTTGAAACGGATGAAAATTAATAATTGGCCTCTAATAGTTGTTAATTAGGTTAGACAGAGACTTACTCAATTTAAACAGGTTGATCAGCACTCACAAGATGCCATTGTCCCCCGTGTGGTGCCCGGGGGATATAAGTAGGCCCACCACTGGTAGCCAGGTTTGTGAATGCACAGCTGCAATGGCCTGGCTGTTCACATAACAGCTCCATCTTCTCATGTAACAAATTCTGTAACATTTGTTCCATTGAAATATTGAGATGTTTGTGTGGATGAGCTTGTTAGTTCCTTGCCAGTGGTTGGTTGGTCATTCTGGCTCTCCTATGGATTCGCTAGGTTGACTTCACCTTCAAGTTGGAACTGACGTAGTCGTGATGTGGCCTAGCGGCTGAAACGACGTTAAACCCTCAATCAAACAAACAAATAAGACGCCATTGTTTCTTCCTCACCTCATACACAGGAAGTGCCCTTCTGCTCAGGACAGGAAGTTCAGTGGGTGTACTTGATTGTCCAGTGACAGTTTGGTCAGTTCATGTTAATGACACTGTAGCTCTAACAATAGTGTACCATCTTGTTGATAGTTTATTAACGCAGACCAAGACAGCTCAATATAAAGTACTATGTACAATAATTGAATCAAGAGTCGCTTTCAACTGTGTATGTTTATTTTATAAGACACAAGAATAACACATGTCGAATGTCGCTGACGGTGCAAGCTCTTTAACAATTTCAAAGATGGCGAGGTAGTCTTTTGTTCTGCGTCGGGGCATCAGTGCATACAGGAGAGGTATCTGCTTAACAGCCGTGTCATCATCATTTCCAATAAACCCGTGGATGCTGAACAGTTGCGCGAAGGGCTCTCTGACAACTTTGAACGTGGCATCACAGTAGATATCTTTGGCTGTCGATAGTAATCTCAGTTGTTCGTTGGTGGCAAAGATTAGTGTGGCGTGCCCTGTCTATTTTGATGTCACTGCGGAGGAAACCATCTGGAAGGAAGTCAGTTGCTATGTCGAAGTTGACGTCATCTTTGTTTGGCCCTGGAGGGCGATCTTTCTGTCGGTGATAGTTGGCACTTCTTACAAGATTCGCTGGATTTGGTCTGCTGTCGGATGGCAGATCTAGATCAACATCCTCGGACGCTGGACATCAGGTGGCCAACGTCTGGTAAAGGTCTGGCGAGCTGCTCTGTTGGTGAATGTTGAGTGGGCTGTTGCTCGAAGGAACAAGACAGGTTGAAGGAGGGCATGGCTGGCGTTGAGGCTGTCTGTAGCATTCTACGACGTTTGGGTGGTTTTGGGTTGTCAAGATGACGTGATGGAGAAACTGGTCGTTGGTCGTCTTGGAGTGTGAAAGGCAATGGTGTCATCATGATCTATGTGAGCTTCTTCTTCCAGAAGAAACACAGCTATTGAATTACTGGCAACTGGAATGGGGGGTCGAGTTGATTGAGTCGATTAGCGATGGCTTGTTAGCACACTCGATGCATATGAATGCAATGGCCTCGTCGGATTTGGCTGCTTCACGGTATTGTTGACGAGAAATACCTGTGAAATATATAAAAAAAATATAATAATAAAATAATATAAAGGAAACCAACAAAATTATATGACATACTCCCATGAAGCTCATATATCACAGATTGACATTATTTTTACATATATTATAGAGGTGAAATTACTATATATACAAAATTTAAGTATATTCTCATATACTTGAAAAATGAATGTTCATATGCTTGAGAAAAAATAGAAAGTTTTATCAAAATAATTTTTTTTAATCACTTTACCTGTGTTACATATTTGATGAGTCCAGAGAGAACATCTGTCGCATTCTATGGACAAGAGATTTGCAGTAAACGCAGTCAACAGGCATTGTGCTGAATTGAGGAGTTATGTATGAAAATCGGTTAGCTGGGCTAACCTTATATACGTCTATAAATCCGAAGTGAGAATAATGGCTTCGTTCACTGAGCAGCAATCAACAGTACTTAGTGGTTTCGTTCATTGCATGTCGGCAACCATCATTGTTATGTTTACCCATACCATAGTATGGTAAACATAATGTCGACGTCCGGATTGACCACTCGTCGTGTGTCCGTCCATCTGTCTGTCTGTCTGTAGACACTTTACGCATGGTGCGATAACTCAAATATTTTCTATACGATCAGAACTAAATTTTGTATATGAGTTTCTCAGACCGAAATACAGATCGAGTTCGAATATGGGTTTGATCTGAGTTTTTTTTACGGAGTTATGGCCCTTTTTCAACTAAGAATTGAACAGATAACCATAGCAGTCAACAACTAATTGATTACCAGCAGTATCACTTTAGCTCTGTGGAGACAAACAGTAAATCTGAGTTATTGATAATTAGAGTTATTTTTAGACATTAGTGTGAGGTGTAACCAGATATATGTTTTTGAGGGACAGGACACTGGCTTACAGGCTGAAGCTCTATCTAATCAATTTGCACTCTTACTCTGGGTTTCTGAGAAGGTCTCTATGCCAGGAATGATTGGAATAAATTGTGTTTTATCACATATTTTGTCATGTTTGTCCAGTGTTTCACAGACAAAAAAATCAAATGCATGCCCATGCTGGTGGAGATGGGAAAATTGATACTTTAATACCCACAAAAGACTAATTTTTATGTTTACCCATATCATAGTATGGAAGTGTCAACATCCGGATTGACCAACTGTCATTAGTCCATCCATCTGTTTGTCTGTAGACACTTTACACATGGTGCGATAACTCAAACATTTTTTATATGATCAGAACCAAATTTTTGTATATGAATTTCTCAGCACAAAAGACAGATCGAGTTCGAATATGTGTTTGATCAGACAATTTTTTTTATCAAGTATTGCATGTCCAGGTCACCTTTTCACATTTAACGCAAGGTTGTGGTGGTTCAGCATTACAGATCCTGTTCAAGAGCATTCTCTTATATAAATGTGAGTGACACATAAATTCCAGTAATTTGTGTTATGTGCATTGTCTATAATAGTACCTAACAGTATACTCTATAATTCAACATCAAAACTCTCATTTATAATTCCGATCAGAGTAATTTTCTATCGCCAAGGGATGGGTTAACATCTGCCGATCATGATTGGCCTCTCGTTTTTATAACTGAGATGCTGTCAGTGACTGTCCATAAGTGAAGTTCATATTGGTATAACAACTAAGAAAACATTGCGGACTTCACAATTAGCCTACACAAATATCACACTTAATCAACCTAATTAAGTTGGGGAAATTCATAATTAGCCTAAATAAACACTACAGCAATAAAATTAAGCCGACTTAATCCCTTCTAATTAATGGGGCCGTCTTCGCGTGGGACCGTCTTCGTATTGGGCCGACTTTGCGCGGGGCCGACTTCTCCAGATACCATAACAAGTTAAAAACGAGTCAAAAAGCCAAGGGACATAACTCATCAGAAATAAAACTTGGTCTGGAATCTCCTGACATTCTTTCAAATGAAGACCACATACCAAGTTTCATAGAATTATATTAAACTATTCTAACTATTCAAGAAATTTGAATTTGAGCAGGATTTTCTCATATGAATAGAGAGATTCCGCTTGTACCATTTGTACGGAGTGTAGGGGTTGTGAGTGTGTATACCTGGTATTAAACTGCATACTACATGCATGTCCGTTTGTTTATGTGGGTGAGGCTAGACGTTGTTAATGTTACTTGTAAATGTGTAATACATGTAGATGATTAAACATTTGTAATTGTTAGATTATTGATATAAAACCGCTCTGTATACCTCAATTCACAAATGTTGATTGTAGTTACATGCGACATTTAATCCAGCATGTGATTTTCCATTCTTTTAACCCATTACCCAACAGAAGGGCCCTGTGCCAATGCATTCTCTTATATATGCGAGTCGACCATAGGTCGCCTCGCATATATAAGAGAATGCATTGGCTTAACACATAAAAAATTATAAAATTGTTAAATAATGTAAGAAAGAATGGTAAAAAGTGTTAAAAAACAGATTTTTTTTAGGCCAATGCATTCTCTTATAAATGCGAGGCGACCTATGGTCGACTCGCATATATAAGAGAATGCATTGGCACAGGGCATAACTGTAACTATCACAATGTGGTCAAGGAGCCGGTTCCAATGATATCCATATTTGTATGGTTCTATTGAGACAGACCGAAGATATTTTAGGCTGTTGAAGCTTTATATGGCCGGTTTTGGCCGTTTTGTTGGGTAAAGGGTTAAGAGTCGATATGAGTATTTTATCTTAGTTTAGTGATGGTACCTGGCAATTAGCTTTTTGTCAATAAAACCAACAAACTCCCCAATTCTATTCAAAATTGTCATGTTCGAAACCGTTGAAAAATTCAGGCTATAAAATACAAGTTAAGTTTTTTATAATAATTTGTTATAATCAATACATGTAACATAAATTCCACTGAACAATTAGGCATACATGTACGTGGTTATCAGTGAAGCAGACGTGGTACCAGTCGGGTGATGCATTGGTGTCTATCACCTCACACAACGCAGCGGAAGTTTTCCTTGCATGTATGTTGTTGTGTCGATGTATGACTTTAATAATTTGTCAAGAAATTCCTTTCTCTCCTCGCGATCAAGCTGCTGCAAGATGCCATTTGCCTTCTCACCCACAAAGATATGTTTCAGTTTGAGATGATACTGTGAGTCAGATAGATCCATTCTTGATAGCTTCTGAGCACTCAGATCCTTGATGGCATCTACTTTAATAAATCATAACAGAAAAGTCCTGAATAAAACCACTATTCATGAAGATGATGCACCATGGACTCTTTCACCACGTATGTTAATACGAACGATTTGAAAATTGGAAGCAGCGCAGAATACAAATGAACACATACAAGAGTCCGTTGTCATGCATAGAATACTTTTTCTATAATACGTTGTTTCCACTTTTTCCCCATCTGTTAACTTCTTCCCATTCATTAATTTTGGCCTCCTTTGACAGTTTCTTGAAGATATTCAAGAATATGACATTGTACATTTCCTGATCATCTTTTGACAGTCAACAGTTGTAATATAGAATGAAAGCATCAATTAGGCTTTCATTGCGGATAGCAACATCATATGCTGATAACCATCTATGCTGGATTCTCTTAGTTGGTACCTGGTATTTTGTACCAAGCATATGACATATCTCTTCTAAGTATTCTCTTGTTTCTGGACTGTACCTAAAGTCATTGGATATATCATCATCAAATTTCTCAACATGTCGATCGAAAGCCTTACAGAAC
The DNA here is from genome assembly GCA_032622095.1 of Siphonodentalium dalli. Classification (NCBI taxonomy): domain Eukaryota; kingdom Metazoa; phylum Mollusca; class Scaphopoda; order Gadilida; family Siphonodentaliidae; genus Siphonodentalium; species Siphonodentalium dalli. The sequence continues at coordinate 58,479,681 of CP136063.1, forward strand.
AATTTTTATCCCCCGCCAAATTGAAAATTTGCGGGGGATATATGAGGAATGAGTTCGCAAACCAGGTCCGGTCAGATATTTTCAGCAGAGTTATTGGACTTGACGACGTCACAGGGCTCATTTCCACAAATGTCAACAGATTTCAAAGATTTTTGGTTTATGAGTTCATATGACCAGTGTCTAGAATGAGTTCACAAACAAGGTCCGGCCAGATAATTTCAGCAGAGTTATTGTTTATTATTTTTAGTGCAAATGGACAACGTCACAAGGCTAATTTCCACAAATGTCAGTTCTAAAATGAGTTCGCAAGGCAGGCTTTTTGACAAAATCCCACCTCTTGTTGAGAATGCACTTCCCCAACTGCACATTTCGGCGGAGAACGCAAACATTATTGAAAATGCACTTCCCCAAATGCACCCCTAATTAATCAACTTCTTAACCACAGCAGAATTAAGTGTAACTTTTCAGGATTTAGTCGGAAATATGGCTTGTTGCCATTCATCGGAAAGCTCTCCCCGAGAGCTTTCCAATGAATGGCAACAACCCATATTTCCGACTAAATCCTGAAAAGTTACCCATAATTCTATTGTGGTTAAGAAGTCGATTACTTAGAGCATGACTGTATCTTTTCTTAGCTTGGTCTCGTATCCATTTAATTTCCCTCTCATGAAACTTGTGAAGTCCGAGAAACTTTAAATTAGATTTGTAAGTGGGATGACATCGTCAATCAGCAGATCTGTAACAACTTTATGGACAGTTGTGGAATTGACAGTTGTCATGGTGACTGATGCATAGTGTTCTACAACACTCTTTTGAAGAATATCATCGAAAAAGCAAACAAGAATATTCAACACACATTCTTTGTTAGTTTTGCTTGTGCACTCATTTTTTAGAAAACGGAGTATCTCTCAAACAGTTGACAACTCTCTTCCTGGTCACAGCAGCCAACCTTCCTTCATTTTATAAGTTGCTGTTTGGCGTTCCATCTTCAGATGTTCAAGAACTTTTTTAGTTTTGCTGAGCTCAAAGGCCAACTTTATGATATGTGGCACTGATGAGAGTGGGAGGGAATGTTCCGCTACAAAAATACACAATAGTGCCTCTGAATGTGACACCCTGTCAGTTAAATTGACAATTGGCAACGGTTTTGGTTCTGCGATTCTCTCAATAATAACATTTGGTGGAGCTTTATTGAACTGGATTTATCCAACACTATCTCCTGTTCCAACAATGTTTTATTTGAGAAAACACTAGCTAAGGTCTGGTCAGACATGCATATTTTCCAATTCGTACAATGCTTCTCACATTTTGAAGTGCTTTTTTCCCCGGACGATCCATATTTCACACACCACAATAGTTACATTGTACTTTACCGGAAATGTTTATTTTCCAGATATAATTCAATAAGGTCAAACTCATCATCGCATAATGTGATGCGTGAATCAAAAGAATCATCACATTCTCCATTAATTAGAAGATTCAGTATTCCCATGGCCAGAAGCTTGAACAGGTGTTGATGTGAAGGGTGCGGGAATGGTTGGAGGCACTACAGGTGACATATGGCTGTTTGTTGCGGAAGGAGTGGCTTTCAAATTAGTTTGCAGACCATCCTCAAGTTGAACAAGGTAGAATCTCAATCGAGGCAATTTTGTAAGTTCATATAATTCGCCTATTGACATATTTGATCATAAAGACACATCCTTGAAGTCCCAGATGTCATACTTGGCCAATTCCTGTTCATTTGGACTGCGTTCTGGGAAGAATAACTTGAATGCTTCATGAAGTAACATCTCCTTTTTCGCCATTGGGACCTTTCTCGTTCCACCACCTTTCGAAGAACGGACTTGTGTGAAGACATTCTTTGAAGGACAATACCCCTTCCACCCAATCTCAATTATTCTGGTGTCTTTTTAGCTCAACTTTACTTTGTAAAGTTTGAGCTAGTGCCATGGCTTTGTCGTCCGTCATGCGTGTGTACGTAATGCGTCAACAATGCAGGCTACAGGTCGTACCTTTGGTCGGATCATTATGAAATTTGTCATAGCTGTTGACATCAACATTTAGACCAGAACGATTAATTTTGGGGTCATTCGGAAAAAAAAATGGTGGCCATCTTAGATTTCAAAATTCAATCCATTAGCACGGGCTACAGGCCGTACTGTTTGTCTTATCATCATGAAATATGTCATGGATGTTAATATTGACATGTAGATGGGAACGAGTAATTTTGGGGTCATTCGGCTCAAAAACATGGCCGCCAGCAGCCATCTTGGATTTTACTCTTTGTATGACTAAATCCTTTAGCACGGGCTACAGGTCGTACCTTTAGTCTGATCATCATAAAATTTGTCATGGCTGTTGAAGTTGGAATGTAGATGGGAACGAGTCATTTTGGGGTCATTCGGACAAAAAACATGGCCGCCAGTGGCCATCTTGGATTTCAAAATATAATCCATTAGCACGGGCCACAGGTCGTACTGTTTGTCTGATCATCATGAAATTTGTCATGGATATTAACAATGACACTTAGATGGGAACGAGTAATTTTGGGGTCATTCGGCCAAAAAACATGGTCGCCAGCAGCCATCTTGGATTTTACTCTTTGTATGACTAAATCCTTTAGCACGGGCTACAGGTCGTACCTTTAGTCTGATCATCATAAAATTTGTCATGAATGTTAATAATGACATGTAGATGGGAACGAGTCATTTTGGGGTCATTCGGCCAAAAAACATGGCCCGCCAGCAGCCATCTTTGATTTTACTCTTTGTATGACTAAATCCTTTAGCACGGGCTACAGGTCGTACCTTTAGTCTGATCATCATAAAATTTGTCATGAATGTTAATAATGACATGTAGATGGGAACGAGTCATTTTTGGGGTCATTCGGCCAAAAAACATGGCCGCCAACAGCCATCTTGGATTTTACTCTTTGTATGACTAAATTTTTTAGCATAGGCTACAGGTCGTACCTTTAGTCTGATCGTCATAAAATTTGTCATGGATGTTAATAATGACATGTAGATGGGAAACGACTCATTTTGGGGTCATTCGGCCGAAAACATGGCCGCCAGCAGCCATCTTGGATTTTACTTTTCTCTTCATGTATAGTATTAGACATTCAACTTTCCACATTCCTAATCACTCCATTGACTGTAATACATTAACTTATTCCCTTTCCAAGTTGAGCTACATTGTCATTGACACTTTCATTTATTGTTGCCGACAATTGTCGGTACCTGTGTCTCCCCATCTTCATCTGAGCTACTTACACTGTCCACGCTTGGTTTTTGGGTCTTTAGCTTCAATTTTTTTCGCAACTGCTCCAGAACAGACTGCGAACATTTTTTTGTTTTATCTGATTTCAGTTGTGAACAGAACTCCTTCACTTTTATCCGGTCTCCCGCTCTTGGTATATAATCTTTCAATTGCTCGTCTGTCATCGCAAGAACAACACTGCTGTCGATCTGAAAAATAACAAGGACCTGTTAAACATTTCCGAAGGTTTACCCATTATAAACGCATCATAGTACTGTCACATTTCCTGCATTGTTCGCTTCTGTATATAACCAGTGTGCCGGTATCCCCCGCAAATGTGGCATAATAAAAATGGTTTTTATCTGTTATGTTATTCATAAAGATTAACAAAAGACTCATAATATACCAAATGTCAATGATACTGTAGCTCAACTTTAATTTGGATGAAGGCAGTAGAGTATGCCAACAAATTTAGATATACAAAGATTCAAATCCAAGATTTTAAAATTAAATTCCGATAAAATTGAGTAACACCCATATGTGGGTCACGCCAATCATTCATATGAAATTTGGTGTCAATCGGATGAAAATTCAGGCTGTGGAGTGTGCCAAAGGATTTAGTGATGTAAAGAATGGAATACAAGATGGCTGCCGGCAGCCATGTTTTTCATCGGAAAAAGTTCAAACTCAATAGCTCCCACCTAGAGGTCATTTCAACCATGCATATGCAATTTCATATCAATTTAATGAAAAATGAAAGCTGTGGAGTGTGCCAAAGGCTTTAGTGATACAAAGAACGGAATCCAAGATGGCTACCGGTGGCCATGTTTTTCATCGAAAAAAGTTCGAATTCGATAACTCCCATCTGTAGGTGATCCAAATTGTGTCTGCAAAATCTCAACATGATCCGGCCATAAATACAGGCTGTAGGGTGTACCGATGGATTCAAATTTTAAATCCAAGATGTCCGCTGGTGGCCATGTTTTTAGCGACAATCGGAAAATTAGCTCTCATCTACAGGTCACACCGAAGCTACATATGAAGTTTGGCGATGATCGGATGACACCTGTAGCCCGTGCCAAAGGAAATTGTTGACGGACACAGACGGCAATACATGTAGGTCAGGTTGACTTGGTCGTTCTCATCTGCATGTCAATTTCAACTTCCAAGGACAATTTTGTCATGATCAGATCAACGGTACGATCTGTAGCCCGTGCTAATGCAATTTTGAAATTCAAAATAGCTGCTGGTGGGCATGTTTTTTTGCTGAACGACCCTAAAATGACTTTTTTCTGATCTAGATGTCAATGTCATCATCCATGATAAATTTCATGATGATACGACAAAGGATGCGGTATATGGCCCATTCGAATGGATTTACATAGTGTAATACTGAAAATACAAAATGGCCGACGGCGGCCATGTTTTTTGGCGATTGGTACGAAAACATGTCGTTCTCATCTATGTGTCAATGACAACTTCCATGTCAAATATTGTGATGATCGGACCAACCGTACGACCTGTAGCCCGTGCTGATGAATGCAATTTCGAAATCCAAAACGACCGCTGGTGGCCATGTTTTGTGTCCGAACGACCCCAAAATATCTTATTCTGATCTACATGTTAATGTCATCATCCATGACAAATTTCATGATGATATGACAATAGATGCGTCCTGTGGCCTGTGTTAATGGATTTACATAGTGTAATACTGAAAAAACAAAATGGCTGACGGTGGCCATATATTTTTGGCGATTGACACGAAAACATCTCGTTCTCATCTACATTTCAATGTCAACATCCATGGAAAATTCTGTGATGATCGGACCAACGGTACGACCTGTAGCCCGTGCAATTGGATGCAATTTGTCGTGCGATCATGTTTTTGATGCATCCAACAAAAAAATCCTTTGTGTAATCACAATACTCTTCAACAATGTACACAATAATCGACAATGGTTGACTTAGTCATTTTGCTGCCTACAAAAGTCGGCAGTTAAAAATGTCCCTTTATGCAGCTTTAAGCTGCAATAATGTTGGAAACACACTGGCTTTTGGTAGCGCATTGACCCATTGTTCAAAGTCAGAACATTTCACCAAAAAAATAAGTTCATAAATGCAACCTGTAGGGTGTGCAAAACAAATCCAAGATGGTCACCATGACAGCCATTTTGGGCATTGGCTTGGTCCCAAAATAGGAGATTCTCAACTGATCATAGGCATAGCGCCAAAACACAGAGGATCGACAATTTGCACGAGGTGGTGTCGGTCCAAACATCGATGAGCGACAGTATTCGTGGTATTGTACATTATATCGACTATTTACGACTACGAGTGCCTGGGTTTGTGAAGAAGGGTCTGTTGTGGTGGCACAAATTTATCTATAATTACAATGGAATTTCAATGATGGATTTAGAAAATTGGTCAGCTCCTGATTCTCTCTTGGCTTCGGATTCGACCTTGACAGCTTGTGGGGCCGTGTGTGGTATGCAATATTTTCATGCAGAGTTTCCCCCCTTTCATTCGGAATCTTCACTTGCATATCAATCAATTGGAGATGTTGTCAGTTGTGGTTTGTGTAAAAGTGTGGTCTCATATGCTGACACATCAGAAAGTTCTTATTCACTGTGATAACATCTCTTCCGTATTTGCGATTAATCGAGGCTGTGAATGAATTTCAGATTCGGGCCCAACATTTGGCTGGAGTTGAAAATCATCTCCCAGACTATTTAATAAGATGGCACCAAAGCCCTGAATCACAACGCCAATTTGCGATTGCAACTTCAAGCATGAATTTGACTGAGTGTCATGTTCCATTGGAATATTTTTCCTTTATTTGCGAATGGTAGTATTTTTCTTTCAGACCGTCAACTGAAACAGTTGAAGATTGATGCTAAGTCTTCCATCGTCAACGCATTTGCAGTTGGAAGCTCTAAGAACCTTAATATTCTTTTTTTGTGCAAACTTTGATTTGGAAGATTTTCCAGCATCTGCTGAGTGCTTAGTATTATATATTCAATTTTTGTCGCGTTCCTTCAAATCTGTTCAGGCGATCAAAAATTATTTGAGTGGTGTAAGAGTACTCCACAAAAATTGGAGTTTGATACTTGTGTTTGATGCCCATGAACTGAAACTAACATTTCGCGGCTTGGCTCGTATTAAATGTCACCTTCCTCGCCAAGCCTTGCCTATTACCCCCAGTCTGCTGTTGCAGATGTATCAATTTATTAGTTAGGATAATCAAGTCGATGTTTCCTGCTGGTCGCTGTTTTATTATTACCAAGCCAAGACGAAATACACAACAAGAAAACTAAGATGCATGCATCAGGTCACCCATGAACTATTTAGCAATAGAATAATTCAGTTCGGTTGCGGTTTCACAACGTTACAACTGACATACGATTACACAAGACACACCTTGAATGTGGAACTGTGTAAGAGTGAATATTAATGTTCTAAATCCCATGTTTCACCTTTAGTTGTGATTGGGGGGGGGTGGGTCGTACTTTATTAACACGCAAGTAGTGTAATTAAGTACGGGTAATTAGAAGTAACAAATCGTTTAGTTTCTATCGTATCGACTGAAAGGGGTGAGCAGATTATTGGTGATGAATGTTCTCGTTAGCTGTCAATATAATATGCATATTTGCCCCGTTACGTTTATACACTGTAGCATTGGCGGGCCAGAGTGTGTTGACATGTTAATTGTTTGGTTCATTAATAACAGATCAGCGGGGATTTGTCGTGAAAACGTACACGTATACGTGGAAATATGCTACGGTTACGGTTAAATTAATGGTTCTTCTATTACACCACCGTGTATACTCGGTTGAAATAGGTATATTATATAGGGACGTGTGCTCAATTTTGGTGTGGACCGATGATCGAAAAAACTAAATCGGAGGTAAATGTCGCAGGCCGGAGGGCCATTTTTTCAATAATTTTTAAAGAAATTGAGCAGTTGCAACAGAAGCAGCAAAAAAGGGTGTACAATTGGCAAATGATGACGGGCGGTGTTATGTGTAATTAGATATGAAATTTGGAGATTATTGGATGAGGGATGTTATATTAATTATATTAAAGGGATGAGAGGGTTTAGTTGTCGAAAATATTTGTTCCAAACACCGTAAACAGATCAATATTAAAACGCATACATTTTGGTTCAAATATACGATCACTATCCCTTAATCATCATGCTTACATACAGACCTACTAAATTTTACCTAAACAAGAGTCTGATTGTGTTATAGAAGGCAGCATAATGCTACTGGCTAATCACACACAAATGGTATAAACGCTCTTTATTATTTCCAAATAAGGAATTGAGCAACAAAGAACGCTCTTTATGTTTGCCATCATAATATAAAGAAACACCAGGAAAGTAACTTTTTATGCTTTGTTTACATAACAGTCGGCAAATTTACGACTATAACATAATGTTTATGAGATATTTCTCATTTGTATATTAACAAAGTCTGTCTATATTTGAATATTATTTCGTTTGTAGCGGTTTTTGACAGGTGGAAATATGTTCACATGATACCCACCAAGGCCTTCATACCTTTAAGGTATACTACAACTGTTTTTCTTTTCAATAGCAGAATACAGAATGCTATTAAGAAGTGACACAAAACACAGAACATTTGTTTTAATTATAAGTATTAAGAAGTGAGAGATATGTGAGTCAAGGAAACCAGTAACGAAAGGCAATATTAACATGATTTGTCAGAGAATAATTGTTTACTTTCCAATGAATATGTACTGGAAACAAACTGTCTATACCAGACTTTCATAAACACAAATTATGTATTAATGATCATTAATGGTGTAACGACATATTTCGTTCTTTAATGTCTCAAATGAAAGTGTCAATGACACTGTAGCTCAACTTTGAGAAGAAGTTAAATTTGTGTGATGAGCAATGAATGGAAAGATTTAGAATTGAATTTGGAAATCCAAGATGGCCACTGGCAGCCATGTTTTTTTGTCGGAATGTCCCCAAAATGACTCATTCTCATCTACATTCCAATTTCAACAGCCATGAAAAATTTCATGATGATCAGACTAAAGGTACGACCTGTAGCCCGTGCTAAAGGATTTAGTCATACAAAGAGTAAAATCCAAGATGGCTGCTGGCGGCCATGTTTTTGTGTCAAATGATCCCAAAATGACTCGTTCCCATCAACATGTCATTATTAACATTCTTGACAAATTTTATGATGATCAGACTGAAAGTACGACCTGTAACCCGTGCTAAAGAATTTAGTCATACAAAGAGTAAAATCCAAGATGGCTGCTGGCGGCCATGTTTTTGGGTCAAATGATCCCAAAATTACTCGTTCCCATCTGCATGTCATTATTAACATTCTTGACAAATTTTATGATGATCAGACTGAAAGTACGACCTGTAGCCCGTGCTAAAGAATTTAGTCATACAAAGAGTAAAATCCAAGATGGCTGCTGGCGGCCATGTTTTTTGGCCGAATAACCCCAAAATTACTCGTTCCCATCTACATGTCAATATTATAACCCATGACAAATTTCATGATGATCAGACGAACAGTACGCCCTGTGGACCGTGCTAATGGATTAAATTTTGAAATCCAAGATGGCCACTGGCGGCCATGTTTTTTGTCTGAATGACCCCAAAATGACTCGTTCCCATCTACATTCCAATTTCAACAGCCATGACAAATTTTATGATGATCAGACTAAAGGTACGACCTGTAGCCTGTGCTAAAGGATTTAGTCATACAAAGAGTAAAATCCAAGATGGCTGCTGGCGGCCATGTTTATTGAGCAAATGACCCAAAATGACTCGTTCCCATCTACATGTCATTATTAACATTCTTGACAAATTTTATGATGATCAGACTAAAAGTACGACCTGTAGCCCGTGCTAAAGAATTTAGTCATACAAAGAGTAAAATCCAAGATGGCTGCTGGCGGCCATGTTTTTGGGTCGAATGACCCCAAAATTACTCGTTCCCATCCACATGTCAATATTAACATTCTTGACAAATTTCATGATGATCAGACAAACATTACGACCTGTAGCCCGTGCTAATGGATTGAATTTTGAAATCCAAGATGGCCACTGGCGGCCATGTTTTTTTCCCGAATGATCCCAAAATTAATAATCTGGTCTAAATGTTGATGTCAACAGCTATGACAAATTTCATAATGATCCGACCAAAGGTACGACCTGTAGCCTGCATTGTTGACGCCTTACGTACACACATACACACGGACGACAAAGCCATGGCAATAGCTCAAACTTTACAATTTAACGACATTTTCGGTCTTTAACAGTTTAATGGGGGCCCCCGGTGGTCCAGTCGGTAGAGTGCCAGGTGAATTACGTTGTCCCAGGCCGTCCAGCGCTGACGAAGCTGGTTCTAACCCCACCATAGGGAGGGTGACCGGAATCGTGTATCTGGGCAAGTTTGTCAATTGCTTTCCGGGGGTCGGTGGTTTCTACACGCAGTGGAACAACTTCCCGGTGAAATTGAGCCTCTGTGTGGTCTTTCCTCCACCTGTAAAATTGACAACGTCGTGTGTGGCCTAGCGGCTAGAATGACGATAAACCCTAATAAACAACAGCAACAACAATTAATAGTTTAATGACATTTTTCGGTCTTTATAATATCTCAAGATATAGGGGGTATTTGGATCTCTAGTTTAACGACATTTTTCGGTCTTTATAGTTTAACGACATTTTTCGGTCTTTAATATCTCAAGATAGAGGGGCCCTTAGGGGGTATTTGGATCTCTAGTTTAACGACATTTTTCGGTCTTTGATAGCAAAATGGAAGAAGTACATATTTGGAAGATGTGGTGGCCCTAAAAAGGAAAGTTGTTTGGTGGTCTTGAAATGCAGTTTTTCTTAACAGTCTTCCTTGATTAAAGTGATGTGAAACACTCCGGCAGACACCGGGCAGAGTGATCAAATAAATAGAAATTAAGAATAATCTTTCTCAAAGTAGTTATTTGTTACGAATATTAATCCAAATGGATGTTACACAACGTCATTCTTATATATTAGTTAAATGCAATGACTCTCGATGGCAAAATGATTTTTGTTTAATTACAGCCGATAGTTGCGCCCCGAATCGAGATGTAAATATTTACAATTTGGAGTAGTTCAGACGATGTTCTGTATGAAGTGGTGTGGTAGATCTTTTTGGAAATTTTCAGTGATGTTAGTAGAATGATAACATTCCCCACGTTGGAAAAGTGCCTGAGCACTAACTTATCAATTTCTCGCTCCCGAAAAATTCCATAATATGTCTTTAAACATATATATAAATCTCCGAAAACAAAATTTCTAAAGCATTAAACGATTTGCTATATTTCCACTAGGGCATATATTTCATCTGATTTTGCGAGAATCCATATATACTTTTTCATGAGAATCCAGGGTAATTTGCGAGAATCTAGATTTGGATTCTCGCCGAAATATAAGCCCAGATTTCACTCTGAAGTGTGCCTAAATGGCATAAATTGTACCTTGGTTCCCATGTTCGCTATAAACTAGCTTGAAATTCGCAAACAAATGAATTTTTTTTCTTCAGAAAATTTACATTTTTATGACTCGCGACATAAATTGTCACCAATAAAAACAAATTTGATTCATCGTGGAAGTTAGTCGGTGACTATAAATAATGTCACCATTCAACTGAATGTTGTTGAATTCTATTGAGATGTGGAGCAGACAATATATTGGGAGGCTCGGAGGCTCCATAGCATCGTATGCCGTATTCCATGCCCTGTTATGAGGTACGCCGTATTTCCGGCCCCTCTGTTAGGAGGTATTCGGTATTCCAAAAATACCGGTATTCGTACGCCGACCTTCCAAAAAATGAAGTTTTCATATATTTTTATGTATTCCATATGGTATTCCGTATTCCAACTTCTGTGTTAAGTGGTATTCCGTCTTCCATGGGGGGTGGGGGTGGGGGCCTCTAGCATCTGCTCCTCAATCCTTACCAGATGTCAGTAAAAGTTTCCCATTTCATTATTTCAGTTCTTTAGCAATCTTAATCATTATATGTAATGCCCTGACCATGCTCAATACTAGCTTGAAATTGGCGAAACAATGAATTTTTTTTCTTCAGAAAATTAACATTTTTATGACTCGCGACATAATTGTCATCAATAAAAAAAATTTTTATTCATCGTGGAAGTTAGTCGGTGACTATAAATAATGTCACCATTCAACTGAATGTTGTTGAGCATATTTCAACCAATTTTGGAAGTTTAAATGAATATTTTCTTCACACTCAAAGTCAATTGACAAATTTCAGGATTTTAGCCTGCTTCGTTGGGACCAAATATTTGTTGTGCACACTGAAGGAACGTCTACCATCACTCGATAGGCCAGATTATGCCCTGACCATGCTATAAAGTATTAAACTAGCTTGAAATTGGCAAAACTATGAATGTTTTTGGTTGAACAAATTTACATGGGAATATCCATAGAAAACGGTTATATTTCGATAAAAACGAAAGTAATGCAAAATGAAAGTCGGCACTGGCCAGAATTGTGCAGAATAACATATGAGTCAAGTTATATGCGAATATTTGACCTCATTCGATTAAATAGTCTCGTATTTAAGGAATCAATGCCAATGGCGCTCGGACATGTGGAAATTTTTTCCGTCGCACTCGCAGACTGTAAGGCGGAATTGTGAAATGTAAACACGCATTACCTTTTGTGAGAATAACACAAGCGCAGACTTGATCAAAGTAATGCAATACACAACAACAAATAGGATAAAACGGATATAAACACGGTATAAGTGAGAATAAACGTGAAAACAGTTGACAACATTTGTTCGGTTATTCGGCAAAACCGAACGTATAGATTTATGGTCACTAAAAAGTGTACTACGGCCCCGGCTCGATTCGGAGAAAATGTCTGAAATACCAAGCAATAATCTTAAGATAAAAGTCAGAAATATTTTCATGATCGAACTGCGGACCTGATAATTATCGAAATATGTAGTCGAAATAATTTTTAAGTAGTGTAGCAAATTTTGAATGGGGTAATATTATATTATCACTACATAGAATACATATTGGGCAATAGAATACTTACCTATCTAGTAGGTCGGGAACTCTTATAAGTTGTACATCGTGGTATAATAGTTATCATTGTTCATTGTGGAATATTTAGCATTTCAATTAAGTTGTGTGGTCTGGTCCGAGGTTAGATTCTTTCTGTCTAGATTATATCAACCCACAATCCTCGGCTCTCGCTGTAGTCAGCAATTGGCTGCGATATCGTCGGTTTGATTGGACCGCACCCAATGTTTATTGATGACGTATTTTGACAGCGGCACATTGTTTATATTGGACCACGTGGAATAATTAGTGTTTACCAAATTCACTACACACCACCCAGTTTTATTTTGAAAAGAATGAAGATAGCCTGCTAAACCAAAATGGGTGGAGTGCCTATGACTACATGAGTCAAAACCCTGACCTCGCAGAAATAGGGTTATGAGGTTTTCCAATCATAGCGGGAACCCGTATTTTGGTTCTACAGTGCTACAATCAGGCTACCGCTCTGTGACTACTATTTCTTTAAACATAATCTACTTCCAATTTAAGAGATGCTGGCTTCGGTTTTTCAAGCCTTCCACTCCTAAATACACTTCATATTCAGCTGGTTTGGTGTTTCAAACCTTTGAGAATTATGTACAATTTGGTTTGGTATTTCAAACCTTACATGAACCAGACCCTGCCAGTATACAAACTATTGGAATCAAAGTATACTGCAGGCTGCTGACTCGGTTTTTCAAGTCATTCTATAAAAGTACTTGGCATTTGCAGTAGTGCGCGCAAGTACCTCTCGGAGGGAACAACCTTTAATAGTGGCGATGAATTCGGCAATATCTCCTATTAAGGCTGGAGATGTATATGGATGTCCCATTTCTTTGCCAAAATATGGGGCATCAGTTTCCAATAGAAGGCGGTTCATAGGTATTGATCTTATGCCCTCTTTTTGTAAGGAGTTAAATTTGAAGCACGACCCAGATATTCCGAAGTGTGCATTGTGGAATTTGCGGGACCATGCCTCGACCATATCTGAACTTCCCATGAAGGAATGGAGATGGAAGTGTTGGTCGGGATAACACTCCTTTTCACACAGGTGGAGCGCGGTGAAGGTTACATCCCTATTCATTTTGTCTGCTTTTTCTCCTCTTATATGCAAGATGATCGGTTTTTCGATCTTTCTTGCATCTCTAAGGAGGGATTGAAAGGCCATATCTTGGTCGTATCGATCTTCGGAAGTGAGATCCATTGATCGATCTAGTCCAATTTCCCCAACAGCAGTTGTTGCTGGGTGGTGAATCAATTGATTCCACTGAGTTCTTAGTGCCGGATTTGACAGCAGTTTGAACTGTTTAGGGTGGAATCCTATGGCAATTTTCCACATGGGCTCATTGGTGACCATATTAGGGTATTGTAGGGGGTCACACATTACGTCGACTCCGCCAATCACCTGCACAGCGTTGTTTGGGAAAATAAACTTTGCTGCACTTAAAATTGCCTCGACTGGGGTGTTAACTTTGTGGGGCAATCGCTTCGTCAACTGGTTGAGGTGGAAATGGGTGTCTACCCCTACCGGAATCAAAGGGTGGATCAGCGGTGACATAGTGACTGGTGTCGGTTGCTGAACTTGTGGTGGCAAAATTGGCCTTACAAAACATGGAGTGCCGATGGAACCCTGCAGTTTGGTTGGTACCGGTAATAATACTTTAGCAATCACCTTTGGTGGCGGTATCCATGACATTAACTGCTGAACTGCATTATCCCTATTGGATGCTGACGGTCCGCCGGTAAATCCTGGGGGTGGTGGCAATGGACATGATGTCCAGGCTGCCACCTTTGGTGGTGTTGGTGGTGGTGGTAATGGGCATGTTGCCCAGGCTGCCACCTTTTGTGGTTTCTGTGGTGGTGGCGGCAATGGACATGTTGACCAATCTGCCGCCCTCTGTGGAGGTTTTATTGGGGAAAGTTGAGCTGCTTTATCCATTGTGGATGTTGACTGCTCTTTAACGTTCCCTGGGAATAATAATAAGGCCACTGCGGTTTGAAGGTCAATAGCTCTTTCAGGGATGGTGTCTGGCGTTTCTGATGTTATCAGTCGCTTAACTGTATCCCTGACTCCAGCGTCATTCTTAACTTCTTTGACCTTAGTCATTATGTGGTGACGGCCTATACCATGATATGGAGCTCTACAAAATTTCTTGAGACATTGCTCGGAGGTATCGTTATTGCACACGCCTTTATTTGGGTTTGTAATGATATTTATAATTGCGGCATGGCACCTCCAGAAAATTAGACAGGCTGGGTGGTTAACAGGGTTGATTTTGAAAGACTTTGGGATCCTCCAGCCTTGTTTTTTGCACATTGCAGTCATGGTTCTAATATATATTGGGTTGTAAGATGTGGACCGGGGGAATACAGTCTGATCATATGTTGTGTTATTGACTGCCTCCAACAATGTATTTAATTTTTTTAGGAGAGGCCAGTTGGGGTTTGGACGACTGATGACCATTGCCATTTCTGACAGGTCCTCCAGCGTCTTCTGTAACCACTTAGGGTGGGGTACCTCATCTAAGACCCACCAGTAGGTTGGTAGGTGGTTGGTCATCACATGGGCTCTTACCCCACCTCTGTGTACCCATCATCCACAATAATTATAGGGGCATGGCGCACCTGCTTTTTGTTTGGGTGGCGTCGGCTGAGACTCAATATTGTCTTGTGCCGGCCTTTTATTTGTTTTTGGTATTGCGCCCTGAGTTTTTATTGGTCGCGACTCCTTACTGAACACAGAAGGAGGAGTTATTATTGTTCGCGACTCCTTGCTGAACACAGAAGGAAGTACTACCCTATTTATTTGAGGAGGAGGAGGTTTGACGTAATGGATTTCATCGTCTATGATCTCCCCTTCTTCCAGTTCATGGGTGTAATGTTTAACCTCTGGGACTATATTTGGACTTGTTAGTGTAAACAATATTTTATTCTCAAGAATAGCACATATAATACATAATATAAGGACGATAACAATTTAACATTAGAGAAAAGGATTTGGCAGTAAGCCAAAGGCTTATAGGTGGCCATTTCCTTAGTATATATATTGCATCATGGTTTGATTGGGTCTCAATGATGAATTGCCTGTTCCACAAGCACCCGCATCCTATCCCGTTGCCAATCGCTGCGAGTCCACCCCTCACACAGAATCACACCTCTGGCGTGCTTGAGTATACGAGAGCACAATATTTTTGTTTTATGTAGGCTTTTGGTTCACGCTTTACAGGTCATAACCATATTATGTCAGTTAAATCGTTTGGTATCGTCGATGAACTTTTGGCATTTTTGGTATTAGATATATCTACGGACCCATACAGTAATATTTTGACTTCCAAGTTCACGTTCAGATTGGCTAAATAACGAACTCTTTCACGCTCGAATATTGGACAGTGGAGTAAGAAGTGCTCAGCAGTTTCTAATTCTCCACAGTCGCAAAATGGACTATTATTCAAATGATTGCAAAACGGGTCATATTTCAGGTTACTGCAGTTTGTTCGCAGGCGACAGTGATAGATTTGGCTTGGTCTTCGGTACGCTATATAATAATATGACGGTATGATAATTCGATCGGTTAAAAGAAAATTCTTAAAGTCAGAGACAGATTCACATTCTTTCGCCTTTGGCGGAAGGTTGTTCCATAATTTGACGGTAGCTGGAAGAAATGAATTTTCGTATCTTGTCGCGTAAACTCTGGGAGTCCTGAGACCCTTTTGTCTGAAATTATAATTGGTTAGACTTCCAGATTCAATAGGAACTAGAGTATATAAGTAAGGGGGCGTGGTTCTCCTAATCATTTTAAAAAATTGCACAAGTTTAGTTTTTTCTCTCCTGCTAGATAGTGAGTCCCAACCGGTTTCCCGTAATAGTGATTGTTTGCTGCAGCTTCTAGTTGCTCCCGTGACTAATCTAGCAGCCTCGTATTGAATATCTTCCAGAGAGGTTGAATTTTCAACTGAGCAATTACCCCATACCGAGGAGGCATATTCCAACACTGGACGGATGTATGACAAGTATATGCTCTCAAGGGTTCTCCTGTCCAGAATGAATTTATATTTCCTCAGTATATACATTCGACTTGCGGCTCGATTTTCAATATCAGTGACATGATCTTTCCACGTACCGTCTCTGTTAAAAGTAAGACCTAAATGTTTGTGTGTTTCGACTTCTACAATATCCTTGTCCGACATCTGAAGGGGAGGGTGGACGATTATGTTATTTTTCCATGATACTAAAAGTGATTCTGTTTTCATGGGATTAAATTTCACTAGCCATTTTTGAGACCATTCGAAAATCAGACTAATATCGTTGTTGATTACCTCTGCGGCAATAACTGGGTCTTCAATGGATAGAAATAAAGAGGTATCATCAGCAAAAAGCCTTACATTGCACGTAACATTGTCTACAATATCATTAATGTAAATTAAAAAAAGAAGAGGGCCAAGTATGGATCCCTGGGGCACACCAGCTGAGACACAGCTCCAGCAGGAGTTCGAGTTTGAAACGATTACTCGCTGGTGCCGATTGTCCAAATAATTTTGTAATAGGTCATATGTTGGGCCGACAATTCCCATTCTTTTCAACTTAAATAGTAAGCCCCGATGCCACACCTTATCGAATGCCTTGCTGATATCACAGACTTGTTGGGTCACTAGAAGCAGTCGCCTGGGGGCCAGAGGAGTAATTACCTCTTTTTCTAAAGCCTTTGGCTTTTGGTCGCTGTTCTTTGGGGAGGGGCCCATATTTTTCTCTATCCATTCGCGGGACAGACACATGTGTTCATGTGCGCACCTGCGACATTCGTAGAGCCATTTGTTTTTTTACTTTGACTGGGCCAATTCATATTGGGAGAGTAAAATGCTTTGCCTCTTTCTATTGTCCCAGCTAGTTCCTAATAGCTTAACTATTAGTTTCACTGGGTCCTCCAATAAACGGCCTTGGGCTACCGTATATTCTATAGCATATTCTCTCTCAATTTGATCTGCACTTGGCTGACATGAGGAAGTTGACTCAGTTTCTGGGTCTTCGATTTCCTCTTTCTTATTGTCAGCTGTTGCTGTCGTGCTTACGGAGGAAGTGGACTCTATGATTAAGTCACTATTATCCTCTTTTTCTGCGCTACTTACTTCTGCTTCTACTGAGGAAGTTGACTTGGTAACCAAGTCTTGGATTTCCTCTTTGTCAATTTTACTGACAGCGGTGTCACTAGTGATTTCCATTGATTCAGGTTCTGAATCTTTTGGAATGACTAGCACTTTTACCTGCTCTTCATCCGCCTTACCTTGCTCAATATCCATCGATTCAGGTTCTGAATCTCTAATGGATACTGAGCTTGACACTGTCAACTCTGTTGGATGTTTCGCCTCACCAGTCAAAGTCAACTCAGTATCTGAATTGTTGTCGCTAGTGAGGCGATTTATCGCAGCTATGGTATCCTGTTAATCTGTTTCTTCCATTTTTAGCACGGAAGGTGACAGTAAAGAAAAGGAATTAGTCTGAACACTTGGTACATTTATAAGTATCCAAACTTTCTCCCTCTTCAGCGGTAATGTTGACACAATGTCCATGAAACCAGTCTAAACAGTGGTCACATTGAATCATGAACTTTCCTCTGAATGCCTTTTTACATATGCAGAATATATTTGTACCTCGGTTGACAGAGACTTCTCCAGTCTTATTGAAGTTCTGCTGGCATTTTACTAACCAAGGTGGTAACACTTTGTCATTGCATAATTTGATTCGATCATGATTCACCACCGTTATTGTGTTTTTGAATATGACTTTAAAAAGATATGGTGTGAACTTGGCAGAAATGATTCCTGGACCTTTCCATATTGGTTGCAACTTTTTGGTCTTACCTTTGACATTTGCCGTGTCTAACAGATATACCAGGTCACCCACATTGTATGTGTGCTTAGAGATGTGTACGTCATAATTGCGTTTCATTACCGCTTGTGATGTTTTAAGGGTTGATCGTGCAATTTCATGACATGTTTTCATCTCTTTTTATGTTTACCCATACCATAGTATGGTAAACATAATGTCGACGTCCGGATTGACCACTCGTCGTGCGTCCGTCCGTCTGTCTGTCTGTCTGTCTTTCCGTGGACACTTTACGCATGGTGCAATAACTCAAATATTTTCTATCAGATCGGAACTAAATTTTGTATATGAGTTTCTCAGACTGAAATACAGATCGAGTTCGAATATGGGTTTGATCAGAGTTTTTTTTAACGGAGTTATGACCCTTTTTCAACTTCGAATTCACGCATGCTGTCATAACTCAAACAATTTTTATCTGATCGGAACCAAATTTGGTATGCGAGTTTCAGAGCCCAAAATACAGATCGAGTTCGAATATGGGTTTGATCCGAGTTTTTTTTTACGGAGTTATGGCCCTTTTTCGACTTCGAATTCACGCATGCTGTCATAACTCAAACAATTTTTATCTGATCGGAACCAAATTTGGTATGCGAGTTTCAGAGCCCAAAATACAGATCGAGTTCGAATATGGGTTTGATCCGAGTTTTTTTTACGGAGTTATGGCCCTTTTTCGACTTAGAATTCATGGATGCTACGATAACTAAAAATAAATTTATCTCATAAGAACCAAATTTGGTATGTGAGTTTCTCTATCTAAAATACAATTCGAGTTCGAATATGGGTTTGATCAGATTATTTTTAATGGAGTTATGGCCCTTTGATATAGAATTCATCCATGCTTCGATAGCTCAACCAGTTATCGTCTGATAGGAACCAAATTTGGTATGTGAGTTTCCCAACTCAAAATACAGATCAAGTTTGAATATGGGTTAGATCCTGTTTTTTATACCAGAGTTATGGCCCTTTTTAACTAAGGATTGAACAGATTCGATATTTTTATGCTTATCATGTAGAACCATAGCAGCTAACCCCTGTGATATCAGTTAGCACTGAGAGAGAGAGAATAGATTAACTTGTATTATTGGAAATTAGAGTTATTTTTAGCCATCATATTGTCAAGGCACAGTGGAAGCTGTAATTGGACAGAGAACCATCTGTTGTTTATTGTATTTCCATACAGCTCTCTGGTTTAGGATATCAATGCAGTGTTCCAGTGACATACCTGTACCTAATTTTATTGAGTTAAAATTGTTAACCCTTGTCATCAATTTTATGCTTTTGTATATTTTTCATGTAATCATTCTCCTATTATATCCCTTTCACTTGTATGGATTTTTGTGGTTAAAATGAACCCTTAATTCTCAACATTCCTTATACTTAGCAGAAATACCTTTCATCTGATATATCTCATTTTATTGAGATGTATGTAAATTTTGTATGTGAATTTCTCAGCCCAAAATACAGATAGATTTCGAATTTGGGTTTGATCCATTTTTTTTATATTTTAAACAGAGTTATGGCTTATGGATTTTCGTGTCAGAACTGAAAATAGCTGATCACTATCGCCAAGGTATGGGTTAAACATCTGCCGATCGTGATCGGCCTCTCGTTAAATATTGGTGTGATGTTAGCCTCGAGCCAGTCAGTTGGTAATTCACCTGTGTCAAGCGATCGTTGGAGTGATGTTGCGGCTTCCTCGGCACAGATCTTCAAGACTTTGTTTGGGATGCCATCGGGTCCAGGTGGTTTGGATGTTTTTATGTCTCCTAGTAGTTTTGCTACTCCTGGCTTGTCAATTTTCACATTCTCTATGTCCTGTGCCTTTTTTTGAGACTGACTTATTGTATGGGCTTCTAAATCCAATTACATTCATTTATAGACTATTTTGATCAATTTGCTATCTCATTTGATATCTCAAATATTTGTTATTGATAATATTTATATATCATGTCATTAACAAAATTAACCCACCCATTCCATAGACATACAGTGTGCTATCCAATGTAATGACACTAATATTTTCAATCTGACCATTCTCAAATCCCACCTCTAGTTTGGAAATGCCGCTTAAGTTATCAGAATCGATTAATTGCCCAAAAATAATGCTAACCACAGTCCACTAAAGTATAAAATTGCCCAAAACCTGTTATTTATCAACATTTTCAACAATGAAATTTTGCCGGTTTGTCATATATCTGACACAAAAAAACACAAAAAAGCCACTTGATTTTAGAGTTATCCATCTTCATCTGCTATTTGGTCCTCTCATCGACTTTTACTGGGCCACTAAATATTACAGGTGGTTAAAAATAATAGATTTAAAAAATCAATATCTGCTCACTCTGAGCTTTGATGAATGGGTTCCTCGATTTGAATAAAATATTTTTTACCCCTGAAGCCAAATAAATAGTAACTGAGGGATGCTTAATCGGATTGAGTACCTTTAATAGTAAGGTGTGAATTGTTGAAAAGGTTGGTGTCAGGATTTATGAAAATAGCTAATCGCTATCGCCAAGGTATGGGATAAACATCTGCCGATCATGATCGGCCTCTCGTTCTAGACTGTTTACATACTCTGGGAGCTCTGGTTTTTGTTGATCGTTTTTGAAATTGAAAACTAAGTCAGCGGGATGGTTTACCTCGCGACCTAGCATGAGTTTATTTGGGGTAAAACCGGTGTTACGGTTGACTGAGGATCGCAACGCTCCAGCAAGCTGGGGTACGTACTTGTCCCAGTCTTTCTGGTTTTTATCCACATAACATCGGACGGCATTCATAAGAATACGATTCTGGCGTTCAATCTGACCATTTGAACATGGTCGATAGGCTGTGGTGCGGGATTTATGAATTTTGAAAAGTTCGCAAATTGCTGTAAACAATTTACTTTCAAAACAGGACCCTTGATCTGTGAATACCTGAAATGGGGCTCCAAACCTCGCAAAAAATTCCTTCACTGCTATGAGTGCCGTGGTTTCTGCTGTTTGGTCTGGAAGCGGTATACATTCTACCCATTTGGTAAATTGATCAATCATCATGAGAATGTATTTATTCCCTTTATCACTAGTGTGTAATGGTCCTAGAAAATCCAAATGAACTCTTTCCATTGGGGCACCTGCATGGTACTTGGTCATATCCCATTTTGAATGTTTTGTTGGTTTTTTAGATTGGTTACATTTAGGACAAGCTGCGACGAAGGATTCTACGTCTTTAGACATTCCATACCAACAGAAATTCTGCTTTATTCGGGATAAGGTACGTGCAACACCTTGATGGCCAGAAGCGGGTATATCATGGGCTAATTCCAGTACTTCGGAAGCATATTTACTTGGTATGACCAGAATTGAACCTCCGGATTTCGGGGTTTTATGTAGAAGTCCATTTTTAAAATGGAACCTTGACCGGTTTATCCAACAGTGTTTGGCAGAAGGTCCAGTGATGAATAAATCACCTTCACTGGGTTCTTCTCCTGTTTCCAACCAAGTAATAATTATTTCCAAGTCGGGGTCAGCTCTTTGAGCTTTTCCCAACTCTTCTGAGCTTCCTAGGCTGGATAGTGCCAAATTATCAGAGGAGGTTAATTGTTGAATTAGCACTCCGGGCTGCGTAAGTGCTTTGTTGGCAATTTCAAGTTGGGTATGGGTCCAACCAGTATCTGGTTCTATCCCACTCCACTTTGAGGTTTTGTATTCCCATTGATCAAAATTAGTATGGATATTTATTGTTGATATTGTAGGGCCAGCGTTTTTATTAACTTCTGGATCAAATTCAGACTCGAATTGACACGATCCTTTTGCTAATGGTACTGCATAATCAACATGTTCTTCAAATTTTGACCAGTTGGTTTGTATTCGGGTACAGTATTTGCATCCCCCACATGGCAAATCCTCAAGTTTTGTGTCAGCGGTATAACTGTGACACACTGGATGGGGTGATGCAATACGAGATAATGCATCCGCATTGGAATGTTTTATCCCAGGCCTATGTTGTACTACCATATCATACTGGCTGAGTTCCTCGAGCCATCTTGCAATTTGACCCTGAGGCTCTTTGAAGCTGATCAGCCATTTTAATGAATTATGGTCCGTTCTTAGAATAAATGGCCTTCCCAACAAATAGTGCCTGTACTGGCGTGTGAAACGAACTACTGCTAGCAGCTCCTTTCTAGTCGTACAATACTTTATTTGTTCTCCGGATAAACCATAACTTCCATAGGCAATAACCTTTTCTTCCCCTTGTTGTACTTGAATTAATTCGGCGCCAATTGCAAAATTTGAGGCATCGACATCCAAAACAAAGAGATCAGTCTTGTTGGGGAGGGTTAAGATTGGCGGATTTATTAAATCCACTTTCAGTTTTTCAAAAGCTTGTTGTTGCTCACTTTCCCAGACAAACTTTTGTTTACCTGTAACTGCATATAGAGGCTTTGAGGTTTTAGCATAGTCTTTAATGAACATTCTGTGATAATTTACTAGGCCACAGAATTTTTCTACGTCTTTTGAACACGTAGGGACTGGCCAGTGTTTTACCACTTCGCATGAAGAATTAATCATTTCAAGACCATGCTGGCTAACAGTTCTGCCGAGAAATTCCACTTTTTTCTGACAGAAAGTACATTTTTTGGGTTTTAATTTTAATTTGTACTTGCACAGTCTTTGTAAAACTAGGCGCATGTTTTGGAGATGCGAGATAAAATCCTGGCCTAAAATAACCAAATCGTCTACGAACGATAGAACAATGTCCCAGTTTAGTCCAGCTAGTACTAGGATCATTACTCTACAGTACGTTTGGGCAGCATTGCAGAGACCAAAACTCATTTTACGAAATTCCCACAAACCGTATTTTGTTAAGAAGGCTGTCTTGGGGCGATCTGATTCTTGGACATTTACCGCCCAATAAGCTGACTGACAGTCTCCCTGACTAAACCATACATTACCGGATAACGAGTCAATACACTCGTTTATTAATGGTAATGGATAACTGTCTTTTACAGTGACCGCATTTACCAATCGATAATCAATAGCCCATCGAACACTTTTGTCTCGTTTCCGAATCAACACTGGAGGGCTACTCCATTCACTTATTGAAGGTTGAATCACTTTGGATTCTAACATTTTCTTTAAGTGTTGTTCTTCTTCGTTTACGAAGCATAGTGGTGTTCGACGCATGCGCTGTTTAACGGGTTTAGCATCTTTAGTATCAATATTGTGTTCGATTTCGGTGAAATCACTTTTAGCAAATACATCTTGAAATTCACTTAATACTGATGCTAGTTCCTCAGCTTCATTGTCATTTAGTAGGGTTCTTGATCTGTCGAACAGATCTTTTAAATGATCGGGCATATTGATTGCGGTTTTGCATATTTTTATTTTGGATGAATGGGAATCATCGGATGAATGGGAATCCTCATCACTGGAACAGTTATTTGTTCCTTTTCCGAGGTTTTCTTCGATTGTTATTTCATTTAATTGGCTTTCATCTGCCGGCATGACACGGTCAATTTCAGAGGCTAGTGAAATAATTTCATGTCTTTTAAGTTTCACACATGCATCATTGACGTTAATTATGCCAACTTTAGGTTTTGTGTGTGCACCATGTACCGTTCTAAAAATTAGCAAGTTATATAAACAGTTGGGTTCAATGATGTATTCATCATCTAAAGCGGTTTCTAGATTACATTGCAATAAAACTACTGAGTTTGGTGGAATAGTTGTAGTTTGATTTACAATAACTCTAGATATTTTTGGAGTTTCAGTAACAACCTGTTGTATTTTGAAATCCAAATTTGGCTCCAACTGAAGAATACCTTTGCAGACATCAATTTGGGCATGATGTTTTATCAGAAAATCCAAACCTAATAACATTGGGTCTTCAATTGGTCCTACATAAATTTTCTCGGAGAAGTGTTTATCTCCTATTGTTATCTCTATTGGACCTATTAAATGACCTTTGAATTTGGAATTTCTAGCGGCTGTATTAATGGAAATTGTTTTTACAATTTGGGGTGTTGGTCTCAAATTTGAGAATGTTTCTTCAGAAATTATAGTAATATCTGCAGCGGTATCGATCACTGCTTCCGTACTATAATTGGATATATTGATGGGTGTTCTAATTGCAGATAACGATTTTATTCTATTGATCGTGAGAATGGTTTCATCCTCTTATGGTACCAAATAACTTTTATCATCGGAACTTGTTTTCTGCGATTTAACATTGCTGTTTTTCACAAATTTTGTTAAAGTTTCGTCAGATAAGTTATTGTTATTTATGGTTTGATCATTATCCTTTGTAATATCTGTAATGAAGTCATTTTGCCTATCCGGGCTACCCATCAGACTTCTTGATCGGACCCCTTCTTGTTTAAATTAAAGGATACCCCTTTTCGGTCCGAACTTGACTTGTTTTTGGAATTATTTGAGGGACAATCTCTCATAAAATGGCCATAACCTTGACATTGGTAACAGCGAGAGTTGCTGCCCCTTGATGGTGATGGAGATCGGTCCGCATAAGGCGGTTTGCTCTCCTTTTGGGCGTAATTTCTAATTTTTCCGAAATTTTACCCAAAGTTTGAACTAACGACCCAATCTGGTCTTCCATGAAGTACATCCGAGATTTTAATGAGTGTACCTCAGTAGACATAGGCTTGTACGGTGAATAGTAGAGGCTCTTATGTACTCCCGTGTGCACTTTGTGAAGAAATATAGCGACTATGCCAATGACGTTGCTTGATATCTCAGGCACCAGAAAACAAATGTTAGACACCTTGGGGTCGCGACTGGGTGGATTTATGACGTCATCAAGATGGCCGCCATACACAATTTCACAGTATGCACTTAGTCAGTTTGATTAATATCTACTTGTAAATTTATTATAGAAATTTGATTATCTCACCACTGACGTGAAACTAATACCCCATACTTCCAGTTGACAGAAAAAGTGGCCACCAAAAACCAAGATGGCCGCCAAAATGGCGACCGAAATTCGGAAAATTGATGATTTTTCACACTTTCCTCTTGAATCATTAACCGATGTTTGAAATTTGTAACGAATAAAGACCTAAATTTGAATAAATTCTAGTATCCAACCATTTCTACAACATAATATGTCATATTTCGGATCTCATTCCTGCCAGCTATCTTTAAAATGTGAATTCAAAAATGTGCTATGAAAGTTAACCAAAATTCAATTATATGATTCTAGCCAAGAGTTGAACAGAAAATAACTGAATTTGATGAAGATAATGTAAAAATGTTTTAAATATGTAAATTGCCATATAGTTACACTGAAAATAATGCATATTCGTTTAAGATGGCGGCCAAGATGGCTGCCAAAATGGAGAAATCACCAAAATCTGTCCAATTTTTAGTAATATCACTCATGTGTTGGGGGAAAGTAAATATATGTGAATATGTGCTACTTTTTCGCGGACATCCATGGACTTATGGAATGAATTGTAAATTTGGTGAACCATACAGCTGCTTATACCCGAGAATTCAACAGAATTATACCACGAAAATTAAGTCAAATCATCTTCATGGCAGCCACACAAATTTGCAGAATGGGTACTGAGTGAGGAAGAAAATTTAACACAGAAAATGAAAAATATTTCTACGGCAATGATAAAATTGCACCGAGCTTTCTTTTGAAAGAACAAGATTGATAAAAAATACCAAGATGGCTGTCAAAATGGCGACCGAAATATAGAAATATAGAAATGTGTTGAATTGTTACACATGCCACTTACATCATTTTCGGTTATTTGTAAACTGTGGCGAGTAGGAATTGTCTTTGCTTTTATCAGTCATGACACCAAGTAATTTGGAAAACATATTATGCTGTAATTTGTGTCTAATTGTTGTCCATACTCCGAAAAATGCAAATTAAACAATTCGCTATGTAATTTCACAAATAAACTTGTTTCTCGAGGTTCTAGATTAACATTGGACATAAATAGGCATAATAAAACAAACAAAAGTGTACACAGTTTTAAATATCGTTAGTGTCATTCAATTACACTCGACATTGATCTATTTGACCCAAGATGGTCGCCAGAATGGCCGCCAAAACTCAGTTATAAAATGTGACAAATGTTTATATTCTCAAACGGCATTTAGCAAATGAGTTGGATATATTCGCCCAATCTAAATTAGATACTATCATGTTAAGGTATATTGTGACTATGTTTGACCAAACATAGTTTGTTTATAATCGAGAATATATCAGAATGGACTCTTAGAAACCTAACATGAAATTGCCCAATATAATTTAAACGATCCTGCCCGTTTCCTGGGAAGGAAGTCAAACCAGATATGTGCTGACTATCATTATAAGGGCATAACGAGTACTCGAACGCAAAAGAATCCCTGCAGTCATAATACAGACAGAAATCCAACTTTATGGCTATATTATTTCGTTTGGGGCAGATCTGCTTTATTCGTTGCCTATTCTTGATTAATTGTTGACCACGTTGATTTCGCCCGGCCACAAAAATTTAGAAGATTCAGGAAAAATATCACACCTTGACTTCATCGAAGTCGAAGTTGCATTGCTATCATACTGCCACCGGGAAATATAATTGCTCAACTTAGAAATACACAGGCATTACATTTTAGTGCAAACATTATTTCGTATCTAATTATGAAACAGTTGTGTCTAATAAGATACAATAAGGGGAGATTGCATTGTTCAGTTTCTTTTTCTTTTTGGCATATCTGTGTTTCATCACCCGAAATTCGTTTGAATGGTTGAGACATTGTCACACTTCTCAAGACGTGAATCAGCACATGTATCACTCTTGTTACTTCGTCCAATAGATGGTCACATTGATGGTAGCCTAACTACAACCAACTCACCCCAGCAACTACAGTTGACTTACAAACTCATCTCGCAAGCTAACAGAGCTCACCACAAAACTCTCCAACTGCATATAAGAGACTCCATATAGAATGTTTCTTTCGGTTGTGGAATTGAGAGTCCATAATACAGATTTAATAAATAAATGTCAATACGGCCGCTGACCTCATAGCAGATACATTGCATATTCATCGAAGTCGAAGTTGCATTGCTATCATACTGCCACCGGGAAATATAATTGCTCAACTTAGAAATACACAGGCATTACATTTTAGTGCAAACATTATTTCGTATCTAATTATGAAACAGTTGTGTCTAATAAGATACAATAAGGGGAGATTGCATTGTTCAGTTTCTTTTTCTTTTTGGCATATCTGTGTTTCATCACCCGAAATTCGTTTGAATGGTTGAGACATTGTCACACTTCTCAAGACGTGAATCAGCACATGTATCACTCTTGTTACTTCGTCCAATAGATGGTCACATTGATGGTAGCCTAACTACAACCAACTCACCCCAGCAACTACAGTTGACTTACAAACTCATCTCGCAAGCTAACAGAGCTCACCACAAAACTCTCCAACTGCATATAAGAGACTCCATATAGAATGTTTCTTTCGGTTGTGGAATTGAGAGTCCATAATACAGATTTAATAAATAAATGTCAATACGGCCGCTGACCTCATAGCAGATACATTGCATATTCACTTCGATGTAGTCTAACAGAACTGTGCACGTAACCGAGTTAATGCTTGTCAGTTTATTTTAGAATATGTCAAAACATCAGTATCGGGCAAAAATAGCCTAAGATTTGTCATTCTCCATGTCGAGTCCAGCAAGTGACAATAACGGCACCTCAACTTCTTCCTGGTTGTCAATGAACAATATCGTGAAATCAAAATGCCTATGCCTAGTGCCTGGATATTTAGTGATGAAATACTTCATCGAAACACCCGAAGCTCATCTTTGGTCCACGCCATATGATGCTGAATCGAACTAATGAATACAGTGACGGGTCATCAAGATAATTTAATGGAACGTTTATTAAGATTTCTTGCAAAACGTCGACATGGGGACATTCATTAGCATTATACATCAACTGTTAGTTCACAGAAGGTAAAGATCTTCGAATCACAGAAACCCCGCAATCTCGAACGAAATCCTTTAATTGTCCATCGAACAAATGTAGTTTATAGAATTTGCTGGCAAACCGTACAACCATAATAGTCGGATCCACAAGTAGGCCAATAACAAGCTTGGAATATAGATACTGCGCAAAAGTTGGAAGTAATAGATAACAATGTTATTCTTGAAATGAGAGAATATTGTGGATTGTTAGCTATTTGAAGAGTCCATAACTGAAATATACTTCAACTATTGATCAGGAAGGTATAATATTACAACGTTTAACGACCTGGGTTTTCTGCAGACCTGATTTCATTGTAGTGGGATATCAAATGTTCCTGTATAAAACATCTGAAAAGAATACTACAAACTTTCCACCCAATAATAATACATGTACCCCAACATGTCGGTGAGTTGAATTGCCTCTACAGCCAAGTCGAACTGTGCATCGGTGCGAAAATTATTATCAATTTTATCTGGAACATTGCCGATAGCCGATACAATTACAGAAATGCAGGCATTTAAAGAAAATTTGGTGTGAATATGTTTCTTGTATGACATTTTGATGATACATAACGCAAGCATGAAAGAACTTCGATAACACATGTGACAAATATGACATAAGTGCATAAGTTCTGCACATGAAGATGGGGATCATACACGGAACGAACTTGTAGTATATGCGATATCCAGAAAACTATCTCTGTGGAACTCAAATACACATGTATACCAATTGAACTCATTATATGAGGCTATCTTCCTACCCTAGCTCGATAAAAATCAGCCACGCTTTCGCAAATCTTGGGTCTGGAGTCAGTGGGTTGGCATATGAGCTGTCCATAGCTCCACAACAGTTTCTGTTTTGGTACGAACCTGAACATAATTTATCTCTAGTCGCTATATATCGCATGTAATAAGCAGAGGTCTGGTAGAAATCCGCCGATGATATTCTTCTTCGCAAAAGACAGATATAGCTCACACCTGAACGCTCTCGTTTGGTAGTCTGCGACAAAGCAATTACTGTCATGTAATCCCCTGATGCACACATAATATGAACTAGATGTTATTCAAGGACGAGCAATTGTAAAAAATGTCAGTTTCACAAAAGTATACCCTGTGTTTTCGTATATGTATATTAATAAGAACGAATCACACAAATATTAGCTCCTATTCTTATATTTGGACTTAGTATACACTAATTATTAAGCTTGATAACATGGAAGATGTATGTAATGTCAACGCATTATATGCCGCTACTGTTTTTGGGTACTGCATTGTGTGATGTCCATTCAATTAATTTCCGTGAGCAGCTGAATTTCGGTAGAATTGACTTAGTACGATGGCATTACATGAGCGATACGGGAGTCAAGTGAAAAATTCTTAGCCAAACCCCATAAGGGGGGCGATATCAAGGGGAAGTAATTAAAGTATTGCTCAATACCGACAGCCTTATAGTTGAGGTAGGGATTTTTCTCCAGTCGAGTCACCCAAATCAGGACATTTCCGCTGTACATGTAATGATGGATGTAATCAGCATATATTCAGATTTGGATATTTTCAAATAGGTCAACATCAGATGAATTTATCTACTTTTCATGGTTTCTGTTTCCATTCTCATGAAATCTCGGATATAAGCAGCTACTGTTCGCAAAATATTCATATTGTATCAGCATTCCTGGCACTTTTGTCAACAGGGGAACAAATGTGTTTACTAGTAGTCACTGAAACCCACATTAGGAGCGTTATCAATGAAAACTAGCAAATTTGGATGATTTCTCCATTTTGGTAACCATCTTGAGTCACCATCCTGAATTTAGATTCATGTGGATAATAATATCTTAATCTAACATATCATGGTTGTTGAATGATTAGATAGTATAATTCATTCAAAATAAGGTTGCTAGTAGCCACCGATTTCAAACCGCTGTGAATAATTTAAGAGGCGAGTGTGGAAAATCATCAATTATTATAATTTCGGTCGCCGTTTTGGGAGCCATCTTGGATTTTTAGGTCCAAATTGCACCGCTAAGAGGAAGTGTGATCCAATGGTATTATTGGTCGCGAAACATAATCATTTCACTATCTAAATTTTCCTCCCAGACTCAATGCCAACTCTGAAATTGTTCATGGTTGCCATTTTGATGATTTCATCTCATTTTCGTCGTTTCATTCTCTCGAATTCTTGAGTATAAACAGCCATTGTTCACAAACTATTCATATTGTTTCATATCTCCATGTTATTACGCCAACACGGAGCAAATATATTCACCTATATTTACTAAATCGCACATTAGGAGTGATATCAAAGAAAATTTGACAAATTTTAGTGATTTATCAATTTTGGCAACCATTTTGGTCGCCATCTTGAATACAGATGCACTTTTTTGGTTGTAATTATATGGCAATCTATATGTTTAAACCTGTTGCAAATGTTTGTTATCAAAATCAGCTATTTTCTGGCTAACACTTGGCTTGAATTACAAAATCGATATTTGGTAAAATTTCATAGCATATTTATGAATTCACATTTTGACGACATTTTGTAGGAATAAGACCCAAACTATGACATATTATCATGTCCAAATGGTTAGGTGTTCAAATGTATTTAAAATTAAGTTGCTATTAGCCACAGATTTCAAACAACCGTGAATGTTTTAAGAGAAATGTGTGAAAATTCATCATTTTCTCGAACTTCGGTCGCCATTTTGGCGGCCATCTTGGTTAAATGTGGTCAATTTTTCTGTCAAAGTGAAGCCTGTTATCATAGTATCACAACAGTAGAGAAATATTATATTTCCTACCATAAATTCACTACTAGCTATTAATCAAACTGATTCAGTGCCTACTCTGAAATGCTGGATGGCGGCCATCTTGATGACGTCATAAAACCACCCAGTCGCGACCCCCAGGTGTCTAACATTTGTTTTCTGGTGCCCCAGATATCAAGCAACATCATGAGCATAGTGGCTATATTTCTTCACAAAATGCACACGGGAGCCAAAAAATGGACATAAGAGCCTCTACTAGAAGGTGAGCGCGAATTATCACTATTACCTTCTTTTGTATTTTGGGAAAATCTTGGCTTAAATTCCCTTCTGGCATAGTTTGGTTTATTTTGCCAATTTCTTCGATCATCTCTTCGAAATGATCGTGACCTATTGATTTGGCAGACAGTTGATGATGTGTCATCATCTTCGGAGTCTGACCACAATACGGTTTGGCGCACCTCACGTCGCGTCTTTGTTGAACGATAAATTGCCTGGTGAGTGTATTGGTGCCAACGGATTTGATTGATGGCGCTTTCTACACTACGAGGCTTCTTATTGGCAACAAATTGACCCGCTTCTCTGTCATTACATCCTTGACAGATGCGCATGATTGCTTGTTGCAATGTGAATTCTTGGGGCAAGTTCTGAAAAGCTCTTGTGGCTAGAGTCAAAGCGGTATCTGCCCAATCTTCTAAAGATTGACTGGGATCCTGCTTTGATTGGACAAATTCCAACTGCACAGTCTCTGGTAGATCATGAAAACCAAAGCGATTTTCTAAGGCTACCATGGTTTCGGCAAAGGTTGCGTCAGGATTTTGATCCATTAACAGGGTGTAATATTCGCTGGCTTTGCCTTTTAGGAACCAGCATAGTGCATTCATGCTTTCAATTTCATTCCATTGCTCGACATTTGCAAAGTTCATAAACTTGAGTCGGAATGATTTCCAATCATCATTGCCTTCAAATGTAATGTGTTTTGGGGTGTATGGTTTACGCCTCTCGCCCCTATTAAGATTGTTCTGATGAGCCTGTACTGGCTGTGGGTTATACATTTGTGGCTGTTGAAATGGTTGCGGTTGTTGAAATTGTTGTGGTTGTTGAATTGGTTGCGCTTGTTGAATTGGTTGCGCTTGTTGAATTGGTTGAAATATTTGTTGTGGTTGCATTTGTTGTGGTTGTTGCATTTGATTAGGTTGTTGCAATTGTGGTTGAGGCTGTGGTTGAAATTGTTGTTGTGGTTGAAATGGTTGTTGTTGTAATTGTTGTTGTTGTGGTTGAAATTGTTGTTGTTGTTGTGGTTGAAATTGTTGTTGTTGATATTGTATACCTGGGGTTATCAACGTTTGGTTACCATTGGCTGACACCGGCGGTAAACCTTTTGTTGTTGAACCCGTGCTATACAATGTTTGTGTT
Organism: Siphonodentalium dalli; assembly: GCA_032622095.1. Lineage (NCBI taxonomy): Eukaryota > Metazoa > Mollusca > Scaphopoda > Gadilida > Siphonodentaliidae > Siphonodentalium > Siphonodentalium dalli. The sequence continues at coordinate 58,512,080 of CP136063.1, forward strand.
GGTTGCGAATAACCTTGACCCACTGACATCTGATTTTGATTGTATTGCACACTTTGACGACCTTGTTTCCAATCAAAATGTGGTGGTGGCTTATTCAAGTTTGGCATGTTCGCCACAAATTGTGTTTGTGCCTGACTGTTCATACTAGTGGGTGGTTGTGAAATTGGTGGATTGTATGTCGATACTGTTTGCGGCTGTTGTATTGGCACTTTGTGTGGCAAAATGTGCTTTCGTCTATTGGCCGGTGTAGTATTTTGCACCTTCGGTGGAGTCTTACTATTAGTATTACCAAAAGTGAATGTTGGCTTACTAGTTGACGTATTTGGCAACTGAAAAGTTGTTTGAATTGGCTGTGACGTTACTGGTAGTGTACTGTACTGTACTGCACCAATATTATTTTAACTTTTAGACATTGTCCAACTTTGGTTACTAACATTTACTGGCATTGCTTGCGCTGTGCCAGTACTGTAAGCACTAGTGATCGCATTTTGTGATGTCATGGTTGTGATGACTGATGTCTTAGGTGGTGTTGTTGTTACTGCGCTCATGGGAAATGTCGCAGTGTAACTTACACTTGGTGGCGTCACTATTCTTGTACTCATGACTGGTAAACCGGTTGTGTTTACCAAAGTTGTTTTTGGCATCGCTCCCTTACCTGTCACATGATTACCTGTTGCAGTATTTGCAGCTTTTGTAATAGAATATACAGACTCATTATCACTATCTGAGTCCATCCCTGGTAAATCACCCAACCATTTGTGTCGTTGTGGTGTACCGGTGTTGCTATGACTTGGTGTCATGGGTTGGTAATGTTCAACCCTTCTATTGTAATTCCCTATACATGGAGGTGATATGGGCTGGTATTTTTCAACCCTTATATCTTGACCATACCGGTATTTCTTGGGCTCATCATAAGTAATATATAACTCTGATGACCTATTCATACCTGTGTTTCCTAGATTATCAGGGGAAATGTATCCTGCACCGAAAATGTGTTGTGGGAATGTCGGTGAAGGTACTAATGGTATTGGTGATCTCATCACATTTGGTATGGGATTCTGTGTCACCATGTCATTGTTGATGGAATTATCAACATATATTGGCTTTGGTGGTACCGAGAAATCAATCACTGCCATTTGATCCCTTGACCCTCTAAAAAATGGTATCATACACAAATCTTCCTTTGAAAGAAAGCTTATAGCCTTTCGTCTTTCAATAATGGACTCGGCCACTTTGGGTCCGACACCGGGAATTGCTTGCAAATCATAAAAATTTGCTGTGTTTACATTTACTCTATTTTTTATGGAAGCCATCTTCAAAAGTAAATAAGTTAACAGTGAAATATAATTGATGTATTAGAACAATCTGTAACAAAGGCCCTGAAGTAGTATTTAACTTCTTACGAGCTGGATGTTATCTTTAAATATGTGTCGACATTCATTATGGCAATAACATAAATGCAAAATTGAACTTGAAACATCTGAACCATATGGAATGCATTTATAGGACAAACATGGCAAAATTGGATGTCAAAATCTGGATTGGCATACAAAAATGGAAAATAGGCATTGTATATGAAAAATATATGGCAAAAAATGGCAATATCAGAGCAAAAATTATCAAAAATTTCAACTATCTCAAAAAATAGCAAAAATGGACATTTAATCAGGCAAAAATAATTTATGCAAGGTAAACAGGATCAATTACATCATAATTGGACAACAGATAGGGTAATTAAATAATTTATAGCAAAATAGGACAAAATATATCAAATTTTGTCAAAAAGGGACAAAAATGCAGCAAATTATCAAAAATGGACAATATTCTCAAAAATTGGCAATTAATAATCAATCAAGTCATTCAGTTGAATGAATAATGGCAATATTCAACAAAATGGGCAATATTAATGCAAAATTGGACAAAATATGGATATTTTATCAAAAATATATGAAAAATCTATCAAAAATGGAATTTAATGCAATATATGGAATTAATTTGATATAGAATAAATTAATTAATTGGCAATATCAGTTATATAATCAATACATGTTATAGCAAAAATTGGACAAAAATTTATTTTGGACAAAAACGGCAAATAAAAAGAACACAAAAATCACAATTTCAGTTTTCACTACTTATACATGATCCCATGGCTTACAATTCAACATGACACTGTGTTTAGTGTCCCTGACATTGAATTGCAACACACGTGGATTGCCAATTGAAAAAATCAATATGGCCGTCCTCGCTGGTTCGATGATTAGCGAACGACGTCATTTGTAGCGAATTTTGAATGGGGTAATATTATATTATCACTACATAGAATACATATTGGGCAATAGAATACTTACCTATCTAGTAGGTCGGGAACTCTTATAAGTTGTACATCGTGGTATAATAGTTATCATTGTTCATTGTGGAATATTTAGCATTTCAATTACCCTGCTGGACAAAACAAGTGTCCACTTAACCGCGGTGCGGTTAGCGTTGCCACCGCGGCTGAAATGCATCTACACCGGGGCTCCACCGGCTAACTACAGTTGGGCCGCGGTGTACTTGTCATTCGGCCATGGTGTAGTTGCCGCGGTGTATGTTCATTAAACTGAAAAAAGACTATACAAACCAGAAATCTAACCACGGTGTACATGCAGTTCGGCCGTGGTGTAGTTGCCTTTCGGTGGCAGTGTACTTGCTGTTCGGCCGTGGTGTACTTGCCGTTCGGCCGCGGTGCTCAACTGCAGTTACAAACTCTGACACCGCGGCCGAACGGCAAATACACCGCGGTGCCAATGAACACTTGTTTTGTCCAGCAGGGTAAGTCGTGTGGTCTGGTCCGAGGTTAGATTCTTTCTGTCTAGATTATATCAACCCGCAATCCTCGGCTCTCGCTGTAGTCAGCAATTGGCTGCGATATCGTCGGTTTGATTGGACCGCACCCAATGTTTATTGATGACGTATTTTGACAGCGGCACATTGTTTATATTGGACCACGTGGAATAATTAGTGTTTACCAAATTCACTACAGTGCAAACGCACGCTTGTGTATAGGGAGGGTGTCTCGTGCAGGGTGTCCGTATACAACTTGGGCTGGAGACAATCCATCACTTCTTGGCGTGTTTCTCCATTGTAGTAGCCATTTCCGCCACATATCCATATCAATCCCCCCGTCCCGACCTATGGATGTTTTTATGAGATGTTTCATACCCTTGACGCTCGCCTCGGCATGTGAATTGGATTGGGGATAATGTCACCTGTCGCACTCCCCATTCCTTCAAAAACTCTTGGAAAATACAGGAAGTGTATTGTGGTCCGTTATCAGTATAGAGAATCGTAGGGACAGCTGTGTCCGTGAATGTCTTTTTAAAGCATTCAACAAGCTTAACCGATGTGGAGTCTTTTCCGATACTATATATCGATGGCCATCCTGATTTAATGTCGGTAAGGCCAGACCAATTTAATTACTTGTTTTACGAACGAGTGGGAAAAAAATATGTAGATGCAGGAGGGAATAAAAAAATAAATAATATTCCTAAAAAAAATTCAGAAATGACCGATATACATCCCATAGCTTCTAAATAATGTAATAAGTAGTGAATAAGGTAAACAAACTTTATTCAATAAGAAATAACTCAAAACAAAACAGATATACATGTAATTATCCATGTCTTCTAGCTTGTGGTACTGTGACTTGGGAAGACCTGAGTTAATTGGTAATTAATATGTTTTGTTCTGTGGGTGTTCTGAAAGTTGCTAGTAACTTGCTACTGAAAGATGTTTACCATATTGTACAATACATGCATGTTGGTGGGTACATTATATGGTGGATAATGAGTTTGGATACGGTAAAAACACTGATAGATACCACTTGCATATCAGACCCATAGAAGAATATGTGCTCGTATTAATTGACATATCTGAAACCCATGATAAAATCGGCAATATCTCATCGATCCTCGTATATATTTTTAGGTTCGACATGCAATTTCCAGATCTATATCCATGTGTTCTACAAGTGACGAAAATTCAGATCAATTGACGACAATTGATCTGAGAAGAAGATACAATTACAGATTGTCTTTTGTTCCAAATACGGAGTCGAGAAAGAGGCTACGACATGTTATTAAAATTTACCAATGAACCCAAGCATTTTCTAAGTCACAAACCAGGGGAAGACAATAGCCAGTTTATTGGATGCCAAGATCATTAATCATGATAGCCTTTAATACTAATCATAAACACAAATATTAAACAAGAACTTGGCAATACCAAGAACCAATGTCTGACATAGAAAAATAGACGTGAGGTCTTGCCTACCGCTGATATATCAGTTTCGACTGCATGTATACGTGTATTTATTCAGGACATTCGGGATTTCTTCAACAGTTATCAAGCTGATATGATTTCTCACCTTTGGTGCAGCTTTGTGCGCCTTCCTATGGTCGTAATAACCTGTGAACTGTTGGAACATCTCAGGGATTTTGATGTTTCTGGACAAGAGTTTGTCATGGTGTGGGGTCATCCACCACAATACATCCACCAGAGTTTTTATCACAAGTTTTCCTATGGTGTGGACGTTTTCAGGTATAAATGAATAGTGTTTTTGTTTGAACAGTTCGATGACATCGTTGTGTAGATCAAAATCTCTTCTGTTTATTTTGAATTCGACTTTATCTGGGTAACAAGAGTCACTTCGTGCCGACATCATTACATCGAATGCATCCAAAGTCTTCTTAGAAACTGACACACCATCACCAACTGACAGCTTTGAGACGTGGAGAATGATGCATGATGCGCCAAATCGGGAAACAATATTGAGGGGGGTGTTTGGCTGAACTTCGTGGCCATCAGTTGAGTCACTAGCGTTTTTAACCGTGATTTTATCCACTTTAAAGTCATCGCCCACCTCACTAAATGTCACGGATACTACATCAGAAAGACTCAATGGGAAGCACCGCGCTGATAACTCCCGATAGACGGCGCTGCTTCTCGACGGGTTATAGGATTTCTGGGTCAGCTTTGTTTACATTGTGTTACTACTGTTAGCGCATACAAATCAGTACAATACGAGTGACAATTATCGATCGCTTGGACAATTGTGAGAACAACAATGCCGACAAATTGTTGTGTACCGCTTTGTGGAAACGTCAAAGGTGGACATCGGTTCCCGAAAGATCAGAAATTAAGGGACAAATGGATTTTTGCGGTGAAAAGGAATTTGCACATTCTCATCTTATAAAAACACCAATACTGTTAAAACAATGATTGGTTGCACACCTAGGGGACTTGTAAGTTATATCAGTGATGGATATGGTGGCAGCACATCTGACAGACAGATAATCGAGCGATCGGAGCTGTGTATGAATGTATCAGAAAAGTTTTCACCTGGTGATGCAATAATGGCTGATCGCGGAATAATGGTTCAGGATCTGTTTGCATCATCAAATGTAACTGTAAATACACCAACAATGTTGAAAGGAAAGAGTCAACTTGAGCCAACCGAGGTTGTTCATGACAGGAGGGTGGCTTCCAAGAGAATACACATTGAGAGAGTGATTGGGCTGAGCAAAACATACAAAATTCTTAAAAATAGGCTACCCATATGTAAAGTGAAATTTTCATCTCGGATTATCTTTGTTTGTTTCATGATTAGTAATTTCAGGTCATCAATAGTTAACAAATTGTGCTAATTGTATTGTCAGCCTTTAAGATTGAATACAGCAAATATTCCATAATGGTAATATGACTTGTCGAAAATTATGGGATTTATTTTGACAAATTATTGATTTTAGACATACTGATTAAGAAAATATATCCTCAACAATGTATGTTACTTTAACTTTCATACTGGTCGCGGCAACAAGCCATATATCCGACTAAATCCAGAAAAATTACCCATAAATATGCGGTGGTTAAGTGGTCGATAACTTTGGGCATTACTGTATATGGTATTATGGAAGTAAGATGAAGATATATTGAAGGGGGATGCTAGAAGTTTACACTTATAAGTTGCAACAATATTTGATTCACATACGCATACCTTCTTTTTCATTGCCGCTCGCACCATTCCAGTGAAGAAAACACATTTCTCTGTAGACTTCAAGCTACATGCTTCTACCCGATTGGTCTCAAATAGTAGCCTTCCCTTCGTAAGCGCCTTCAAATCTCCAATAAACTGGTTGTCCATCACCATACGGTACTGGAAGTAGCCATCAACCAATTGTTCTGTTATAGTTGGCAAATGTGACTGGTGGTGATGAGTCAGTTGATGGAATCCAGAACTTGGCCAATCTGCAATCACTTCATCTGGTAGAATGATTGGTATACCAGAGAAATTATTATTTCTCTCATATGCCTCCAACCTACAAGATAAATTAAAATGTTTGTTTAACATATGGAATTGGTATTGAATCTAGTATATATAGAGACTTATAGAACTAAAATGATTCCTCATCCATATGCCAAGTGATTCCGGACAGCTATATTGTTTTAAGATCATAAATTGGGGTGGAAATATTGGGCTCCAAAGTTAACCAGGTAAGCACATCTCACAATATGAATGCGATACAAAAAAAGTTACGGGCTGAACTACTTTTCAGTTTTGTGAAGTACTAGACCTCATTAACAATAAATCAAGAAATATCAGTATACTTGCGGTCGTCATTTTTATCGCAAAATATGAATATGTTGTTATAAAACATGAACTTGTTGTAAAATATGTAACTTTATCACAATTATCCCCAACAATTTCGTGAAACTGAGTAATTTTTTACACAAACCCGACGAGAGTGACCAATTCAGGTCAAATTAATAGAGCAGAGTAGTAACACAAGGGTGAAATTCTCATAAATGTGCCAAGACAACCCCAGGGACATAACTTTCAACCCGGGAAGAATACAGGCAATCTCTTAGTCGCGGGAGCCGCTAGTTTACCACACATACTAGCGCCCCTGCTGACCACATCAACATTGCGAAATACTGGACATCAAAACGAATATGCAGTAACCAGGCCGATACATACATAGTAAGACAGCTGTGAAGTAAACGGTCTTGAGGATTAGTAAGACCAGATGTATCGCCTAGAAAAGCTACTGAAACCAGGAGAGTTAATAGGACCCATGGGGAGATGACGATAACTCAATTACCCTAAGTACGTCTGGAATCGACGCGCCGTGAAGATCCACATGGCCGTCATTAACGGCCGCTGGGTATTTTAGTAAGAAGCAAGCCGACATCCAGAACCAGTTCAAACCAGCTACCCTATAGTAACAACGAATTCTCGGACGCCAGGAAAGCAGCTAGAAGCATGGATGGAAACACAAGGTAAACACTATGATCTTGTGATTCTAACAACATCTCACTGATGCGCCGACGGAAGAAGCACTGATGCGCCGACGGAAGAAGAGCAGACGACAGGAAGATGAACTCAACCGGAACTCAACCGAGTAGAAGACAAGCAGACACACCCAACCTATGAAGACGGAAGAAGACTCTAAACCGAGCAGACGACCGGAAGAAAAACCCAGATGCCGATGATTGAACATTATTGACTTTGTTGTATATAAATAATCAAACCGTTCTGATAGCCTTAAGAGTTATACCCTGCTGGACAAAACAAGTGTCCAATTAACTGCGGTGCGGTTAGCATTGCCACCGCGGCCGAAATGAAACTACACCGCGGCTCCACCGGCTAACTACAGTTGGGCCGCGGTATAATTGCCATTCAGCATTCGACTGCGAGGGTAGTTGCCTTTCGGCCGCAGTGAACTTGCTGTTTGGCCGCAGTGTCTGAGTGTACTTGCCGTTCGACCGCGGTGCTCAACTGCAGTTACAAACTCTGACACCGCGGCCAAACGGCAAATACACCGCGGTGCCAATGGACACTTGTTTTGTCCAGCGGGGTATGTACCCGTATTGGCACATAAAATAATCTAACAAATGAAACATTATTTATGTTAAATGGTATATTATAATCCATATAACAACCATTGAATGGAAATTTACTCTAGAGTTATTCCTCGGGAACTTGTAAAGTATAACACGATTGCGATGACAGAAATCGACCACGATGTAAAATACACGAAAATTTGAAACTTACCTCTCTATCAAGTCATGTTTTCGACCAGTCAGGACAGCTCCACAAGTTCAATCTTTAGTCTCTTTATGGTATAGCTATTGTAATCACTTGAAGACATATCTTAATAAGTTTGTTGCGTCAGTATAAAGAACGATCCGATAGATACAAACTACGCGTGTCGACTGAGGTAAACAAATGCCGATAGCGAAAGTAATGCTATAACCAATCGGACAACAGCGCCGCCCTGGCGAGAGCTCGCGCGGTTCCTCCCATTGAACTAGCTTTTGCTTCAGCGTCCGTTGCGTGTCTGTTAGTATTTTTAAGCTGAAGTAATCTGCAGTCGCCATTCTATTTCGGGCTATATGCGTAAAACCGACATCATTCGCTGGCCAAATTGTAACCTATATTTAGATCATGTATGACGTCAGGAAATTCCCAGCTCAAGGTGATCTCTTAAAGTTTTTGGCGCACCGTGAGTAAACTGATTTCATATGTGTTGAGGAATTATCTCGTTTAATCTATTGTATACAAAAGATAAAAACTGTTTTATTTCATAGCAAAGCTCAGTTCTATTTAACTATCCACTAAATAGTATAAAACATATATGTTTCATTCATGAAAATAATGTATTTTGGGAATTTTGACGAAAAATTTATCATTTTTAAATTAAAAGTTTGCTTGTATTTTGTAAGGCCATAATAAATATATTGCTAGATGATAATCGGCGCCCCCCCCCCGATTTTTTCGGCCTGCCTCGGATTTATTTATTATACCATTTACGAAAGTGAAACACATATTTAAAAAACAAATATTTTTTTTATTTTTTTTTAATAAATTTTTTTTAATGCATGTAATTGGCATGTAAGCACACCTATATCGCTAAATATATACTATATACTATGTTTACATTAAGCAGCAATAATTTTAGATGGAATTTTTTAAAACAATTTACTTCTATCAAAATGCATGTACTAGTATGTCCATTTGTGGTTGCAGATGAATCCCAATCTCACCAATAAATATGCAGTCTTTAAAACATGCTTGTGGTAATCTTGTTTGTTCAACTCCCATCTCTTGTGGGAAGAAGTCTTATCTGTTAGAGAGCAATATACATGTAGTAGACTTTCTATATCAGAATTTAAAGTTCCTCTCCCCAGTCAATCAAGGATTGATTATAGACAGTATAAATAGGACTGCATGTCTACCATATCAAACACCCTTCTGGGATGGGCACTATTTAAAAACATTATATGGAATTATTCACTGGTTTGTATGGGTGTATAAAACTTACAAGCATGCAATGCCAGTGTGCATAAGGAACTTCAAAGTTGGGGGCAATTTGAATCAGCGCTGAGGTTTGGTACCTCAGTCAAGGTGTGGCCTGTGGTACTGGTACCATTTTCAATGTGGTGAGGTTCTTTATATTTCAATGCAATCGAGGGACATTTACACCCTGTGCAATGTGACTGAGGCGCATGTGAGATATCCTGCCAGTGGAGGTGTGTCTTAGGTCCTGAGGTGTATGACCAAATATATAAGTGAGGTTTTAATTAATATCATACAAGTTATGTTATTATAAAGTCATAGAAAAGCCCTATTATGGTGTTCATCTTGTGCCTGTTGATATGTCAATATTGTGCTCTGAGGAAGATGTGCCACCACAATCTAAACTGAGAGAATAATTACAAGAGAACTGCATAGTTGAGTGCTTGGGAGGCATTTGTTTGTCCACATTGACAATACTTATCATATTATTGTGCTACATTAACTGTTTTCTTACAATATACATGGACAGCATTAACACAAGTATAAAGAGTAAGCATTAATGCACTTCTTAACTGTTCGGGGAAAAAATAAAAAAATTACCCAAACAAAAAAAATCCCTACCTACCTACCTGGATTTTTTGGCATAGTAATACGAAACAAATATTTTATTTTTTTCGGCCTAATCGTGCTTGTTCCGTACCGCAAGCATTTGCTCATTTCTCGGGATCCCAAACGCCACATAGAAATAGGGCATGCGAATATGCTTGATATGGGCATCTTTTCACATATAGTTTGCACCACAACATATGTGTGTGTGATATTAATATATACATATGTGTTTTATTATAAATGAAGTAAATGATGGGAATATATATATATAACAACATGACATTTATTGTTAGGTATTATTTATTTCCATCTTTCACTTCATTTAACTCACATTTTATTAATATTGCACATGTATACAACATAGCAATGAATTGAATCAACTTTACTTGGTTCATCTATGCCGAGCTGGAAATAAATAATAAATAATAAATACCTCCCCCCCCCCCCCCCCCGCCCCAATTTTCAAAAAACTTCCGATGATCATCTAGGAATATATTTATTATGGCCTAATGTAAGTAGCATACGAGGCTACGGACATACGGCTATATACGAAGTTGTAATTTGTGAATAGCATCATTTAATGTTGACTTGATCAGACATGACTGGGATTTTTACCGTAGGCATTTGAATATACTAGGAATATTCAACATTTTTATTCATGAAATTAAAGTTTCCAAGTTCAAGTTCAAATGATTTTATTGTCATTGTCAATGCCATGAGAAAATATATTATCTGTTTCGAATTCCGACCGATCATAAAAAATAAGGATGATCATTGATCAGAATATTTAAATTACACCCTCCCAAAATGAATTGACATAGTGATTGTAAATAATATAAGCTGCTATCATATATTGATATCACTGATCTATTATATATTTTGGGAAATCTGTGTGTCTGTCTGTCTGTGTGTTCGCGATGGACTCAAAAACGGCCTGACTCGAAAACGGCCTAGCCGATTTCGATGAAACTTGCTATGTGGGGGTACTTTTGGCCGTGGAGTGGCATGGGCCTATTAATTTGCCCGTGCGACGTGAACTTGACCTTGAAATTGGGTCAATTCAAGGTCAAATCGTGAATTTTTATGGGATTTCCATGAAATTTTATACGTGGGGTTACTTTTGTCCACTGAGTATTTTGGATGGGTCAAGTCGTGACCCCGACCTGACCTTGACCATCAAAAGCAGTCCACCTGCTAGTTATATATATATACTGATTAATTACCGCCAATACCGGTACCTTTGCAAATGGTTAAAGGTGCATAATCTGATTAACTCTCCCAAATTACTATTTCTTTGGTGTCGGGGTAAAAAATATTTAATTCGAGTCAAGGAACCCACCCATCGGTATCCAGCTAACTCAGGGACCTTGGCTAACTGGGACCTTGGCTAACTGGGACCTTCAGATGTATTATTAATCATTTCATAGACCTACTTTAATACCACCCTTCTCTGGTTACACGAGTTGGTGGTTACATAATCTACCCTAGACCTATTTTAATACCATCCTTCTCTGGTTACACGAGTTGGTGGTTACATAATCTACCCTAGACCTACTTTAATACCATCCTTCTCTGGTTACACGAGTTGGTGGTTACATAATCTACCCTAGACCTATTTTAATACCACCTGTCTCTGGTTACACGAGTTGGTGGTACCCTAATCTACCCTAGACCTACTTTAATACCACCCTTCTCTGGTTACACGAGTTGGTGGTTACATAATCTACCCTAGACCTACTTTAATACCATCCTTCTCTGGTTACACGAGTTGGTGGTTACATAATCTACCCTAGACCTATTTTAATACCATCCTTCTCTGGTTACACGAGTTGGTGGTTACATAATCTACCCTAGACCTACTTTAATACCATCCTTCTCTGGTTACACGAGTTGGTGGTACCCTAATCTACCCTAGACCTATTTTAATACCACCATTCTCTGGTTACACGAGTTGGTGGTTACATAATCTACCCTAGACCTACTTTAATACCATCCTTCTCTGGTTACACGAGTTGGTGGTACCCTAATCTACCCTAGACCTACTTTAATACCACCCTTCTCTGGTTACACGAGTTGGTGGTTACATAATCTACCCTAGACCTATTTTAATACCACCTGTCTCTGGTTACACGAGTTGGTGGTACCCTAATCTACCCTAGACCTACTTTAATACCATCCTTCTCTGGTTACACGAGTTGGTGGTTACATAATCTACCCTAGACCTATTTTAATACCACCTGTCTCTGGTTACACGAGTTGGTGGTACCCTAATCTACCCTAGACCTACTTTAATACCATCCTTCTCTGGTTACACGAGTTGGTGGTTACATAATCTACCCTAGACCTACTTTAATACCATCCTTCTCTGGTTACACGAGTTGGTGGTACCCTAATCTACCCAGACCTATTTTAATACCACCCTTCTCTGGTTACACGAGTTGGTGGTTACATAATCTACCCTAGACCTATTTTAATACCACCTGTCTCTGGTTACACGAGTTGGTGGTACCCTAATCTACACTAGACCACATTCCAGCATCGCACGACACTTTTGAGCCCAGTTTCAAGTGGTCTTGTGAGTATCCGTAAGTTTGCTTCTTCATTAAGGTGTCGTCGGAAGGCTTGGACAGCATGAAAATGACATAAAATGGATTTGAGGTTATTATGGAATGCTCCATTTTGTAGTGCACCATCCTTGTCAGTTTGTATGAAAGGAGAAATTGGATCATTGAATGCGCATGGCTTTACTCTAAAGAATCCATTCCCATCATTGAATATGAAAAGTTCAGTTGGGTGTGTGCATGTTGTATCGCTGCATGGGATATTTGCCAAAACCAGTTGAATGGTGCATGCATGAATTGCCTGTTCGTCTGAGTTGGAAACAGAAGCCGCAGCAACATGGCCCGCATTCCTGTTTTCACAAAATGTAATGACGGCCGTTTTGAATCGAACAGCATTGAAATCATGCTTTACATCTAAACCTAGAACTGATTTCCCGCATTCCCTGACATGGCAAAGTGACTGCTCTTTGGCTACCACATAATGATAATCCATGTTCTTAGACTTCATTCCTCGTTGGAATAGCAATACTGAATCAACATCTGACTCTAAAAGTTTCTCTGTATCTCTCCAATCTGACATAACCAGTGGAATATCATCTTGAGATTTCAAACTGACTTGCATAATCCTCTTGTCAACATACCTATTAACTCTATTGCTTGCTTGTGAAATAACATGTTGTTCTCCTTTAGAATCAGACTCTTTCAGTAGAATGTCGTTCATGTAATTGGTGGACGAGATAAGTTTCTTCGCAGTTGCTTTCAACGAAAGGCGATCTTTGTCCCAACTGTCTCGAGTTGACAGATTTGGTCTCTTCTTTTCCTGCAATGGTATATCACTGTGATATCTGTTATTATCGCTTCCTGCAAAAACCTTCCATTTTGTGAGATTATCATCATACCAAACCAATTTCAGTTTCCAACCACATCGCATGTGTTTGCTGTGTGCAATTTCTGTATTTCTACCACTGCCAAATAATTCAACAGGTCTATCAGTATATGTTCGTATCTTGTAGGTATAACATGCAAAACATAGAGTTAGTCCAGAATTCTGTTTTACCCATTTATGGGAAAAATTAACCTGACAATGGTCACACACTTTGTGTTCCTCGGAAACTTCTTCGTGGCAAGATGGACATTCCCTTGTGTTTTCATCCAATTTTAATTCCTCTAAAAGAGCAAAACATTTAGTTCGGCACACAGATGATTTTGATGCACAATCAATTTCTAGAGTTACAACAGGTACACTTGGACATACATCTTCTGTTGTATGCGTTTCGTCTATACTGTATGTCTCATCCAGTCTATGTGTTTTGCCCCAACCATCTCTTTCTGTCACAGCTATTTTGGTTGCCTCACATTCTTCATGATAATTTGTTTTGATGTGTTCAGCCAGTCTGTATTTTCTGTTAAAATCAAAGCACAATTTGTTGAAGAAAAATTTTGTATCCAGTCCAACATTTAATGATTGAGAAGGTAACCATTCACCAAATTATTCTCTTATCCAAGAAACTGCATTCATATTTATGAATGTGTTTACTTCATCCATTGCCATTTGATCTTTCTGTCCTTCTTCAGAACATTTAAAAAACTTACTCATCCTCTTCCCATTCTTAAGTGTGACTTCCATTTGAAGATATTTCATCTTTTTTCTGTAAGAAATAACTGGTTTCCTGAAAATTAAATCTTGAAGAGTACAGCTTTCAGCTGACATAGCAGCGTTAAAGTTACTTTCATGAACAGTACTTTGAGCCGCAATAATCTCTTCTTCACATGTGGCAGATTCTAAGTAAGTATTTATTGCAGAGATTGCTTCGATATCCTTTATCCCACTATCTGTACATGGGAAATTCTTTGAAACTGTAGATTCACAAAATTGTATTTGAAATGACAGTGTGAGTTTCTTATTTCTAAACCTCAACACTGGTTTTGATGCCAAATATGTGTTAATTCTATTTGGCAATATTATTCCATTATCCTTTTTTGTGCCCTTACTCTTATCAGAAGTTATTGGTTTTTGCATCCTCAATGGGTCGGTCACTGTCAATTCTGCTGTATGTTGTGTCTCACTATTTTCTTCTTTTGTGCATTTCTCCTCTTCGAATAGGGGGTTTCTCTGTGGCCCATTCTCAACCTTCACATACATCTGTTCTAAATCAATAGATCCCTGCATCAGCCAATTAATGAGGAGAAGCCTGAAAAATTGTGCATATTGGCTCACCAGTTTCATATATGACAAATTGCATCTTTCCTCTTTGCTACAAAGTGAAATGAACTGTGGTGTGTTCAAGGTTGCTACACATGCACATATCAGAGCAGCTGGTCCACAGATGTAGGAACATTCTTGTTTTGGATAACAAGGTGAGCATTGGGATCCACATGTATGACTACCAATTGTTGTTGTCTGTGTTGGGTCATGACAGTATGCTAAAACTGGAGGAGGCATATTGAATTTTTCCAATACAGTCTTGACATTTCTTATAACTTCAGGAGGACATGACCATCCTTTTGTGTCTGCATACATCAATACATTATTCTCAGTACTGTATACAGCCAGTGAATAATGGTTACCATATTTCTCATGCACAATGCCGTCATTTGTTGTCTGGAGGACATTCAAGAAGGTAGAGTGACATTGCTCTGAGTTTTTACCTACATGAAGAAGGAATATCAGTGTTTGTGAATCTGAAAATGGTTCACAGCCAAATTGCTTCCTTAAATCCTCAACATATTGCTCTGAATCAAAATTGGCTAGCATGTGTCGCACATGAGCTTTGGTTGCCTGCTTATTGATCATACCGGCGAAGGACTCAATCACTGAAGAGTCAAGCCAGTCATTTAATAAGGTTATAGCAGAAGAGACATAAAGAAGGCAATTTGGGAATTCAATTAATTCGTCCATCCTCTTTTTGAATAATAATGATCCAAATTCATTGACATTTTTTAAATTCAATTCTTTCTTAGATTTTGGTGTAATGTAGTCTGTTTTTGCTAACCACTGCAAATATCCAGTGCATTTTGATTTAAGTTTCTTGAATTCATGTAGTTTAAGAAATATGTTTATTTGATCTATATCAAATTTCCCATAATCCAAGACAACGCATGTGTCCTTCATAGTTGCCATACTTGAGATGATATATTGCAACTGATTGATAGGAGGCATATTCTGGGAATGAACTGCCAGATCAGAAGTGTCAAAACTTGACAAGTGATGATATAGCACCTTCACAGATGCTCTGGTTTTTGGCACATATATACATGAGTACTCGTTCAAGGACAATGTATAAATATTCTCTGGATTGAAAGGGACATTCTGGCTACCACCATCTTTCTTCAAATTCTTGGCAACGGAATCAGCCATTTTGTTCCTAAAACATGAAAGTAAAGAAATTTAACATCTTATTCTGATCATTGTTTTGTGTCGACCCAAAAATATTACCATTATATAAATATTAATACATTTATCGATTTCATTTCAGTGAAGAATGAGATCAACAGCACCTAGTGAGGCTATCCCGTGATCCCCCCCCCCCATCTGAAGTCAAAGGTGCCTATCACATGACAATCCCCTGGTCAGGTATAACCCATCTGTACTAATGTTCATACATATCGTCTAATCTCAGGCTGATAAGAAATGCTCTCTATTGCTCATATTTTCCCCTTTAAGTGGTCTGAGGTCAACGGCATTTATCCCATGACATTCTAGTACGGGACCAATTTATCCCCATGTTTCAATTTTTACCGACCAGATTGCAACCATTTTGCATATTTGAATATATGAGATGATGGGGATTTATAAATTGCGATATTAATGTATAGTACTGTTATATTTATATTTAGAAACTTACTTTCAACCATATCAGATGGTAGATTTTCAAATGAATGGGAATTACTTTTACAAATTTGAATTGCCCTCAATTATTTTCGATATTTTAAATTAGTTATCTATATTATACGTTGAGAGATATCTCTCGAATAAGTACTTGTACTTCGGGTATCTCTCTTCAACACAACACCAGTGCCGGCAGTGGATAATTCAATGAAATCACATTTTAACTAACATTATAATATAATTTATAAATCCTAAATATCATTGTACTAGCTATACAATTCAAAACTTAAAAACAAAATTAGATTGATATGTATTTTATATGTTGATTTTCTGACTGTATATTTTCATTTACATGTGTTGAATAAACTATTGAATCTGAATCTAATTTAAATTTAAAAATAAAAGTGATAATTTTTTCTGTCAAAATTCCCCAAAATACATTGTTTTCATGAATGAAACATATATTTTTTATACTATTCAGTGGAGAGTTAAATAGAGGTATCCTTTGCTATAAAATTTACTTTATACTTTGGATATTAAATAGATTGAACGGGATAATTCCCCATTCATCTGAAAACAAATTACTCACGGCGCGTCAAAAACTTGAAAAGATCACATTGAGCCGGGAATTTCCTGACGTCATTACATAATCTAAATATAGGATAAAATTTGGCCAGCGAATGATGTCGGTTTTACGCATATAGCCTATTTCGGACATGTTTCACTAACAACGGAAGTTATGCACGCTGACAGATGTAAACAAAAGGTCACGGAACCGGAACCGGAACGCATAACTCGGAAGGCCGGAATACGGAGCGTTATAATCCGGAATACACAACTCGTTGGCGGAACGAAATCACTAAAATCCGGAAAACGTAATTTTTTCTCTGGGAAGAAAAGTGTATTATTTTTATTCGGTTTTGGCGGAAAAAGCTATCGGCGGTGTTCGTAAAACAAGTACTTAAATTGGTCACGCCTAATAACTAAATAGTTACTCCCATTTGATACGAAGAGATCAGAGCATACATGTTCGAACACACGGTCGGGAAGTTGATGACACAAGATCAGCTCTTTGCATTGTGATGGTAGACGCTCGCTACACGGTCTGCATGAACGAACAATCCTTTCAATGTCCTGGTCTATTGCTGGCCAATATACAACAAGTCGAGCTCTTCGTTTGGTTCGCTCCATTCCCTGGTGGCTAGAATGTAATTTAGAAAGAATGTCCCTTCGCATTACCTTTGGAATAAACAGCCGCACACCATGTAGCCGTTATCAACAGTAAGGCGATCGCGGACGGCCCAGTATTGTCGAATCGGAAGCGGCAGGTCCTTCTTTTCATTGGGGAATCCATTTTCTATAGTATTCTTGAGCAGTGTTCCCGCTGGTCCAGAAATTCCTTTAGCCATTATTTTAGCCAAATACCATTTTTTTTTAGCCACTTTAAATTTACTTTAGCCACTTGTTTGGGAACATATTTTGAGATAAATCGCGGCCAGTTGGAAAGATCGATCGGTTTTGTAATAAGTTGGAATTAATTAATACGGATCAAACTGCAAATGAAAGAAATTCATTTTGGAAATAAAAACCTCCGCCACTTGAGGTGATTAAGCACCTTTCCACTCAAAAGTTGCGTTTATTACAACACAAAGTGTCTGCCATTGACACTGCGTGAAATCAACACCAATGTACACCTATAACTAATTGCATGTAACATACGGTACATGGGGTGCCGACGCTTTTGTTGTTTTGGTGTCAGCTGCGCGTGATGTAATTAGACCGATGACTGCTTGTGTGTTTACAATCGCCACATTGTCCAGATGGACACATTTGGGAGGAAATTAGTTTAGCCATTTTTTTCCGCCATTTTGTCATTTTTTATTTTCGCAAATGGCTAAAATGGCTACCGCCAGCGTGAACACTGTTCTTGAGCTCAATATATTCTGAGTCATCACTGGATGTTCGTTGTACATTTTCCAGGTGCAGGTCCTCTAACATGTGACTTTTGTGATAACTGTGGTGAGACATTGATCCGTTACAGAATATACGACCACAACAATCAGTCGCTATTTTTAGTTGCATTTTTCTTAATGCTCAGAAAATCAAATTTGGTACCCATATCGTCTGAACAATTTGATGCTACGAAACAATTGAATAGGAGTGACATTTTGCTTGGTGATAGTGTAATGTTAGTGGTTCTTAAGTGGTCAAAAACAATTCAAAACGGCCAACGGTTGCTAAAATTGCCACTTGTCGCAATCCCGGGATCCCCATTGTGTCCCGTTTCTGCTTATAAACGTATGGTACGATTAGTTCCCGGTCATCCGTCTCAACCAGCATTCATGTTTTTGCCACGTAATGGTGCACGCCAAACGGCGCTCAGTTATTTTCAAACACAATCCTTTTTGTGTTGCCTTCTCAAACGGATAGGAATGGATTCCTCTATGTATTCCATGCACTCATTTCGCCGCGGTGGGGCTACATGGGCCTTCCAATCTGGTGTCCCCACTGAACTAATTCAATTAACTGGGGATTGGTCGAGTGATGCATACAAACTGTATCTACACCACACAATTCGTGACAGGGCTTACGTTGCTTCGCGAATGAGAGATACTATTCTTCCCCTTAAATAACAATTTGTCTTTCACTTTTCAACCAAGAGAAAGCGATCTGTGCTCCTTTTATCGGACAGCATAGCCAAATATGTATGTGGCGTGGGGGATTTAAAAGTTTGGCCATACCCAGGATTCACAATAAATCGATTGACTGGCCTTCTTCAAACTATAAAGGCCAGTAAAATCAATTCATTCACCCATATCCTTTTTCTTATTGGCACTAATGATGTAGAGAAACATATACTCGCAAATTTTAAGTCTTGTCACGGTCGCAAAAACTGTTTGTAAAGCATACTTGATCTTCCTCTCAATACTGCCCCGCCCAAAGGGATCACGCTATTCTAGGACAAAAGGTGTCGTCGATCAATGGGAAATTAAAAAGCTTTGCCATGAACGTGGCCTAAAGTTTATTCGAGCATATAAACCATTTGTTTCCAATGGTCGGGTTAAGGAGGAGTTATATGCGGGTAATGATACGCTTCATTTGAATTATGAAGGAACACGCAGATTACAGCATCTGCTAATTCAGGTCGTTAATCGCACCTCATGAACTTTGTTGCACTTGTGTACATATGCTTGCGGTTTCTGGTCCCGATTATTTCTCTTTCAGGATGTTTGCTGTCAGCATCTTCAGGGCCCACCGTCGCTCTGGGATGTGGTTCGTGCATCGGAGGCCTCAGATTCTATACCTCCTGCCCCTACACAGCAGGCATCGTGACTCGGGAAGTCTTCGTGGACGTGAGCCATGCACATAATCGACATGGAGGTCATTTCGGTTTCATATCTATAACATTATAGAACATTCAGTATATCGTATAGTATATACATGTATATGGCGGCATACGGCTTGGCGGGCTTCAACTCAACACTACGATGTGCTGTCTATCTTCAAAATTCAAATATAACTAATATATATTGAATTTATATATCATATGTTCATTCACGGAGGCCTGCAGCCATGTACGATTCTTCATTAACACTGTGCCATACTCTATGGGGGAAATCCCATTTCACCTATGGACTATGGCATTTACTTGGTACATGTCTGCAGGCCATCCTGCATTTATGTTGCCGGACTCGTGTACACTCGGTCATACAATATATATGCTGATGTTATTATTAACTTGTAAATATGCATGGAAACCTCAAGCAATAAATATGGCATATCACTTAAATGTTCTCACTCTCAATTGTCTTCGTTTGGCATTAATTGTCAAACAGGGTAATTGTGAGTGGGGGAACTTTTCTGAAGCAGACTATAAGGTTTAGCGAATCAAGGGAAGTAATTAATTCTATCTTTTTACTTGACGTTTTCATGCTGAAGCAGAAGAAAATTGCCCACCCTCCACTCCCTATAATTATATAAATATATCAACATACCACCACTCCATATATAGACAGTAACACATCTTATAGTGTACTTCGGGCTTCAACTGAACACTACTTTCAGCTCATGCAGATAACTTGACTGCAAAAATTCAAAAGGTATGCAGTGACAATATCCCCAATAAGATAGTTCTTATCCGGAAAGGTAGTCCCCAATGGCTTACGTGTAATGTACGGAAACTGATGAGGCAACGAAATCGATTACATAAGATAGCTAAAAGGAAAAACACACCACAAACATGGGCAAACTTCAGATCTAAACGTAATGAAACTACATCGGCTATTAGAAAAAGCAAACGTGATTATGACACCAAGAATGAGAACACATTGAATAGCCCATCACATGACCAGTCTTCCTGGTGGAAAACCCTCCAAAAAATAGTATTTGCTACCAGTGATAGATCAATACCTCCCTTGAACACCAACGGCGACTTCCTGATCTCACCAACTGAAAAAGCAAATGCTTTCAATTCGTATTTTTGTAAAATTTCCTCAGTTGATGACATCGGGAAACGCCTACCAGTCCTTGAACCGGATAACTCCATATCCACATTAAGCGATATAAAAATCACAGCCCCTGACATTTACAAAGCGTTAAAAAGTCTTAAAATATCTAAGTCAAGTGGGCCCGACGGAATAAGTCCGAGAGTTTTGAAAAGTTGTGCCTCCTCGCTCTGTGAACCTCTTGAATTCTATTTTAGAACATTTACCGAAAACAATTACTACCCACACCAGTGGAAGCGTTCACATGTTACACCTATATTTAAGAGTGGTGATCCCGGTCTTATATCAAATTACCGACCAATTTCTCTACTAAGCTGCGTCTCAAAGGTCTATGAAAAATGTATTTATAAATATCTATGGGAATTTCTTGATGAAAACAAACTCCTATCATTTTATCAAGCTGGTTTCATGCGCAACGATTCAACAGTTTTTCAACTTACCGAAATATATGACAATATATGTCGATCATTAGACGACGGAAAAGAGGTCCGGTGTATATTCTGTGACATAAGTAAAGCATTCGATAAAGTCTGGCACCGTGGCCTCTTGAACAAACTGACAAAAATTGGTATAAGAGGAAACTTGTATAACTTGATGAAATCGTATCTAGAATGTAGACAACAACAGGTTGTCATAGACGGCACACGTTCGGAACTACAAGATGTAACAGCAGGTGTGCCGCAAGGCTCAGTATTAGGCCCACTTCTGTTTTTAATTTATATTAATGATATAACCGAAAATATACGGTGCAACATTCGTCTATTTGCTGATGACACTTCTCTATTTCTTACTATCGAAGACCCCACCATGGCCGCAAAACTAATCAACGATGACCTCGAAACTCTCATGTGTTGGGCATCAGAATGGCTTGTAAAATTCAATCCCCTGAAAACGGAATCTCTCTTAATCTCCAGGAAAGAAACACCAGTATATCATCCACATTTGACCATGGGAACCGCGACAATTGTTGAGGTTGACAGCCATAAACATCTGGGACTTACTTTCGACAACATGGGCTCTTGGGGTATCCACATCAGATCTATGCTTGACAAAGCATGGAGTCGAGTAAATCTAGTACGTAAACACAGATACAAGCTAAGCAGAGTAACGCTTGAAAAAATACATTATACATTTATCCGACCAATACTGGAATATGCCTCCCCTGTTTGGGATAACTGCCCTGATTATCTTAGTGATGACATTGAAAAGGTTCAGTATGAAATGGCCCGAATAGTAACAGGTGCAACCATCAGTACGAGTAACGCGTGCCTTTTGTCAGAGACTGGCTGGGAACTCCTCTCTTCACGCCGTAGAAAACACAAGCTATGCCAATTTTTTAAAATGATACGAGGAACTGCTCCATCAATTTTAAGAAATTTTGTACGACCAATTCAGGCAAATAATTCCAGATATAACTTAAGATTTGAACATATAAGACTACCCTCGAATATTAATTATGACTATTATATGGATTCTTTCTTACCATCTGCAATTACCGAATGGAACAAACTGTCAGAAACTACAAAGAGCAGCAGTACAATCGAAGACTTCAAAAAGGAACTGAACAGTGACAATATACGTCCACCTGCCTATTTTTATCATAGTAAATGTCGTAAATCTCATATCCTCCATACCCGGTTAAGATTGAACTGCAGCCACCTAAGTGGTGACCTGACAGATAACCATGTAAAAATTTCCCCCTTCTGTCTATGTGGGGAATTTGAGACAACTTACCACTATCTCTTTGAATGTACATTTTATCAAGAGCCCAGAAGAGAACTATATGACTCCCTACCAAATGTTGCCTTATCTGAGAATACACTAATGCGGGGGTCAAGAGAGCTTAGTCTTCGCGAAAACAAACAAATATTTAATGCAGTACAGACATATATTATGAGAACAAAAAGATTTCCATGATCTGTATGGGTAACAAATTGCTTTGGATTCCGGCCGCGTTATGCGGCAGCACGATGTTCTCCATTATGTATGTAGTACTAAATGTCTTCCGATAACGATTATTTTGTAAGTTACTTTACTTGTCACTATCCTGTATATACGTGAAATGATTCTACATGAAGAATGCAGCGATATTCACAGTGAACCCCATTGAAATAGGAATTGGCCATTGCGATTAGCCCCCTCCCATGGAGCCTGACGCATGCATATTACTACGAGCATAATTTTCATCACGCAGCAACTAAATTATTGAAAACTCTGTCCCCTCTACTTTCTCACTCTCCCTCTCATTCTCTCTTCTCTCTCTCTCTCTCTCTCTGCCTCCTGCTATCCCTAACACTATCTTCCCGCTGTGTCCATCCCAACTTAAACTTAGTTACTTCTCCTTTAAAAAATATTATTTCTATTATTTCCCGTCTGATCGATACCCCTCCCTCACTTATTGGGGAAGGGGCATGTCGCCAAAGAGGAGAAGACTTCATATAAGCCCTCGGGCTTGTTGTCTGATCCTCATTTCCATACATTATCTCTTATATGTTGTATATTTATGTCATTTGTGTATTATGTGTATTATGTTTGGATTTGGAAATAAAAATATGTTTACACTAACACTACGATGTGCTGTCTCTCTTCAAAATTCAAATATAACTAAATATATATTGAATTTATATATCATATGTTCATTCACGGAGGCCTGCAGCCATGTGCGATTCTTCATTAACACTGTGCCATACTACATGGGGGAAATCCCATTTCACCTATGGACTATGGCATTTGGTACATGTCTGCAGGCCATCCTGCATTTACGTTGCCGGACTCGTGTACACTCGGTCATACAATATACAATATATATGCTGATGTTATTGTTAACTTGTAAATATGCATGGAAACCTCAAGCAATAAATATGGCATATCACTTAAATGTTGTTCTCACTCTCAATTATACTCATTATCGGTTATAACTATGAAATAATACAAACAATCTGGGACATTTGACTTTCGGTGCGTAGCCATAGGAACAGCCCAGTGCTCTATATCGCAATATGGTATCATCCGAATAGTTTGTTCTAAAAATAGACACATAAACGGTCCCAATTAAATATTCGAAATAAAATCAATATTAATTGATAGAAGCTTTTCCGGACAGGGGTCTTCAGTTCATATTTATTATTTTATACCCACGCAACTATTTCAAATTTGTTATTTAAAGAGATAATCCAACACAATTGTCCTTGGTTTGTTAAAAATAACACCAAGAGAGAAGATGAACTCTCTGTAAAATGAGTTTGATCTTTGCTAAAGTACGGAGTTATGGCCCTTTTTCGACTTAGAATTCATGCATTCTGCCATAACTCAAATTTTTTTTATCTGATTGGTATATGAGTTTCTCAGCCCAACATACAGATTGTGTTCGAATATGGGTTTTTAATGGAGTTATGGCCCTTTGACATATAATTCACACATGCTTCGATAAATCAACCATTTTTCATCTGATAGGAACCAAATTTGGTTGGTATGTGAGTTTCTCAGCTCAAAATACAGAACGAGTTTGAATATGGGTTAGATCCAATTTGTTATACCTGAGATATGGCCCTTTTTCAACTAAGAATTATCCAGATTATAACCCAAGTAACTTACAATTAATGAATACCTGCTTCTCTGTGAGAGATAAAAGACAATATGGTTTATTGAGAGTTATTTATAGCCCTCATATGTTAGCTCTATATAAGAGACACAGATTAGTGAATTATTGGATAAATTGATCTAGCTATCTTTTTAACCACAACTTAGCCATGTGAATTTATTTAACTAGACCAATGGAGCTCTCTAAGTCCTTGGATGATGGGACTACATTGAATCAAACAAGGCAGAGATACATGTAGGTGATTTAACCCCTTTTACCCATTCCATGTCTTTTAACCTTTTCCATTAAATAAATAACTATATTATCTTGATATCTCACATGGCAATTTGCAACAACATGAATAGAACTGCTAACACTATGATAGTGGTGACAGGCTATAGATTTAGATGTTATATTAACCCTTCTGTTTTGACTCATACTTTCCAATAATTTGTGTTATTGCTTGTTATTATGTACATTTGTCATATACTACTTTAGATCATAACAGTATTATCTATAATTCAACATTAAATGATTACGATTCTTCTGATCATAACAATTTAATATTGCCAAGGGATGGGTTAAACATCTGCCGATCGTGATCGGCCTCTCATTAAAAAAGGGGGGTATACTGTTTTGCACCTGTCCATGCGTGCGTACGTCCGTCCGATGTTTGGTCCGCCTGGTGTCTGTTCATGTCATAACTTGAACAGTAGTGCTCGGATCTCAATGAAATTTTGTATGGATGTTCACTGCCATGGGGGCATTCAATAGACGGTTACATCGTTTTGTTCGGATTTTCCATTCTAGAATTATTCATCTTTGTTTATCTGGAAATGTTGGCTGTTTGGTCCTTCTGATGTCTGTTCAGCTCATAACTTGAACAGTAATGCTCGGATCTCAATGAAATTTTGTATGGATGTTCACCACTATGAGGACATTTAATGGCACATTCAACTGTTTTGTTTTGGTTTTTTGTTCTATAGTTATTCATCTTTGTTTATATGAAAATGCTGATTTTTGGGTCCATCTGAGTATAGCAGTCATAAGTGATAGATATGCCCACACTAGGCGGTATGCCACAAGGGGGAATGTACCGGACGACAGTCCATCTCTTGTTGGATTTAGGTGGCAATTGATTGGAATTGAAGTCCCCAGTTAGAGTCACGTGACAAAAGCACGTACGGACGTTTTTTTTTACACACAGCAACACCCCTCCTAATGTCGGCATGGAACCCGCGTACAGGGACGTGCCTAGAGGGTTTCCGTTCGGGAGGTGTTCACGTTGGGAAATTGCAACTGCACCACCCCCCCCCCCCCCTTGAATCAGAATCAGTCTGAACACAAGTTTTGCATAATTCCATTTGCACCCCCCTTGCACATCAGTGCTCTTACGCCTGATATCTTATATCTTCATCTTCATAAACCATGGTTCTATATAGTCCCAGTATGAGAACATTCAGATATTTTAACCTGAAACACTGCATAAATCCTACCATCTAGTGGTCTAACTCCATACAAATGCACACGACACACCCGGCCATGACCATGGTTGTTCGGCCCGGTGTGAGAATTTTTTTTAATTTGAACAAGAAAATTGCAAATCCTAGCATCTAGACTGGCCTCAACTGATGCTTTCCTATAGTGTTGGAAATTTCCAACCTCATACTCCCCCTCAGGTTTGAAAATTCTCCAACTGATGACCATTTCAATCCACAAGTTTAACCAAATGTAGTAAAATATTGTTAAACTTATTAGCATTTTTGTATTGGCCACGGGGGAGAGACAATGACACACCGGGCCGACCATGGTTCAGCCCGGTGTGGGAAAATTTTGTAATCTGAACAAGAAAATCGCTAATCCTAGCATCTAGACTAGCCTCAAGCATTCCTAGAGTTGGAAATTTCAAACCTGACACCCCACTTAGGTTGGAAAATTTACAACTGATGACAATTCCAATGACAATGTTGACCAAATGTAGGACAATATTGTTTTCTTAAATTAACTAGCAGTTTTTGACTGGCCACGGGGGAGGGACCAGGACACAAGCTTTCCATGTGTTGGAATTTCCAACCTGTCACCCCCCCCCCCCCCCCCCTGAGGTTGGACTGAAAACTTCCAACTGATGACCATTTCAGTCCAAAATGTTTACCAAAAATAGGAAAATATGCAAATATTGGTCCAAAAACAATAAATTCCCCCCAAGAAATTGTTTGAAAATCAAACTACAAGAACATTTTCAACCTATTGTTGGTGTGAAATTTCCAACCAATATGTTTTTGGCAGGTATGAAATTTGCAACTGTTGAAATTTTTGACCAAAGTTGTGGGGTGAGACCCCCCCCCCCCCCCCCCCCCCCCCCCCCCCCCCCCGTGTCGCCGCGTATGATCAGTTCTGCATTCGAAGTTTGTTCAGTGAGTCATGTTTCAATGAATGAGGCCATATCGTAAATCAATTCAATTCAGTTTATTCTAGTCGTCAATAATAGACAATGCAGATGTGTATACGTAAACGCAATATATATATATGGTCATTACAGTATACATCTATATGTATGACATAAAAATATATTTAGAAAAGGGGATATCGTTAACCACGCTGTTTCAGTTCGACAGGCTGGTGCAATCTCCTACGGGGAGAACCTAAATGATTCAAGCAGTCCCAGGCTGTGATGGGGGGTGACCGTCGCACATCGGGGGAATTTATGCGACCATCATTTTCTTATGGGAAAATTACTCTAGTTTTCTAATTCAGAGCAGGGCATCAAATTGCTATCGATTACATCACGTGATAATGCCTACGTCTGTTTCAACGGGTAGGATTAGATTGTTAAAAACTGCTAACGTCGCCGGTCAAGCTCAACACTATAATTAATTATCCTTGACCCGGGGCGGGAAAGTATTATCCAATAGAGTCAGTCAGCATCAAATAATGCAACATTCACTTTCGGTATTGTACCATCTTAATCATAAAACACTAAAGTCGTTAAATGTATGGTCACGATTTCCCGCCACGCCGCGACGAATAACCTAATATATCTTCACGAGCGAAGTTAGCAGTCTTCAATCAAAACCTCTCCATTATACTATACAAGAATACCATAATCAGAAATGGTAACGCCCTCAAGATCATATTATTAGCCATAAATATAAATTATAATTTAAAATATATTGGTTACATGAATGCACCACCTCAGAATTCCGTTAAAAACAACTATCCTTCAAATTATTACAAAAACTACGGCTTATTACTGCAGGTTTCTCATTCACCACACCAGAAAGGTTCTAAATGCGGATCAAAAATCGGAGGCATTGTGTTCCCGCCAAGAGTGCATGGCCCAGCCATTGTTCATACCTAAACATCGAAAGCAACTAACTCGGTCATAATAGGTGTGTGAGGCCTGGGTATTGATTGATTAATAAACATTGGATTAATTACCAAGAAGAAATTCCATAATTACAAGCGACGCAAAGCAAAATCACCCACATAGTCACTTAAATCGTGCAATGTCGATTTCGGTCCAAAGAGATATATTCCCCGCGTTATTTTATCGACATAATAAGGTTCCCTGTCAAAACTTCAAAAATTTCCCATGTTTTGTACTGGTGGAATAAGATATATACGGGCGTTAGCCAGCGTAGAGATTCATCGCTTGATCACGCACCATGTTCAGTATACATCCGTCCGTGCTAAATATATATGTTGGCTCCTGGGGCGGCGGAATTTTAGCTCAACATTAGTTCTGATTCAAAGGTAATTCCAGGGATTGCAAATAGGGAGCAGCCTTCTGTCTCACACGCATGGCATCCCAGAGTGACATCCATCTTCAATATACGTCATGTCATAGGCTCCCCAGCGGACCGAAGATTGATGTCGAGACAGCCGCATAGTTCCCCACCGTGGCTTCCAGATCTCTTCAGAAACCCGATTTACCTTGTCGCTACATGCAGACACTTATCCACATATTTCTTCATATATCGATGTACATGGAGAAACAGCATTCATTAATGGATAATATCACTTCAGATAACGAATTTTGTTTCAGGCATTGCAAGCAGGGGGAATCGTTCTGTTACAACGCATGGCCTCCCAGAGTGATAGTCGTCTTCAATAGACATGTATGTCGTGTCATTGACTCCCCATCGGACCGAAGATCGATCTCGAGACAGCCGCATGGTTCCCCACAGTGGCTTTCAGATCTCTTCAGAAACAGATTTCCTTGTCGCTACATGCAGACACTTATTAGCACGCCCGCGTGTATACTGTTGGCCAAATATTAGAAACATGTGGGCAGATGGAACTTTTATAAATAGAAAATTGTTTTTTCCGGTTTATTTAAAAGTCGAACTGCGCGACCAGGAGGCCGGTCACCGGTAAAAGGTGTAGTTGCGAATTTCAATTTCGTTTATTGTCCTTTACATTATTGTGTCAATAATGTTGATTTTTGGTTTGTGACAAGCTATGTCAATTACCAATAAAAAGAAATTTAAACGATAATTTGTAAGTCTTATATTTTAACTGATATTTTTCGTTCTGCAGCCCACTGATGGTTGTGGTCGGAGACGACCGAGTCGACAGCCGGTTCGTTAATTAGGGCTGGTTGTTATTTGTTATTTTAACGGAATTCTGAGTTGGTCATTCGCGAAACCAACATATTTTATATTCTATAATTAAAATCACGGCGTCGTTTTAGTTCAACGTTAGTTCTGAACTTCTGATCTGATTCATTAGTAATTCCGCTCCATGTGCACCCAGGGTAGAATAGGCCTACCACCCACCAAGAGGGGTACAAATCCCTTCATGTGGCACCCTGTTTGCTGTGGTGTAGGAGTACCGGAGGTACTAGGGCGGCCATATCACGTGAGACATCGACCTGTGGATACGACTTAGCTCATGGTCCTCTTTGGTCCTACATCTCTTCAAAACGGTTGAGTTGACCCGGCTCAATCAATCGGCTAGTCACGCATTTCCACGGTTTTTCAGATTCAATTTTTGTTATATGTTGTATTGCTCGTCTGATGTTTAAAGTAATGTTTTCTGTTTTTTTTCTTCACATATGATGTTTCTGCTCTCTCCCGTCTCTTTTGTATTCGCCCTGGTGATTGTTGAGTGTTGAATCCTGCATTGCTCATGCACACCTGTCTTACTGCGGAGAGGTACCGGCAGACTGCTATATGCAGTGGCTAAACGGGTCATCGCTTCAGCTATGTACCAGAATTTGGCCCGACCATAATTCGAAGGGTCGTCTTTTTTGCTTTTCGTATGACAACTCAAATAAATAAACAACTCACCAAATCCCTTGATGCTGTGGTATTCCCTCAATACTTGGTTCTCGGCTTTGAGCATTGATAAAACGCTACAAAGCATCGCTGGACAATTGAAATATGTTAAACAAATCGGGACTGGGCCAATCAGTGGTTCTCTCTGGATTGAATGGTTCAAAGAAAGTTCAATCTGATGTGCTGCATGCTGCAGTTTACAACTATTTCCCAGACCCCAGTGTTCGTTACACCTCACACGACATTGCATAGAAGGAGAACTGTGTCGCGAACTTGCGATATAGCTGATTTTTGCAGATCCGTTGAAGTTCCAGATCTCCTCCAAATAACTAATTTGGTAAGTTATTTTCTGACATTCAACCGATGCGAACATTGAAGGTTGGATATTATGAATATGGATTTAAGCACATTTGTTCCAACCAACTGCGATGTCAGGGGCATGGCCATGGCCAGGAACTATGTAAAAGTAAAGAAACTATATGCGACCGATGTTCTACTTCTGGTCATGATCATATGGATTGTACGAATCTTAATTTTTTCCCCCCAAACTGCCAAGATTCAAATGCTGCAATGGATCGCTCATATCCCACTTGAGACTATGAACTCGAGATTCAACGATGTATATCTGAGAAACATCTGTCATATATAGATACTAAGAAATTAGTTGATACTCGACCACCTTTTCCACGTGTCACATACTCAACAACCGTGTCTACAAATAAAGTGTGATGACGCCAGCACCCAGACACAGAGTCAAACCAAACTCGTCATGCAGTATATCACTATCAACACAAGTAGATATTATCCTGTTGCAGAACCTGAAGCGCAGGTTATGGATACTGCTTCTGCCGTTGAGACATTTCCTCCGAAACAATCTATGCAGGTTGATCCTATTGTCCCAAAAGAAAAATCGCCTGTTGCTTCGAAACAAAGATCGCCAAAGACACTCAAACGTTTCGACTCTCATCTTTGAGCTTTCAAAATTTGACCACATGATTGACGAGAAACGATTAACAAGACAATTATTTGTGACCCGCCATATCAAATCCAGTCGTAAGTCGGGATTTTTTTTACCCTGTGCCAATGCATTCTCTTATATATGCGAGTCGACCATAGGTCGCCTCGCATATATAAGAGAATGCATTGGCCTAACAATTTTGTATCATGTTTTTTAAATAAATGTTTCTTACAATTTTTAGGACATAAAATAAAAAACATCCATTACCCTGCAGCGAGCCCCACACATATATAGAAGCATATAGAAGAGTGTCGTCTGCTCACGTTTGTCTGGGGCTCTGTATGGGTGAAATTATAAAATTGTTAAAGAATACAAGAACAAATTATTAAAATTGTAAAAAATTGTTAGGCCAATGCATTCTCTTATATATGCGAGGCGACCTATGGTCGACTCGCATATATAAGAGAATGCATTGACACAGGGTAAAAAAAATCCCGACTTACAACTGGATTTGATATATGGCGGGTCATATTTGTGGATCGAGGCTGTCGGGTGGATCGAGGCTGTCGGGTGGGTGAAGGATGACAATCATCTCACCCGACGTGCATGCGCGATTAATCAAATATCATAAATACCTTATCACTGCAAAATTTGATTTAAAAAGCTACTTTACATATTTAGATGTGGCTCCTTGGTAATTTCGTCTTATTCATTTGTTATTTATTATCTATTCTTGTACTACATTTACACGTTTTATAGTATGATTGCACACTAGCCAGTTCTTAAATTTATATTCCTAATTCCAAGTGGAAATATTCCTCTTGGGTGCTTTTATTTGTACATAGCTCATCGTTGCATTGTTTTAATCTAATCCACTGTCTGACTTATCTGATTTATTTACACACTTGCTTCGCTACGATTCTTTTAGATACCTGATTCTGTTCTTGGTCGTGATATGGCCTAGCGCTGAAACGACGTTAAACCCTCAATCAATCATTAGTAATTTCCAGGTATTGCAAGTAGGGGCATCTTTCTGTTACAGAAGTATGACCTCCCATAGTGACAGTTGTCTTCGATATGCGCCGTGTCACAGACTCCCTGGCGAACCGATGTAGGTGTGGAAATTCTGTAGAAAATGCCACCTACACTTTGAAGAAAGAATTACACTTCGTAATAATCTTCTGCGCTTTAATATACATTCAGTTAAGACACTAATATTTGGGGATCCGAACTTAAAACAATTAGAAAATGAACATATCTTTAAAGCTGTGCAAAATTACTTACGAGATACAACTCAAGAGGAAAATCCGTCAAAGTTCTATTAAGACGCTCGCATCATTTGAATGCAAATTGTAAAAATGTTAACAATGCACCATGAGGTACATGCATCACATTTAAAACAGCTACTTGAGACTATACAAACTATACTTCAAATAATATACAATGATATACTGTATGTATACACTTGTAAATATGTTATACCTATTGTGTTGACAACCCAAATTATACCCTAAAGGCGCACTTTTTGTCGCTTCCGGCGCGCGCCATTAGGGAGTGGACCTAATAGTATGCCTAATGGCGCTTTCGGCGCGCGCCGAAAGCGACAAAAAGTGCGCCATTAGTAACGCGCCGAAAGCGACAAAATGTGCGCCGTTACGGCGCACATTTTGTCGCTTTCGGCGCGCCGAGACATGCGCTAATATCGCACATTTTGTCGCTTTCGGCGCGCGCACCGAAAGCGACAAAAAGTGCGCCGAAAGCGACAAATAGTGCGCCGTAACGGCGCATATTTTGTCGCTTTCGGCGCGTTACTAATGGCGCACTTTTTGTCGCTTTCGGCGCTTTCGGCGCATCGCGCCGAAAGCGCCATTAGCAAGTGGCCCTAATAGGATTCCATAGGTTATGTATAAGTGGATCGCACTTGTCCTCCAATCCCAATGCCAATTTGTATTGTTATATACTTATTGTTAATAAATATGTTTAAACCAACCGATGATCGACCTCGAGGTGGCCGCGTGGTTTCATCACGGTGACTTTCAAATCTCTTCAGAAACTGATTTACTTGTCGCTACATGCAAACACTTATCCACAATATTATTTCATATATCGATTTTACACGAACAAACCGCATTCATTAATGGATTATATCATTTAAATATAATTCAAGATATAATACAATATAATCGAGTTGTGTCAAAATGTTCAGTACATCTGTACGTGCTAAATATATGCCCGCTTATAGCGTGGCGGAATTTTAGCTCAACTTTAGTTCTGAAATTATTATTAATTTCCATGGATTGCAAGTAGGGGGCCAGCCTTCAGTTACCCACGCATGGCCACACAGAGTGACAGTTGTCTTCGATATACGTCGTGGCATGGACTCCCTTGCGAACCGAAGTTCGATCTCGAGGCAGCCAAGTGGTTCCCCACAGTGGCTTTCATATCTCTCCAGAAACTGGTTTACTTGTCGCTCCATGTATACACTTATCTACCATATATCTCCACACATGTCGTCTGGACAGGCATTAACATCATTCGTAGAATACAACATAATCGAGTCGTGTCATGGCTCCCTGGCGAACTGAAGTTCGATCTCGAGGCAGCCACATGGTTTCTCCACGGTGGCTTTCAGTTGTCCTCAATAACTGATTTACTTTTCGCTCCACGCAGACACGTATCTTCTACAACAGTATATCGATGGACAGAAAGTAATATCATTCATTCACGGGTGATACCATTTCAGATAGAATACAACACAATCGAGTCGTGTCACGGACTCCCTGGCGAACCGAATATCGTCATCGATGCAGCCACATGGTTCTCACACTGTAGCTTTCATAATAATCACTTCAGAACAGGTTTTGTCTGTCGCTGCAATCAGACACGTAGTTATTGGTTCTAAAGAGTCGGGATACAATGTAGTGTGACTCTTTATACAGAAGAAAATTTACTTTGGTATGATGATGGATCCCAGAAGTACGTAAAGACATTTGTGACCGAGGACACCATAATTTCTATCAGATGCATCTGTTTGAAGAGCAGGAACATTCTCTGTTGTATTAGCCATTTGTCTGTTTAGATTTCTGAAGATGGGCATCAGGCGGTTCTCATTTGATGGCTGTTTACTTTGTTCCGTTTTATTGGTTTCGATGAATGGCGAAGTCTGTGGTAAGTATAAGAGGAAATTTAAGTACTTTAATTGCATCCACAAATTAAGTATCACCAGTCATGAGCACATCGCAGTTCAACACTTCTGTCCAATGCGGTCAATGGAATGTTTGCACCAAACATAGATGTAGATGTTTTATTCACACAATAATTAGTTTACAACAAATCAACAATAATATATAAAAAATCAAGTGTAATTATTGTGTGGGAGTGGCATAACCAGGATTGGCTGTCTTCCTGTCACCCCCGTTGTCAAATATAATAACTAATATATCAATGGCATAATCTCAAGTTGATGTGCTAATAAGAAAATACTGTAATTTATAATATCAAAATATTGTATTAAGTACATTGTACCGTATAGTTATGGCTATGTATGCGTGTGCACGGCAATTTAAAGAACACTTTCTAATAGTAAGTTGGACCCTGCTTAAGTAACAATGATAATGCGTATGTGATATTTAAATCGTGTTAGCAGGGTCCAATAAGGGCGAGTTTTCAGGGTAATCAGCACTCACGACCGGGGAGGGGGCTGACTTGTTACTCGGGAGTTAAGTATATGTAGTTTAATTATGAGCTTTTGGGAGGAAAACATTCTCTGCAAGTTTTGTTTTTACATTTAAAGTTTGCATCATATGCATTGATAACATTGACCTTCATTTGATATTTAAAGTTTAGTCGGCTTTCAATTGATTTTAGTTTTTTGTCAGTTTCATTCCATAATCTTGGGAATGAATGTTTAGGTAAAACCTCTGAGAATTTCGTTCGTGATTTAATTTCCCTAATGCATCCAGATTGTCTGGTGATTGATATCTTGTTGTCAAATGCTGTTAGAAATGATGCCGGTAGGTTAAAATGTGTCCAATCATACATAAACAGACTAACATGACAGGCATGCAAATCTCTGAATTTCAAAATATTTCTTTTTTTGAATAAGGGTTCAGTGTGGCTGTTGTATTTGGCATAGCTTATTGTTCTGATAGCTCTTTTTGTAG
The DNA here is from genome assembly GCA_032622095.1 of Siphonodentalium dalli. Taxonomy (NCBI): domain Eukaryota; kingdom Metazoa; phylum Mollusca; class Scaphopoda; order Gadilida; family Siphonodentaliidae; genus Siphonodentalium; species Siphonodentalium dalli. Next base: position 58,546,904 of record CP136063.1, read on the forward strand.
TAGGAAGGCCTTATTGGATGATACTGAGTGCCCCCAAATTTGAATTCCATAGACAAGACGGCTTTGAATTAAGGCATAATATAGCGTTCGAAGGGCATCTCCTGGGAAAAAATTCCTCACCTTGTTCATACCATATAGGGCTCTTGCCATTTTAGAACATACCGCCGAGGTATGGTCTTTAAACGTGAGGTTTTCATCGATTGTAATTCCGAGAAATTTTAGGGATGTTTCATCACTTTTGTTTCCAACACGCTTGAGTTCTACGTCGTTTATGTATATCTTTAGAAAATTCCATTTATCGTCATTGTTTTTTGGATGAAGAAGCATATATTTACTTTTAGTTTTGTTTATGGATAGGCAGTTACAACAACAAACCAAACATATACTTTAAGTCAGTAACCCATGGTATACATGACAATTTGGGGCTTTTGTGCATACAAATAAGATTTTAATTATGGTAATAAAAATACGTCATCGATTGTCGTAATTTTTACATAAGTGTGGATGTCTAGAAATGAAAAATATTGTTTTCAAAATGGTGGTGGATTTTAATTGGTACCATGATACAGGGATCCACAAACTGAGTATCAGCAGTCATAAGCACATCGCTGGTTAACAGTAGCGGTTCTCATCGTGGAATGTCCAACTGCATTCCCTATCCCTCTCTATAGTAAATGGATTCTCCCAGTCAGTTAAAGGGGCACTTTGATTATTGCGACATAACGAAGAAGCGGGCCCCGTTGGTTCAGAGTGCCCGGATGAAGATAATTAATCGAGTGTGCTTCTCACAGTACGAGCTAACTGCATGGCCTCCTATAGCCTGATACCGGAGTACGCTGTGTATGTCTCTTTGGAAAGCAGACGAAATTCCTAAACGATGTACATCTGTTAGTAATTTCGTCGGCTTTTCTAAGACAGGCTATTTGGCCATGCGTTTGTCACAACAGACCTGTTTCTTACGTGCATGCATAATTCGTGTTTATTGATAGTAATGATGAAAAGAGTAACGGCTTGTATTAATCGAATAATATAAATGAAGTTAGTTTGCCGCGTATCGTAATCAGGATGGACTTTATTTTACCTATAGACCATTTTACAGATAACCATTTTGACTGTTGCATTGGGGCCAGAAAGTATCCAAATAAAGCCACGTGTTTACGGTCGCATGCATTTATTATGGGGCATTTAGGGTGGGTCTATAAAACTAATTATAACTTTGGTATCTGTCATAGTTTACGCGATAAATTTTAAACATATATCAGGGACATGTACCCCTTCTAGAATGTTCAAAAACATTTCCAGTTGCTTGTCGTATTTTAAATGATTTTATGCGATGAAATAATGCGAAAATTTAGAAAATTGCACTATAATTTCTCAATACTTTGCGGTTTTAGTAAACGCCTGATAAAAGTATTTCTATTGGGAATTTTTACACCAAATTTTCAGAGAATATAGAGTTAACACAGTACTATCGGAATATCGTAAACGAGTTCTGTGCATTTGGGATTGATTAACCCTCAGACTGCCGAAGCTGTCGTCAATAAATTCGCTTTTTCGTGTTCGACGAAAATGAAACTTGTCTGTTTAAAGGTCCCATTTCGTGTCGAATGGTGAATTTGGCTGCAACAACACCCGTGATGTTTTACTTCAACTTTCAAAAGAGGAAGTTTGAACACATTTTGTATTGTTGTTTTTTTTTGCCTAGAACAATATCCAATGATTGCGTCCATTAAAAACCTTCTTGCGCAAAAGCGCCGCTACACGATAAAGAGCGTTTTCATTTACAATCGTTTTTACTCGTTTTCAAAACTGATGTATATTGTTTTGTGAATGCTCATTGGTCACGCTATTTATTTTACGTATTTTTTTCTGTTGTATTTGAACATTTGTTACACAGGCTTCGCGATTATTAACTTCAACTGATAAGCGCCGACTGCGCAACGTATGCGCTCAACAGTTTGTCTCAAATAAATTGTTATAAAAACACAGGTTTATGGCCGCGGACATAAGCCGATTAAGTGTGATGTAATTTATCCATGAACTTGACAACTGGAGATTATATCACCATTCGACACGAAAATTGGACCTTTAAACAGACAAGTTTCATTTTCGTCGAACGCGAAAAAACGAATTTATTGACGGCAGCTTCGGCAGTCTGAGGGTTAATCAATCCCAAATGCACAGAACTCCTTTGCGATATTCCGATAGTACTGTGTTTACTCTATATTCTCTGAAAATTTGGTGTAAAATTTCCCAATAGAACGACTTTTATCAGGCGTTTACTAAAACCGCAAACTTATTCCCTTCCCTATATATTCCTTATTTTCAAAAATGTCGCTTTCGGCTGACTTGACGGCATGGGTGTGTGGCCCGCCCCGAATACCACATAGAAACACTCCCACCTCCACCCATCACCCCCCCCCCCCCCCCAGTGGCACCACCCCGAGTGGTGAAAATTGGGTATGGACCATTTTCGAGAATGGTAAGGATTTCGACCGATTTGACGGAATGTGTGGGTGGCCCGCCCTAAAACCACCTAAAAACACTCCGAGCCACCACGTATCACCCCCGGGTGGTGGGCCTACCTCCCAACCCAAAACATATAATAGCTTACTATATAGAGACTGGGACTCATATAATATATAATATTAGTCCCAGCTACATGTAGCTAGAAATGTGAACAGCAGACATCCTGAGATACAAACAATATATATTATTGATTGTTTGATTTTCCAACCAGTATTTAGTGGGGGGAATGTGTTGTTTTTAGACCAACAGCAGTATATTCTTCTACTTTTGGTCCAAAGTTTGGTCGGAATGGCTATCGGTTGAACAATTTAGGTTTAGAGGGTGTCAGGTTGGACATTTCATTTGGAAATGTTTGAGGTACCATTTGGAAAGTTCAACTGGGAGGGGGGGGGGGGGGGTGCAAAGTAGTATTTCGAGAACACTTGACTTTGGTCTGGTTCAAGGTACGTACATTTGGAAATGTCAAGGTGGACAAACCCAAGTTTCCCAACCACCCACCAATGGGGACCATCTACATGTAGCCACCTCCCCGATTATAAGGTATAAGAACACATTGGCTACATGGATGCGACTAGAGATCTCCATTGTGGGGGGGTCTCCAACGATAACTTACTATTATTATCACAGCTCTCAGTTAGTGGCCAAGACATAAATGCTATACGTGTAAGCATCTCTCCAGTCAATTATTTACCAGATCGACATACTTCTAAGTTAGGAATGAAATAGACACGACAAGAGAAAAATGTAATCCTGTCCATTTTGGTCAATACATGTAGGCGATCACTACCATAAATATGGTAATATAAATTTTTGCCTCAAGGCGACACATAATATTTCCGAATGCCATGCTACATGAAACTAAATATGAAATGTTCCAGATACCATAAAATCTCTTACAGGTACCGGTACTTAATCCGATCAGAGGGTCCCCATATAATCACATTCCAACAACAACATTTTTTGAAATGACGCTTCAGTTTCAGAATCTAATAATTGCCCAAAAATAATGAAAAACACCATCAACTATAGTATAAAATTGCACAAAACCTGTTATTTATCACCATTTTGTTCAACGAAATTTTACCGGTTTGTCAAATATCTGACACAAAAAGCCACTTGATTTTAGAGTTTAATATCCATCTTTGCCCGCAATTTGGTCAATGAAATTCTTCTCGTTGACTGTCTATTGGGCCACTATAATTAAAATAATAGATTTATAACATCGATATCTGATCACTCTGAGCTGTGGTGGGTGGGTTCCTCGACTCGAATCAAATATTTTTTACCCCCGAAGTCAAGGAAATAGTAATTTGCGACCGTTAATTCGGATTGAGTACCTTTAATATCTAACAGCAACCATATCTCAACCCCACTACAATCTGGGACTAATATATGTTATACATGTATTAGTCCCAGCTACAATCAGTGAACCTGATGAATAATTTTAACAGCATCTGAAAATGAAAGAAACATCCCGCACCTTGTCTACGATATAATGAAAGCCATAATTGTAAATCAATCAGCTCTGCGTGTACCGGTATACATGTATATGTACACATATTGGACCCACATGAATTGCTATATTCTCCATATTAATTTAAAACGAGCGCACCACTTTAACAAACTCATTATTGAGTATTATATCAATAGCGATGTGTTTGTTAAAGTGGCAAGGTCATTTTAGATTTATACTCCTTTTAACATCAGTAGGCCTACACAATCATTCGTTGCATAACTTTCATTAAATTTTCCTAGTACTGAATATAAACAGTACTGGTACAACACTAGCAGTACTTGAACCGACCATACTGTAGGTGTCTGGCCTGTTTATTACCTTTTTAATTTGTTGATAGTTCTTTCGGGAATATAGCAGATAGAAATCGCAGGTCGCAGTTGAACAGAAATAGATTTTAATCTGAAATAATAAATGGGTCGCCAATATCAGGGACCATTATAGAACGAATTGAGAACATAATAACTACAAATAAACCATACACAAATATAGTCTCAATATCCTCCCCCGCCCAAGAAACTAGTCACTGTCTTGGTTTTGAGCGATTCGTTGAATTAAATCACGTGCACGTATGGCAGCAGCCCTTCTTGGTCTAGTTTCCCGATTGTCTCTTTCAACTACTGTCGTATCGGGCGTTTCACGGTCAGGGATGGGTTCACTTGTTTCGGCTTTCGAGCTGTAAACTTCCAAGGGATATAGTTTCGATAGCGGTCGGTTGGTCGTGCCATTTTTGGTTCTTAACGAAACAGTCCTAATTCGACCGTCATTACCCCGGTGAGTGTCCGTGATCAGGCCCATTTTCCAGTTCAAGCGTTTCTCGTTGTCTTCTTTGATCAGAACAACGGAACCTATTTTCACATTTTCGCGATTGTCTCCTTCAAATCGATGAAATTCTCGTAAGCTGGTTAAATATTCATGGGCCCAGCGTTTCTTAAAATGTTGCAACAACACTGCTCGTTTCCGCTCACGTTTCTCCAAATCATTTGGACAAATTTGAAAATCTGGGTCTTGCAGTTCTTCATCGAACACCTGCTGGTGTGGTAACGTAGTTATACGTCCATTCAGGAAATGAGAAGGGGTAAGGGATTCATCGTCATCGATGTCCCCTGAGACGTAAACAAGGGATCGGTTGTTGACACACGCTTCAATTTCCGTAAGTAAAGTCCGCAGCTCTTCAAATGAAACTAAGGAACGGTGTAATGTTTTCTTGAGAACCATCTTTGTGACACCTACTAACCGCTCATAGAATCCTCCCTGCCATGGTGCCCTCTTCGTAATAAAGTCCCAGTCAAGACCATGGCGGGAAAGCTCTTCGATCATATTATCTGACTGAAATAGGTCACGTATCAAAGAATTGGCACATAGAAATGTACTAGCGTTGTCGGATATGAGCTTCTTTGGTAATGACCGTCTGCTGGAGAACCTCCGAAGTGCACACATGAACGAGTCGGTTGTTAAGTCAGTTGTGAGTTCTAAATGAACCGCTCGGGTGACAGCGCAAGTGAACAGACATATGTAGCATTTGCGTGCAGTTGGGTCTCCAGAAACCATAAGAGGTCCACAAAAATCAACTCCTGTGTGGTAAAATGCTGGGACATCTGACACCCTACTATGAGGCAAAGGTGGTGGATCTGGAAGACGGTATGGTTTGCCAGTGAGTCTGCGACACGTTACACACTGTGCAAGTACTGTTCTGACCCTCTGTCTGATTCTAGGGATCCAGTAATTCGATCGTATTGATGCAACTGTGGAGGTCACTCCTGAGTGTTTGACCCTTCTGTGGATGTCAAGAATAAGGAGTTTGGTCAAATGGTGATCTTTTGGTAATAGTATTGGATATTTGACACCATCGTTCAACTGAGCGTTTTGAATGCGTCCACGACATCGAATGAGTCCATTTGTATCAATGAATAGTTGAAGTTGTCGGGCAATCGGTATCTTGATAGGTGATTGTTTCTGAGTAAGTTCTTTTAGGACATCCGCGAATGTAGATTCTTGTATATTTCGTATAATAAATGTCTGTGCGTAGTCTATTTCCGATGCTCTTAACGGGCCCGATCTGCGAGGTTCATTCTTTTTGGCATTGTGGGCAAATCGTAGTATCCAGGCCGTTACGCGGCATAATTTCCTTAGTTCCGAGAAACGTGTAGTGTCTATCACTTCCTGGATATTTGGCGGGGTTTCTGTAGTCATGCTAGACACTAGTATCGGTTCTTCAGTGTCATATGGAATCGAAACCATGGATATAGTTGCATCAACGCTTGGCTGACACAGTAGCCATGTGGGTCCACCAAGCCACATTGTAGATGTTTTCAGCTGCTCAGCGGAAACACCACGTGTCAACATATCAGCTGGATTGAGTTCTGATGAACAATATCGCCAGTTGTTGATGTCTGAGAATGTTGTGATTTCCTTGACACGGTTTTCAACAAACTTCACTTGCCTTTTGTTGGATTTCAACCAACTGAGAACAATTGTACTATCAGTCCAAAACTGAATAGTAAGACCTGGTATAACGGTGGCCAAGGTATCAAATGTCCGTTTCCCCAATCTAACCGCCAGTGTTGCTGCCATTAATTCCAGTTGGGGGATAGTTAATGGCTTGAGGGGGGCAACTCTCGATTTAGCGATAACGAATGATATATTGTTGGCTGTTTGTAGGTAGCAAACTGTCCCGTAGGCTGGTACGGCTGCATCAGCAAACACATGGAGTGTGTAAACGTCTTCGTCGTGTCCAAGAACAGAATCACGAAAACATGGGTACTGTCGTGGAATTTCTATTTGGATAGCAGCATCAACATCTGAAGCTATGCGCATCCATTCAGTAGCATATGTCTCAGGTAATGGTGAATCCCATTCAAGTGGTTCTTTCCATAATTTTTGCAGGAGAATTCTTCCTCGAACGGTCGTCGGAGCTAGCACTCCAAGCGGATCAAACACACGCGCAATTTGCTGGAGTACCATGCGTTTGGTTATAGTATGCGAGTCGCTGTGATTGACTGAATCAACGTGGCTACAGGACAACGTGTCATGCTGAACACACCAAAGGAGACCCAACACTTTCACCTGATCGGGTGTTTCTTCAAACTCTGGTGTTGAGCAGTTAGACGCCCAACTTCGCAAGTTGAAATGTGCCTTTGTCATGGTTTCAATTGCTTCTCGTTGAAATTCTAAAGCGTCAGAAATTGTTGGGAAGCTGCATACAATGTTATCAACGTAAATGTTTTCCTGTATAATTCCGGCACATTTTGAGAATTCTTTGGTCTCATTCAGGTGGCGATTTATTGTTGTGTTCAATATGAAAGGCGAGCATGTCGCCCCAAACAGAACTCTCTTGAAACGATACACTTGAAAATCGCTTTCCGGGTCCGAAGGATCTGACAACCAGAAGAATCGGGTGACATCACGATCGCGTTCATCAAGACTTATATTTAAGAATGCTTTCTCAATATCGCTTGTCACACCAATTGCACCAACGCGAAATTTCACCAGAATAGATGTTAAGTCGTTTAGCAAGGGTGGTCCGCTCTCTAGACAATCATTAAGTGATGGAAGATTCCCATGTGAACAGCTGCAGTCAAACACAATTCGAACTGGTGTTGTAGGTGACTCTTTCATGACAGGATGGTGTGGAAGGTAGTGAATCCTGTTAGATTCATGAATGTCGGGATGAGAAACAATCTCTATGAAGTCTCTAGCCAACTGATCTTCAATAATATGTGTGTACGTTGTGAAGAGGTCGGGCTTCTTTGACATGTGCCTAACCATTGATCGTGTTCTGTAATTGGCAATTTCTAAGTTGGTCGGCAAGTCTTGGTGGTCAGTTTTCCAGGGTAGTTTCGCGTGATATCTCCCATCTCGCATCTGTATGGACTTTTCACAATAGTCTTTCGTGAATGTTTCATTTCGATCGTCTTGTGAGCAGCTGGTTATCCCGATCGTTTCCAGATCCCAGAATCGCTTCAATTGTGAATCGTCTGGCTCAGTCAGAATGTTCAGTAAAGCTGCATTTCTTTCTTTGGTAGCAGTTTCGGACCTTATTGGTCCACATAGAAGGTAGCCTAATTTAGATTTCACAGCAATGGGACCGTTTGCTGACTTGATATGCTGACCCTCCACAAAGTCATAATAAAAATCACTGCCGATGAGAAGCGAAATTTCAAAATTTTCACAGTTATAGTTCAGCGGGTGGGCTAATTTTAAACCCGAGAATTCTGAGATGTCACATCTAATTCTGCTTGCCATTGGAATAGGTTTTGTTATGGTAGGGACCACAAATAATTTGACTGGAATGAGATGTGTTTCACACACTATGTGTGCAGTGACGGTTTCAAGTTCACGATACTTTGGCGTGTCTGAACCAAAGGTGGATATGGTCAGAACCTCTTTTCCCTTTGATGTAAGTCCTAGTTCTTCTGCAAACTTCGCCGATATGAAGGATCTCTGAGAGCCGTCGTCAAGCAGCAGATGACCTAGCCCACTAATTTTCGTATCCTCGTCGAAGACAGTAGTAACAGCGGTTTTCAGGTAAACGAATGTTGGACTCGACATTTGAGCAGTCGTAGCAGTAGTCACAATTGCACTGGTGTCTCCTTTATTTTTCTGGTCTGTTTTAGCGACGTCCTGCACTTTATCCAAATTCTTTTCCTGGTCTTTGATATCGACGTCATGTGAAGCACTATTGCGATGGATGCTTGTGTGATGTTTAGATTTGCAGATCAAGCAACGTTTCAGTGAGCGGCATTTATTGACCCTGTGCCTACCGAGACAATTGTAACAAAGGTCATGTTTCCGTATGTGGGCCACTCTAGCTTCGATGTCTTTCATTGAAGTGCAATCGGATGGGAAATGTCCAGCATCGCAATACACACAGCTGCGAGATGAACTTTGATATGTTGGCGTGGTTAGAGAAGTAATTGTACCGAAAACCTCTTCTTCTACATTACTCTGTGCTGACAAATTAAAGGGAGTACTTGTAGCTGGTTTGAGAAACTCTAGAACAGAAATTTCAGCTTGCAAGTCATCTCGGAATTCCTTGAGTTTCCACGCGCCATTACCATGTTTTCTAGCCATGTTGCCTTTGATATCATTTGGAATTTTCCCCCACAGAATCGGAAGCAAAATAGATTCGTATGACTGCTCAGGGTGAGAAAGTGATTCTAATGCTCTGACTGAAGACTCTAGTTTATCCGAAAACATGCGCACAGAATGAATGCTCATTGTTGCAGAGGGTAGTTCTATTATGTTCTTCATATAGGAATCAATGATTTTGTGCGGTTGTCCGAATCGAACCTTTAACAAATCTAGTGCTTTGACATAGTTAGCGGCTGTTAATGGCAGACCATCTATGCAGGATTTAGCTTCTCCAACAATCGACGTTTTCAGATAGGTGAACTTGTCAATGTCTCTTAATTGTTTTGATGAGTTCACCGAGGAGTCAAATATCTCCCAGAAAGTCTGCCACTCCATTAGGTTGCCCGCAAACTTTGGTAACTCAGTCTTTGGCAGTGACACTTTAAATTTTTGAGGTTGTTCTTGTTCTGTGGGTTTCGTATCCCGGTTTGCTTTTTTCTCTAATTCTAATGCATTCAGCGCTATCTGAGCTTCATTGTACCTTTTCTTCAGTCCATAAATGTACTCATCGGCTTCTACAATGATGTTTTCAAAATTCTGGGAATCGTCATCATCTGTAAGATCGATTAACTCTTTGTCAAGTTCTTTGAGTTCCGCCATCTTGTCTTTGAGATTGGTAAGCACGAGGGTGGATTCGACTGTATTTTGTTGAGAAATCGTGTCCTCAAGCTGTCTTAACATCTTTGTGGCTTGTCCTCTATGCGCGCGTCGCGTTCGTAACATTCTTTCAGCCATTATCGGTTCGTTTTTGAGGTTCGAGGGACCAATTTCGGGAATATAGCAGATAGAAATCGCAGGTCGCAGTTGAACATAAATAGATTTTAATCTGAAATAATAAATGGGTCGCCAATATCAGGGACCATTATAGAACGAATTGAGAACATAATAACTACAAATAAACCATACACAAATATAGTCTCAATAAGTTCATTCAGACAACATCCTCTAAGTTGCCTAATAATAGAGACAAACTAATAATAGTGATGGTGGGATTTTTTAGCTAAAATTAATAATAGTAACCACAGCAATTTCACTCTATGTCTCTTAGTGATCTGATCATGGGAAGTGTTCTCCAAATATAATAACAGTGTTGACACTATCATATTATTGACACTATTATTGCACATGAGAGTACCGTTACTAGTACATGTAGATGCTAATATGAGTAAGTCATTATCAAGTCTGGCTCTTCTTGAATTCAACTATCATAGTGATATTCAACTACATGTATTATAGCTTAATTGTACTACCATACACAATGTATACTGGTACGGTATATACGTAAACTCCAGGTTTTCTCTGTTTTTACTAAAACTTCATGGAATCATCTCACTTCGTAATGCACAACCACATTAAAGTGTACATGTATATAACACTATAATTTTAAAAGAGAAAATGAGAAGGCATCAGATTCCAATATAAAAAGAATTCTACAGCTTATTGCAGGAGACCTGTTTATTTCATAATGGCAGAAGTACATATGTGCATGTATGCCATTTGAATGACATTTTAATAACTTCTCACCAAGATGATTTCAAAATTCTAACTACTAGTACAAGTAAATCAGTTAAATAATCAAAAATGCCAGCACCGATATATATACTGTACTACATGTAGTAGGTACCGTACATGAGATATTGTCACCACTTCATAATAGTTTAATATATATGGTACATGTACCGGTACAATGGAATTCAAGTTGTATCAGACCTGTTGTTTGGCATAACCAATGTACCAGTAAGTGACTTTGGTGATCACTGTTAGTCATTGATTTTGATAACATAAGTTCATGATTTTTACAAAATAATTTTAATGAATCAAAACCATGTGCAGCCGCATGTGTAACATGTAACTGTCTTTGTCCATTAGTCATTATCCAAGTGTGGTTTAGTCTTGATCTAATGATCAAAGGCGGAATGTTACTAGTATGTACCGGTAACTTATTATCATGATCCGGGAGTACTGATGAATTATAATCCATTTCACAGCATTGTCCATGTCTGCATGTATCATGACATGTTTGGTAAACATCCTCACTCGATTCACTGAAACTGGTGAGTGGTGCCATTGCCATTCTAATTCTCCATATCATGTTCTACCCTTCACAAGTTCACACACATGTAGCTACTGTACTTCTAATCAGTCTAATGTACTATTCAGAATGATAGAATCTGAATGAACATTCAATGACCTTTTACGGCATCAGCGTTGACTGCATTTCAGCGTTGACTGCATTTCAGCATTGAAGGGATGAGGAGTCCAGAATAGAACTATAATCATCATATTTTGCAATAATCATTACATTCACATTGTTTGCATTCTTCCATTGGGGTCAATCAGTGCTATTCTGTATTCACTTATTCGAGTCAATCAATGTCCATGATAATAACAGCTGAATACGGCATAGTCTGACCTGCCACACTCAGTGACTCACACAGTGTCTGTGACCAGTCCAGTGTTAGTTCAGTCATGAACGTAGTGCGCATCCTTCTACGCTGGAAGCAGCAATCTGCGAAAGCGGTCATGTTGACCAACTTCACCAAGTCCAGTGTGCGATATTCGGATTGGTCCCGTCACTTCACATGATATTTTCTGATAATTAAGCGGTATTTCTAACATCCAACGGGTTAAAACAGTCTATATCTAATCCGTTGTGTACACGAAAGAATGAGATACACATTTTCTGCGAATAATGAACGAAACAAGCAGATATGACAGATGAAAAAACTATTTATTTTTAACACATAAAAATTCGGAAATTCCACACCGGAAGTGTGAAATAACGTACTCTAACTCTGGGAACAATTTATCCCCAATTTCATGTACAAGAATGTTTAAACATTATCATAACATATTCGACTTGTTTTTAATTTGTTTTCGTGAAAAGGAATGATAAAAGGCACAATAAACATATCTAGAACGACAACTAAATCCAAATTAGCCATTTCCCCGTCATATTTCGGTCAGGCAAGCGAGGTACAAAAATGTATGAATCTGAGTACGAAAGTCGGAGTGTTCCTCTATCGTATTGCAATAATCGCCAACCTATTATAATATAAAAAGCTATGCAGGGGGATAACTCGGAAAAAAAATTATTGTTGCGGAAAAAGTCTCATTGTGAGACTTTAAAACGTTAACATCGCAATGGTCTATTGTTAATCTGCAGGGATGTACATGTAATATAAGAAAACAGCGGATAAATAAAAGTACAGAAGGAGTCCTATTTATTGAGGGAAATGTTCAGATAATAAGTTCAACCAATGACTTATAGAACTTTTTATCTGCACATTTCCTATGGGATAACTACTCGCAAGTGGTGATTTAGCGTTGTATGGGATAACTACTCGCAAGTGGTGATTTAGCGTTGTATGGGATAACTACTCGCAAGTGGTGATTTAGCGTTGTATGGGATAACTATTCGCAAATGGTGATTTAGCGTTGTATGGGATAAATCATTGATGATATTGTAGAGCAGTAATCATGACCTGTGGTTATCCCATTCGGTAAGACCCTTTTCAATTGCAGCAAATTAATCATTTTCCAACTGGTACCTCAAGGCTTCCAACTGTTGGAAATTTCCAACCTAACACCCTAATGGTTAGACCTTTTGTAACTGATGGTACATTTGTATTTTTTATTGATTTTATTTTATACAATAACAAAAGATATATAAAAAAAATGATGCAAGTAGATAATACGTTTTGTACAGTGGCAGCATAACAATGGTTTATCGTCCTTGTGATGGCCCTGAAGTATGGTTTATGAACAAAAAGGATGGCGGATGAATTTAACCCTGTCTATACTAAATACTCATTGATGAGTAGTTCCCTTAGGAAATGTTCAGATAATAAGTTCAACAAACAACCGCTATGGTCGTTTGTTGAACTTATTATCTAAACATTTCCCACAAATGAATATGACTTCTTCTGCATTGTATTATGATTTTTGTGCGGCGTTCGCTTGCTCATGAATCCCGAACATCCCTCCAAATGAATAATATACCATTCCAATGTATACTTTTATAACTAAGTTGGAGAAACTATTTATTATCGAAAAGGGTATATATGGACTATCTCATAAAACAATTTTGAAATAGCTTCGAGGTTACAAAATAATAAATATTAATTGAAAACCCATGCCCTGAAACGCTTCTATTAATTAATTAATTTCAATTCCAACAGTTTATTATAAAATGATATGATTAAATGTGACACTTTATTGTTCTATTTTAGAATATACAATTCAGGCTACAACATTTAGCGAAATTTTCTGGTCTCTGTTTTCGGTAACCACTATTGTTCGTTAGTTAAACAACCACACATGTTTGGACAAGAAATTGATGAATAAATATGCATTAGTAATGGATAGAAGCAATTCGGACATGGGTCTTCGATTCGTATCTAATATTTTAAACCCCGATAACTATATAACACATGTTGCAAAGAGATAATCCACCTTTAAATATGTATTCAGGGTTCTATAGCTCCAGGCACAGAAACAATGTTTTATAATTCTTTGATGATAAAGTCAGTTGCTTAGTGCCACTGGACAGATTCAGTAGAGTCAGTAGACGACACATTATTACCATGTTATAAAAATACCAAAACAAAAACATATTTCATTCACTCTATTGTCCATCGATTGTCCCGTTAAAACACATGAATTCTAGACTGGATATGTTCCCCAGCTAAAACGGGCTTTATGTGCATTGTGTGGTTTATCAAAGGCAACCAATTCAATTCAGTGCATTAATTCTCATTTCCTTAACAGAAGCATTGAGATAAATATATTAAGTACACACAAATATGTAAATATTTACATGTGATCAACATCGCGAACACCCATGTATATCTATCCAACAAATACATTACATAAATAATATACCTGTGTATATAGGGGTCATACATATCATATACTTGTGTTACCATACATGTATATATATTTACTTCAATATATTTATACAAAATTTAAAATATGATATATCCTAATGCATGGACTTTCATTATGTTATATGATATATGAACCTAAGAAATTTTGTGTGTGTATTTGTCTTATCAGATTACATATAGATATCGCAATATGGTTTGTCCTTATTGTTAAAGGATTATCTCTTTAAAGACATATTATGTACATGTTGGGGTGTGTGAAACTGATAAGTTAGTGCTCAGGCTCTATGCCAACTGGAGGAATTTAGCATTCTACCAACATCACCGAAAATCTCAAGCAAATCGACGACAACACTCCATAGAAAACATAGTCTGAACTACGCTCAATTGTAAATATTTACTACTCGATTCGGGACGCATCGATCGGCGATAAACTAATGAAACCCATTGCCATCTATTGTCGCTGCATTTAATTAGTATATAAGATTGACGGTGTGTGTTGTCAATTTGGATATAATATTTGTAAAATTAACTACTTTGAACAAGATTATTCTCGATTTCTATTTGATAACCCTACCGGAGTGTTTCACACCACTTTAAATAACAAACTTGAAATAGTTGCGTGGGTATGAAATAATAAATATGAACTGAAGACCCATGTCCGGAAAGGCTTCTATCAATTAATATTGATTTTATTTCGAATATTTTATTGGGCCCGTTTATTTGTCTATTTTTAGAACAGACCATTCGGGTGATACCATATAACGATAGAGAGCATTAGGCTGTTCCTATGGCTACGTACCGAACGTCAAATGTCCCAGATTGATTGGTTTTATTGTGTTATTCCATAGTTATAAGCGATAATGAGTATAATTAATGTTTATTTGTGACAAAATTGCACAATAAAATATCTGGTCTCTGCAACCACTATTGTTCGTTAGCTAAACAACCAAACCTTTTTATGTTAGAAAATATTCGAAATAAAATGAATATTAATCGATAGAAGCATTTCCGGACAGGAGTCTGCGTTTCAGATCTAATATTTTATACCCCGGTAACTATATAATACATGTTTACAAAGAGATAATCCACCTTTTATGGTACATGGTTTCGTATGGGCAATATTGATAACAATAACTCACCAAATGCATTTAATGCTACTCCATTTCCGGAAGCCGCTGCTCAAACAAATTGTCCAATAGGATGGATTCGGTCCACGGCTGGAACGTGCTACACGCTGATCCAAAACACAGGGAGATTGAACTGCGCTGGTCTGAGCAACCTATGCAAACAAAACAATGCGAATTTAGGCAGAGTTTATGACCGACAAGACATGAATACAATCAACGTAAGTCTAGATTATCATTTCTAAAGTATGACAAATATACCGAGTGAAGGAAAGATGATGTATGAAAAATAGACAGAACGATAGATAGAACCTCATTGGTCACAATAAGTTTGAACACGCTGAAGTGAAACCTGACACTGAGTATGAGTTATCATAATTTAATATCCATCCCATAACTAACATTGTTATCCTTCATCCCATTTCATCCCATTTTCCTCTCTTCTGATTGGCTGAGAGTGCGTCACATGGCGGGCCGTAAATCACCATATTACCCTCGAGGGTAACATTGTCTCAGTTATTGACCGCTCAGCTGTTGCCAGTAAACATAGAACTACGAAGAACTCACCGCGCAGAGATTCTCTGACAGCTCTCTGATAATTTCGAAAAACACTGTTTTTATAAACCCCACTGTTTAATAACAACCGCGAACTGTGGTGTTTGCTAATTTGCATAATTGTGTGTTTTTTATTTGCAATTAAAGCACGCTATGTATAAATGGTGTTATCACAGACACATATCTGTTATAAGGTGTAATATTCCTATTGGACCTTTTTATATCAATAATAAAGACCGTGGGACAAATAGATAAACCTTATTATGCAGTTGGTATTTGCTGCAGACAATTGCACATACGATGTACATACGTTACAACTACGTTTATGTGCTAGATCAAATAGCCACTCTTTGCTGTTTATCAATTGACTATTTCTTTTCTTCAATACATTCCTCAGACTTCAGAGAATATCCGTATGTTGCGTAACAATATGTGGCATATGTCAATTTCATTTTGCACTACTACAACGTGTTAGTTTCACATTTTAGCATTCTGGAAATTAACACGTCTGTCGGCGTCTTCACGCTCATTTGAAACGAAGCCGAACATTTCGCTGCATGGCTACTCAACTTCGAAATTGCTTTACTCCTCTTTCCGTGAACCGATTTCCACCATGCAACCAGAAAACTGACCGGAGAATAGCTGCACAAATGACGGGTCTGTTAATTGATCCAGATAATGAATGTTTTATTTTCTATATAGCGATGATTCCAACATAAAATTTACTTTTCGAACTGGATTAAAGAATATATGCGCGCATTTATGCCTGCTATTAATGAGGTTCGTGTGTACTCCTTTGTCAGATAACAAAACAGTTATCACTCTTGTTTTCGTGAGACACGGGGATTTGTCGCCGCTCTCGACCTGGAATGTCACCCTCGGGCCTGGCGGCCCTCGGCTGACATTCCAGGTCTCGAGCGGGCGACAAATCCCCGTGTCTCACTCAATCGCGGGCGATAACTGTATATTATTGTCCTTCATCCCATTTTCCTATCTTCCGATTGGCTGAGAGTGCGTCACATGGCGGGCCGTAAATCACTTATTACCCTCGAGGGTAACATTTTCTCAGTTATCGACCGCTCAGATGTTACCAGTATAAACATAGAATTACGAAGAACTAAACGTGCAGAGATTCTCTCACAGCTCTCTAAAAATTTCCGAAAAAACACTGTTTTATAAACCCCACTGTTTCATAACAACCGCGAACTGTGGTGTTTGCTAATTTGCATAAGTGTGTGTTTTTTTTATTTGCAATTAAAGCCCGATATGCACAAAGGGTGTTATCATGGACACAAATCCGTTATAAGGTATAATGTTCCTATTGGACCTTTTTATATCAGTAATAAATACCATGGGACAAATTCACAAATAGATAAACCTTATTATGTAGTTGGTATGTGCTGCAGACCATTGCACATACGATGTACATACATTACAAATACGTTTATGTACTATATCAAATAGCCACTCTGTATGATCTTTACTGTTTATCAATTGACTATTTCTGGCAATACATTCCTCAGACTTCAGAAGAATACCCGTATGTTGCGTAACAATCTGTGACATATGTCAATTTCTTTTTGCACTACTACAACGTGTTAGTTTCACAGTTTAGCGTTCTGTCGGCGTCTTCGCGCTCATTTGAAACGAAACCGAACATTTCGCTGCATGGCTACTCAACTTCGAAATTGCTTTACTCCTCTTTCCGTGAACAGATGTCCACCATGCGACCAGCCAACTCACCAGAGAATAGCTGCGCAAGTGATGGGTCTATTAATTGATCCAGATGATGAATGTTTTATTTTCTCAATAGCGAGGATTCCAACATAAAATTAACTTTTCGAACTGGATTAAAGAATATATGCGCGCATTTATGCCTGCTATTAAGGACGTTCGTGTGTACCCCTTTGTCAGATAACAATACAGTTGTCACCCTTGTGTTCCCCGCTCTCGACCTGGAATGTCACACTCGCGGCCCTCGGGTGACATTCCAGGTCTCGAGCGGGCGACAAATCACCGTGCCTCATTCAATCGCGATCGACAACTGTATACTATTTCTGATTGACCAAAAGCCGCCACGTAATAATCTGGGAAAAAGTCATATTGGACTCCCGAACGTCACATTGGACTCCCAAGTGTGCAATCACGAATTAACTTTTGCGAAATGAATCGGTGAAATTGTGATGCGCGCGCAACACTTGTGGATTTAGCAGACGTTTCACTTTAAGTTTTTTAGTTTTTTTTATTCATTTCCATGTTTGCTGTTCCAAATCATGCTTTCTGGTGATCAAAACACAAGCTTTTATAGAGATTTAAATGCCGACAAATACCAAAGATAACCACACAAGTTTTATTCCCAAAATTTGGATAAACATACAGATGAATAATAAATTATACTCGTCCAGGTTGTGGTGAAAAGTCATATTGGACTCGGCACTGCGTGTCTCGTCAAATATTACTTTTCATCACACCTGGACTCGTACAAGAAAAGTTCATATTGTACACAACATTATACAATAACTTTTTATTACCCATCCCTTAACTAACCCCATTTCCGATTGGGCAAAAGCCGCCACGTGATAGTCCTGGAAAAGGTCATATTTGACTCCCGAATTTCATATTGGACTCCCGACTGTACAATATCACTTTTTATTGGGACTCCGTGAAGGTCAAGGTCACGCCGAGGTCACGATTTGACCCGTTCAAAACACTCCCCGGACAAAAGTATCCCTAGGTATCAAATTTCGCCGAAATTCGTCCGTTTTACCCAAATTGACCTTGCATTGACAGTTTTAAAGGTCAAGATCAGGTCGGGGTCACGATGTGACCCGTCCAAAACACTTCCCGGACACAAATACCCCTAAGTATCAAATTACGTTGAAATCTATGGAAAGCCGAAGAGGACAATTAGTTGCTAATTGCTAGACATACGACGCACGACTTGTCGCGGTTTTTTAAAGGTGTTTCAAACTAGGAGATAGAAGTATTCTGCGTTTCAAATGGTGATGAATTATAGTATTTTATTCAAATTTTATGGCATAAATTGTTATTAAAACCGTATATACTATAACAAAAATCAATGACTCAAAAATTAAGTGGGCGTTTAAACAAAGTCACAATTGCAGTTAGGCTCATCTCATACTCGTCTATTCAGCGATATTCTGCTGCGCAGTTTGTTATAGCCTCCAGTATTCATTGAGCGTTATAGCCCCACTGTTATAATTCGCCTTTAGCAGGCGTACTCTTGCCTCAGATTATTGAGATATTAGGTCACATGTAATGACATTAAATCGCATGGAAACATAGCAATTGTGTGGGCTGCTTGGCGTGAATATGTAATGAGAAATAAGGTCATACGTAATGACATTAAACTCAAGAAAACTCGCGAAAACAAAACAAAATCACATTTAATGTTTTAAGTTATTTCCTTCATAAAAAGAATCTTCGTGATAATGAACCCTGTCAATACTTTAGAATATAGAATTAACCTTAAAATAACAAAAACCTTCGGAACAGAGAACCTTCGGAATAACGAACCTTCGAATTGGTGAACATTCAGAGAAATTTCGGAATAGTGTACCTGCGGGATAGTGAACCTTCGGAATAGAGACATGCCCCCGATATTCATATTATATGCCCAGAGTTCAAATGTATGGGCCCATAAAATTCAAAATTTGGCCCTTAAAATATTGAACCCCAAATTGGAGCCCTCCCAGAACAGCACTTAAGTCAACTGTACCTGTGTCATGTCCCAACGCAGGAGGGTCCATATATACCACAACATTCATATTATATGCCAAGAATTCAAAGGTATGGGCCCACGTAATCACATTAAATCTCAAGAAAACCCACGAAAACAAAACAAAATCACATTTAATGTTCTAAGTTATTTTCTCCTGTATCTGTATCGGTATGTGCGCAGGATCAGTTCGGATGTGAGCGCACACTCCATAAAAAGAATCTTCGTGATAATGAACCCTCTCAATACTTTAGAATATAGAATTAACCTAAAAATAACAAAAACCTTCGGAATAGAGAACCTTCGGAATAGCGAACCTTCGGAATAGTGAACCTTCGAAATAGCAAGTATTCAGAATAGAGAACCTTCGGAATAGTGGACCTTCGGGATAGCGAACCTTCATAATAGAAACATGTCCCCACAATTACACCGGTGACGTAAACACATGTGCTAATCTTTGTTGGACTATCGCCACTCTATCGGTACGGTTTATACTCAAGTACGAAATACCTAACCATAATACATTCGCCCAGTGGATTATCGATCGTCCGATCGAACACGAAAAACTGTAATACAGCTTACACCACCTTGTGGCGTAATAAAGTTATAATTATACATATTCACTTTAAATATTGGTTTTGGATAATAACGGGGTGTGGCTTTTAAAAAGCGAGTTATTTAATTCGGACTAACATAATGATTTTCATTTGACACATCTGGCACCCGTTCTTTCCATTGCATAATGAATATACTCCCATCTGTATAAATTAATTAATATGTTTGTACCTTAAAGACATATTATGTACTTGTTCGGGTGCGTGAAATTGATAAGTTAGTATTCAGACGCTATGGCAACTTGAGGAATGTAACATCCTACTAACATCGCCGAAAAATTGATGCAAATCTACCGTACTACCCATAGAACACAGTGTCAGAACTACGCTCAATTATAAATATTTACTATTCGATTCGGGACACATCTATCGGCGATAAACTAACGAAAACGATTTCGCCATCGAGAGTTACTGCTTTTTTTTTATATGTAAGAATGACTGTGTGTGCTGTAAATTTGGATATACTATTTGCAAAAAATAAATATTCTTTGAACAAGTTTATTCTATAATAACATAACGGATTGTTTCACATCACTTTAAGTGTTTACAACTCGGGGGTTCATTTATCAACACGAATTTGAATGTCAACATATATAACAGAAACAGAACGAAAATTCTATACATTGTAACTTACCGGCATGTAAGTGCCTAACAAATATTGATTTTTTTTTAAATCTATATTTTAAATGATATAATATGTTGATGCAAAATTGTATTGCATATGATTTATTAAGGTTGTTGAATAAGTTATTGAATGGAGTTCAATTGATTTTGGCATGTTGACTGCTGACGTCGCTTCGGTGTTATAATGTTGTTAGTTGCCTGTAGCACGATTTTAAAATTGACCACCTGGTTTTCGTATAATATGTTCTGGTTTATTTTTTCACCTTATGGTTATTTTAATTTTATCAGAGGAAACGAAAAACTAATCTGTTTATATTGTCTCGATTTAAATGTCAATATTATAGTTGTAATTGGTTGAAATGTAGAACACTTTGGTAAAACAATCTGCTAAAGTGGTATTTAGATTTTTTAATCATCTAAATGTACACATTCGTATATATGAGAATATTTTTCCAGCCAGGCATGTTGGCCGCCATTAGTTCCCACTGCTTACCATTGTCGGTTCGATATAGAACATTATAAGCCTGAAATATATGCGATCACCTGACAAAAATAGATCAATTCATTGGTCCACGGTGGCGATAGAACAATACACCACTCACATAAAAACTTAATTCCATAGGCCCTAATTCATATTTGTTATATGCTGTACTCAACACCTAGATGGAATAAAACTGACTGATGTTTATACTTCACATGTTGTATATCATGTGTATACGATCTTCATTGCGTGTGCGATACTAATAACAACAACAGAAAAAATATCAACCATATTATGTGTTGTGAGTCTTTTCTACTTCACTAAATATAGTTCTGATAAAAACATAACTTTCTTAGGAAATGTGGGTCATTCGAGTTCAGAACTTCGCTCATTATTTCTGCAATAGCTCGTTCAATTCAATTCAATTTATTAGTACTCTGATCATCAATGTAGATATAACAGAAACGTGGTTATTACAAATATCGATGCAAATATAATTTTGTTTTGCATGGATGCACATTTATATATAATATAGTTGTGTATACAATAGTGTCTGGATCTGTATACAATTATATATATTTTTTTTCTGATAGATTATTGTTAGTAATCTCGGCGTAATGGTTACATGTTCGGTCAATGAATATATATTTTGAATGGTTTAAGTGATACAGCCTCAAGAGGAATCAGATTGTAGTACTTGTGGCGCTTATCAAATAAGCGCATCTGCAGCGATACACTATTATATTGGTGTTGGGGTCCTTCTTTATCAAATTTGGTACATGTAAGAAACAAGTATGTTATATCGGTATATTTTGAAGGTGGGTTACATGTTTGTCCGAAATATATCAATGACTTTTTTTTTATAAAAACTGAGAGATTCTTAGTACTTCTGTTGCGGTTATTGAATATATCAGCATATGTCTACTTGAGATTATATGATATCTTTGAGGGTTGATTTTGCTGAATTCTAAAAGGTAATGGAATTTATCTCCAATTTGGCTTCCGAGTAAGAACCAGATTTTGTCTGTATTATGCCAAGATAGTTAACATATTTTACGATTTATATCTCTTTCTTATCGTAGGTAAACCAAATAGTTTTTGGCGTAATTCGTCTCGACAGTCATTTTCCATTTCTCGCAATATCGGACGAACGTATATCAAGTTCAGTTTGTAACGTTCTGGGGGTTTGTGTCATTAAGACCGTGTCATCGGCATATAAAATTATTAATAGTTTTAAGGTTGTTCCCAAGTGTTCCTGTATATGCGTGGATAGTTTTTGGAATCCAGATGCGCCTTGTGCAGTCATGAACGCTCCCATGTCGTTTATATATAGCAAACAGGAGAGGGGATTGGTTACTTGTCTAACTCATAAAAGGCACCTGAATGTTGTCATCAAGTTAATTCCTAAACAGGCACGAGATTTAATCCTTTTCGAAACCCAGTCTGGTTTTCAGGAAGGAATTTAATGCGTTCAATATACGCTAATAATTTCTTTGTGAGAATTTTGGTGAATAGTTTTCCTAAACATCTTAACATTGATAGGTCTGTTGTTTTTGGGTTATTTGAGTCGACCTTATTGTTATAGATATGTATAATAATTTTAACCCCTGTAACCCAATAATCTGGTATACGGCCAGTGTTCCATTACAAGGTTAAATGTTCGGTAAAATACATTATGTAGATTCTCCGGAGACTCCGATTTAACCCTTTACCCAACAGAAGGGCCCTGTGCCAATGCATTCTCTTATATATGCGAGGCGACCATAGGTCGCCTCGCATATATAAGAGAATGCATTGGCTTAACACATTAAAAATTATAAAATTGTTAAAGAATGTAAGAAAAAATGGTAAAAAGTGTTAAAAAAAGATTTGTTTTAGGCCAATGCATTCTCTTATATATGCGAGGCGACCTATGGTCGACTCGCATATATAAGAGAATGCATTGGCACAGGGCATAACTGTAACTATCACAATGTGGTCAAGGAGCCGGTTCCAATGATATCCATATCTGTATGGTTCTATTGAGACAGACCGAATATATTTTAGGCTGTTGAAGCTTTATTTGGCCGGTTTTGGCCGGTTTGTTGGGTAAAGGGTTAAAGATGGTCTGTCTCTTTGTAAGCATGTGCTATAAAGTTACACGGGTATAAAATATTATATATGAATCGAAGACCCCTGTCCGGAAATGCTTCTATCGATTAATATTGATTTATTTCGAATATTTTCTGGTCCAAAAAGGTGTGGTTGTTTAGCAAACGAAGAATAGTGGTCACTGTTAAAGATGGTCTATCTCTTTGTAAATAGGTGCTATATAGTTACCGGGGTATACAATATTAGATATGAGTCGAAGACTTACTGTCCGGAAATGCTTCTATCGATTAATATTGAATATATTTCGAATATTTTCTTGTCGAAAAAGGCGTGGTTGTTTAGCTAACGAACAACAGTGATTACTGCTGACAGAGACCAGACAGTTTATTGTGTAATTTTGTCACAAATATATGTCTATTAGACACATTATCGCTTATAACTATGTAATAAAACAATGCAAACAATCGATATGGGCCATTTGACGTTCGGAACGTAGCTATGGGAACGCCTAATGATCTCTATATGGTATGGCCTGAATGGTCTGTTCTAAAAATAGAACAATAAAGTGTCCCAATTAATCATCTCATGTCATAATAAAATATTCGAAATAAAATCAATATTAATTTATAGAAGCGTTTCCGGACAGGGCTCTTCAAGTGATATTTATTATTTTATACCCCCCCCCCACAAACAACTATTTCAAATTTGTTATTTAAAGAGATAATCCATCTTTAACAGAGACCAGAAATATTATTGCGTAATTTTGTCATAAATAAACTTAAATTAGACTCATTATCGCTTATAACTAAGGAATAAAACAATACAAACAATCAATCTGGGATATTTGAAGTTCGGAATGTAACTATGGGAACATTCTAAAGATCTCTATCACTTTATGCTATCGCCTGAATGGTATGTTCTAAATATAGAACAAGAAAGTGTCCCATTTAAATCATCTTATTTCATAATAAAATATTCGAAATAAAATAAATATTAATTAATAGAAGCCTTTCTGGACAGGGGTCTTCCGTTCATATTTATTATTTTATACCCACGCAACTATTTCATTTTTGTTATTTAACGAGATAATCCATCTTTACGGTATTCGTTCAGTAATGTGTCTTCTCCTGGAGATTTGTCATTCTTTAAAGATTGTAACGCGGTTTTCAGTTCCTGCATTGCTATTGGTTTGTCTAATGTATCATTTTTTTCTATCACTCTATGTCATTCTGTAAGATCGTTTATCCCCTCTGTAGAATTGTAAGCCTTCTTAGGCACCATTGTTCTTCTAGGGCCATACCACGCCGTATCCCGGTGTTCTTGTTCGATATATGTTAACTAAACAGGAAACACTTATTTCGTATTACCCCGCAAAAATTGTCGTCGCTATATAGAGAAGACATATTTTACACGGGTCATAACAATCTCGTATGCCCCGTGTAAAACTGATATTACCCGGCAAAAATTGTCGTCGCTATATAGAGAAGACATATTTTACACGGGTCATAACAATCTCGTATGCCCCGTGTAAAAATTATATTATCCCGCAAAAAATGTCGTCGCTATATAGAGAAGACATATTTTGCACGGGTCATAACAATCTCGTATGCCCCGTGTAAAAATTATATTATCCCGCAAAAATTGTCGTCGCTATATAGAGAAGACAGATTTTACACGGGTCATAACAATCTCGTATGCCCCGTGTAAAACTGATATTATCCCGCAAAAATTGTCGTCGCTATATAGAGAAGACATATTTTACACGGGTCATAACAATCTCGTATGCCCCGTGTAAAAATTATATTATCCCCAAAAAATGTCGTCGCTATATAGAGAAGACAGATTTTACACGGGTCATAACAATCTCGTATGCCCCGTGTAAAACTGATATTATCCCGCAAAAATTGTCGTCGCTATATAGAGAAGACAGATTTTACACGGGTCATAACAATCTCGTATTCCCCCTTGTAAAACTGATATTATCCCGCAAAAATTGTCGTCGCTATATAGCGAAGACAGATTTTACACGGGTCATAAAAATCTCGTATTCCCCCTTGTAAAACTGATATTATCCCGCAAAAATTGTCGTCGCTATATAGAGAAGACAGATTTTACACGGGCCATAACAATCTCGTATGCCCCGTGTAAAATTGATATTACCCCTCAAAAATTGTCGTCGCTATATAGAGAAGACAGATTTTACACGGGTCATAACAATCTCGTATGCCCCGTGTAAAACTGATATTATCCCGCAAAAAATGTCGTCGCTATATAGAGAAGACAGATTTTACACGGGTCCCGTGTAAAACTGATATTATCCCGCAACAAATGTCGTCGCTATATAGAGAAGACAGATTTTACACGGGTCATAACAATCTCGTATGCCCCGTGTAAAACTGATATTATCCCGCAAAAAATGCCGTCGCTATATAGAGAAGACAGATTTTACACGGGTCATAACAATCTCGTATTCCCCGTGTAAAACTGATATTATCCCGCAAAAATTGTCGTCGCTAAAAAAGAAGACGGTCATAACAATCTCGTATGCCCTGATATTACCCGGCAAAAATTGTCGTCTTTTTATAGAGAAGACAGATTTTTACAAGGTCATAACAATCTCGTATCCCCCTAGTAGAATTTATATGACCCGGCAAAAGTTTGAAAGTCTAATGTACATCTTTCAAAGCCACGTTGATTCCTGGTGTGATGTTATCTTGCTACTCGTGCTTCATTTATTTAGGTTGTCTGACTCATTTACGATTACTATTTTTGAAGTGTATTGCTCCCTTTTATATCCTCTAACATACATATTCCGAAAGTAAACGAGACAAGCGAGTATTTGTTGAAACAAATGATGAAAAGCAGCTATATTTCGTTCATTCTACAAACAATCCAGGAGAATAGAGTTATTTCCCATTTGTTTTATAGTATTGACCACTCCCTATAGTGTTATCTACCATTGTATGTGTCCTACTATTTGTCTGCTTTTGCAATAACAAATTTATCCCCTCTGTAGAATTGTAAGCCTTCTTAGGCACCATTGTTCTTCTAGGGCCATACCACGCCGTATCCCGGTGTTCTTGTTCGATATATGTTAACTAAACAGGAAACACTTATTTCGTATTACCCCGCAAAAATTGTCGTCGCTATAAAGAGAAGACATATTTTACACGGGTCATAACAATCTCGTATGCCCCGTGTAAAACTGATATTACCCGGCAAAAATTGTCGTCGCTATATAGAGAAGACATATTTTACACGGGTCATAACAATCTCGTATTCCCCCTTGTAAAACTGATATTATCCCGCAAAAATTGTCGTCGCTATATAGAGAAGACATATTTTACACGGGTCATAACAATTTCGTATGCCCCGTGTAAAAATTATATTATCCCGCAAAAATTGTCGTCGCTATATAGAGAAGACATATTTTACACGGGTCATAACAATCTCGTATGCCCCGTGTAAAAATTATATTATCCCGCAAAAATTGTCGTCGCTATATAGAGAAGACAGATTTTACACGGGTCATAACAATCTCGTATGCCCCGTGTAAAACTGATATTATCCCGCAAAAATTGTCGTCGCTATATAGAGAAGACATATTTTACACGGGTCATAACAATCTCGTATGCCCCGTGTAAAACTGATATTATCCCGCAAAAATTGTCGTCGCTATATAGATAAGACATATTTTACACGGGTCATAACAATTTCGTATGCCCCGTGTAAAACTGATATTACCCCGCAAAAATTGTCGTCGCTATATAGAGAAGACAGATTTTACACGGGTCATAACAATCTCGTATGCCCCGTGTAAAACTGATATTATCCCGCAAAAATTGTCGTCGCTATATAGATAAGACATATTTTACACGGGTCATAACAATTTCGTATGCCCCGTGTAAAACTGATATTACCCCGCAAAAATTGTCGTCGCTATATAGAGAAGACAGATTTTACACGGGTCATAACAATCTCGTATGCCCCGTGTAAAACTGATATTATCCCGCAAAAATTGTCGTCGCTATATAGAGAAGACATATTTTACACGGGTCATAACAATCTTGTATGCCCCGTGTAAAACTGATATTATCTCGCAAAAAATGTCGTCGCTATATATAGAGAAGACAGATTTTACACGGGTCATAACAATCTCGTATGCCCCGTGTAAAACTGATATTATCCCGCAAAAATTGTCGTCGCTATATAGAGAAGACATATTTTACACGGGTCATAACAATCTCGTATGCCCCGTGTAAAACTGATATTACCCCGCAAAAATTGTCGTCGCTATATAGAGAAGACAGATTTTACACGGGTCATAACAATCTCGTATGCCCCGTGTAAAACTGATATTATCCCGCAAAAATTGTCGTCTCTATATAGAGAAGACATATTTTACACGGGTCATAACAATCTTGTATGCCCGGTGTAAAACTGATATTATCTCGCAAAAAATGTCGTCGCTATATAGAGAAGACACATTTTACACGGGTCATAACAATCTCGTATGCCCCGTGTAAAACTGATATTACCCCGCAAAAATTGTCGTCGCTATATAGAGAAGACAGATTTTACACGGGTCATAACAATCTCGTATGTCCCGTGTAAAACTGAAATCGGAACATCTTGTTAATATAGACCGGGGATAAATACGTTGCACGGCTTGTTGAGGGGGGATACGGTGTGGTATGCCCCGGTTGAGTCCCGTATCCCCCTCGGCTATCGCCTCGGGGGATACGGGACTCAACCGGGGCATACCACACCGTATCCCCCCTCAACAAGCCGTGTAACTTATAATATTCATCTTCATATTCTATACATCGAGGGACTTAAAGACATTTTCTATATTATCAATATTTGAAGTTGTTGGGCAATTAATCGATTCTGATAACTGAAGCTGCATTTCTAAAAATGTTCTTGTTGTTGCAATCTGATTATATGGGGACCGTCGAATCAGATTGAATACCTTTAAAGCGTTGTATTTAATCTGTTAAAACAATCCCCATCTCCATGAACCTTCCCACATGTCATCAATGTTACGTGTTTTAGAGCCTGTATAACAATAAGGAAATTTAACTTCAGATTTATTGAGAATATTTATGAAACAATCACTTGTCATATATGTTCAAAGTCATTTAATTTATGTTAACCAACACCCCATACACATATCAATTGGGTTAATACACATATACCATATAGTACAGGAGATATTGGTCGACCTCTGCACCAAGACTTAAATTCACCCCACTAATTTTCTTTTTTAATTGTCTCAATTTCTTTTTTTCGGTTGTTAACAAGAAACAAAAGTGGCCGCAGAGACTCCAGACAAGATGGCGTACATCATGGCGGCCATTTTTCATATGCACCAGGTCTCTTTGATCACCGTTATAGTAAAGATGATATCACAGGCGTTCTTGTTTTCCGCTCGATTCGTTATGCAAATATACACTCCTTACAAATTAGCCGGAAGTTGAATCTATAGGCACTATAGCCACGTATGTCAGTATAAGATATAACATCACATCATCATCATCATCATCATCATCATCATCATAGTCATAGTCATCATCATAGTCAACGGAATAAGTCCTAAGTACTCTTATAATTGGATTCTTTTTCCAACACTAAATTATCTGATTTGCTCGCAGAGAGAAGCAAGTGGCATTGTGTTGATTGGTCTGAATGACGCCCACGATGAAGGCAAGTTTAAGTGGATGGACGGTTCACTGATGACAGATGGAGAGAAACAATTGTGGTATCAAGGTAAACCATTCTAAATACATCTTCCTACATCCCAGCTGTGGTCCAATAGGACGCAAGCTAAACTCATATACCAGCCATGTCGTCAAAATATATCTTATCGTGATTATTAAATACATATTATGGACTTACTCGGGTTCGTTAAACTGTTGTTAGTATTCAGGCAGTACGTCAACTTGGGGAATGTAGCATGCTACTACATCGCCGAAAATCTCAAGCAAATCGACCGTACCACTCCATAGAAAATAACATCTGAACTACGCTCAATTGTAAAATTACTTCTCGATTCGGGACGCAACTATCGGCGACAATGTAGCTAAACTATTTCGCCATCGAGAGTCACTGAATTTAATTAAAATATAATAATGACGATGTGTGTTGTCAGTTCGGATTTAGAATATGTAATAATAACTACTTTGAGCAACATTATCATCCATTTCTATATGATCACCCCACCGGAGTGTTTCACATCACTTTAAAGGTGTATTATCTCTTTGTAAACATGTGTTATATAGTTACCGGGGTATAAAATATTAGATCTGAATCGAAGACTCCTGTCCTGTCATTATCGCTTATAACTATGCCATAAAACAATACAGCAAATCAATCTTGTCTTGGACATTTGACGTTCCGTACGTAGCCATATGAACAGCCTAATGCTTTATATCCATATATGGTATCACCCGAATGGTCTGTTCTAAAAATAGATAAATAAAAGGTCCCAATAAAATATTCGAAATAAAATCAATATTAGATAGAAGCCTTCTTTCCGGATAGGGGTCTTCAGTTCATATCTATTATTTTATACCCACACAACTATTTCAAATTTGTTATTTAAAGAGATAATCCATTTTTAATGCTGCCTTGAAGTGGGTAATAATTGAGACTATATATGCGCACATCACACTATTGGATCTTGATATACCCATACATTCTAAGAAATTAGTTCCCAATTTGGTTCTGTGGAGACCCTAGTACCAACATAGCAGTTTGCTTCCACACTTCTTTTGTTCCATATGGTTTGGTTGGTTCTTCATAGAACCTAGACAATCCATGATTTATGTGGGAAAACGACCCAGCTTAAATATCCCAGTAGCATAGTATCACAGCACAGTGTTTCCACAAACACTCATAATTGTTAATTTAGTGCACGATTTCGTTCATTTTCTGGTTATATATGGAGAACAATAACTTTATAAATATAATTCGATATTTCCTTCACACATCAGGACGTTTCGGGGTAAACTCGGTGAACCAACATCGTGTGATATCAATGTTAATCAGTATAACATATTTACGAACTAATAGAACATTCAGAAGCAAAGACACATCAAACAAGCTTATAAAGGTGAAATCACCCTTCATAGTTCCTCGCTATTTTTTCAAAACATATATTAATTTTTATTCACATTCTAGTATATAACAAGAATTGCCACACGGAAGACAATATTTTGTTTGAAATTGAGTTTTCTATTCATTTATGACCAAAGCAGAAAACGATGTTTTTGTTGTAACGCGGTCTGAACCCTCAATGTATCTTTAATAGATTGGTTTCAGTGTGAAGAATTAAAGACTAGTACTGCTTGTTTTTTTGCGCAGAGTAAAATAGATTTCTTTTGTCATTACTTGATATACAAAATAGGTGGAAGAGGAAGGTAGCTGTTACCATATGGAAGAAGATGATAGCTTTGGGGCCCATTGTACTCGTTCTGGTCTCCTCGTCCATCATAATATACCTTGCATGTAGGTAATTATGCAGTTATATACAGGAACGGATTAGTAACCTACATACCAAAAACTGTAATTAGATAGTCCGAATTAGGAATTACATCGTCACAAATACTGGTAAAAATGATAACACAAATTATGTGTGGAGCTTCCGACCATTTCCCTTTAAATTACAAAAATTAAGAATTTATTAAGCACTACCTCACAGATTGCAAAAATCATAGGAGCTGTGTATACGTATTCAGTGTATATGTTATGTTCTAACTCGCTTGCAGCTCGAACGAACATTATTTATGGAATAACTACAACGAATGCATGATGTTAAATGTAAACTTTAATGGACAAACGTGAAGTGTAGCGATAAATATCGTTTGCAGACTATCAGTCATATTACAAATAAGACATGAAATGATGAATATTATAGTGTTACCATTGTTATAAGCGTCTCCCAATCATGGGGTGGGTGGGGGGATACAATGGAAAACTTCAACAAGAGTAGAGTGAAGCTTGACCACCGTGTTAAGCGAGTTAAATCAATGCAAAATCAGTCGTGTGAATTAGCTCCCACGAGCTCGTCGTTATGATTGCCTTGAACGGCGCAGTATTGACCCAGATTGAATGACCAAAACAAACTGGACAACTTCGTTAACTCTTACCGGCCGTGCACTATGCACACGTTGGCGAACATCAATAAATATATATCTTGCAGCCTCTGACAGCACTAATTCCCAACCGAACAAGATAGGTTACTATGACTCGGGAGCTCTAACACTAGGATGGAACGCCGATTGTTGTATCATAAATCTCAGCCTTGGAAAGTATATCTTAGATGAATGTTGTAACCGACAAGACTACAAGTACGTCCTGTGTGAAAAGGGTGAGTCTAACTGTAATAGATATCAAATTTATATATGCAAAGGCTCAGTGTGAGTGACCATTGTCTTAATATGCGCGAACATATTACCATTACGTATCAAAATGGCCATATATCGGATCAGAATGACAGATTGAGATGTCCCTCAACTCTATAGAGGGTTCAAATGGTCATAATTATAAATTAATATTCCAATTCTGATTTAATAGTTTATTATTATCTCACCATTTTAATCAATATACATTTATCTGTTTTATATAAAAGTTTACAGTTTTATTTTAATTTTGCCATTTTATGCTTATTGCATTTTACTTTTTATATATAATTCAATATTGTATTTATTATCTCGCCATTGTATTCCTATACATATACTTCGTAATTCGAAGTTAATATCCTAGTTCTAATTTCGATTCAATTCTTTTTTCATTTTATAATTTTGTTTTCTGTGGGACGTTTTGATTATGAAACTTTAATATCATATTTTCACGTGCTGTTATGATTAAAATGTTATTTATTTTCCTGATAATAATTTTTATTTTATTGATACATGTATATAGTTTTTCAATTTATCATCTTACTTTTGTTTCTCCTTATTTTATGTTCCAAATGTTATATCTCCGTTGCATTCTAATTTAAACATTGTATTTCGTTTTGCTTTTTATAACTGTTGTTTGTAAATTTCAAATGATGCACGACATACAAAATGTAAAACAACTAAAATATAAGATTTAAGAACACGCTAAGAATATTTTTACATTACACAAATTTAGCTACAACTAGATATTTCAAACTGAAAACGTATATTGAAATACAATACTAAAATAATAATTAAACGTTATACTGGACTAACTATGACGAGAGATGTTGCTTACATCGTCGCGATCTCAGAACACCGAAAACGTTTTTATCATAGTGACCACAATAACCAACTTGAATGCTTTCAGTTAATGTGTCGGTGCTTTATTTTGACGCTATTTGGACTGTATTTTGTTTCCCCTAGCCCTGGGATGGTCGAAAAGGCCTTCACCCCTCATATTTATGCCTTTTATTAAAAATATCAAAGCTAAAAAAGTACAATCAATTAAAGATGTTAACTATTTTTTCTTTTTTCTTTTCTTCTGTTTGGGTTTTTCCATCGAAGATGACTGTTGTTGTTGTTGGAACAGTCTAATGGCTTCTTCAGCCCTTTTCTCTTGGTCTTCCCGTATTTTGCCATTTGCGTGAATTGTCTTTTATAGTCTGTTCCCATTCTTCAGCTGTTTTGGATGTCATTCCATCTTCGACAGGGGTGTTGAATCCTGCTCCTCTTCCATGATGCAGCCGGGAACACCGGAGGTCTCGGTGCATGTCGGTGGATTAAAATCCTCCGCTGCATCTGGGTCAGGAGTAGATGGAGACGCCGTGGTGACATATAACGTCCCTGTCGTTTCCGCTTATGGTGATTTGAGGCAGTATGCTGATGTTGTTGTACCGGACCAGATGGGGGAACTAGGCATCTCTCAGTTCCCCGTCTCCACCTGGCGTCCCTGCGGCGGCGCAACGGTGTCTTCTTCTTTGACCTCGCCGTCTTCAGCCCGTCTGATGTGGTATGGGCAGCCCCGGACAGGTAGATTCTGGTCGGTCCTACCGAGCCACGACCGGCAGAGAGTTCTGCTGGGGCGACTCGGTACTCCAATACCATGCCCAGTCTGTCCTGGCAATCCACTCAGCATGTACTGGGCGGTACTGGGGATTAACTCCATAATCCAGTCAAGCCCGGCAACAAAAAAGTTCATGGATTGCTCACGGCTTAATGCGTCGAGCATTAGATGCGACCGTCCCGCTTTTACATTGAGCATCTCACTTTGCCGATGGCTAGTGTTTCCGGGGGTGCTGCACGAGGTGTCAACAAGAAAACCATAGTCAGAAATGGTAATGCCACCAAGTGTGAAGGAATAAGACTGTTCGCTGTATAAATTTTATTCATCTCTAACATCATGTGGTAAGCAGCAAGTGTAGGTAACAATACATAATGGTGAATCATTTGGATGCCATGAAAGGAAAGCCGTCGCTTATTAATTAGCGAGCCGATGTTGGCATCTGCCATTTATGTCTGAAGAGCCAGAACTAATTATAGAGTAGATTAATGTTTGGTTTATATATACGCTAATGACTTATAGCGGTCATAGTATCTTCCTTTGTCTGTCCTGACCGATGGGTGAACTGAAGTTGTTACGTAAGACTTTCTCTTTGTGTAAATATTCGCATTCCTCATAGGTCGCAGCCTCTCCGAGTATGACCTTGGTAATTTGGTTGGGGTCACTATCGTTCGATTATATTCCTGTCTTCCCCCATAGGTTAAGATAGATATATTTAGTATGTACTATCACGTCCCTTGAATAAGATAAGGGATAAGCGATAGGGGTGCATTACTCTACATAGGGGCCCCCTTATATCCAGATATTGACTACTGGTGTTAAAATCTAGGGGTTGGATACTTCGGTATGCTAGGACAATGAGTTGAGTTTATTCTAGGGTTGCTTGTGCATATAAGTTACGACGTGTGGTCATCAGCAAAAATTATATAAATTGAATATAGATATCTATGTACATGTTGAAGCCATTTGCATTATGAAGAGAGTTGGCATGGTGAGGTAACATGAGTATGATAATATAAAATGTATCAATATAAATGACATTGGAATACATGTAATGCAATCATAATTATGTTGAACAATAAGTGGGTGAACGATACTTCGTTCACAAGTTCATGGATGTGCTCGATTGATTTGGCAAGTGCTAATGTCCACTTCCGGCTCCTGTGTCACGAGGTTTGGGTGATGTGACTTTAGTCATTCTATTTGGATTGCTGCTGGAGATACATCGTCTTGGTAAGGTCTTTTCCTTGATCGTGACAGTTTTTTCTTGTGACGTCGAGCATTTTGTAGGTGTCTGGCTTGTGGACAAACTGTTTCATTATTGCGATAAGATGTGCGTTTGCAAAGCTTGTATTTGTGGATGCATTCGGTTGTAATGAATTGGAAATGGAGTTGGATAATAATGATTAAAATTATCATGATAATACAAAAAATCGGGAGAACTGTTACATCATTGAAATGATTCGGGTGGGACTCAATTGGTTTAAAAATTGATGGAGGGATGTAGGCTGTTGGTCGTCGTGCTTTGTGTATAAAAATATTGGGATTCGTGCGATTGCTTCAAACATGGGCTGCCATTTGCGATTCATGTGATATTGATTTGTGGTTGAGATAGAAATAAATCTGTTTTCACATGTGTCGTGTGATTTATACTGTATTACGATATCAACTGGGTACTTGGGTTTGAAGCTATACGTCGCGGGCGTAGGGTTAAAGTCGATTGATTCGGTCATCATTGATGCTTGGCATTGCTACATCACAATTAAAGTTATATACTTAGATATATCCACTTGTCCCTAAATGTAGGCCATCATTTCAGCCTATGTTGTTGTCATATCTCGCCATGTGACAATTGTATTTGTCGATGTAGCGTGGGGCGACTTTGACACTTGAGATTAAGATATTTTACAAGCGGTATATAATTGTGATTATTTGGATATCTTGAACCGGTAAGCTATATCGGGGAATATACTGAATAATGATATGTTTGTATGAAGAGTAGTTACGCGTATATGTTCAGATGCGTTTCCTGGCCTCTATACTAATTCATTTGATCAACTTTGACACACTTCTGTATGGGATCCGTTTAATGATCCACATTCTACCCGGCCAGACTAGCGATGATTTTGGCCATAATCGTCGCTTTTGCATTGGATTGAACACGGGGATGGTAACTACATAGGATTAATTGTGTCATATACAATTATGAGTTTATCGTTTGGATAATTAACACGGTTCATTATGACGTAATTGCCTATTCGGTGTATCTGATAATTATTCCGAAGATGGGGCGTGAATAATTTAATTAGTATGTGTGTCCTTCGTGACACATGGTACTCGCTGAGTGCTAATGAATCAGTAATGATGCAAACGATCTGACAAATTATGAACTTGGCATCTAAACTTGTATGACTGGAAATGCTTTATGTTTGATTTAGCATTTAAATTAATGTGTGCGATTCGCCTGCAATTTGAAGAGGCTGCAGTTATTCGCGTCTCAAGAATTGTTGATTGAGGCGATAATAAAGCGTTTTCATCGCCAGGTGATAACTTCCTGGAGATGAAATAGTGCCTTGCTGTGAGGGGGCCATGTTCGTGATATATAGGTTACAGTTCAGAGTGGTTTCTTTGATTAATTAAGCCTCGATTTTGTGCATCTGGGCGGGTTGGTGAAAAGAAATATGTGCTTGTCACCTACGTGTGTGATTGCCATATCGTGTTACTTACACTGGTCCAGCAGTCCTGGTTTGCGCGATGACAATTCTTGCTTTGTATGTGTCTTTTTATGACAGGGTGCTATTTATTTATGATAGGTTGAAATTGTCCAATAATATTCGTTGCATTTCGCGCGATATTGGATGTCGTTGTCTTTGTTAGAAATGGTGAATTTTTAGTTTGTCAGTTTGTGCTCTGGAATTAAGGTGTTGAGTTTTCTGCAGTTAAAGTTTACAAACATTTTAACTGTTTTCGTTTCGTGCTCTTGGATATAGTGTTCCAGTGAGTTTGAGGTTAGTTGCTTTTATGATTATGTATGTTATCTAATTATGGTAGTTGTTTAAATATTTAATTTTCCTATATCGACATGCTCTGTTCCTCTGTGCTATTTTTGTCGGTTTGAGTGGTTATATCAAAGGGATCATAATTTTTGGTTGACATGTTATATGTATCGCAACTGGACTTGCTTTTACGCTTGTTATGTTGTACTAATTGTTGGGTTGACATGTCATACGGATTGTATGGCTCTGTTGATGAACTGGCATTGTACGCTTCATCGTTTTGAGTTAGCATATCGTAAGGGTTGAATGGTTCAGTTGACGAAAATGAATGTTTTTCATGGTCACATTTTGATGCTATTAATTTATGTGCCATCTCTGGTAGGGGAACTGGTTCATTTGAATCCGATCCGTCCCGGATGACGCGGTTTTGTCGTATTAACTGTGTTAAAGGAGCTGTCTCTTGGTTCTCATTTTCGGTGTCCAAATTGTTACTATTACTCGAAATATCAGCATCTGAGCTTTGTGTTGATGAATTGTGTGGAAATACGAATCTGCTTTTTCCCACTTTCTGGTTCTCCTGTAATTGTGGTGTATGCCATTTAGTTGTCGCCAATTTTAAATGTTTGGCATGACTTTTAGATAAACTGCCTGTGAATTGATTACGAATTACATATGAAACTGGTCCTGTTTGTTTAATTATCACCCAGAATGGGTCATATTTCATACCTAGTTTATGGGTTTGTTTGTGATTCTTAACGTAGACCTGGGAACCTATGGGAAATTCCGGTATTTTGCCTTTACTGTTTTCGTTTCGTTTCGTCTTGGCTTGTTTCATATTTTGTTTAACTAATTGAAATGCGAAGTGCTGCTTCTCTAGTAACTGTTGGATGAGGCATTCACCCGTGTATTTTTGTGGCGGTGTCAGTATCTTGTCAATATTGATTTGGGGGTGTCTGCAGAAAGTTAAAAAATATGGAGAAAATTGAGTCGTTGCTGAGACATGAAAAGTCATGGCTTCTGATGCAAAATTGAGAAATAAGTCCCATGATGTTAGATTTCCTTCAGTTAATTTGGCTAATATCCCGTTGTAGTCGCGATGAGATCTTTCACTTGACCCATTACTGAATGGTGCATAAAACGAAGTCTTGCGGTGCTGAATCACATAGTAGTTAGATATTATTTTGAAGACTTCGCTGCATACGTCACTCCCGTTATCTGACACCAGACAAGCCGGATAACCAAATATGGTGAAATACAGAGTCATACATCTTTCAGCGACCACTTCCGCGTGCTTTGTGGGGAGTGCATAGGCCATTTTGTGTAAACTGAATAAATCTATGACTGTAAGAATGTAGGAATTTCCGCTGGCTGTGGGAGGGTTAAATTTTCCCATTAAATCTATCGCGATCATTTCCCCTGGTCGGCTCGGTATATCCTTCATTTGATTCGGAATACGGGCAGTGTTTTGATTTCTTTGTTTACAAATGTGACAATTGTTAGCGAAACTGACTATCATTGGGAACATTCGTGGCCAATAATATCGCAAACGTATGGTATCGTACATTCGTTGGGAGTCATAATGACCGATGATATGATATTCAGAAATTATCTGCTTAGTCAGCTTTTCTGGGACATAAATGCGTTCCGTTGCTTGCTCATTAAAGACAGACATATAGTATAGAATTCCGTCTTTCAATATATACTGCTTTGTTATCTTTTCGGATTTTAATTTGCGAATTATGTCTGAAATAATATGGTCCTCTTTCTGCATTTCTTCGATATTGGTAAGTACATTTAGTTGTTCATTTTCGGAAATTAGTATAGTGTCGGGCAACGTATGCGGTTTTTGTTTACCTATTGTCTTGACATAATTTTTAATTTTCTGTGAATCTAATATGTTTAGTGATCCGTCGTTGATCGTTATCACACCGATCACCCGCGTATCACCAGGACGGTGGAGTACCTATTGGCACGGATATCCGGTCGTCTGTTAAATATTTTGGTGTTAACAAAATGTGAGTTTATTTATTTATATACATTTTATTTATAATTATATCCGGTTTAATATTACGAAAATAAATCCATTCCAATATTCGTGGGTGTTGATAATCTGATATGTTTGCTTTCTTTGAATAATCTCGTTGTATTCAGTGATAACTACAGCGGAAATGGAAATAACAGTATTCATCAAATTTTTTACTAATAACAACTGGCGCCGAACGGATCAAAGTGACCATAATATATTATACTAGCCGATGAGCCCGACGTTGTCCAGGCTATTCAAAAACCGACGAAATTTGTATCCGGGGCAAGATACATTGACATAGCAAATTTCAAGTCGATAGCTCCACCCGTTTCCGAGATCTGGTCTGCGCATGCGCGATGCTGGCGTCGCACGGGCTCGGCGACCCGATACAATTCTTATCCGGGGCAAGATACATTCACATACCAAATTTCAAGTCGATAGCTCCACCGTTTCCGAGATCTCGTCTGCGCATGCGCGAAGCTGACGTCGCACGGGCTCGGTGACCCGATAAAATTCTTATCCGGGGCAAGATACATTCACATACCAAATTTCAAGTCGATAGCTCCACCCGTTTCCGAGATCTCGTCTGCGCATGCGCGAAGCTGGCGTCGCACGGGCTCGGCGACCCGATAAAATTCGTATCCGGGGCAAGATACATTCACATAGCAAATTTCAAGTCGATAGCTCCACCCGTTTCCGAGATCTGGTCTGCGCATGCGCGAAGCGGGCGCCGCACGGGCTCGCCAATACGACAACGTTCACCGCCTGGTAAAACTACTCACACGTACCAAGTTTCGTCCCGATCGGTCGAGAATCGTAGATTTGTATTAATGACAGACAGA
The DNA here is from genome assembly GCA_032622095.1 of Siphonodentalium dalli. Lineage (NCBI taxonomy): Eukaryota > Metazoa > Mollusca > Scaphopoda > Gadilida > Siphonodentaliidae > Siphonodentalium > Siphonodentalium dalli. The sequence goes on from CP136063.1 coordinate 58,586,065, forward strand.
CAGACAAACAAACAAACAGAGGTCTTCAAAATATATATGAGACTAGCCGATGAGCCCGACGTTGTCCGGGCTATTCAAAAACCAAATTTCAAGTCGATAGCTCTACCCAGCCCGAAATTTCAAGTCGATAGCTCTACCCGTTTACGAGATCTGGTCTGCGCATGCGCGAAGCTGGCGTCGCATGGGCTCGGCGACCCGATAAAATTCATATCCGGGGCAAGATACATTCACATAGCAAATTTCAAGTCGATAGCTCCACCCGTTTCCGAGATCTCGTCTGCGCATGCGCGAAGCTGGTGTCGCACGGGCTCGGCGACCCGATAAAATTCGTATCCGGGGCAAGATACATTCACATAGCAAATTTCAAGTCGATAGCTCCACCCGTTTCCGAGATCTCGTCTGCGCATGCGCGAAGCGGGCGCCGCACGGGCTCGCCAATACGACAACGTTCACCGCCTGGTCAAACTACACACACGTACCAAGTTTCGTCCCGATCGGTCGAGAATCGTAGATTTGTATTAATGACAGACAGACAGACAGACAAACAAACAAACAAACATACATACAGACAGAGGTCTTCAAAATATATATGAGATGATGTGTACCCCACAAACCATGGTGTTAGCAGTTTCACCTGATGCATAATTCTCATGAAACAGTCTCTTGAAAAAACGTCGATTGAAAAAAAATTTGTACCAACAACTCGGTGTCAAGTACCGTTGTTGCGGTGAGAAATACGTTTTGAGTACCAACCGACTCGGTGTTAAAGTTTCACAAAATTGGAATGTTTCTTGAATTTAGGACACGTTGGACAGATTATAACTCTTGAACATAGCATGCCATTAAACGGTATATGGAATTAGATGGAACTGATGGGTTTTCAACCGATTTTCCCCATCTGGCCGTCTTTTAAAAACATTTATTAGTTCCAGGGTTATATTTTATGCAACTTAACGTTATTTTTCCTTTTTTTTCCCCAGAAATGAGAGGGCAGATCATGTCCAGAGACTTTCGGATGTCACCACTGGCGACTCTTTTTTAACACCCTGAGTGGCAGTCGAATGCGCCATCAAATACCAGCAAAATGAAGAACTAGAGTACGTAAAATTGGCATTATATCACACAACAGGACACAACGGATACCAGCATATAACACACCCTGGATTATTACCATCTGCAATTTCACAAAGTAATAGTGAAATTTTTGTGTCCATGCGGGACGACAGGATAACGCTGTGTGAATACCAAAAATATCCGTATCTATAATGACCATTGCTATACCACCACCAATACCGAATATGACTCAGCAAGTACCATCAACATCACAGTGATCAACAATAAAGGCTATAGCCAACAAGGCACCACCAACACCCACAACAACAACAACAACAGGGTTCCAGAAATTCTCAGTTCGTATCCAGCATGAGTTATCATATCAACCACATCGAGTTGGAGCTTGTACATGTACCACAAACGTTCAATCTTTTAGTTAATTTTCAACGTTACACCCATATGGTTGGCCATTTCAACTAATTGACATTTCAGTCCAAAAACATATGATAGGCCTACAAATCGAACAGTGTATCATTTCCAAGTGGTGGCATGCAGGCACGACATTTCCAACTATTGGCCAATTTGGAAAACATTGGCGGAGTAGACACTCAAATTCCTTAACCCATGTTCCATAATAAATAGTTATCATAGAATATTTAACCCATAATGATAACCAACTTAATGCTCCATATACACGAATGCGTCGACATGGGGTGCTTTGGTAATTTTTGTCAACAATCTGCAACAATCGGAAATTTTATTCTTGACACAACGTTCGTTGGAAACGTTACACCCAGTATATAATAGGTTGAAATTGTTTCCATTGTTTGATTTTCCAAACAGTAATTAAGGTGGGTATGTTATTTTCAGAAGAACGAAAGCATAACAGTTGATGAGTTTGAAATGCCAGTTGGAAATTTCCAACCAAGGTTGATGCAATGGTATGTCAACTCTATGTATTTGGTCTGGTTGTTTGTGGATGGGTGCAGTTGGAAATTTCAAAGTGGAAACTCCCCCCAACTGGGATCTGACAGTCACGTCCTCTGACCCATAATTGTGTTACTAGTATGCAAACAATACCCAGAAATTGGAAGACATTGCTTTATTGTGAACACTAATTCTTTGTCTTTTGTCTGTGGTTTGCATGGCCAGTGTTGTACTTGTAAACCCTGCCACATTCACAACTGAATGTGATCCCACTGTGTACGGCAATTCTGTGAACTTTTAAACTGTTTGCGCCAGAGTAATACAGCGTACATTCTGATGCTGAGCAGCCAGAGTTTCCACCGCATGCGCTTGCATGACGTTGTGAGTACTCTTTAGCGGTAAACGTGTTCCCGCGCGACTTACTTTTATATGGACGTGAGCCAGTTTGTATAATCACGTGTGCCCGGAATGCCGTATTCTTGTAAAAATGATTGTGTCCTTAATGACAAACCCCTGACATTCAAAATAGTATTTCGGAGTCCCCAGACAAATGTGCGGAGCTTCTGCCACCATTTATTGACCAATATCTTCTTCTTGTTGTTTTTGTTGAAATGTTGACCGGAAAGAGAAACAAAAAGACTTTTAAATCGGGAAAACACTTTGGACGTTTGCAAAATATCCGCACCAGTGGGTACTTCAACCGCGACAATAGGTACTTTCGCAAAAATTACACCGATTTGTTGATACTCATAAAATTATCGACAACAATTATTTAAATCCATAATTTGGCGTTTGTGTGATTCTAACACACGACATGGACTTGTTCCTGTCAAAAGTAATGTACATCTTTCCGAATAGCTTCAGGATGACATGGACAATTGAACACGGTTGTGATTATATCAATATTTAGTCAGAATTATTTCCTCAGACTGTAAAATGTTCCAAATAATCATTTCAAATCATTAGAAAAGTGACGATTAAATGGGTCAGAGAATTTATATCAACGAGTGATAAATCCGTCTATATAATATGTGGTTAACTGTTCTTCTGGGATATCGAATTGCAGTCATTTTAGCGATGTTAACGTACGTATATCTTACTCCATCGCACCGGATAGGCTTGACCAGATTCTCGATCGGCGGTATGATCACCGTGTTGGTGATACGCGGTTGACCGGTGTGGTTATGTCATATGGCGTTTTCTCTTCGCTTTCCATTGAACATTCTGACATACTCTGTTGGTTTGTCGGGTCCACTCGAGAACAAAAGTCAGCGGCGATATTCTCAGACCCTTGTATATAAGTAATTTTTGGATTGTATGCGGAAATTTCAATAAACCATTTTTGAATACGTTTATTAGCCATCTGATTATTTTGAAACATAGAAACTAGGGGTAAATGATCTGTTCGTATTTCTACGTCCGATCCCTCTAGATAGAAATTGAGTTTCTTTAGACATACATATATGGCGAGTGCTTAGCGCTCTGTAGTACTGTAATTTCGTTGAGAGTGATTCAACTTTTTGCTGACAAAGCAAATAGGAAATTTCGGGGTTTTGTTATCAGTTTCTAGTTTGTTTTCTGGGTATGGCTGGACTAATGATCCCCCCACTGAATGCATTGATGCATCGCAATATAAGATCATTTTCCTGTTCCTATCGGGGTAGGCCAGAGTAGGTACTTTAAGCAAATTTTGTTTTAGTGTATCAAATGCATTTTGACATTCTTCAGACCATGCAAATTTTGCGTAACGAGCAGTTAATTTAATTAATGATGCAGCAGTGTCAGAGAAATTTTTACAATAGTTCCGATAAAAATTGAAAATCCCTAATACTCTACGGACTTCTTTCACTTCTGTCTCTTCTGGTCTTCAATAAGCAATTTATAAATGTTTCTCTTCTTTTGGCTGTGATCTTCGTAAGCAATTTGTAAATGTTTCTCTTCTTCGTACGCAGTTTATAAATGTTTCTCTTCTTTGTTTGGCTGCATGCTTGTGATCTCCGGTAGGCAATTTTATAAATGTTTCTCTTTGTTGGGTGGGATCGTTAGGACTGCATCACGGTACCATTTCATCTATCTGAAGGAATAACACTGTTCTCTGTATAAATTTTATTCATCTCTAACATCATGTGGTAAGCAGCAAGTGTAGGTAACAATACATAATGGTGAATCATTTGGATGCCATGAAAGAAAAGGCGTCGCTTATTAAATAGCGAGCCGATGTTGGCATCTGCCATATGTCTGAAGAGCCAGAACTAATTAAAGAGTAGATTAATGTTTGGTTTATATATACGCTAATGACTTATAGCGGTCATAGTATCTTCCTTTGTCTGTCCTGACCGATGGGTGAACTGAAGTTGTTACGTAAGACTTTCTCTTTGTGTAAATGTTCGCATTCCTCATAGATCGCGGCCTCTCCGAGTATGACCTTGGTAATTTGGTTGGGGTCACTATCATTCGATTATATTCCTGTCTTCCCCCATAGGTTAAGATAGATATATTTAGTATGTACTATCACGTCCCTTGAATAAGATAAGGGATAAGAGATAGGGATGCGTTACTCTACACAAGATCATATTATTAGCCATAAATATAAATTATATTATAAAATATATCGGTTACATGAATGCACCGCCTCAGAATTCCGTTAAAACAACTAATCCTTAAAATTATTACAAAAAACTACGGCTTATTACTGCAGGGTTTTCATTCACCAAACCAGAAGGCTTCTAAATGCGGATAAAAAACTGGGTTCCCACCATAAAAACTTCAAGTATGCATGGCCCAGCCATGTTCATACCTAAACATCGAACGCAATTAACGCGGTCATAATAGTTACATACTGCAATTTTGAGACATCCAACGAATACATATTGAGAACTTGCCAACTCGTTCAGACGGCATGCTAAAACAACATTGCAAACAGTTATTTAATTAATTCAGACTATAAATAGGCGCGACGCTCACACCTTGTCGGCGATATTTTGCAGGCTCGTCGGCAAAGTGAGAATAAGCCGTAACATATATTTACATCCCTGGTCTAAACTGGTCTCGACTACAGTTTTTATTAATTAAATTCAATGATTAATATGGATAAGGTTTATACATCATTTCCTGTCCCATATGTTTAAATTTACAGGAGAATATAACTCTCGTCTATATCAATAAATTGTAGTGCACACCATTACACATGATATATAATATAGATTTCGAACATCCTTAGGCGAGAAAATATATATTTTTTGGTTTACAGATCCAGCGTACCGAATTTTTAGAAAATTGAAAGAAAAAATTCAAATTGCTAAAATGTTTGTTTCCACCGACTATAAAAATCGACAAACGAAATAAAATAATACAAAAATATATTTTCTTTTGGAAAAAGGTGGAGCAACTCGGGTATGGACACCAATCGAACATCGCGAAACGTTAACAATGGCCCGGTATAAAACTGCGATAACTTATAATTAACATTTGCGAAATGATATAAACGTGTTGCTTCCGTTAGCAACATGCAAATAAATTGTCGAAATAATTCTTATATGTTGTAAGCCATTTTGCTTTTCTCGTTAGTGTACTTTCTAAAACCCCTATACTGGTGCACATGTCAGTGCATTACTCTGACTTTATCTCTGTAATTTTTTTACCCTGTGCCAATGCATTCTCTTATATATGCGAGTCGACCATAGGTCGCCTCGCATATATAAGAGAATGCATTGGCCTAACAATTTTTTACAATTTTTATAATTTTTTCTTGTATTCTTTAACAATTTTATAATTTCACCCATACAGAGCCCCAGACAAACATGAGCAGACAACACTCTTCTATATGCTTCTATATATGTGTGGGGCTCCCTGCAGGGTAATTGATGTTTTTTATTTTATGTCCTAAAAATTGTAAGAAACATTTATTTAAAAAAATTGTTAGGCCAATGCATTCTCTTATATATGCGAGGCGACATATGGTCGACTCGCATATATAAGAGAATGCATTGGCACAGGGTAAAAAAATCCTGACTAGCTAGGTGTGGGTCGCTTACTTTGTCAGTCCTGCTACCTGGTCAGACACCCACTTATATATGGTTACCCATAAAAACAATATGAAAAAATTATTAAAACGTTATACTAGATCAATTATGACGAGAGAGATTGGTCACATCGTCTGATTCTCAGAAAACAGAAAAGATCAGAAAACTCTTTTTTATCAAAGGAACCACAATTGTTTTTTCACTGAATGTGTCGATGTCTGGTCGTAACGTTGACATTGAACATAACATGCCGTTCTGTATGTGCGTAAGAGAATTGATGACAATGATTTGTTCCATTTTCCAGACGATGTGACTTCGACTCAGTATGATGATTCGTTTCTTGGGAGCAACACCTGCTATCCCTTCAACGGTTAGTGGTACCGCACGGTTCAAGGTGGCATATGTGACCCGCCATATAAAATCCAGTCGTAAGTCAGGATTTTTTTTACCCTGTGCCAATGCATTCTCTTATATATGCGAGTCGACCATATGTCGCCTCGCATATATAAGAGAATGCATTGGCCTAACAATTTTTTTAAATAAATGTTTCTTACAATTTTTAGGACATAAAATAAAAAACATCAATTACCCTGCAGGGAGCCCCACACATATATAGAAGCATATAGAAGAGTGTTGTCTGCTCATGTTTGTCTGGGGCTCTGTATGGGTGAAATTATAAAATTGTTAAAGAATACAAGAAAAAATTATAAAAATTGTAAAAAATTGTTAGGCCAATGCATTCTCTTATATATGCGAGGCGACCTATGGTCGACTTGCATATATAAGAGAATGCATTGGCACAGGGTAAAAAAAATCCCGACTTACGACTGGATTTGATATGGCGGGTCACATATGTTAGTGCTGACGGGTTCAATGCCGCATGTGTTAGTGATGTTGGCGTCATCGGTATCGTATGATACTGAGTGTAGCTGGCTGGTTAAAGTGCCCATACAAACCCAACTACGTGTCTGACTACATAAACATATTATATATTCAAGTCTTCAAAATGGTGAAATTAGTATACATATAATAGCGATATAAGCGACAAAATCAAATCATCTTACTAGCTGATCTTGTCAACATTATGCTTCTGATACGTGAAGGATGTTTGCGGCATCCATGGCTAGCGCTCGTCCGTCCACCCGCTGGGCGTATATATACCGACATTTAGATTTCTTTGTAACTCGTGTGGAGATTATCAGACATGACTGGAAGCCCACATACCAAAGCTTTCGTTCATTGATTTAACCACCTTGTTGGATTTGGATACTTGTGAATCCTCGTTCTGTACAAACATACGACAATAGCCCAGTGTCGGTAGAAGACAATCGACATACAACGGTTTGGGCTATGCATTCGTGTGTGTTAAATACTTATTGTCCTTGTTTGGGCCTTGGTAGCATTGTTGTTGCTTTGCAGTTCTATTGTATAGTAATTTCTGAGGTCCATGTATTGCAGGCACACGCTGTTTGACTAACCCGTGCATAAATGGTGCTAGCTGCTTAATCGCTAATGGCACCGTGGGCTGTGTTTGTGTGGCCGGGTTCACCGGGGAATTCTGTGATACAGGTATGCCAATGGTTTACATTTGTGTCAACTTCGTATCGACCAAGCATCGACATATCCCAAATGAAACAAGCATCAGAATAACAGAACATAGACCAAATAAAATTAAGAAATAGAACAAATACCTTCAGATTTTGTAAATATAATATATGCATATTTCTTTATACATGAACTAGCCGACGAGCCCGACGTTGTCCGTGCTATTCAAAAACCAAATTTCAAGTCGATAGCTCCACCCGTTTCCGAGATCTGGTCTGCGCATGCGCGAAGCTGGCGTCGCACGGGCTCGGCGACCCGATAAAATTCGTATCCGGGGCAAGATACATTCACATAGTAAATTTCAAGTCGATAGCTCCACCCGTTTCCGAGATCTGGTCTGCGCATGCGCGAAGCTGGCGTCGCATAGGCTCGGCGACCGGATAAAATTCGTATCCGGGGCAAGATACATTCACATGTCGATAGCTCCACCCGTTTCCGAGATCTCGTCTGCGCATGCGCTGCACGGGCGTCGCATGGGCTCGCCAATACGACAAGGACGACCGCCTGGTCAAACTACACACACGTACCAAGTTTCGTCCCGATCGGTCGAGAATCGTAGATTTGTATAAATGACAGACAGACAGACATACAGACAAACATACAGAGGTCTTCAAAATATATATGAGATTTATTTCACTTTATATATAACCAACCATATGCCTTCGCGACTTTGCTAGAAATATAATTTGTTCAGGATAAGAACATGTTAGTTAATTCTAGTTTCAATTAAGGTTTTGCAGTTATAACCAAAAAGTTTAAAGACAAATTATATAACGCACGTAATAACTCATCGCCTTAATACAAACAATAGTTATTTCATATTGAAGATGGATTATCTCTTCAAATAACAAATTTGAAATAGTTGCATGGGTATAAAATTATAAATATGAACTGAAGACCCCTGTCCGGAAAGGCTTCTATCTGATGTTTTTCGAATATTTTATTGGGACCGTTTATTTGTCTATTTCTAGAACAGATCATTCGCGTGATCCCATATAGCGATAGAAAGCATTAGGCCTTTCCTATGGCTACGTACCGAACGTCAAATGTCCCAGATTTATTTGTTGTATTGCTTTATTCCATAGTTATAAGAGATAATTGGTATAATTAATGTTATTTGTGACAAAATTACACAATAAAAGTTCTGGTCTCTGTTAGCAGTAACCACCATTGTTCGTTAGCTAAACAACCAAACCTTTTTAGACCAGAAATTATTCGAAATAAATGAATATTAATCGATATTAATATAAAGCACTTCCGGACTGGAGTCTGCGATTAAGATCTAATAGTTTATACCCCGGTAACTATATAATACATGTTTACAAAGAGATAATCCACCTTTAATGGACCCCTGTATTGGTCGAAAACGTTTAGTTTCAACATAGACATGTATATCCATAAATTGCATATATACCTTGCAATCAAAACTGTTGAAAATATGAAATGGTGGTTCAGTTGAAATCAATGTTATACTGGACTCGTACTAAGATGGGTGTACGCACTCGTGCTTTCTGAAATAATGACCAATGTCAATTAAGGTTATCAGGGAATAGCCAAATAGGTCACAACCGATGTTTTTTTTTTTGCAGAATTTCGTGAAGTTATTTGGTGATACTCGTCAAACTAAGTCTTCTGATACAAGTCACTACCATATGATTGTTTTGCAGCAAGAGCTTGTGTGTACTCGTCATTGTGTTAAACATGTCGGGATTATTGTTCACACTGATAGTAAAAGCATGAATATTGTTACTATTATATGAAACTGACTTAGACATTTTAGCTAGGAGTGCCCATTACCGATTAACAAATTTTAAAAAGTTGCGTGGGTATAAAATAATAAATATGAACTGAAGACCCCTTCTGTCAATTAATATTGATTTTATTTCGAATATTTTATCGGGACCGTTTGTCTATTTTTAGAACAGACCATTCGGCTGATACCATATAACGCTAGAGAGCATAAGCTGTTCCTATGGCTACGCACCGAAAGTCAAATGTCCCAGATTGATTTGTTGTATTGTTTTATCCCATAGTTATAAGCGATAATGAGTCTAATTAACATTCGGAATATAATTAATATTAGACGATAGAAGCATTTCCGGACTGGAGTCTTCGATTCAGATCTGATATTTTTTGTACCCTGGTAACTATATAATACATGTTTACAAAGAGATAATACACCTTTAAGCTGTGCTCTAGCATTTTTGTCAGGGTCCGAATGTAATAATCATATCGTAATTCTGATTCCGTCAGTGTTGTACATTATTGTTAGTTTACCTTTATATACAGATATCGATGAATGTCTATCAACACCTTGTATGAATAACGCGTCTTGTTTTGACGCCATCGATGTATACACGTGTAACTGTACTGCTGGATATGAGGGCATCAACTGTGATATAGGCAAGTATTCGTATTTAAAAACTCATAGATATAAAATAAAAACACACTTGCACAAAGATGAAGGCATCAACGAATAACATTATTTTTGAGTGTCTGAGATTGAAAGATCTACTTGACAATTCATCACAATTAAAGATGGATTATCTCTTTAAATAACAAATTTTAAATAGTTGCGTGGGTATAAAATAATAGATATGAACTGAACACCTATGTCCGGAAATGCTTCTATCAATTAATATTGATTTTATTTAGAATATTAAATCGGGCCCGTTTATGTTACTATTTTTAGAACCGACCATTCGGATGAGACCGTATTGCGATATAGAGCACTGGGCTGTTCCTACGGCTACGCAACGAATGTCAAATGTCACATATTGGTTGTTTGTATTGTTTTGCTCCACAGATATAAGCGATAATGAGTATAATTAATGTTTATTTGTGACAAAATTGCACAATATAATTTCTGGTCTCTGTTAACAGTAACCACTATTGTTCGTTAGCTGAACAAACACACCTTTTTAGACCAGAAAATATTCGAAATAAAATTAATATTAATCGATAGAAGCATTTCCGGACAGGAGTCTTCGATTCAAATCTAATAATTTATACCCCGGTAACTATATAATACATGTTTACAAAGAGATAATCCACCTTTAATGAAAGATAATCTTCGAGAAAATTGTGTTCACTTTTTCTGCCTGTCGGTAAATGTTTAGAGAATATTCGAAATTTTTAAATTCACGCATTCTTTTGGATCCTTTCTTGACAGGCGGTGCAATGGGGTCATATTCAGTTATACACCATGATGTCATAGCGTGGGTGGATATCAGACTGTACTGCAGGTTATATAATAAGGTCATGTCCAGTAGGTTTATACACCATGCTGTCAAAGCGTGGGTGGATATCAGACTGTACTGCAGGTTATATAATGAGGTCATGTCCAGTAGGATGATACACCATGATGTCATAGCGTGGGTAGATAGAAGACTGTACTTCAGGGCGATGCAATGAGGTCATATCTACCTGTACTTCCACCACAACCATACATTTGGATCCAGCCATTGCGGTTCTGTATATAAATAGTTGTATTTGTTGCATTTGAAGTAAGATATTACAGCACATAGTTCCAAGCCAAACTTAGTGCATGTACAACTTTGTTGTGTCTTATCCTGGAAAGCAACATATGTCGCCAAAATATGAGACAAACGCTCTTCGTTTTATCACAAATTGCCAAACAGGGAAAACTGGAGAAACCATTTATTGCATGTTGAATTAAATGTATGTGTTAAACACGGTGTGTGTTTTGCGTCAATAATTTATTTCACTTCTATAAATCCTCCTGGAGCCATGTAATATCTGTATAAAATTATCTACTTTCTTTATAGAATTACTGTTATACTCATAACATAACATCACGAGACAGGCCTGCAATGACTGTGCGCATCGCGTAATCATGTTTCATGCACCGGTCTTAGTCATGCTGGTCTGCTAATATGTTGGTGGGTCCTGCAGTTGTGGAATTGCTGTGACAGTGTTGGGGAAAACTGATGCGTTCGAAAAAGTACCATTTTCGTTAAAGTTGTTATTTTCGCGGTGTTTAGATAATCTATTATAAAAAATATTTTGGAACTTCTGTCTGTTTGTTTGTTTGTTTGTCTGTCTGTTTGTTAGCAATGGCCGGGAAAACTGCCTGACGGATTTCGACGAAATTTGATACCTAGGGGTACTTTTTTCCGGGGAGTGTTTTGGATGGGTCAATTCGTGACCCCGACCTGACCTTGACCTTCAAAATGGTCAATTCAAGGTCAAATCGGGTAAAACTGACGGATTTCGACGACATTTGATACCTATGTGTACTTTTTTCCGGGGAGTGTTTTGGATGGGTCAAATCGTGACCCCGACCTGACCTTGACCTTCAAAATGGTCAATTCAAGGTCAAATCGGGTAAAACTGACGAAATTTGATACCTAGGGGTACTTTATTCGGGGAGTGTTTTTGACGGGTCAAATCGTGACCCCGACCTGACATTGACCTTCAAAATGGTCAATTCAAGGTCAAATCGGGTAAAACTGACGGATTTCGACGAAATTTGATACCTAGGGGTACTTTTGTCCGGGGAGTGCTTTGAACGGGTTAAATCGTGACCCCGACCTGACATTAACCTTCAAATGGTCAATTCAAGGTCAAATCGCGCCTTTCGGCGGATTTAGATGAAGTCCTGATGAAAGCAGAGGTGAAAAAGCCCGGACGAAGTCGGGCCCACCAGCTAGTCTGATATAATTGAGCACAGCTAGTGTCTGTATGAAATATTCAAGAACATATGTATTCTTAAAAACAGATAGCACTACTAGTAGTAATGGCTGCGCTTGTGGTTGCATAACGACGTGGTTATCTATCTTGATTATAGTCAATTTGCAACAACTAATACAATTAGTATTAATAAATTATTTCGTAATATATATTATGCTTTTGAATGTTTTATATACTTAATGGCGTTTCCTAATGTTCAGTTAATCCGAATACCGCACAAATGACAACTTTAGAAAACATAACAGCACCATTTCTTAACAGCATCATTTTGCCCTAACAGCAACATAGCATCACCACCAGCATCAGAACACATTAGCAGGACCACTTTACTAGGGGTGTGTTCCTTAATTTTCACCGCGGAGCGGTCATGCGTCGTTGTCGTCAGTTGTCGAAAAATACTACTAACTACACATGCGCGTTCGCATTAATTCTAATGATTAGTTTCGACCTCAAGTATTATGTATTTCACAAACACCTACAAAAAGACACTGCATCGAATACGGATTAGTAGCACATTAAAGAAACACTATCAGATAATTTTTGTCTGTTTTGCGGGATACCCCGAGTGTACATATAGTATTTATCAATTGAAAACTTGGTGATTGAAAATGGCGCCGGACGTTGAACGCTCACGTGTTTCGAAATTTCTAGATCGAACAGAAAAGAATTAACGCGGTGCATGGCACCCACAGGAAAATGAACTTGGTGTAAGCTGGTCATGAAAAAAAATCGATGTGGTGCATGGTGGTCGGAAAAAAAATAACCCTATGTTTATTACTTGCACGGTTAAAAAAGAATAATATCGCAGTACGATTACCGGTGGATACCGCATGTCGACGCTGTTATATTACCACCTGACCGCGGTTGACTGGCAGTATCACTGGGTAAATAGCCTTATTAAAGGGGTCAATTAATTCGAGGTTACATGTTTCGAATATGAATACATACACACACACAACACCAACTCTTTTGGCAGATAACGTTTTTTGTCTATGTCTTTGGTGTGTACAATTGTAGAATAATAAGAGGGTTGTATTTAGGTAAACATGACCACTTTCACAGATTGCTGCTTCCAGTACTAGGCAAGAATGGTACGCACTATGTTCATGACCGAACTACATGTATCGTCGTAAGTGTTGATACATCTTTAAATTCGGCATGAAGTCATTAAGCCAGTCACGGATTCATGGTCGCAACAGATAAACCAGCGTGGAAGGTTACATTATGGCTCCGTACGTTCTGGATTCAGTGGGGTCACCCACCCATACCTTCAATTTGGCCGAAATCCTTAACGTTCTCTAAAATTACCCACATCACATTTCCACCCCTCGGGTGGCACCCGCCGAGTTGATGGTGATGGGTTGTTTATATGGGTATTTAGGGCGGGTCACACACCCATGCCTTCAAATTGGCCGAAATCCAATTTTCACCCCCTCGGGGATGAGGGTTGGCGCGTTTCTATGTGGTATTTGGGGCGACCCACCACTCATGCCGTCAATTCGACCGATCCAAGAAAATCCGCTTGAAAATGACTGATTATTTCGATTCCCCACGAAAACTAAATCAGAGAAAATCCACAATGTCGCGAAAACTTACTCCCGTATATGGTAGTTAGCTATATGCGCTAATCACATGTGGCAATCAAAATCTCTCAATAGGAACAAAAGTCACCGACACGTTCGCACACATGTTCAAAACTACGATACGGTCGACAAACTCTCATGAACTGCACAATCTGCAGGGGATTCATTATATTCCCGACGAAAACTAAATCCGAGAAAATTCCCGATGTAACAAACAATGACTCCTATATTTATAATAGCCATCTATAATCACACTCCGGGCGATCACAAAAGTCACAAAAACTTCACAGATGTTAAGAAATAGACATGGCCCAAAAATCTCACGACTTACGCTAATCTGTGAGTGATTATTTCGATTCCCCACCAATACTATATATGCACAATATACTATATATAGGAGTCAATCTTACGCTATATTGTGGATTTTGACGGGTTTCAATTCAATGGGGAATCGAAATATGTGCCCTCTATTGCGAAAAATTATTAGGTTAAGTTGACGCTACTGTATTATGTAACATTTGTTGATAGGGTTTAGTGGGAGTTGTGCGCATAGAGGGCAAGAAAGTTAATTCATTTAGAAACTGGCCACCATATATGTGCGAGACAGGATTCAGCAAACCCGTTCACTATTTTATGTAAAATGCCATCACGGCGAATTATTCTGTGGACGTTGCGACAACACAATTGCCAGTGGACGTCCCTATGGCTACCGGCAACTTGATGGAATCGACCGATCCAAGAAATCCCGCTTGAAAAAGCCTGAATTAGGCCGAATCTTTTTAGAAACATTTAGAGATCAAAACGTTAAAATTTGTGTCCATTTAATTTTGTAGTGAGGGGTGGGGTGTTTCTAGGGTTCTTACCGTTCTCGTTCTTACCGTTCTCGAAAATGGTCCATTCCCCATTTTCGCCCCCTCAGGGTGGTAACCCCCGGGGTGACAGAAAACTCGCTCGAAAAAGACCGATTATTTCGATTTACTAACAGCAACAACACAGGGACCACAGACAACATAATTGACAATGTTTGGGTCGATGCGGACAAAATCACTTCAAGTACTTCTTGGTGTCATACCTTAATCTGATTCGCATTATGTCGACTATCAGTATTTCAGACATCTATAGTAAACGTTATTCCAAACACATGTACCTGAAGCACATGAATTCAGCGGAATCACAACAATTGGGCAATTAATATTTGACTGCTGCTCTTCTGAAACTATGATATGCGTAGTTGGTCAACTCCAGTTTAGCTGCCATTGGCCGGATGTCCACCCATGCATATTTATATGTTATGTCGGTACATGGGGGTCTAAACGTTTTGTTTTAAATCTAACGCTATCTACCATTTACACTACAAATCCACAGCAGCAAACGGAACATATTAAAGATGGATTATCTCTTTAAATAATATATTTGAAATTGTTGCGTGGGTATAAAATAATAGATATGAATTGAAAACTCCTGTCGGACAAGCATATAATATTGATTTTATTTCGAATATTTTATTATGATTAGATGGGACACTTTATTGTTCATTTTCTAGAACCGACCACTCAGGCGATACCATATAGCGATAGAGATCATTAATCTATTCCCATAGCTACGTTCCGAACGTCAAATGTCCCAGATTGATTGTTTGTACTGTTTTATTCCATAGTTATAAGCGATAATGAGTCTAATTAACGTTTATTTGTGACAAAATTACAAAATAAAATTCCTGGTCTCTAGTACAGTAACCTCTATCGTTCCTTAACTAAACAACCACACGTTTTTAGACCAGACCATATTCAAATATAATATACAGTTATCGCCCGCGATTGAGTGAGACACGGGGATTTGTCGCCCGCTCGAGACCTGGAATGTCATTCCAGGTCGAGAGCGGCGACAAATCCCCGTGTCTCACGAAAACAAGGGTGATAACTGTTTTGTTATCTGACAAAGGAGTATGCACGAACCTCCTTAATAGCAGGCATAAATGCACGCATATATTCTTTAATCCAGTTCGAAAAGTTAATTTTATGTTGGAATCATCGCTATATAGAAAATAAAACATTCATAATCTGGATCAATTAACAGACCCGTCATTTGCGCAGCTATTCTCCTGTCAGATTTCTGGTTGCATGGTGGAAATCGGTTCACGGAAAGAGGAGTAAAGCAATTTCGAAGTTGAGTAGCCATGCAGCGAAATGTTCGGCTTCGTTTCAAATGGCCGTGAAGACGCCGACAGACGTGTTCATTTCCAGAATGCTAAAATGTGAAACTAACACGTTGTAGTAGTGCAAAAAGAAATTGACATATGCCACATATTGTTACGCAACATACGGATATTCTCTGAAGTCTGAGGAATGTATTGAAGAAAAGAAATAGTCAATTGATAAACAGCAAAGAGTGGCTATTTGATCTAGCACATAAACGTAGTTGTAACGTATGTACATCGTGTGTGCAATTGTCTGCAGCAAATACCAACTGCATAATAAGGTTTATCTATTTGACTCACGGTCTTTATTATTGATATTAAAAGGTCCAATAGGAATATTACACCTTATAACAGATATGTGTCTGTGATAACACCATTTATACATAGCGTGCTTTAATTGAAAATAAAAAACACACAATTATGCAAATTAGCAAACACCACAGTTCGCGGTTGTTATTTATAAAAACAGTGTTTTTCGAAATTATCAGAGAGCTGTCAGAGAATCTCTGCGCGGTGAGTTCTTCGTAGTTCTATGTTTACTGGTAACAGATGAGCGGTCAATAACTGAGACAGTGTTACCCTCGAGGGTAATATGGTGATTTACGGCCCGCCATGTGACGCACTCTCAGCCAATCAGAAGAGAGGAAAATGGGATGAAGGATAACAATCAATATTAAACGATAGAAACAAAATAAATACAGGACAAATGCAAGTATAATTGTTAAAGGCAACAACATATAACCCAGACACAATACGATTTCCTCAACCTAACACCCATGTCAATATGTAACTGCAGGCACGAACACAACAGTACAATCAGCAGTCAATACTACTGACCCAATGGAAACTGACTCGATCACTAGAGTACAATCAACAGTCATTATTACTGACCCAATGGAAACTGACTCGACCACTACAGTACAATCAACAGTCATTACTACTGACCCAATGGAAACTGACTCGATCACTAGAGTACAATCAACAGTCATTATTACTGACCCAATGGAAACTGACTCGATCACTAGAGTACAATCAACAGTCATTATTACTGACCCAATGGAAACTGACTCGATCACTAGAGTACAATCAACAGTCATTATTACTGACCCAATGGCAACTGACTCGACCACTACAATACAATCAACAGTCATTACCACTGACCCAATGGAAACTGACTCGATCACTAGAGTACAATCAACAGTCATTATTACTGACCCAGTGGAAACTGACTCGACCACTACAGTACAATCAACAGTCATCACTACTGATCCAATGGAAACTGACTCGAACACTAGAGTACAACCAACAGTCATTATTACTGACCCAGTGGCAACTGACTCGACCACTAGAGTACAATCAACAGTCATTACTACTGACCCAATGGAAACTGACTCGACCACTACAGTACAATCAACATTCAATACTACAACAGTCAGTACTACAAACCCAGTGGCAACTGACCCGACCACTAAAGTACAATCATCATTCATTACTACTGATCCAGTGGCAACTGAACCGACCACAAAAGCACAATCATCATTCAACATTACTGACCCAGTGGCACCTGACCCGAAGACTAAAGTGCAATCAACAGTCAACATTACTGACACAGTGGTGATTGGAGCGACCACGAAAGAACACTCAACCGTCAACACTCCTAACGCAGTGGCAACTGACCCGACCACAAAAATACAATCAACAGTCAACACTCCTAACGCAGTGGCAACTGACCCGACCACAAAAATACAATCAACAGTCAACACTACTGACACAGTGGCAACTGACCCGACCACAAAAGTACAATCAACATTCAATAGAACTGACACAGTGACAACTGGCCCGACCACTAAAGTACAATCAACAGTCAATATTAGTGACCCAGTGGCAACTGACCCGACTATTTCAGTACACTCATCAGTCAACAATACTGACACAGTGGCAACTGACCCGACGACTAAAGTGCAATCAGCAGTCAACACTACTGACACAGTGGCAACTGACCCGACGACTAAAGTGCAATCAGCAGTCAACACTACTAACGCAGTGGCAACTGGACCGACCACTACAGTACAATCAACAGTCAACAATACTGACACAGCGGCAACTGGCCCGACCACTAAAGTACAATCAACAGTCAACACTACTGACCCAGCGGCAACTGACCCGACCACTAATGTACAATCAACAGTCAACACTACTGACCCAGCGGCAACTGACCCGACCACTAAAGTACAATCAACAGTCAACACTACTGACACAGTGGCAACTGACCCGACGACTAAAGTGCAATCAGCAGTCAACATTACTAACGCAGTGGCAACTTACTCGACGACTAAAGTGCAATCAGCAGTCAACACCACTAACACAGTGGCAACTGGACCGACCACTAGAGTACAATCAACTGTAAATACTACTGATACAGTGGCAACTGACCCGACCACTAAAGTACAATCAACAGTCAACAATACTGACACAGCGGCAACTGACCCGACCACTAAAGTACAATCAACAGTCAACACTACTGACCCAGCGGCAACTGACCCGACCACTAAAGTACAATCAACAGTCAAAACTATTAACGCAGTGGCAACTGGACCGAACACTACAGTACAATCAACTGTAAATACTACTGATCTAGTGGCAACTGACCCGACCACTAAAGTACAATCAACCGTCAACAATACTGACACAGTGGCAACTGGCCCGACCACTAAAGTACAATCAACAGTCAACAATACTGACACAGTGGCAACTGACGCGACCATTACAGTACAATCAACAGTCAATACTACTGACCCAGTGGAAGCTGAGATGACACTGCGAGCTCGCCTGTTCAACTCATCCACCTATGACGGCGAAATCAAACCAGCCAAAACGATCACTGTCAATATACATGTAGATCTACGGGCACTCTTTGAAGTGGTGAGCATATTTTTGTTTTCAAAATGAATTCTCCCATCAGTTATAAAAAAGGTGTTTAAGATGATTGTCTATTATCCATGCGTAGGAGTGTTATAAATATAAGCACACGACAAGCTAGTGAATAAATAATACGAGTGCAGACGGAATTTTATACTTTGGACGAACGTGTTCAGACACGTTCAACAAACTGCCTACTGCCGTTTGTTGAAATTATTGTCTGAACATTTCCTAAGTGAATTATTCATCAATTATTTAGAAATGTGTAGATTGGAATGGTATGATATTCAGGTTTACGGGTGTTCATAATTGGAATGGTATGCTATTCAGGTGTACGGTGTTCATGATTGGAATGGTATGCTATTCTGGTGTACGGTGTTCATGATTGGAATGGTATGCTATTCAGATGTACGGGTGTTTATGATTGGAATGGTATGCTATTCAGATGTACGGGTATGCTATTCAGGTTTACGGCTGTTCATGATTGGAATGGTATGCTATTCAGGTGTACGGGTGTTCATGATTGGAATGGTATGCTATTCAGGTGTACGGGTGTTCATGATTGGAATGGTATGCTATTCAGATGTACGGGTGTTCATGATTGGAATGGTATGCTATTCAGATGTACGGGTGTTCATGATTGGAATGGTATGCTATTCAGGTGTACGGTGTTCATGTTTGGAATGGTATGCTATTCAGGTTTACGGGTGTTCATGATTGGAATGGTATGCTATTCAGGTGTACGGTGTTCATGATTGGAATGGTATGCTATTCAGGTGTACGGTGTTCATGATTGGAATGGTATGCTATTCAGATGTACGGGTGTTCATGATTGGAATGGTATGCTATTCAGATGTACGGGTGTTTATGATTGGAATGGTATGCTATTCAGATGTACGGGTGTTTATGATTGGAATGGTATGCTATTCAGATGTACGGGTGTTTATGATTGGAATGGTATGCTATTCAGGTGTACGGGTGTTCATGATTGGAATGGTATGCTATTCAGGTGTACGGGTGTTCATGATTGGAATTGTATGCTATTTAGGTGTACGGGTGTTCATGATTGGAATGGTATGCTATTCAGATGTACGGGTGTTCATGATTGGAATTGTATGCTATTTAGGTGTATGGGTGTTCATGATTGGAATGGTGTGCTATTCAGATGTACGGGTGTTCATGATTGGAATGGTATGCTATTCAGGTGTACGGGCGTTCATGATTGGAATGGTATGCTATTCAGATGTACGGGTGTTTATGATTGGAATGGTATGCTATTCAGGTGTACGGGTGTTCGGACAATATAATCAAACGACAGAATAGATAACAATAAGAGGATAATTCTTAATAATTGGGTAACGATACTATCCACATTTGTGACTTACATGAATTACTAAGGAATAATGATGTAATAACTGAAAATTATATTCACTGCGTTATTTGTGCAATTGCTATAAACCACCCGACAGAACAGTGGAATGTGATTATTTGTGTATAACGTTCTCACTTTACAGAATTTAGAGACACAGGTTGTGAAGTTCCAAGCGTTCATTGCACTAGTGAGTATAACATGGCCATAGCCTACACTACCGTAATCGTTGTAACCGGTGCATATAATTATCAGACAAAATGTCCTTGTGAAAACATCACTGCCAGCGGTGATCTTGAGTTTTACTATTTTTATGGCTAAATAATTTGGTTGATCCTACAGATGACATCCCTTGTCCGATCGTCACCAGATTCCACAATGATCTTCTGGATAACCAGGATGAGAGTAATCTATTTTTTCCGAATTTCGTTAAAAACATGACCACAGACAGCAATTTTGTATCTTACTCTTTGTATGGCTGAATTATTTACCACCTCTACAGACCACATCCCTCATCTGATAGTCACCAAAATTCATATTGATCTTCGGGGTGACCACTAGATGGGAGCTATCGAATGCTTTGAATTTCTTTGGAAAACATGGTCGCCAGCAGCCATCTTCTATTTTGTTTTTTATATACGTGTATATCTCTTCGTGCAGATAGCCAGTATTACTTGGGTAGTTCAACTTTCGACATTCCTGTCATAATTTGAAATATAAAAATGAAATGTAGTCCAATGAAAATTAACAAGCGTCCATAAATTAAATTTACCTATGATCCTATTATTCCTCACAATCACATGCACCCTTTAAAATTTTGATTCGTCGTATCTAATTTTTAATGACCCTTATGGTAATATTGATATAGATATATTTGTCAAACATTTCTTTGTACAATATACAGGTATAAAGTTTGTAACTAAATCTAGAAATATATAACACTAGCAGGTTAGCCCGCCACTGGCGTGGTTGGTCAGAAACATGACATTTTTAAAATTATATTGATTATATAAATTTTGGAATATTTAATTTTCTTTTAATTTTTTTAATATTAATTTAATGTTTTTTTTTTAAATTTTTTAATATTTATTTAACATTTAATTCTTTTTTATAATTTTTTTTTTATTTATTTATTTATTTTTTTAACTTAAATTGTTTTAATTAATTGTTTTAATTGAATTTTGTGTTTTTCAATGAGTTAATTGTGCCTTTTTCCGGCGGAAAATTGACCCGATGAAATCCCCCCCTTCCTAGGAACGACATACAACGCATTCTTTGTTTTTAAATGAGTTAATTTATGGTACCCGTCCCTAAAAGAGGTATGATTTAAGGTACAACCCGATCATCCCGTCATACAGATATAAAATACAGATATAGTGACCCGATGAAACCCCCCCCCCCTTCCTAGGAACGACAGACAACGCATTCTTTGTTTTTCAATGAGTTAATTCATGGTACCCGTCCCTAAAAGAGTTATGATTTAAGGTACAACCCGATCATCCCGTCATACAGATATAAAATACAGATATAAAAAATGTAGAGTTACGCCTCTTGGATCGGTCGTGAATCGATAGCGAAAACCCAGACGTAAGAACCACATCACACACAGACGCTCTTTATGTAAACACTGCGGATAGGAAACGCTCTTTATCTATCAACGGCATTCAACGCTATTAACCCCGAAGTGCCGATTGCGGTGATTTTGATGATTGGGAGTGGAGAATGGGTGATCAGAGCTTCTCCAGAACGCGACAACGACGGTGTCCGTGGGTTTTTACCCTTAGATATGAAGTTTGGGCTCGATACGCGTAGCCGTGTTCGATTCTATGAAGTACCCACATACATATATACACACACATATATATATATACATACGTAGTTCTCAAATTATATAGTAGACTAGCCGATGAGCCCGACGTTGTCCGGGCTATTCAAAAACCAAATTTCAAGTCGATAGCTCCACCCGTTTCCGAGATCTGGTCTGCGCATGCGCGAAGCTGGCGTCGCACGGGCTCGGCGACCCGATAACATTCGTATCCGGGGCAAGATACATTCACATACCAAATTTCAAGTCGATAGCTCCACCCGTTTCCGAGATCTGGTCTGCTCATGCGCGAAACTGGCGTCGCACGGGCTCGGCGACCCGATAAAATTCGTATCCGGGGCAAGATACATTCACATACCAAATTTCAAGTCGATAGCTCCACCCGTTTCCGATATCTCGTCTGCAGTATTGTTCCCGTATATCTCTCTGCAGATGCTAATAACGTTGAATGGTAAACAAACGCTCTTTATAGCGATGCGTCAAAAACAAACGCTCATTAAATTATCACTTGATTAACCACCGCAGTGCCGTTTTTGTGACTGAGAGTGGAGAACGGGTGGTGACCGGTGGTCTGAGCTTCTCCAAAACGCGACGCCGACGGTGTCCGTGGGATTTTACCTTTGGGTAGGAAGTTTGGTCTCGATCGGTCAACCCGTTTTCGATTCTATAAAGGACATACAGACAGACATACAGAGGTCATCAAAATATATATGAGACTAGCATATTAGCCCGCCACTGGAGTGGTTCGTCTCATGGCTTTGTTCGAAACAGCAATTGCAACAGCTTCCGAGACACGTATGCTGCACCTAGGTGTACAATTTCGTCGAAATCAGCGAGTTTTACCCGATTTGACCTTGAATTGATCAGTAGGCTTCAATATTCGACACGGTAATTGACTGCCGTGGGCCACGGACTGCCGTAACAGTTGATAACATGTTCACATTCGGCGGATCGGGCACTGCGGTCAGTCAAAAAACATAACGCGCACGCTATAACTCCGGTATCACTAACGTACGCGGCATTGGAAGGGTCAGGTTAACTTCCGCCTGGATCCACGTGGCGTGACGTAATTCACAACCACGTGTATTTACCTCGAATGTGTTAAAATTGCGCGACCGCGACACACACCATGGCCCGATAATGCTAAATGGGCACGCATTCCCTGGCATTTCCCAGAAGATATTCATGGGGAGGTCAAGTGACCAATTTTGAAATTTGATGGTCACATTCGTCTGTATGTCTGAGGAATTCTCGGCTAGATATTGTTACCCGTTGTGCACCCCACCACCAACGCGACATGTGCTGGGTTCTAAAAATAGGTCGATTGCAGTGACGAAATATGAGTGCGATAGAGAATATTGTTTGATCGAAAGCATTTGAATTAATACGTCGCAATACTCGCCTTGATGCTGGCTAATAGATATTTGTCCCTGCTAGGTGTTGGGAATGTCATCACACAACACGCTCATGTCTGAATTTAACCCGCCCATGACACTTCCCGTAGGTAGCAAGTTTGAGCTCAATCGGTTCGAGTCTATAAAGGACACACACATATATATATATCATGTGTGGGTACCCGTTTCAAGGTGAAGATCACCTAGGACGGAAAAACTGACCCGATCCCAGTTCCTAGGAAGCCCTAAGTATGTAAGAATAACACAACACGCTCATGTCTGGATACCAAGTACGTAAGAATCACATAACACGCTCACCGACGCTGCGCCCGTGTACAGACATAAGAATCACATTACGCATATACGCTCTTTATCGACTACACTGCGGATAGGAACGCGATTAACCACCGCCGTGCCGTTTGCTGTGATTTTGATGATTGGGAGTGGAGAAAGGGTGCTCAGAGCGTCTCCAAAACGCGACAACTACGGTGTTCGTGGGGTTTTACCATTAGATGGGAAGTTTGAACTCAATCGAGCCAGCCGTTTTCGATTCTATAAAGTACACACATATATATACGGAAGTCTCAAAATATATAATATAGACTAGCAGGTTAGCCCGCCACTGGCGTGGTTGGTCAGAAACATGACATTTAATTTTTTTTTTTGAATTTGTTTTTGAATTTGTTTTTTCAATGAGGTAATTGTGCCTTTTTCTGGCGGAAAAATTGACCCGATGAAATCCCCCCCTTCATAGGAACGACAGACAACGCATTCTTTGTTTTTAAATGAGTTAATTCATGGTACCCGTCCTAAACTTCCCCGTTCTCAGGAGCGACAGACTTTTTAATCAAGAGAAATTATGATACCCGTCCCTAAAAGAGGTATGATTTTTTTTAACCTGTCCGTGGCCATTGAGCAGCCCCCTGACAGAGGTTGTCCACCTTTACGAGATGGTCAATAGTCCCCGCAAAGAGCGGACAGTCAATTAACCCCGCCGTGAACCCCATCACCAACGCGACGTAATTTTGTTTGGTATCATGTGTTGCGTTCTAAAAATAGGTCGATTACAGTGGATTCGTTCATGACGACATATGAGTGGGACAGAGAATATTGTTTGATCTAAAACAACTCGAACGAATGGCAGTCTAGCTATTCACAAAGAATTGTAAATCAACTGAGTCTGTTCCCGTATATCTCTGTTGCGTTGAATTGTAAACAAACGCTCTTTTATAGCGATGCGTCAAAAACAAACGCTCATTAAATTATCACTTGATTAACCACCGCAGTGCCGTTTTTGTGACTGAGAGTGGAGAACGGGTGGTCTGAGCTTCTCCAAAACGCCGCGACGACGATTCCCGTGGTTTTTTTTACCCTTAGATGGGAAGTTTGAACTCAATCGAGCCAGCCGTTTTAGAGTCTATAGAGGGCACATATATTGATATATTTATATATATACGGAGTTCTCAAAATATATAGTAGAGAGACTAGCTGATGTACTCGTCTTCGTTCGGGCTATTTAGGGATTTCTTTGTGATCGCCTTCATCTGGGCAGTACCCGGTATATACAGCATCTGGACAAACTATTTTTCAATTGTTCCAGAAACATGCCTATATCAGCACGATCGATGGCATGGTCGCACGTGAAATTGGACCCGTCCACATTGCTCCCGGGATCGAAGTAGTCCTACACACAAATTTTAGTCGGATCGGTCAAGGTCCAGAAACATGCCTATGAGCGAGGTCAGGCTAGTTGACACGTTAAATACCAAATCCGAGTCGGATCGGTCGAGCAGTGTTCAAGTCTATAGCACACATACATACATGCATTCATACACACATACATAGGCCTACAGACAGATATTCCAAAACGTATAATCGATAGCTACAAGAAGTCTATGATAAATAGTTCACGGGCGACCTGATGCATGCATCGTAGTTTTCTTGTATATATATACTTCAGGAGTGGGAGGACGCACGGCTCGAGTGGAATGCAACTAACTCGGTTGGTGTCATCTATGATTCGCAAGGTCAGGCATGGACGCCGCCAGTTATTCACAGTAACAGGTGAGTGAGATATGAATCGAAGACCCCTATCCGGAAATACTTTTATCATTAACCCTTTACCCAACAGAAGAGCCCTGTGCCAATGCATTCTCTTATATATGCGAGTCGACCATAGGTCGCCTCGCATATATAAGAGAATGCATTGGCTTAACACATTAAAAATTATAAAATTGTTAAAGAATGTAAGAAAAAATGGTAAAAAGTGTTAAAAAAAGATTTTTTTTAGGCCAATGCATTCTCTTATATATGCGAGGCGACCTATGGTCGACTCGCATATATAAGAGAATGCATTGGCACAGGGCATAACTGTAACTATCACAATGTGGTCAAGGAGCCGGTTCCAATGATATCCATATGTGTATGGTTATATTGAGACAGACCGAAGATATTTTAGGCTGTTGAAGCTTTATTTGGCCGGTTTTGGCCGGTTTGTTGGGTAAAGGGTTAATAGTGTTTATATTTCGAATATTTTCTGGTCAGAACACGTGTGGTCGTGTAGCTAATGGACAGTAGTGTTTACTGTTAACAGAAACCATAAATTTAATTTATGTAATTTCATCACAAATAAGCATTAAATAGACTCATTACCGCTTAGAACTATAATAAAAACAACACACACAATCAATCTGGGACATTTGCCGTTCTGGTCATAGCTATGGGAACACACTAATGATCTATATCGCTATATGGTATCGCCTGAATGGTCTGTTCTAAAAATTACATTATAATACAATATTCGAAATAAAATCAATATTAAAGGTGGATTATCTCTTTGTAAACATGTATTATATAGTTACCGGGGTATAACATATCTGAATCGAAGACTCCTGTCCGGAAATGCTTCTATCGATTAATATTCATTTTATTTCGAATATTTTCTGGTCTAAAAAGTGTGGTTGTTTAGCTAACGAACAATAGTTGTTACTGTTAACAGAGAACAGAAATTTTATTTTGTAATTTTGTCACAAATAAACGTTAATTATACTCATTATCGCTTATAACTATGGAATAAAACAATACAACCAATCAACCTGGGACATTTGACGTTCAGTACATAGCCACGGGAACAGCCTAATGCTCTCTTTCGCTATATTTGGTATCACCCGAATGGACTGTTCTAAAAATAGACAAATAAAGGGTCCCAATAAAATATTCGAAATGAATTGATAGAAGCCTTTCCGGACAGGGGTCTTCAGTTCATATTTATTATTTTATACCCACGCAACTATTTCAAATTTGTTATTTGAAGAGATAATCCATCTTTAATTGGTAGAAGCGTTTCCGGACAGAGTTCTTTAATTCATATTTATTATTTTATACCCACGCAACTATTTCAAAATTGTTATATGATAATTCATCTTTACGTATCACTTTAATTCCAATATTCTAGTCATGGATCGATGACATTGCTCCGATCACCCGATATCCCAATACAGATCACATCGGCTGGAAAACTGGAATGGAGATTTCTGGGTAACATCATGACATCGTGTGAAATGAGCGCCGATCTCTTTCCATTTGACGAACATCAATGTGAAATCAAATTCGAAGTTGTCGGATACGCATCTGAGTTCGTCCGGATCACAGTACCCAACGGGTTGGTTACAGCTAAAATAAGGTATACAAATCATCTTTATATACCGGATAATGTTTACTATACTCTAAAATAAGCCACACAAATCATCTTTATATACCAGGTAATGTACACAAATCATCTTTATATACCGAATAATGTTTACTATATAATTATGTGTTGGTGACAGCTAAAATAAGGTAGACAAATAATTTGTATATACCTGATAATGTGTACTACTGTATAGTGTACACACAAATCATTTGTATATACCGGATATTGTGTACTGTATATATACTATAGCTAAAATAAGGCAAACAAATCATCTTTATATAATTTTTTAACTATATAATTATGCGTATGTTACACAGTAACAGAGTCACCTTCTACGAGTTATCTTACGACTTACCCTGACAGTGTACGGCCAACAAATCGATCTTTACGCACGTGGGTTCTTATGTGAGACGACATATACCCCACGCAGTTTAATAATGTGCGGATGTATTGCCGGCCATGCTTGGGGGCGCTCTAACATTATCCGTGTGGTGTATAACACGGATAAGAACATGAGATCTGCAAGAGACACACATCACTTTTTCCGTCAAATGAATGTGTAACTGAAGGTAGTGGGGCATTCAGTGTGCCGTCTCACAAATTAACCACATACCTTACTCGTATTTAAATTCGCGCAGTACTATTTTTCGCTCAGTTTTGAATTCGCGCACCTCGATGCGCGAATTCAAAACTGACAAAAATATTTTCGTAAAATGCTTGGATTTGATGACAGTTTTAGATCTTAATCGTTAATGAACAGCATCATTGGTGGCTTTACACCGTGTATACTTTAACATAACTGCATCATCAATGTATTGTGAAGATGGGTGTTTATACCCTCCAAACAATTATTCTGATACTGAAATAGTTATAAACATAATTGAAATGAAATCAAAAGATGTAAAACAACAACCGCGTATGGAAAACTGACATCAGACAAAAATATAAACTTGGTGACATAACTAATTTTGGTCAGGGTGTACTGCCAGCGTTGCAAACGGGGCGGTGTGCTTTCGCGCATCTTCAGTCTGCAATATGTATTTCTTACAAGTATTTCAATATCAATGATGTTGCCATGATTTGTTGCTATATAATTATGTCATACATATCAGTAATGGTTTTGATGTTGGTTGCCCGCATGTACATTCTAGTCATAGTAGGCTAGTAGCCTAATATTTGGTCCAACCTTCAGTAATGTGTATATATATATATATTACGTAACTCATCAACATAATAATAACCTTATTGTTTTCTGATGGCTTGGTATATACTCAGGTGGCGTACTATTTTTCGCTCAGTTTTGAATTCGCGCACCGACGGGTGTGCGAAAAATAGTACTGCGCGAATTTAAATATACGAGTAAGGTATTTAAGTTGTGGTGGTGTCCACCTTACTAGAACAATATATCATATCCGTAATTGTAATAGTGGTTTTGCGAAAGGTCTCTAAAAGCTTGTACGAAGTATGTTATGCAGACTTCACATATTACCTACAACAAAGCGATATGTGTCACAGGGGCCTGTAACGCGCTCCGCTGTCCGCCCCCTTTTGCACTGCCCATATACGCCGCTCTATATACGCGCCTTCTTCGCGTTAATGGAACATTATATAGACAAGGGTAACTGTAGAAATTCAACGTTTCACCATCGCTCGGGAGTCGCACAAATTTAGCCAATTCACCCCAGTAATGACAAGAAAACCATAGTCAGAAATGGTAACGCCACCAAGATTATAGTATTACATATAAATAGAAATTATAAAAAATACATAAAATATTTTGATAACAATTGCGTTTAAACAAGTAATCCTTCAAATTATTACTAACAAAGCAAGTAAATGACTCAACAGATTATAAAGACTTGGACTTAGTATACTGTAAATACTGGGACTGTATATTTTTAAATTTTAGTCTAAAATTTAAATGAAATAATTAAAAGATAAAATTTAGCAAGTAGTAAAAGTTAATTTTCTCATTTAATATTTTTTTTTTGGTTAAATAAAGGAATAATTTAAATGTAAAATTTGGTTTAAAAAAAAATGATTGACCGTGGCTCTTCCAATAATTGCGCGACTGACCTGGTCAATTGTTCTTAAGAAGTTGTTTTGAGAATTACTATGGAGGGAAATAGTTATGGCTGTGGCTTCGCAAGTAATTGACTTGGTGACGTGATGTTAACAAATCTGAACTTCAGTAAACCAAGGACGCTCCATACCAAATATAAGGTAAATAAATAATTCTTTAGAAGTTGTTTTAAGATTTACTATATGGAGGGAAAGAATTGTGGTGCTGGCTTCGCAACTATTTGACCCCATTGTAACAAATATAAATATTAGTCACTCAGGTAATAGATGTATCTATTCTGTATATTAAGTTATTGGGTCTTGCATGTCTTGAGATGTCTAAATATGTTTTGATGGACAGATCGCGCAAGCGCAAGGGACCCCCGCCAATCTTATCTGTTGTGATTCCAATTGTTGACTTATTAAATATGCACATATGCTTAAGAAACAGTAGCGCGCGAAGCGCGCTCCCGTACGTCGGTTTTTGGATCCCAGTTAATGAAAATATCATTGAAATAATCGGTTTCCCCCCAATAAACATCCATATATTCAATATACATGTTTTTGGAGCAGAATTAGGTAGACCATATTGAACGCCATAATTCTGCTGTGGTTAAGTGGTCAATTACTTTGGACATTACTGTATGTAGATGGAGTTATCATTAGACCTCACATCCTTATATGGGATACAGTAATGCCCAAAGTAATTGACCACTTAACCACAGCAGAATTATGGGTAATTTTTCCGGATTTAAAATCCGGAAAGATTACCCATAATTATACTGTGGTTAAGTGGTCAATTACTTTGGACATTACTGTATGTGGATGGAGTTATCATTAGACCTCACATCCTTATATGGGCTACAGTAATGCCTAAAGTAATTGACCAACTAACCACAGCAGAATTATGGGTAATTTTTCAGGATTTAAAATCTTGAAAAATTACCCATAATTCTGCTGTGGTTAAGTGATCAATTACTTTGGATATTACTGTATGTAGATGGAGTTAAACCTCACATCAGTTTGTTGGGGATTTGGACCTTGACTTGGGACCTTTGGTTTTTAACGCAACAAATGCGAGTACACCTTATACACAAATTTCTGATGTAGCCAGAGTTTTTCTTGGATAATATGAGTTTGAAGCCTGCTTACATTTCAATATGTTGTCAGTTTTGTATTGTCTGCAGCAGAACTCGGCGCGTTGAAGCAAAAGTTATAAGAGATAAAATGTGTACGTAACGAGACTATAATACAAATGAAAAAATAAATTGAGGGAGGGGTGGGCATTACAGGGAACTAAGGGTTGAACCGATATAAATTTGTAGAGCGATAACGACCAATGTTGACATATTATGCATCTCAACTCTACTGTTGCAACAAGGTTATAAAATAGGGGGGGGGGGGGTGTCAGAATCTTAGTCATCTCTATATAGTGCCAGAATAGTCATTTATGGACTTCTATAGTGGTACAATACAAATTAGAATCAAATGATAAAAATATGTATGTAACACAACTATACCGATGAAAATAAAAATAATAATTTAGGCCGGGATAAGATGTTGGGTTGGTTATATGGACTCGGAGAAAAAGGGGTTCGTACCGATGAACTGACATAAATTAGTGGAGCGATGTTGCCATGTAATGCATCGCGACTGTACTAAAGCAGCAATGATATAAAATGGGGGGGGGGGGGCGGGGTCGGAAATTATCTCTATCTCTATAGATGGCACCAGAATTATATAGAAAGGAATAGCAATTGATATACGTATACGGTATACCATAGTAATACCATAGACATATAAGTACAAGTATCACGCAATAAAATATTTCGTAACGTGACTATAGCGATGAAAAAAATAAATAAATTGGACTTGGATTAGAGATTGGGTTGGTTATATGTGGATAATTGGATATGGAATTCATACCGATGAAATGATACAAATTAGTGGAGCGATAAAGACCAATGTTGACACTTAGTCAGGCTACGCGGGGGAAATTGGGGTTGATACGATAGACCGAAATAAATTTGTCGAGTGATAATGACCAATGTTGACGTATAAAGTAACGCGACTGTACTGTTGCACAATTATCATGTAGAACCGGTCAAATATGGACTCTGGTGCCCAATATGGAACAGCTCAGAAAACATTTGAAGGGTCCTAAAATTTATTTAACATGGGATCTGCCATACAAATCGATTTATGTTGATAAATCTCTTATTTTTCAAAATTTTAAGCTGAGACATGGTGTGTCTGAGTGGGATACGTATATATTCCTAAAATGGTAGGATACAGCACATAATTATGTTTTAGGTGGAAGAAATGAATTTTTTTCGATGATAAAATTTAACATGGGATTTGCAATTAAAATCGATTTATGTCGATAAAACTGTCATTTTTCAAAATTTTGAGTTGAGAATTCGTGTGTCTGTGTGTAATACTTATATATTCTTAAAATGAGTCCAGCGCGTAATTATGTTTTAGATGGAAGAAATTGAATTTGTTTTCGATAACAAATTTACAGCATGTACGGCCGTACTACGGGTTTATCGAGTACGCTATTTTATAAACAAACTTTTGTCAATAGCCGTTTTGGTCAAACTAAACCTTTTTCGACCGGGAAAGCAGATCCGAATAGTAGCTAAGATGTATTTAGATAGAATTATCAAAAGAATTTGACCGATTAGGGTGCATTTTAAAAGAATCGAGTGGAGAAATCTTGGTGACATTTTCATAAAACACGCCGATAATTCCAGAAGATAAAAGATGGCGGTTATCACAATAGAACAGGCATAATATTACCCATAATTCACCTCACTACACCAGGGGGCTTATCCATAATTCACCTCACTATACCAGGGGGCTCCCAATGGGTTATATATTATTTTCAGGCTATCAGATTATTTATATTTTCAACAACATATTATTACACCGGTGACTTTAAGATTACAATTTCAGCCTGTCCTGACTTTCGATACGATTGAGTCATATTTTCAAAAACATATTATACACCGGTGGCGTTAACTTTACAATTTCAGCATCTACGTGATTCTATCGGTACGATTTGAGTAAGGTACAAAAACAAATGTTCGCCCACTCGACCACAGAATTGGAGACTACCACTGAATATGAAAAACAGCCACACTAGAAACACCACATGGTGGCGTAATAACGATATATACACGGATGGATCGGCAAAGAATTTTAATATTCATTATGACCTGACCTCGATTCTAACACTGAACGGTGATTGGATGTTTCTACTATGTCAGTCATGGAAAGGTCAGGTCACAATGAATATTAAAATTAGGAACTGTGTCACTTGACAAATATCTTTTTTAAAGTTGGAATTATCGACAGATTTCTCCTCTATTAGAATTGTTTACTGACAATGTGTTGATTTGTATGAGTAAATAAATTATTAGCCGACAAGAAATCAATAAGTTCCAGATATTTAGTTGATCGTTTGACCGATTTTTAATAATATAAACTGTATAGGTGGTGAATTTAGAGACACATGTCCGACATGCAAAAGGGGCGGACAGCGGAGCGCGTTACAGGCCCCTGTGTATGTGTAGAGCAAAGTGAACATAAAACTTACGAAACAAAACAACTGTCCTTTCTTGACATGATTATGACATAGTATCAAGGTAATAGTCTGGTCGATAAACTCAAATTTTAGTGTCAACCTAGAATAAATTTGGACTAAGTTGGTTTTTATACCAGTTTGAAGAGAAATATATCCTCTATAACATATCCAAAATCCGCTATAATCGGCTTTGAGCATTTTCTGTAATTCAAGATGGCGTCCAAAGTGGCTGTCATTTTCCATTAAGTCAGTTTGATGCAATTACAGTGTGAATCTACGACATAACGTCACCTTTTTGTGCCAAAATTGGAACTCCCCTCCCAAAATGGGGACCGGAAGTTTTTTTTATTGATATCCTTCTTAAGATTCTATTGTGTGGAAGTGGCTGATAATTGTGACTTTATTTTGTATTTAGCATCTTAACTGACCATTGGAGCAATGAAATATGCCATTCATGGGTCCCCACCCCTTCCGATCACTCAAAACTTATTTGATTTTACAGAACACCGTATGACATTTCACAAAAAAATCACCATTGGCTTTCTAGTCATATTTCATCAGGAAATAAGAAGAGCTGTTCAATGTAAGTGATGCATTCTATTTTTATGGATATTCCAACTCAAGGGTACCAAAATTGTCACTTTAGCTCAAAATGACTGCCAAAATATGAAATATGGTAAAAATTGAACCAGCGTGTCATGCAGCCGCTTATAAGTTGTGGTTGATGAACAAAATGAACTATTCTGTCTTAGATACATTGAATACTAACATTACTGATGCACCTTAATTAATTTTTACTATTTTAACCACTAAAATTACAAGAATTATGGGATTTTTCTATCACAAACTTTGCATCAAAATCGGCAAAACATAACTTTTCATGTTTGGACAATTTGTATCAGGTAAAATGGAACTATCTTTGGTAATCGAAGGTGCTTTTTATTTTGATCTGTCTTAAAGGTACCACACCGATATGCTTTAGACAGAATCACTCAAGATGGCTTTCAAAATGGCAACCAAATTTGGTAAAATTTGATTTGTCACATTTATTCCTATCATTCTCTGCTGTTCCAAAAAAATGCTACTTAATCAACTGACAACTAAATGTTATATTCTGATTGTTCCAGTATCTTATGAGGTATGACAAATCATTGTAAGAGATGCAGTATGGATTTTGGCGAAAACTTATTTAGGGATTCTGTCCATGTTTTGAACGGAAATGGGTAAAATGTTGAAACGGAACTGGGTGGGATCATATTATGTTGCTACTCTCGCCCAATAGGATCAAAATTGTTTAACTTATAAACTATTGTCAGGAATAACCGTTTCCTTCATATTGCATTTAGAACGTCATTAAGGTGTTGTAGGAAAGCGATAGTCAAACAAAGGTACACCAGTGCAACACACACATGACCATGCAGTCACTCCATATACTATGCATGAACACCACATAAATTACCATATGCCACTCGCTTTATACGCATACACCTCACATATTACCATACAGCCACACTTGGGTATACCCATACACCCAACACATGGCGATAACCACGAATAACCATGAAGACAGAACAGGTATACTCTTACACATCACCCATTACCATATAGTCACGATCTATATACCTTCATGAAAATACAGTATACCTATTCGCATCATTTGTCATACAATCACTCCAAGTATATATATTTGCCACATATAGCCATATAGCCACTCGAGATATACATATACACCCCAAACATGACCATATAGTCACTCCTGATATACCTGTTCGCCACATTCAAGATCATACATCACTTCTTGTATACATATTTGCCTCACCAGTGGTCATACATGCACTCCCTGTATGTATGTATGTGTGTATATATATATATATATATATATATATATATATATATTTACGACACCCATGACCATATAACCACTCAACATTTACATATACACCCAAACCAAAACCATAGTCACTCCAGGTATATATATAGTATACATATAAACCTCACCAATGGCCTTGCAGCCCTTCTAGATATGCCATTGTCCCACACCGCGCACACGGTTATTCATACACTCCAGACTTGCATATGAACCACACCCATGGCAATTCAGCCTCTCGCTGTATACTAATAAACCACATTCGTGATCATACAGTCACTCCCTGTATACCAATTCACCTCACCATTAAGTTTCCCATACTGGCACCCACTATATACAGATTGGCAACACCATGTCCATATAGCCACTCAATATATACATATACACCTCACCAATTACCATACAGTAACTCCAGGTGCATATATACCTCATCATTTGCCATAGAGTCCTTCTAAATATACCAATACACCACACACACGGTCATTCGTACATTCCAGACTTTAAAATACAGCTCAACCACGACAATTCAGTCAATCGCTGTACAATTATACACCACACCCATGCGCATTCAGCTATCCACGGTATACCTATACACACACCCATGACAACACAGCCACAACATATAAACATATACATCCTACCTATGACCACGAGGTCACTTTCTGTACACACAAGCCCTCCAATGACGATCAAACTACTCCATATACACTTCAACAACAATTACCGTGCGGTAATTCCATGTACACATATACGCCTAACCCATAACCATACAACCCCTCCATATTTATATACAACCCACCCACCCATGCCAATACAGCCACACTTCAACAACAATGACCGTGCAATCATGCATTTCATGTACACATATACACATTGCCCATGACAATACAACCCCTCCCTATTTATCCACACTGATACATCCCATCCATTACCATACATCCAACACACGTACACACCCATACCAATACAGCCACCAATGTACACCCCACCCATGACCACACGGTCACTCAATATATACATAAACAGCACACATGTGGACACTGTAGCTACTCTCGTTATACCCATACACCACTTCAATGACCAGACAGTCACTCCCTGTATACATGTTCATATCACACATGACCATATAGCTACTCCTTATTTAGCTATACATCTCAACATGGACACCCATCCATAACCATATAGTCACACATTATATAACAATATACACCATTCACGAATACAGTAACTCCCTCTATACGTACTCACCTATGATCATACATTCAACAGCCACACACCCTGTATTAAGTTGATCATTGTTGATGCTAATGGGCCAGAGTAGCCATATAAAATGATCCCTTTCAGTTCCGCATCAACGTACGTTCTGCCTTTTCCGTTCAAAAACATGGACAGAATCCCAAAAGAAGTTTTCGGCATAATCCATACTACATGCCTTAAAATAAACTTGTCCTGGCTCATAATGTACTGGAACAACCAGAATAGAACATTTAGTTGATTAAGTAACATGTTCAATAACCAAGTGAGTCACAATTTGCTACATTTTCGTAACAGCAGTGAATTATGTTCGGAATATATGTGACAAATGAACATTTTACCTAATTTGGTTGCCATTTTGCAAGCCATCTTGAGTAATTTTGTCTAAAACAACTCAGTGTGTCACAGTTAACACATATCAAAACGATAAACACCTTTGATACCAAAGATATTTCCATTTTGCTTATTAAAAATGGTTGAAACCTGAACAGTGATTTTTGCCGATTTTGATGTCAAGTTTGTGAAAGACAATCGAATAATTCTGGTAATTTCAGTGGTTAAAATAGTAGTAATTAACCAAAATGCATCAGAAATGTTAGTATTCTATGTATATAGACAAAATATTTTCAATTGTGTGCATCGACCACAACTTGTAAGTAGTTGCATGGCACGCTGGGCAAATATTTACCATTTTCAATATTTTGGCCGCCATTTTGGAAGCCATTTTGAGCAAACGTGCCAATTTTGGTAACATTGAGTTGGAATATCCATACAAAATAGAACGCATCACTTACGTTGCACAGTTCTTCCAATTTCTTGATGAAATATGACTAGAATTCCAATGGTGATATTTTGTGATACGTTATACTGCGTTCTGTAAAATCAATATTTTTATTGATCGGAAGGGTGGGGACCACATGAATGGCATATATCATTGCTCCAATGGTCAGTTAACATGTCAAATACAAAATAAAGTCACAATTCTCAACCAGTTCCAAACAGCAGAAACTTATCTTAAAGATATTAGTAAAAAACCTAAATATTTCCACGTTCAGTCGCCATTTTGGCGGCCATCTTGGACGGTGAATTCCAATTTTGGCATTACAATGTGGCGTTATATCTTAGCTTCTCACCT
Organism: Siphonodentalium dalli; assembly: GCA_032622095.1. Lineage (NCBI taxonomy): Eukaryota > Metazoa > Mollusca > Scaphopoda > Gadilida > Siphonodentaliidae > Siphonodentalium > Siphonodentalium dalli. The sequence continues at coordinate 58,623,269 of CP136063.1, forward strand.
GTGTATACATATGGCAAGATTTTCTCACTATAATTGCACCAAACTGCCTTAACGGAAATGGCAGCCATCTTGGACGCCATCTTGAATTACAAAAAATGCTCAAAGACGATTATAGCAGATTTTGTATATGTTATAGAGGATATATTCCTCTTCAAAATGGTATACAAACCAACTTTGTCCAAATTTATTCTAGGTCAAACCTTTTATCGACCAGACTATAATGGTGTATTCATGTCGTTTGTATACCCATGCGTCACACATGCTGGTTATTATAACGGCTAATGATTCCCAATAAACGCAATTTTATAAACGCTTACTGTTTTTGTTTTGTATACATGCTAGTGTGTATAGTATTGTTTACCTCTCAAGCAAAAGCAAGGACTGGGCTCTTGACATAGGAGACACAATCACCAGTAGTCAGCGCGGAATGATATCCTATGCAGTCCTGCCATTCACAATAACCAGACAGCCACTATCCTTCCTTGTCGCCAATGTCATACCAGCTATGATCGCAGCGCACCTCGGACCACTCGTCTTCTACCTACCACCGAGCTCCGGAGAACGCATGGGGTACATCATCACGGTGTTCCTCGCTTTCGTGTTTATGAACACTTCTGTGAACGCAATGCTACCAGCTCAGTCCGGAACTCTATTAGCTCTTGGTACGTATATTTGATGGACACATAATGTATACCAGCCCAGTCAGGAACGCTATCGGCCGTATTTATGACATATCTGTGCTTGGTCTTAGTCTATAGTTTTTACACAAGCTTTCTTGTGTGTTCCCACTAAAGCTGAGCTATACTCAATTAAGCTGCAATTATATCATGTCGCTCGCTGTGTGACAAACAGAACAAAACGCCAATACGACATAAATTCGACCGTTGACCAGGTCTGAACAGTAGCTCACAAATCAAAAAGTAGGCGAGTCACTATATAGACTGTTTTGTTTTACTTTAACACCGAAATGAAAGTTAGTTTCATCAACCTAGACATGTATTGTAAGTGCTGACTTTTATATCTGATCAACAAACATGTCAGATCGGAGGTCTGAGTTCTGTTTAGTTATGAGGGAGACCAGCCGTGAGTACTGAGCGCACACAGATGACTCTCGCCAGTCGGCCCCCTACGTGACCCTCTCAAACACCTTAGAAATGTCACTTTACATTAAGCGTTACTATTTCCTTTCATTAAGCAAGAATTCCTAGACAACATCATATTTATTTCGATCGTTCCATAATATTATTACAAGACCAAGTACATTTTGACAGTCACAGAGAGATGTTTCCAGTTGCCGCTTGGAAACGATAATGTCTCTAGAATGTAGCTGAAATGAAACCCCTTTGTCTTTACGTAGTTCACATTGATTGGCCGGCTAAGAGACAAAGGACGTGAGACAAATATCTGCATACTTCCACCTGTCATTGTCCCCATATAGGATAATTATGTGCATGAACTTTCTACGAACAAAGTGCCAAGAGAATTAACCGATTCTCTAATGGGTACAAATTAAGATTTATCATCACGTATCACGTAACAATGGTTCACTAAAATACAATATTAATGAAACGGATGCATCTGTCATGGCATTACACTACCTACAGCGGGCAAAGTTAAAGTAAAACTTTAAACACAATGTGTGTTCAATGGCACGAAGATGCGTACCTAACTGTATCCTTGTACATGCGATCTGCAGTAACCAGTTGCCATGGACTTACCACCCCGAGGTAATTGCTGATGACAATGAAATGTGTGACAATAACCATTAGTATTAATTAGTCGTCTAAACCTCTAATCCTTATCACGGCGTTTTACAGGTGGAGTTTACGCAGAGGGTTAATTTCAGATACACGAATAATTTGCGCACATGTCACACATAATTTGCGCACATGTCACACATCCGTGCCCATAAACACGAATAAGTGAACGTCCCTGTGCGTAGGTCACAAATCCGGCCAGATACACGAATAATTTAACATCCCTGCGCACAGGTCACACATCCGCCCAGATACACGAATAATTTAACGTCCATGTGCGTAGGTCACACACCGGCCATCGATGCGCAGCATATGTGAGCATAATGCACAATACACCTTACGGACTGAGGTACAGGGGTCCCTCAATTGTAAATGTTATTTCCCTTAAACACCAATGTAACAGCTAACTCGACGTTTATGTCAACTTTAAACACATTTTGCGCCATTAGTCGGCAAATGGCATCGCAATTTAATATATACACTACAGCTACAACGTGGCTCTCATTTTCTTGCAGCTTTCTACCTTCAGCTATTGGGTCTGAACGGCGTGCTATGCATTCTATTCTCAATGTGGAACATGGTGGTTAGCAACCGCGGTGTCAAACCCGTTCCGAAGGCAACGGAAACCATCATCCGCCTGATTCAAAACACTTCACAGCAGAGAAAATATAGAAAAATACAACCAACCCCCAATAAAACTAGGAGCGGCAAACCGCAGAAATTTGCTGAACGGAGTCATGCTGAACTGACGCCACGGGAGACCGTGGGGACACACCTGTCAATACATGACGACCTTCCGATCTCCGCCATTGTCAACCTCAACGAAACCGAGACGGATTCACAAGTTGGAAAAGTATCATGGCAACAGGTGGCGGAGATATATGACGTCATATGCTTAGTAACATTCTCCCTATACAACATTATCCTGACGCTGGTGTTTGCGTGGGAAATGAACTTAATCTGATCAGATGTAAAATATGAAGGCCATGTGCATGGACATCACACCGCCCCGTATAATACAGTATAATCTCCACCCGCACCACTTTCCTTGATCTGATCTGATTTCAAACTGTGAAAGACCGCGTATCATGATCTCCATCAACACCAATTATCTTAACACCACTTATCTTAAAGGGGTACTGTACGCCATTTTCATTAAATTTCCGGTGACAACAACGATCTAATATCGATAATATAGAGAAACATAAGTAATTTGAGTCGAAGATGTATTCTGTAAACGCTCAGGTTAATAGGCTATCTTAAAATTTAATAATTTAAAAGTTAATAATTTGATATTAATTGAATTTATGACTGGAGCCATAAAATGGCGTCAATTAAATTACGAATTTACGTAATCAAATAAAATAAATGAGGGACACTGGCTTGTTAAACCGATCGCACACACGATCGCTTAAAATATTATGATGATACGGGGAGAACACTCAAGCCACTCACTGACTAGCGACGATACAATAACTTAAAAGATTATATGGGACTACTATGCATATAATATAACTTTTATTTGTTTCATTAGGTTGAAAACTGTACACAAATTACTCGACAACGACAATTTGTATTTTTGCATTCCGGTAAATTTGTCACCCGTAACACTACTTCGTACTCAACAGACTTTCAAATAATGAAAAAATTGTTACCTTATTCTCCGACTCGCAGACTATAAAAACTAACAACAACATTTGGCGTACAGTACCCCTTTAAGCGCGCGTTTTTACTGTCGTTTTCTGTCGTCCGTAGCGATTCAAAGCGCGCGATTTTATATTCACACCGAAAACGACCGTATCGCTGGCCACGACGGAATCACAGCAGTGATTTTATTCTTCGCCGATTTCTCGCTTTGTGGCAAACCAGCGAGTTATTTGGGTCGCTGTCAAATAGGCTGCTTATCCGTTCATATCTGTAATATTTGAAGGCGACACATTCATTTGTCGTCGCGATAATAAAGGTGACACAGGACTTTAGCGACATATTTTGGTCCAATTCCATTCCAGTTAGGCAGCCCAAGATTGTAAAGTCAGTTTGCCTACAGTTTTTAATAAAATGAACTGCCACCCCTCTACTCCCACACCCTCCCACCCTCCAACCCGTCCCACCCCGTTACAAAAAAGTCACAATCGGGGGGAATTATAGTGTAAAATTAAATTAACCGCATTAAATGTTATTAGAATTTGTCCACTAGACATATTATATTTGACAATGAAATGAGTTTGAAAAACCCATACACATGTATGGGTTTTTCAAAATTTCAAAACCAATTTTAGCTTTAAAGTTCCATGCACAATTATAATTTGACCCAAAAAAACAATACCTGTGATAATGGTTGAAACTAAGGAATATTTTGGTTTATTTTCCCAACAGTCCAACAATGTAAAAGACAAATGGAAGAATCTCCGAGACAATTTTGGTGACCCAAAATGATGATGCACTCAAAAGATTATCTACCCTGACTATCACTCGCGGCGAAGGGATTCAGTCGCTTTCTGTGTGAATATAATAGTCGCGGTTTGAACCGGAACGGACGACAGAAACAGCCTTAAAAATCGCGATGAGATTTCAAAATTTATTCACAGCACTTAATCTGATGGACGTACTGTTAGCGTCGTATGCATGGATGTCACACGCCGCGTATCATACCGCTCCACACACACCACTGTCTTGTCGTAAGAACCTCATACCGCACCATGTCATGCAGTACGCAAGATATCCACCTTCACCATTGTATTATCTTAATCTGATCAGATTTCAAACTGTGAGGGTCATATACACGAATGTCACACGCCTTGTACCATGCATCATGATCTCCACTGGGAATTTTTTCCAACTTTTGCCACAAAATGTGTGCGCATTCCCATTTAGCTGTGCATGGTTGTCGTCCAACATGGAATGCGTAGTTAGCACATATATATGTGTGAAGAAGTGTGGTCGATTTTGGTGGGCAATGTAGTGAATGTAGTGCATTCCACTAAAAATCAGCACGGATCCACCCTCTGCACCAAAAGTCGACACATTGCAAAAATCATGGGGAGTGTGATACAAACGACCATATCTATATTACAATCAAGGTTTGTAGTCGTGGGATAGAATCTGATGACGATGTTGGCTTTCACCACATAGTTTTGCCAATCACTGTATCTTTGCGCATAGTTATATCGCATATCGCATCTAGTAGATGAGTTATATGTACAGTTAATCCATATATAATAGTCTTGTCGTCATATTAACGTAAGTATAGTAAATTACGGTCGACATAAAATGATGTCACTAATATTACAATCAAAATTATTGCACAACACGAAATTATCCATAGTGTTCAGTGCTAAAATTCATCACAACTGTAGCCAACTAAAATCAATTAGCCACTATCTAATTTAAAAAATAAGAGTTCCGTGCTTAGTTATTTATCAGAAATATCTAGATTATCGGGGATCAGTACACAGTCAAATTGCACCATTTGTACAAAAAATCTAAACTCTCAATCTCGGTTTCAGTGTTTAATTATGGTCGCAACTGTAGCCATCAAAGATAATTGATATAAATATAAAATAACACATATATGAATTGCACTGTGATTGTTACTGATGTAGCTATGATTGTTACTGATGTAGCTATGATTGTTACTGATGTAGCTATGATTGTTACTGATGTAGCTATGATTGTTACTGATGTAGCTATGATTGTTACTGATGTAGCTGTGATTGTTACTGATGTAGCTATGATTGTTACTGATGTAGCTATGATTGTTACTGATGTAGCTATGATTGTTACTGATGTAGCTATGATTGTTACTGATGTAACTGTGATTGTTACTGATGTAGCTATGATTGTTACTGATGTAGCTATGATTGTTACTGATGTAGCTATGATTGTTACTGATGTAGCTATGATTGTTACTGATGTAGCTATGATTGTTACTGATGTAGCTATGATTGTTACTGATGTAGCTATGATTGTTACTGATGTAGCTATGATTGTTACTGGTGTAGCTATGATTGTTACTGGTGTAGCTATGATTGTTACTGGTGTAGCTATGATTGTTACTGGTGTAGCTATGATTGTTACTGGTGTAGCTATGATTGTTACTGGTGTAGCTATGATTGTTACTGATGTAGCTATGATTGTTACTGGTGTAGCTATGATTGTTACTGATGTAGCTGTGATTGTTACTGATGTAGCTATGATTGTTACTGGTGTAGCTATGATTGTTACTGGTGTAGCTATGATTGTTACTGATGTAGCTATGATTGTTACTGATGTAGCTGTGATTGTTACTGATGTAGCTATGATTGTTACTGGTGTAGCTATGATTGTTACTGGTGTAGCTATGATTGTTACTGGTGTAGCTATGATTGTTACTGGGGTAGCTATGATTGTTACTGATGTAGCTATGATTGTTACTGATGTAGCTGTGATTGTTACTGATGTAGCTATGATTGTTACTGGTGTAGCTATGATTGTTACTGGTGTAGCTATGATTGTTACTGGTGTAGCTATGATTGTTACTGATGTAGCTATGATTGTTACTGATGTAGCTGTGATTGTTACTGATGTAGCTATGATTGTTACTGGTGTAGCTATGATTGTTACTGGTGTAGCTATGATTGTTACTGGTGTAGCTATGATTGTTACTGATGTAGCTATGATTGTTACTGATGTAGCTGTGATTGTTACTGATGTAGCTATGATTGTTACTGGTGTAGCTATGATTGTTACTGGTGTAGCTATGATTGTTACTGCTGTAGCTATGATTGTTACTGGTGTAGCTATGATTGTTACTGATGTAGCTATGATTGTTACTGATGTAGCTGTGATTGTTACTGATGAAGCTATGATTGTTACTGATGTAGCTATGATTGTTACTGGTGTAGCTATGATTGTTACTGATGTAGCTATGATTGTTACTGATGTAGCTGTGATTGTTACTGATGTAGCTATGATTGTTACTGGTGTAGCTATGATTGTTACTGGTGTAGCTATGATTGTTACTGGTGTAGCTATGATTGTTACTGGTGTAGCTATGATTGTTACTGATGTAGCTATGATTGTTACTGATGTAGCTGTGATTGTTACTGATGTAGCTATGATTGTTACTGGTGTAGCTATGATTGTTACTGGTGTAGCTATGATTGTTACTGATGTAGCTATGATTGTTACTGATGTAGCTGTGATTGTTACTGATGTAGCTATGATTGTTACTGATGTAGCTATGATTGTTACTGATGTAGCTATGATTGTTACTGGTGTAGCTATGATTGTTACTGATGTAGCTATGATTGTTACTGATGTAGCTATGATTGTTACTGATGTAGCTATGATTGTTACGGATGTAGCTATGATTGTTACTGATGTAGCTATGATTGTTACTGATGTAGCTATGATTGTTACTGATGTAGCTATGATTGTTACTGATGTAGCTATGATTGTTGATTGTTACTGATGTAGCTATGATTGTTACTGATGTAGCTATGATTGTTACTGATGTAGCTATGATTGTTACTGATGTAGCTATGATTGTTACTGATGTAGCTATGATTGTTACTGATGTAGCTATGATTGTTACTGGTGTAGCTATGATTGTTACTGATGTAGCTGTGATTGTTACTGATGTAGCTATGATTGTTACTGATGTAGCTATGATTGTTACTGATGTAGCTATGATTGTTACTGGTGTAGCTATGATTGTTACTGATGTAGCTATGATTGTTACTGATGTAGCTATGATTGTTACTGATGTAGCTATGATTGTTACTGATGTAGCTATGATTGTTACTGATGTAGCTATGATTGTTACTGATGTAGCTATGATTGTTACTGATGTAGCTATGATTGTTACTGATGTAGCTATGATTGTTACTGATGTAGCTATGATTGTTACTGGTGTAGCTATGATTGTTACTGGTGTAGCTATGATTGTTACTGGTGTAGCTATGATTGTTACTGATGTAGCTATGATTGTTACTGATGTAGCTATGATTGTTACTGGTGTAGCTATGATTGTTACTGATGTAGCTGTGATTGTTACTGATGTAGCTATGATTGTTACTGATGTAGCTATGATTGTTACTGATGTAGCTATGATTGTTACTGATGTAGCTATGATTGTTACTGATGTAGCTGTGATTGTTACTGATGTAGCTATGATTGTTACTGATGTAGCTATGATTGTTACTGATGTAGCTGTGATTGTTACTGATGTAGCTATGATTGTTACTGATGTAGCTATGATTGTTACTGATGTAGCTGTGATTGTTACTGATGTAGCTATGATTGTTACTGATGTAGCTATGATTGTTACTGATGTAGCTGTGATTGTTACTGATGTAGCTATGATTGTTACTGATGTAGCTATGATTGTTACTGATGTAGCTATGATTGTTACTGATGTAGCTGTGATTGTTACTGATGTAGCTATGATTGTTACTGATGTAGCTATGATTGTTACTGATGTAGCTATGATTGTTACTGATGTAGCTATGATTGTTACTGATGTAGCTGTGATTGTTACTGATATAGCTATGATTGTTACTGATGTAGCTGTGATTATTACTGATGTAGCTATGATTGTTACTGATGTAGCTATGATTGTTACTGATGTAGCTATGATTGTTACTGGTGTAGCTATGATTGTTACTGACGTAGCTGTGATTGTTACTGATGTAGCTATGATTGTTACTGGTGTAGCTATGATTGTTACTGATGTAGCTATGATTGTTACTGGTGTAGCTATGATTGTTACTGATGTAGCTGTGATTGTTACTGATGTAGCTATGATTGTTATTTTTGTAGTAATATGATTTATAATGTTGGAAAATGATTGTAATTGTAGCATTATGAGTGTTATTGTTGTAGTAAAATGATTGTTATTATTTTATACTATAAAGATTAATTTTGCAGTAATATGAGGCTTATTTTTGTAGTAATAGTATTGTTATACTTGTAGTAATATATTGTTTATTTTTGTAGTATATGATTGTTATTGCTATACAAATATAATATTATTGAAACAAATATCATATGAACTGACATGTTCTCAATATATGTTAAAAAGGGCAGATGTTATAAATAAATTTCAGTAGATTTTGTTTCCTCGTGTTTATTTCATTTCCATAGAAACAAATTATACAAGCATTATGCCCAAAGAGACCCTACATGAGAACAGACCGAAGTAGTAATAATAACTAGAGAGCTAAAAATGCTGGCATCTGAGTTCTGATACTTCCATGAGTATTCCCCATTCCCGATCCGAACCAAATCTTTAATCTTAAACCTCTACCCAACCCTATTTCATGCATACTCTAACAAATTCCATGACCCTAATACCACCCACAAACTCATCCTTAAACGTATCAGATCGATAACACTAATGTTATACATAACCTTATCCATAACAATAACCTCAACCATATCGTTAACACTAACTAATAATTAATTACTCTAACAATATCCATAACACTCGCACTAAACATATCCATAACAATAACCTTAAAGGTGGATTATCTCTTTGTAAAAATGTATTATATAGTTATCGGGGTATAAAATATTTGATCTGAATCGAAGACTCCTGTCCGGAAATGCTTCTATCTGATTAATCATTTTATTTCGAATATTTCTGGTCTAAAAAGGTGTGGTTGTTTAGCTAATGAACAATAGTGGTTAACAGAGACCAGATATTTTATTGTGTAATTTTGTCACATATAAACGTTAATTATACTCATTATCGCTTATAACTATGGAATAAGACAAAACAAACAATCGGTCCCAATAAAATATTCGAAATAAAATCAATATTAATTGATAGAAGCCTTTCCGGACAGGGGTCTTCAGTTCATATTTATTATTGTATACCCATTATTATATTTTATGCGATAACTAGGCAACCATGAATATTTTATACCAGGCCGGTTGTACTAACTCTTAGAATAGAGTTCAGACTTGGCGTCTGGACTAATAGAGGACACCTATGGTTTTGGATGAATACCATAATTGTTTCATGTGTGACTAGCAGTGAAAATATAAATTTTCAACGAGCGACCTAAAAATTTATATTTCCACTGCTAGTCACGAATTGGAAAAAGGAACACGACTTTCACCGCCAAAATTATCCTGTGATATGAATAATAGGGAAAATACAATTTACCGCTAGTTACAAACATTAGAAACGGATGTTGAAGATATGAGTGAATTGTTTTTTCTATTTTTCCAATTCAGGTCACCATTTTGGCAGCCATCTTGCTATTGGAGTACCAATGTATTGTCTAACATGTAACACAATGTAATGTCATCCCAATAATGTAGATATTTGTATACAATTTATAAGATATTATGGACAACAAAACGGATTAAACCGACTTACGTTCATATTTTATAACACAGCGGCCATGTTGGACGCCATCTTTGATTACAGGAAATGCTCAATGGTGTGAGCTCCACATATACCCAGAAACTGAAGAACATACGATCCGGAGTCACAATCTAAGGAGAAAAAAAACTTCAACAGAGATATTTTACTTACCACTAAAATTCGCAATTTGCTTCTGGACTACGGGCCTGAGACAGTGTATAGACTCGTGGCATGATCTTGACTAACACTTGAGTCTCACGTTATTCATCACATGAGGTCACAGTTTTACATGGGTGTTTACTGCTACGCTGATCTGGACGTGACAATGGGGCGATGGGCGTTGGGGATATCTGGCATAACAACACATTTTAAGTTTCACGCGATGCGAGTTATTTTAGGAAATTGTAGTAAGGCTGGTTTGACCATATCTCGCAGGACAACACATTTCGGGGTTTCGTGGATGTTTCATTGTTGCAGTATGTAATTTTTATAACAGCGTTAATTGCTTTCGATGCTTAGGTATGAACAACAGGGCCGGGAACCTCGAGCCTCTGAACCAAAGCGTTCTGTGTTTAAAATTGGATTAAAACAGAAATAAGCGACTGTCTGAGAGAAGAAACTTGTTCATGAGCTGTAGAAAATCACAGTGCACATGTAGAAATAAATATTTTATTGAAGCTAACTTTTCTGTAGAAAATTAGACGAAAAATAAGTAATTTACATATATTTCGTCTAATTTTCTACTTAAAGTTAGTTTCAATAAAATATTTATTTCTACTTGTGCACTGTGATTTTCTACAACTCATGAACAAGTTTCTTCTCTCAGACAGTCACTTATTTCTGTTTCAATCGAATGTTATAACACAGAACGCTTTGGTTTAGAGGCTCGATGTTCCCTGCCAGTGCACTCTTGAATATTTTATGGCGGGAACACAATGCAATATAACAGCTGACTTCGCTGATGAAGTATGAGACATGTCTCAGTTGGAATTTAAACTAAATGAATTGCTAAGTATCGGGTGTGTATTTAAAATCCGTTTAGTAGATTTTTGGTCCGGATTTAGAGGCTTTCTGGTGAGGAGAAACCTGCAGGTATTAGCAGCAGTTTTTGTAATAAATTCAAAGATTATTTTATATTATAATTTATATATAATACTAGCCGATGAGCCCGACGTTGTCCGGGCTATTCAAAAACAAAATTTCAAGTCGATAGCTCTACCCAGCCCGACGTTGTCCGGGCTATTCAAAAAACAAATTTCAAGTCGATAGCTCCACCCGTTTCCTAGATCTGGTCTGCGCATGCGCGAAGCTGGCGTCGCACGGGCTCGGCGACCCGATAAAATTCGTATCCGGGGCAAGATACATTCACATACCAAATTTCAAAGTCGATAGCTCCACCCGTTTCCGAGATCTCGTCTGCGCATGCGCGAAGCTGGCGTCCAACGGGCTCGGCGACCCGATAAAATTCGTATTCGGGGCAAGATACATTCCCATACCAAGTTTCAAGTCGATAGCTCCACCCGTTTCCGAGATCTCGTCTTCGCATGCGCGAAGCGGGCGCCGCACGGGCTCGCCAATACGACAACGTCCACCGCCTGGTCAAACTACACACACGTACCAAGTTTGGTCCCGATCGGTCGAGAATCGTAGATTTGTATAAATGACAAACATACAAACATACAGACAAACATACAGACAAACAAACAGACAGAGGTCTTCAAACTATATATGAGATGATCTTGAGGGCGTTGTCTTTTCTCTGATTATGGCTTTCTTGTTATATATTTAGTGTGTGTTATGTGTCTACAAAGTACCATTTGTTTATGTGACGGTGTAATTTAGCCCTAGTTTATATACAACTAATACAAGTTAATACTGACAACTAGCAGCTAACATATTCATCCATATCACCGGTATTTACAACATCCCGTTTACCCTCTCAACTTTGCTGTATTCGATCCGTCCCTGTCTTATCACTGTCACTTCAGCCCAATGCTAAACGCTCTAGTACTGCTACGTCAATTAGTACAGGTAAGCGCGCAGCTGATTGGATGACACATGGTCGCGCGTAAATTGTCAAAGGTTAAACAGTTTCGCGGGGTTTTAGATTAGTTGGTCAGAAAGTTATTGTCTTCAAGTTTGAGTTTATTTTGTCGTAAAGATGTCGCCAAGATTTGATTATGGTTGAACGCAGATTATGCTGACATAGTGGCCTTTGTCTCATTGAACTGGTATGTTCACAGTTTCTATATTTTATCGTTATAATCATGTTTTTATAAATACTTTTGTCTTCAAGTAGTTCAGCATAGAGTTTGTCCATTTTGACATAAAGTATATTTCCTATTTTAATTATATTTTAATGTGATTACTTTTGTGAGGTTATCTCCCGATAACCTGAGATGCCAGTTTGTAGATATCTCAATTAAATAGATATAGATTGGATATCTGGCATATCTTGTATTTTCAGGAACTCCTCAAGTTCCTTTAACATATATTTGTGTATGCACATATGCGTGCTTATCATGCAAATGGTAATATATTTGCATTTGGTTGCAGGGCCTATGATATAATATTCTATATCTACGTTGATGTATTATCAGACTATGCCAGTCTGGACGATGTTCGATTGTACGTGTTGATGGAGATGATGATAATATTCTTGTGAAAGATAAATGAATAAATGATATATGAAGACATACAAAGGTAATATGAACTTTCTATAGACCCTGTCCACCAGATTGAGAATTCTTGAGAACAGAGCCCATACTGCCAAAGCTAACTTTATAAATGTAATGTCAAAGGCTCGAGGACATTAATACTTAAATTGACCCATAGTAACCCTATGACAGTTGGCGCCCAACGTGGTAATGGCAGTGGCTTCCAGAACTCTTGGAAATTCGAAGAAGTTGTGTTTCTTTAAGTGAAACTGGTAAACCAGCCCAAAGATAACTGTTGCTGGAAACTGGGAAATCCCAACCTGTCAACTGAGGACGCGCACGCAGTAACAACAATGTGTCGCCCGTGTGATCTATTCGTTCAGTGATTGTTTGATCCAGTGCAGTGTGTAGGCAAACTATTGTGCTATTCAATTATCGCTTGACCAAGTCGCGCATCGATGGAGTGATGACCTAGATTCGTAGACAAATACTACAGTGTGTAGAATCACAAACTGTGACGTGCTAAATTGTAAACAATTCACATTCAATTGGGATCTGATGTCAATTATTCTCAAAATGCCCATTGTTTATTTATGCACACTTGTTAATTTTGTTTTATATGCACTGTTTATTCTGATTTGAGCCATGCATCCTCAATAGCTTAATTAGTTTATTTAGGGTTGTGAGCTTGTGTATGCAACTTTGGTGACGTGACCCCGGTCATGCTGTCAAATGTGCCTGTATAATCTTATAACTAACGTGTGTCGTGTATAAAGAGCGTTCTATTTCTTATTCAAAGCAGTGTCTGTTTTCTTCAACGCTCAATAAAGTGCTCTGTTTGGTAAACCCGACACATAAATAGAACTTCCGGTTTTGCGTTGTAAACATTGACACATGGCTTTTTGTTGACATGTCAACGTGAGCAGATCCGGACGATTTTGTCATTGTTTTTCATCAGTGCCAGTATTTTTGTAAGTGTAAGTTGTTTTCATGCAAACTATAGACTAGTTAATATACTGGTAATTTATTTTGAGGCTCATAGCATGTTCAAAATGTTGTATTTGATTGAGTATCCAAAATTGACAACAAAATGTGTCAGGCCACTTTGTCAAATTTCTCATGTGCCAGAATCACACTGCTCATTAAGTGATATTTTTCCAAAGCCGGACTTGTTGGAAAATATTTGAAATTTTCCAAACATTCCGTGTTTTCTGGTTGTGTAAATTTAATCGCTTTCTGCGGATCCATACTTAACTTAGTGCATCATTTGTGTTGGCATTTTGGATGCAAATAATTTTTGCATCATCACGGTAGTGTTTAAGCTGGCATTTGTGAAAATGGTAGTTTCAGCTTGTTTTCCATCAGCGTTGTTGTTCGACATTCTTCATTCTGCTTCGGTGTTTTTGTGTTGTGTTCAGTAGTCGCAGATAACATAAGACGGTAAGTTTAGTGTCGTCCAGTCAGTTGGCCAATAATATTGGTCATGGTATCTTGCCCATACCGACTTTCCCCGACCTACATTCTGACTTGCCCACTTGTCGCTTGACATTTCAATCTTTTTGTCGTACAATATCGTGAGCTCGCATCATTTCATATCATCGCATGAATTAAATAATTCAAATTAATAATGGTATAATTAATTAACTAAGCTAATTATATCTAAATCTTTGATTTGCTTTATAAATTTAGTTTTGTTTCAGTTTTTCTCACTGACTCGCAGTGTCAGAAATTTTTCATTCTGACGTATACGTCAGATTAGTGAAATTAGGTAACTTCGCTCGTCTCGTAAAAAAAATTCAGATTTTCCGGAAGACGGTGGCCGCAGTACATTGAAAATAGGATACTTAGAATTTTTTTCAGTTCGTTCGCATTTTAGTTCGGAAATAGGTGATTAGTTTCGACTTTGAATTTTTTCAGCTCGTCGTCAGACATTATTGAAATTAGGTGACTTGTCCCGACTTAGATTTTTTTCAGCTGTTTTTGCATTGAAATTAGGTGACATGGTTGTACTTTGAATTTTTTTTGTAGACGGTAGCCGATTTACATCGACATTAGGTGACTTCATCGGACTTAGAAATTTTTTCCAGATATTTCTGCGTTATCGTACATAGAGATTTATTTCTTCTTTTTATGCTAAAGCCGTAATTTATTTACAGTGAACTTAGGACTTGAATATTTTTTTCAGATTTCAATTAGCAATTGGACTTGAATATTTTTTTCACAGGTTACGATAGTCGATAGTTATTATATAGCTGATCTTGAAATATTTTTCAGATATTTTTTTGAATAAATTATTGGTTAATACATTACTTTAACCACAACTTGATGATTCATTTGAATAATTGTGTTTATTTGTATTATTATTTCCATATTGTTCATTAAATTGAATCATGATGGCCGGTGTTGATGACTTACAGTCAATGGAGCGGAACGATGAGTTATTAGATAAGATTACAGCTCAGATTGGCAAATTAAGGGAACAGATTGAAAGACTCAAGGAGGAGCAGGAGATGGAAATGCAGAATGAGAATGCCTATTACACCAATTATTATAATAATGGTTATGATTATAATAACACTTATTCTAGGCGTAGACGGTATAAGCAGAAGAGGTCACAGAACTATAAAGGTTCTCAGAGAGATGCTCATGAAGTGAATGATTTTAATCATCCTTCTAATGACAGGTTGCAAGATGATATAAATTGTTCCAGACAATTTGTAGGTTGTTATAAATGTGGAGAGGACTCGCATTTTGCTAGAGGTTGTAGGAATTTCAGGTACTGGAATAGGGGCAGAGCCAAACAGACTTATAATAGTCATTCTTCCAGACCTCAGCAGCAGTCCATGAATCTTAATTTACAGGATCCCTCTGGTTTAAGTGGAAGTCCCGCAGAGACTGAAGTTCAAGTTGCTGGCTTTAATACAAAAGCACTTCTTGATACAGGGAGCACAGTCAGTACTATTTCAGAGCGGTTTTATACTTCACTTCCGGTTATGACGTTGCAGCGATCGGACGCATTTTAAAACGAAGTCCATTTAACTTAATAAGTCAGCTGCGAAAGGGGGATCGGTGTTCCTAATAGACAGGAATTGCTTCAGACACTAAGAGGTATGAGACACTCGCGAAAATACATTTAGTAGTGGAACAGTGATGCCCTATTTCTGCGTTTAATTGCGGACTTCAGTGACCGCCCAGTGGCCGCCATCTTGAATACACAAAGATAAATAAACAATACCAAATGACAAACAAAAGAAAACAAAACAAGAAGCACAGTAATAGTGATAAATCTAACTCAACACTGGAGAGTGACGACAGTTTCAATCCGGAACCTAAAAAACAACTAACAATGGAAGACTTTATGAGAAAACCGGGTGCCACCCCTCCGTCTCCAATTTTGGGTGATATCCCTAAACAACTTGAGAATTTAATTGCTAGAGTTGACACACTTACAGAAACGTCGACAAAGAATCACGATTCATATTCCAAGGAACAGCAATCGCAGATACAAAATTTTGGACATATTGTTAGTAAATTTAAAGAAGAGATTCTTCAGGCTTTCAATGAAAAGGTTATTGCGTTTGAAAATAAAATAAAAGTACTGGAAGTGGAAAACAATAACAAAATAACAGAGTTCGAAAAAAGAGAAAATGATATGTCAGAAGAACTGGATAAAATGAAGTACAGATATAATGACTTAGAACAACAGGGGAGAAAGGACAGTATTCGCATTTTTGGCATAGAGGAGTCGGACAGTAAAGAGACGGCTAAAGACTGTAGAAGGAAAGTGTTGGAACTGTTTAAGAGACGTCTTAACTTAGATCTACATGTGAGTGAAATCGACATGTGCCACAGGATAGGAAAACATTTCAAAGGTACATCACAAGTGAAAGACATTCAGGAACAAAATAATCAGCGACGTAAACCGAGGGCTATTATTGTTAAGTTTGTGAACAGATTCACTAAATATGACGTCATTGAGGCCAGGAGTAACCTGAAGAAATCAGGCATTTCTATTGTTGAGGATGCCACACAGCTGAATCATGAACTGCTTACGAAGGCTTTCAAATCTACGTGTGTTCAAAACTCTTGGCTCACAAATGGCAAATTATACCTGAAGCTCTCATCTGGGAAAATTGAAAAATTCCATACACATGAAGAGCTAAACAAAATAATTGACAATTAATATGTTGAGATATGCTCAGATGCTAGCTGTGTATGTAAATATGTTGTATTTTTGTAGCATGTGACCTAATGATGTAATGATTTTGAAAAATGACCTAATCCAATCACAAGATATCTTGTGATCCAAACACCCCCTTACCCAATATAATTGCTTTAATAGAATCCCTAAAACCCCAGTTGTGGCAAATTATATAATCCCCAACACTAAATATCCTTTAAAAAATAAGCCTTATTTCATAGCTTAAATTTAGTCATTCAGTAAAGACGTGACTTCAGAATTACACTTGATTACATAATTATATCATATATATTTAACTACAAAGTATATATAACACCGAAATGTCGCCCTGTTAAACTCGGCGATTTTCAGCAAGCATCCTACCCCAATGTAAGCTACTTTTATAGCTGGAATGCAGTCACTTGACATGCAGTGACATGAGTTCAGTGTTATTCTTGATTAGATGGTTATATTAGATACATTGTTTTGCATATTATACATATTTTTATAATATACCAAAAAATACCCCCCCCCAATAATGTAGATTCTCATGAAATTGAATAGTCTTTGACCCTTTGACATACAATTTGTTTGAATAGTACATTCCTCCAGCGGCTCCACGCCATGTATGACGCGAGCAGTGCCACCTAATATCTACTTTGGATTTACCTTAAACAGCTGTTAAACATTCGACCTTTTTAACTTTGTAATCCCGTCAATCTCCAAATAAAACAATTCTTAGGGTTTTTCATAAATGAAGAAGTCATCCTTTAAAGTAATCCTGACATAACGTTTGTTCAGAAGAGACACAATATGATCCATAGTAAATCCAGAATTACGAATGATACATTAAACTCCACATCTTATTTTGACACATTCTGAGTCAGCACAGACGGAAAGCACAATGAATAACCTGACTTTTGGCCTAATTATTTGTGTCACACGAACACTGTTAACAATAATCACCCGTCTCTACTAAGTGTTAATAATTGTTGGAATTTGTCCATTTATCGATCGGTTTGCCGAGTATCTAAATATAGCGGACTGACTGAAGTCAACTATATGCTCAAAACGTCCAGATTTAACAAATGTGCTGTCATTTTCTCCATGAACAGTTTCATTTTATTCAAGACTTGAAAGGCACTCTGGATTACATATAATATAATGTAGAATATACCACACTTTCAAACAGGGTGCTGATATTGACCCCTGTCTTAATTGGTATTTCGTGCTATGTAGTTTGTTCTGCCTGGAGCACCACTTCACATGACTAAAATAGATAATATAATACTTACTCAATAAATATATGTATGTGCTGACTCGTGTAGGTACTGTGGTCAGGATATATCATGGTATAAATAATTATGTTATTATAACAGGTAATCAGAATCTTTTCCACTACACTTTAATGTCTTCGTGTATATGTATGTTGCCTCAGACACCCCCCCCCCCTTTTTTTTATTTTTTTTATTTTTTATTATTTTTTTTTCCCGGGGTTTTGACAAGCCAATTGCCCTAACCTATATTATATATTGCCACCACTGGGCGGTCAGTGTTGTCCATCCAAGCTGACAACAACCTTCAACCGGTATGTATTTGTCTTTGTTTTTGCTATTTCTGTACTCTACCTTTGTTATGCATGTGTCTCTTTTCTTAGTGCGAATGAATGTGACATCAAAATGTACCATAATGTTATATGCATATATGTACCGTATACATTACCAAATAGTACACATTTCTGGTTCGGCAGCTAGGGCGTCCGCATATAATATCAATGAGTACTATTAAAATTTTGTCTCTGAACTGCCGTGGACTTAACCAAGCCGAGAAACGCCGAGACGTCTTTCACCACATTCGTAACATGGAGGGCTCGATATATTGCTTGCAAGACACACATTTCACTAAACAGATGGAAAGGTGTATTGAAACAGAATGGGGATGCAAAGCGATAATGTCATCTTATACTTCCCAGGCTAGAGGTGTAGCTATTCTATTTAGAAATAACTTTGAATATAGTATCCACGAAACACATAAAGATTCTGGTGGAAATTTTATTATACTCGACATAACCATAGAAAATATACGTTTAAGTTTGGTGAACTTGTATGGGCCAAATGAAGATAATCCAGCATTTTACTCTAACCTAAAAAAATTAATTACCCAGATTGGGAACACGCAAATAATCATGTGTGGAGACTGGAATCTGGTACAGAAACAAGACTTAGACACTTATAACTACAAACATTTAAACAACCCCCGCGCCCAAAATGAAGTTGCGGACCTTTCCGGCAGCCTCGAACTAGTTGACGTGTGGAGATTATTTAACAAACAAGAAAGACGCTATACGTGGAGAAGAAAATCCCCAATTAAAATGGCGAGGCTAGATTACTTTTTAATTTCGGAGGACCTCCTTAATCTAGTGGGAAAAGGACCGACAATTTTACCCGGATACAAAACAGATCATTCTATTATTTCACTCCCATTAAACGTCAGTGACATCAAGACTGGTCCAGGTTTTTGGAAATTTAATAATTCTCTGTTATACTGTAGAGAATATGTCGACTTAGTAAAAGGAATCATAGCTGAAAACAAAATAAGATATTCTTACTCCTCAAATGAGGAAAAAAGCATTAAAAATTGCTCCATTGGAAAACGACTATTTCTCGACGCAGTGTTGCTTGATATCAGAGGCGCTACTATACGATTTTCTGCAAATCGAAAACGTGAGCGAATAAAAATTGAGAAAAATCTAACATTAAAAAAGGCAAAAATTATTTCTGATCTTGAGCATCCATCATATAGCTCTGAAGAAAAGCAAAAAATAATGGAAGACTTAGAAAAAGTAGAAGTCGAAATGGAAGCAATGCGAAGAGAAACAATCCGCGGAACCATGGTTAGATCTCGTGCAAAATGGATAGAGGAAGGCGAAAAACCAACAAAATATTTTCTAAATTTAGAAAAACGTAATTACATTTCCAAAGCCCTGACCAGCCTGACAGTGGCGAATGATAGTACAATCACAAAACAAACCGATATCATGAAAGAAGTCCGAAATTTTTATCTTAATTTATACTCATATAGGTCAATGGACGATCGCGATTTAAAATCCCTTCTTAACGAAGGAACCGTTCCTAAACTAAGCAACATGCAGGCCTCGAGTATTGAAGGACCTTTAACCTTGCAAGAATTAACAGATGCGCTTAAGACCACCAAAAATAATAAAAGCCCAGGGCCATCCGGATACACTTATGAATTTTATAATTTTTTTTGGTCTGACCTTGGCCCCTTCTTAACAGAGTCGCTCAATGAATCGTTTTCAATGGGGGAGCTATCAATCACACAAAAACAAGGCATTATAACGTTGATACCAAAAAAGGATAAAAATAGGCAGATGATAAAAAACTGGCGTCCCATCACCCTCTTGAATACATCCTACAAACTAGCCTCGTCATGCATAGCTGACAGAATAAAACGTGTGCTCCCATCTATAATCAACTCCGATCAAACTGGGTTTCTAGCTGGTAGGTATATAGGTGACAACACCCGACTTATATATGACATAATTCACAGGACAAAGCAAGAAAATAAATCTGGCCTACTACTCCTTATCGATTTTGAAAAAGCATTTGACACTGTTTCCTGGTCATTTATAAGAAAATGTCTTGACCTTTTTAATTTTGGAGATGCAGTAAAAAAATGGATATCAATTTTGTACGAGAATGCCAGTTCATCTATTCTGATTAATGGTCATATTTCTCAGAGCTTCATGTTAGGGAGAGGCTGCCGCCAGGGTGACCCAATATCCCCGTATATCTTCCTCCTCTGTGCCGAAGTTTTAGGACTAATGATACGACAAAACAATACAATTAAAGGGATTTTCCTCGGCGGTTCAGAGTACAAAATAACACAATATGCGGACGACACGACGCTCATACTTGATGGTTCTGAAAATAGTCTACGCGAATCGTACTTAACACTGGACGAATTTGCTCGGGTATCGGGTCTGCGCATAAATCCTGAAAAATGTCAAGCAGCGTGGATAGGGATTGAGTCACAAAATAAAATACGACAAGTGCTTTCGGAATTAAACCTGTCTACCGTAAACACCTTTAATTTTCTAGGCATTCATTTCGACACTAATTTAACAAACATGAATATAAACTACAGTTATAAACTCGAAGATATTGATAGGACCACAAAAATTTGGAAACACAGACTCCTGACCCCTTTAGGTAGAATAACAGTTATCAAATCACTAATCTTACCTAAATTGACACACCTATTTATAGCTCTCCCAAGTCCGGATACAGCCTTTTTGAAAGCCCTAAATACCTGTCTATATAATTTCATTTGGAATTCCAAACGCGATAGAATAAAAAGAAAACAATTATGTGCTGACCATATGTACGGAGGTTTGAAGATGATTAATGTTGAAAACTTTGATGCCGCCATGAAAATTACCTGGATACGACGTTTGATTTGCAAACAATCGAAGTGGGCTTCACTATGCAATACCACCCCTCTCTTAAACGACCCACTCCTTCTCACATACCACGCAAATTATATTGTAAAGCAAACAGACAAGTTCGCAAATCCATTCTGGAGAGACGTCTTCCGCGCATGGTGTAAATTTATGCGACTAAATAATGCAAATGATAATATTATGACCTCAACTATCTGGAATAATCCGAACATAAAAATCGGAGGTTCGTCGATCAACTTGAAGTCGTGGAAAGATGCGGGAATATATTATATAAATGATCTATTCCAATCAGATAATAAATTCCATACCCCATTCACATTATATGCAACTTTCAACATCCGCGTCGATTTCATAACAATCAACAACATAAAGCGTCAGATTTTCTCATTGGCAAGTTCTCTTAATCAACGCTTAATCCGTATGCCATGTCCATTCCTACCCAACAATCTCGCTCCGATACTCCGTGACGTAAAAGGCGGGCAATTATTTTACAAAACTCTAACAAATGGGAAAAATATGCCGAATGCATGCCAAAAATGGGAATACGAAATAGGCGAGAAGATAGAAAACTGGGAAGAACATTTGAGCATGCCCTTTAAAACGACAACGGATACGAAATTACAGTGGCTCCAATTCAGAATAAACACACGAATTATTAGTACCAATAAATTTCTGAAGATGGCTAACCTTAGACTCGACGATTTTTGCAATCGCTGTCAAAATGTACAGGAAACCATATCTCATATTTTCTGGGATTGTCCCCACGTCCAAACCTTTATACTAGAAATTAAAACATGGACAAGAAACAACCAATTTCCAATTGATCTAACAAAAAAGAATATCATTATAGGTATCGATCATGAATACAGATATTCAAAAATTAACCTTTTCCTACTAGTGTTGAAACAATATATATATAGGACCAAATTCACACCGACACAGCTGTCGCTTCGCCCGTTCCTTTGCGATCTTCAATTTAGGTATGAATGCGAGAGATACAACGCAAAATGTAACATGAATCACGACTTCGATAATCAGTGGCTGGCACTGCGAAATGCCTTAAAAATAAAATAATATAATATTATATTAAAAACCCTGTTTTTTACAGACTCAAAGTATACCCTACCTTAACAGTGACCCTGAACAACACACAGCATAAATCAATTACCCGGTACCCGAGCGATCATTCTCATTCTTATTGGTCCAGTAATACAGTCCACAAGAACGTCAATATATACATGGTATGCTTAACCACATCACAACATTTTACAATCACAGTCCCAAACGCAATTCAAGCGAGCGTTGTGTATTTTTCCCCTTTGCTATCGAACCAGGCAATATTCACAATATTTACAATACGGTCTCAATATGGTTAAATTTACTAATTAAACTGTTTATGTTAAATTCAGAACTTAAATCAATTAAAGCTGCACATAGTGTTGGAACATTGAATTTGCAAACCTTAAATATTGCAAACCATCGACCACTTTAGCCGGTTAATAAGGGAAATTTAAAGTTAATCTGAAGACAAACAAATAATCTATTGTTTTTTATTATCATTGTTGTTGCTAAAGAAAGTCCTTTTCAGGCAAAAATATATCAAGGTAGTACCTAGTATCGATTATTGGTCTTGCTTTTAAGCTGAACGATGACTGTTAAAATTGTCCTAACACATAGTGTGGCTTTAAATATTTTCTAATTGCATGTCACAGGTAAGAAAGTAGGCCAGGGCATGGAAGAGTGAAACTCTTCCATGTTTTGGACAGAGAGCATGAATGAGTGAATGTATTTTGTCTCTTTCTTTTGTTATTATTCTTCTTTATCAATAAAAAAATTAAAAAAAAAAAAAAAAAAAATACTTCATTTTTGTCGAAGTCCCCACTCCAGCCTCTAAACCAGATCCTGAACATTGAGTGTGGAGATGGTAAAAGTCTTCCGTACCTAGGGTACATAGACTGTCCAGTGACAGTTTCTGAGTTTACTCGGAATGTGACAAGAGATTGTATTTTTCTTGTAGTGCCAAATAGCAACTATAACTTTTCAGTTCCAGTGTTGTTAGGTACAAATGTGTTAGCTGATTTCATGGAGATTTGTAAGCAGCAACATGGTTCCAAGTTTTTGCAGGTATCTAATCTGTCTTCTCCATGGTATATGTCATTCCGCTGTATGACATTCAGAGAAAGGAACCTTGCAAAGAATAATTTTGTTTTAGGGCAGGTTAAATATGCAGAGAATCAGCATGTGATCCTTCATCCAAACACAAAGAAAGTTCGTTCAGGTTTTATTGATCACAAGATGCCATATCAGCCTACATGTGCAATTTTGCAACCACTTCCAGATGATAGTCGATTTGATTTTTTAGAAATATGTCCGTACGTTGTTAAATATGATTGCAAGAGTAATGATTCGATTGATGTTCATCTGTCCAACATTTCTTCCAGAACCATTAGCATTACTCCTAACTCTGTAATATGCCAGATTCAACCTGTTTCAGTAGAGGATACCGAGGAGTCTAAGTCTGGTGAAACAAGTTCTTCATTTACAGATCAACTTCAGTTTGACTTATCTTCTTTGACAGCTGATGAATTTAAAGCTGGGATGAAACTTATTAAAAGTTTTTCAGATGTTTTCTCTCAGAGTGACTTGGACTTAGGTTTTTATAACAGGATTAAACATCGGATTGATATGTATGACAGTACACCTTTTAAGCAGCGTGCAAGACACATTCCACCTAGTATGATTGAAGAGGTCAGAAATCATCTTCATCAGTTACTTTCAGCTGGAGTTATTAGAAGATCCAGGAGTCCATTCTCTTCTAATGTTGTGCTTGTTAGGAAGCGCGGTTCTAATGCTCTTAGACTCTGTGTTGATTACAGGCAACTCAATAAACAGACTATACCTGATAATTATGCTTTGCCTAGGCCAGAAATGTTGTTTGATTCTCTCAAAGGTGCCAAGTACTTCTCTGTGCTTGATTTGAAAATGGGTTTTCATCAATTAGAGATCTCCGAGGAACACAAAGAGAGAACTGCTTTTTCTGTTTCAGGATTAGGATTTTACGAGTACAATCGTTTAGCTTTTGGACTTAACAATAGTCCAAGTTCATTTCAGAGAATGATGGAGGATTGTCTCGAAGGTTTAAACCATAATATCTGCAATATTTATATTGATGACATCATTATTTGGTCGCAGACGGTTCCAGAGATGATAGAGCGACTTGAAGCTGTTTTTGACAGATTGAGGCAGTGTAATTTGAAGCTCGCACCTTCAAAATGCAAATTCTTTCAACGTAAATGTACTTATGTTGGTTTTATAGTTTCAGAGCATGGAATTGAAACTGATCCTGAGAAAGTTGACAAAATTGTCAATTGGCCAGCTCCGGAGAATCCAGATCAGTTGAGGAAATTTTTAGGTTTCTGTGGTTTTTATAGGAAATTTGTCAAGAATTTTTCTGCAATTTCTAAACCCCTTACAGATTTACTCCCACCCACTAATGTTAAGAAGTCAAAGAATAAGAAGAAATCATCTTTTACAGGTAAATGGACATGGGAAAGTGAGCAGCAGTCTGCATTTGATTATTTGAAAGATCGCCTTTCAAATCCCCCCATTTTAGGCTACCCAGACTATAGCAGACCATTTGAAATTCATATTGATGCGTCCCGGCATGGTTTAGGTTGTGTCCTTCTCCAGGAAGACGATGGCGTGATGCGGGTGATAGCATATGGCAGCCGAGGTACTACTGCCGCAGAGAAGAATTATCCCGCCCACAAATTAGAATTTTTAGCTTTGAAATGGACAGTGACTGAGAAGTTTTATGATTACTTATATGGAAATTATTTTGTTGTATATACAGATAATAATCCTTTAACTTATGTACTTACTTCAGCTAAATTAGATGCTACAGGTCAAAGATGGTTGTCAGCCCTTGGTGCTTTTAAATTTGATATTCTCTATAAGCCTGGTAAGACCAATACAGATGCAGATGTTTTATCTAGGTTGGATGAGCCTTCAGTTTTTAATCATGAATTTATTCCAGTTGAATCTGTAAAGACTATCTGTAACTCTTTACAGGTTCAGTAGCCTTTTGTTGAGAGTTTATGTGTTGACTCTGATGTATTGAAACCAGTTGATGAATTAGGTTATGATCTTGATGAGATGAATTACAAGGATTGGAGGAGAGCACAGGAGCGAGATAATGTTTTATCATTTTGGATGACAGCAGTTAGGCAGAAGAAATGTCCGAATAGAAGGTCTTTGCCTCCTTCAAAGGATCATTCTCCTTTTTTCAGGCATTTTTCGAAGTTGAAGTTGCAGAGAGGTGTTTTATATAGAGAGTCAACTTTTAATGGTAGTTCAACGTCTCAACTTGTATTACCTTCTTCTTATGTTAGACTTGTATTGAAGTCATTGCATAATGACATTGGACATCCCGGACGGGATAGGACTATTTCTCTGGTGAAAGAAAGATTTTATTTCCCCAGCATTGACAGTATAGTAGATAACTGGATCAAGAATTGCCATAGATGTATAAGGAGAAAGACTTCTACAAATTTTAGAGCTCCTTTAGTTTCAGTTTCTACTTCACAGCCACTTGAGTTAGTTTGTATTGATTTTTTGTGTTTAGAATCTTGTAAATGTGGTTATGAAAATGTTCTTGTTATTACAGATCACTTTACTAAGTATGCTCAAGCTTTTGCTACCAAGAATCAGACAGCCAAGACTACAGCCGATATCTTATTCAATAATTTCTTTATTCATTATGGCTACCCACAGCGTATACATAGTGATCAAGGTGCAAATTTTGAGTCACAAGTCATTTCAGAACTCTGTCAGCTGTGTGGTATACAGAAGTCTAGGACTACGCCTTACCACCCCATGGGTAATGGCATTACAGAACGATTTAATCGTACACTCATAGGACTGTTAGGTACTCTTCATCCTGACCAAAAGAAAGATTGGAAATCCTTTATTGGTCCACTTGTTCATGCATATAATTGCACACGTCACGAAACTACAGGTTATGCACCATATTTGTTAATGTTTGGCAGAGAACCAAGGTTACCAATTGATGTCATGTTTGGTTTGCATAAATCTGATTCTGATGATGATCGTTCATATTGTGATTATGTTACTGACCTTAAGCACAAACTTAGAGAATCTTACAGGTTAGCTTCCAGTGGTATGTCTAAGTCTCAAGAAGGTCATAAGAGGAATTATGACAAGAAAGTGAGAGGCGCTACTATACATGTAGGCGACCGTGTACTTGTCAAAACTTTAGCTTTTGATGGCAGGCATAAATTGGCGGATAAATTTGATCCGGAGGTGTATGTTGTGAAAGAGCAACCGAATAGTGATATTCCAGTTTTTGTATTACAGGATGACTCAGGTAGAACCAGAACTTTACATAGGAATCATTTATTACCTATTGGTTCAATTCCCTTTGATCTTCCAGTTGATGATCCAACAGTTAAACCCGATTCTTTTAAAGGTGTTGATGTTCCAGCTGCACAAGATCCTGTCAGACCTGTCCCTAAACCAAGAACTGTGAGGAAAGATTATATTCCAGGCACTGTTGACAAATCTCATGAAGAGAACAGACTTAATGGTCGTGATAATGATAGTGATGAGGAGTCAGTGATTATGTTTATTCCACAAAATGTTCCAAGTGTTCCATTTGTTTCAGGTAATGTGGATCATGGAGGTCCACCTCGTCCTGATGACGATCAGCGTTCGAGGTTGGATCCTGGTATTTCTTTCAGTGGTGACGACCGCCCTCCAAATAGGGAGCATAGTGAAGATAGTGTGATAGAATTTATTTCAAATACACATGAGCCATTCGTTCACAAAGAACTTAGGTCCACAGGTGTAAATGTAGAGGCTGAGAATAGTGATATTGTTCCTTCTGCAGCTGTTGCAGGTGATGAAGAACGAGAACGAGATGGTGATAGAATTATAGCTTCAGATGATGTAGCCTCAGGTGTTATTTCAGTCAATAGTAGATCTGGTAATGAGGAAATTTCTTCCCATATAGATACCAGTGTGCCAAGTCCAGTGCCTAGGAGATCGACAAGAGAAAGGAGTAAGCCATCGTGGATGCAGAAAGGAGACTTTGTTGTCAATAAATTGCAACCTATTTCAGGTAGCATGATAGACAAAAATGAGTTAATTAAGAATCTTACGGAAAATCAGTTATTTTCCAAAGTTTCACCTGAAGCATTACAGTCAATATTTGAGTCAATACTTAAGTGAACTCTTGTTTTCAGGTGATATCAGTTCATCTGTGCAAGATGTATCCATATTCAGTCTACTCATGTGTTTATTTCAGTCAATTTTCAGAACATTAATATTTCCGGTTAGTTACAGTTGTAGGTGAGGAGAAACCTGCAGGTATTAGCAGCAGTTTTTGTAATAAATTCAAAGATTATTTTATATTATAATTTATATATAATACTAGCCGATGAGCCCGACGTTGTCCGGGCTATTCAAAAACAAAATTTCAAGTCGATAGCTCTACCCAGCCCGACGTTGTCCGGGCTATTCAAAAAACAAATTTCAAGTCGATAGCTCCACCCGTTTCCGAGATCTGGTCTGCGCATGCGCGAAGCTGGCGTCGCACGGGCAAGGCGACCCGATAAAATTCGTATCCGGGGCAAGATACATTCACATACCAAATTTCAAAGTCGATAGCTCCACCCGTTTCCGAGATCTCGTCTGCGCATGCGCGAAGCTGGCGTCCAACGTGCTCGGCGACCCGATAAAATTCGTATTCGGGGCAAGATACAATCCCATACCAAGTTTCAAGTCGATAGCTCCACCCGTTTCCGAGATCTCGTCTTCGCATGCGCGAAGCGGGCGCCGCACGGGCTCGCCAATACGACAACGTCCACCGCCTGGTCAAACTACACACACGTACCAAGTTTGGTCCCGATCGGTCGAGAATCGTAGATTTGTATAAATTACAAACATACAGACAAACATACAGACAAACAAACAGACAGAGGTCTTCAAACTATATATGAGATGATCTTGAGGGCGTTGTCTTTTCTCTGATTATGGCTTTCTTGTTATATATTTAGTGTGTGTTATGTGTCTACAAAGTACCATTTGTTTATATCCAAATAAACTATTGGATTGAAATGGGCCATATAGACTACGTTCTTAACTATCGTCCCAGGGATGGATCTACTGAATGAAACCACACAATGAAACGCATGTTAATCCAAGAATAGATTGTTCTCGGCGTCCTTTGTTCGGATTGGAAATCTATGGATTGATACATTATCTTCCTTACCACGAACTACACTATTTACAGGTTATAATATGTTGATGGAAGTCGATGCGAATGGGTATAGTTTTATATAAACATAATGTTCAGTAAACTTTCGTTTTATGAGATAATTCTTCACCCGACTTTTGACAGTTTGAGTGTTCAGGAAACCGTGTGCATTATCCTGATTATCGGTGTCATTTGTTCGGAAAATCATTCACCGACAAGATAAGATTGACCAGACACAAGATGGTACACACTGGGAATCGCGCATACGGTTGTGGTATATACCGTATATGGCCAATGATTTGTTCACTCTGATGACCTAGCGAGATATAAGATAATACACACCGGAGATCGCCCGTATCAATGCGACATGTGCGATAAATCAGTCTCTGGTAGCGGAATAACGCATAAAACAATTCACATCGGAGATAAACCCTACCAATGTGGTATATGCGAGAAATCGGACAACTAAGTGATGCATAAGGGAATCCACAGCGGAGATAAGCCCTACCCATGCGATGTATGCGATAAATCATTTAATCAATCGAGCGACCTGGTAAGACATAAGAGAATCCACAGCGGGGATAAACCCTACCTATGTGATATATGCGAAAAATCATTCTCTACCAGCGGTAACTTAATCACACATAAGAGAAACCACAGCGGAGATAAGCCCTACTCATGTGATATATGCGAGAAATCATTTAATACATCAAGCGACCTGGTGAGACATAAGAGAATCCACAGCGGGGATAAACCCTACCCATGTGATATATGCGAAAAATTATTTAATCAATCGAACGACCTGGTTCGACATAAGAGAATCCACAGCAGATATAAGCCCTACCCATGCGATAGATGCGAGAAATCATTTAATCAATCGAGCAACTTGGTGACGCATAAGAGAATCCACAGCGGGAATAGGCCCTACCCATGTGATATATGCGAGAAAGCATTTAATCGATCGAGCAGCCTGGTGAAACATAAGAGAATCCACACCGGAGATCGCCCGTATCAATGCGACGTGTGCGAAAAATCATTCTCTGTCAAATGTAACTTGATCTCACATATGAGAATCCACAGCGGAGATAAGCCCTACCAATGCGATATGTGCGATAAATCATTTTTTCGGTCGGGCAGCCTGACACGACATAAGAGAATACACACCTATATACCAATGTGATATATGTGAGAAATCGTTTATTTAGCTGGGCGACCTGACGAGACATAAGAGAACACTTTCCGGAGATCGTTCATATCAATGCGAGAAATCATTCTCTATCAGGAGTACTTGATCACTCATAAGAGAATTCACAACGTAGATGAGCTTATGTACCAATGTGATAGATGCGAGAACTAATTTAATCAGTCAAGCCACTTGATCAATCATATGAGAATCCACAGCCCTGGAGATACGCCTTACCAATGTGACATATGCGATAAATCATTCTCTACCAGGTGTAACTTTATCACACATAAGAGGCTCCATGGCGGAGACGAGGCTTACCATTGTGATATGGAATAAATTATTCTCTCATAGCGGGAATTGATAAGACAAAAACAAATTCGCATCAGAGATAAGCCTTACTTCAAGAAGACGATAACTGACAGTAATTGCATCATCGTCCTTTTACTTCAACATCTCGTGTACCGAAATGTGCAAGTGTTTGATATGACACAGTTAAATTTAGTTAGAATCGGACTTTTGTAAACATGTCTTATCATCGCTCATTTCAGTACTTGTGTTTTCTGTATGGCTGGGCCAAATAATAATTAATTAAATCAGTTATTGATAATGTTTCAATCTCCTGTGGTTAAAGATGGATTATCTTTTCCTACCGTTTACAACAAGTTTTATATAGTTTCCTGGGTATAAAATATATACATATGAATCGAATGTCCCTTTCCAGAAAAGCTTCTGTCAATTACTTTTGATTTTATTTCGAATATTTTCTTATGTAATGCGATGATGAAGTGGGGCATATATTCGTTACTATTTTTAGAAATGACACTGCATGCTATATCATATATCGATAGAGATTAATAGAGTTCTCTCATTGCTACGATCCGAACGTCATACGTCCCAGATTGATGGTTTTTATTGTTTTATTCCATGGTTATTAACGATAATGTGTATACGTTTATTTATGTTAAAATGTTAGACGTCATGTTGGATCTAACTTGTGAAATTACGGTACCGACAAATTCACTACGTTTTCCGCCATTCACTCTTCTCATTCCCGTTGATTTATACCGCGGAAGAACTTTTATATGACCCACATACATGTATGTGAGTAAATGGGATGCCCAATGACACTTGAGTCCACGTCAAGAGGGACCATGTCATGCCCACCGGAAGCTGACATAACCTAATCATAGACAGAGCACCCTGCAATATTGGCAGTTTCAGTATCAGTCAGAAAGTTGAAATAAAATAAGCATGAAAGCCCCACGTCCTTCTGCATATTGGGTACGGAGTTTACCATATATATCGTCCTTGAATTAAAGGTACACACATTTATATACAAGTTTTATATTTCCAAAATTGTACTGGTGTCCAATCCATAACACTAACACTTACATAGTAAATATTAGTTAATTTCGCGCAAGTAAGATATATATACTTATGCATGATATATAAAGCAATAACAGTTATTTGGTTTCGAGCGAGTTGAATATAAACGCTCTTCATATTGAGTTCATTGTTTGTGAGTTTCTATCTTACACTTTCATCATTTATCAAGTCTCACTTTATTCATCACATGTTTTCACAAACTGTATGCTATATTATTGTGTGTTGTTTGTCCAAATGGCATATTTCATTGCCCCAATGGTCAGTTATCATGAACAATACAACTTAAAATCATAATTCTCTACCATTACCAAACAGCATAAAATGATCTTAAAGATATTAGAGAAAAAACAAATCAAATTTTCCAATTCCAGCTGCCATTTTGGCGGCCATCTTGGACGGTGACTTCCAATTTTACACTATGACTGTGGCATTTTATCTTATCTTCACAAAAATGTATACATGTCTCACTATAATTTGCATCAAACTGACCTGGTAACCCGTCTGAAAAACGGCGGTCATGTTGGGCGCTATCTTGAATTTAACGGGTTCCACTTAACCGAAAGCTGGAACCAATTGGATGATGATCAGGGATATAGTGGACAACATATATGCGAAGCTTGGTGCTTTAAACCGGAAGTGAACTATTCTTGGTTACACTGGTGTAAATAAGGTTCGGAGAGACCTCTAGCGGATGCGGGAGGAATATATAGGAGAGAATAAAATAGACACTGGACCCTGATTGGTCAATAGCCTTGTGTGCTTTTTGCATAAAAAAATCACCACACCTCTTCCCTATGGTTTCCCACTGGTAAAATAGCCATTGGCACAGGAATTAACCCTCTGTAGTGAAGTTTGAATTTTTTGTTGTGGTCTAAAATATGACAGTATTTTTTATGCGGTTCTGACACTAGTTAGGAAAACACAAGATTTAAAGGCGAATTCCCTGCCTGTCGTACCTGATTTTTGTGTGCAAAAAGTTTCCCAAAGTGTCAATTTTTCAGATTTAAAGAAAATTTTGGACCCAATGTTTATATTGCCAATAGTATACGATAAAACGTTAGCACTGAGGCCTATGGAAAACATTTACACCTGTGTAACCTAAAGGGGAAAATGAGCTTTTTGGCCTTTTTGATTCCTGGGAGTCACTTTAAAGTATGTTATTGCATTTTTAACAGCCTGGTCTTTCAGTCCAACGAATCTCTCATGCACGGTGTAGCGATTCTTGCTGCTGTCTTCTTGCTCTTACATCAGCCAAAAATAGTATGATTTTTTCATAAAAATTGCCAATTTGTCAAGGTATTTTCATTTTTTTTCAAGGTGGTAGTAGTCACATGATAATGCAAATGACACATAACATGAGCATGTCAATGAGACAAATATCACTTGTTATAAGAAGCTAATCTGACAAGTATTTTGGATTTTATAGCCAGTGATATACAGATATATATCATACAAGTTAGTCATTTCCACTGGTGGGTATGGTCATTTGAAGGTTAATAGTACTAAAACTTGGACACATATAAGAAAACGCTTCAGCACTTCAAAGAGAGCATATTTTTGTTCAACTAATTCAATATACACCCACATCAAGTTATCTCGGATCACCCTTGCAGACATGAAAATATCATATTTTAGTCTTCCGTGTGCTGATAAAGTCATGTGCTTCATGCTCAGCTGCTCAAATCTGGACTCAATGAACTCACGTTACCAGAAGTTCTCTCATGGAAAGGAACTTGTACAGTCTTCCATAGCTGAGCCAAGTTTGCAACACCAGACCCAAAAAACTGTGTGAAAATGGGGCCTGAACATGACCTGTGGTGGAAATTTGTGGGTTTTTTTATGAATAATGTGTTAAAGGGGGTGGGGTTAAATTGTGTGTGATAAATAAAGAACCACAGAAGTGATATTGTTTTTGAACACATTTTTTCCATTGATGGGCAATTCTGAAGAAATGTAGGGAGTTACAATTATTCCGCGAAAAAGCGGGCTATCGCTTTAGGTTACACTGGTGTAAATAAGGTTCGGAGAGACCTCTAGCGGATGCGGGAGGAATATATATGAGAGAATAAAATAGACACTGGACCCTGATTGGTCAATAGCCTTGTGT
Source organism: Siphonodentalium dalli (assembly GCA_032622095.1). Lineage (NCBI taxonomy): Eukaryota > Metazoa > Mollusca > Scaphopoda > Gadilida > Siphonodentaliidae > Siphonodentalium > Siphonodentalium dalli. Next base: position 58,656,657 of record CP136063.1, read on the forward strand.
GCTTTTTGCATAAAAAAATCATCACACCTCTTCCCTATGGTTTCCCACTGGTAAAATAGCCATTGGCACAGGACTTAACCCTCTGTAGTGAAGTTTGATTTTTTTGTTGTGGTCTAAAATATGACAGTATTTTTTATGCGGTTCTGACACTAGTTAGGAAAACACAAGATTTAAAGGCGAATTCCCTGCCTGTCGTACCTGATTTTTGTGTGCAAAAAGTTTCCCAAAGTGTCAATTTTTCAGATTTAAAGAAAATTTTGGACCCAATGTTTATATTGCCAATAGTATACGCTAAAACGTTAGCACTGAGGCCTATGGAAAACATTTACACCTGTGTAACCTAAAGGGGAAAATGAGCTTTTTGGCCTTTTTGATTCCTGGGAGTCACTTTAAAGTATGTTATTGCATTTTTAACAGCCTGGTCTTTCAGTCCAACGAATCTCTCATGCATGGTGTAGCGATTCTTGCTGCTGTCTTCTTGCTCTTACATCAGCCAAAAATAGTATGATTTTTTCATAAAAATTGCCAATTTGTCAAGGTATTTTCATTTTTTTTCAAGGTGGTAGTAGTCACATGATAATGCAAATGACCCATAACATGAGCATGTCAATGAGACAAATATCACTTGTTATAAGAAGCTAATCTGACAAGTATTTTGGATTTTATAGCCAGTGATATACAGATATATATCATACAAGTTAGTCATTTCCACTGGTGGGTATGGTCATTTGAAGGTTAATAGTACTAAAACTTGGACACATATAAGAAAACGCTTCAGCACTTCAAAGAGAGCATATTTTTGTTCAACTAATTCAATATACACCCACATCAAGTTATCTCGGATCACCCTTGCAGACATGAAAATATCATATTTTAGTCTTCCGTGTGCTGATAAAGTCATGTGCTTCATGCTCAGCTGCTCAAATCTGGACTCAATGAACTCACGTTACCAGAAGTTCTCTCATGGAAAGGAACTTGTACAGTCTTCCATAGCTGAGCCAAGTTTGCAACACCAGACCCAAAAAACTGTGTGAAAATGGGGCCTGAACATGACCTGTGGTGGAAATTTGTGGGTTTTTTTTATGAATAATGTGTTAAAGGGGGTGGGGTTAAATTGTGTGTGATAAATAAAGAACCACAGAAGTGATATTGTTTTTGAACACATTTTTTCCATTGATGGGCAATTCTGAAGAAATGTAGGGAGTTACAATTATTCCGCGAAAAAGCGGGCTATCGCTTTAGGTTACACTGGTGTAAATAAGGTTCGGAGAGACCTCTAGCGGATGCGGGAGGAATATATATGAGAGAATAAAATAGACACTGGACCCTGATTGGTCAATAGCCTTGTGTGCTTTTTGTATAAAAAAATCATCACACCTCTTCCCTATGGTTTCCCACTGGTAAATTAGCCATTGGCACAGGACTTAACCCTCTGTAGTGAAGTTTGATTTTTTTGTTGTGGTCTAAAATATGACAGTATTTTTTATGCGGTTTTGACACTAGTTAGGAAAACACAAGATTTAAAGGCGAATTCCCTGCCTGTCGTACCTGATTTTTTGTGCAAAAAGTTTCCCAAAGTGTCAATTTTTCAGATTTAAAGAAAATTTTGGACCCAATGTTTATATTGCCAATAGTATACGCTAAAACGTTAGCACTGAGGCCTATGGAAAACATTTACACCTGTGTAACCTCTTCTGGTATTGTGCGGCAAGCAACTCCACTAATATAGACTACGTTGTTAACTATCGCTCCGCGGATTGATCTACTGAATTAAACCACACAATGAAACGTATGTTAATCCAAGAATAGATTGTTCGTAGCGTCCTTTGTTCGGGTGGAAATCTATGGACTGATAGATGATCTTCCTTATCACGAACTATATTATTAACAGGTTATAATGTGTTGTGGAATTCGATGCCTATGGGTATAGTTTTATATAAACTTTAGTAAAGTTTAGATTTATGGGATAATTCCTCACCCGACGTTTGAGTGTTCACGAAACCGTCCACATTATCCTGATTATCGGTGTCATTTGTGCGGAAAATCATTCACCGATAAGGAACGATTGACCAGACACAATATAGTACACACTGAGAATCACGCATACGATTGTGATATATATCGTATATGGCCAATGATTTGTTCACTTTGATGACCTAGCGAGACATAAGATAATTCACAACTGAGATCGCCCCTACCAGTGTGATATATGCGAGAAATCATTTAATCAATCGAGCAACTTCGTGATGCATAAGAGAATCCACAGCGGAGATAAGCCCTACCATTGTGATATATGCGGGAAATCATTTAATCAATCGAGCGACCTAGTGAGACATAAGGGAAGAGGCCTACACGCCGGGGATCGCCCGTATCAATGCGACGTGATCGAGAAATCATTTTGTAGCACCGGTAACTTGATCACACATAAGATAATCCACAGCAGAGATAAGCCCTACCCTTGTGATATATGTGACAAATCATTTAATCGATCGAGCAACTTGGTGACGCATAAGAGAATCCACATCGGAGATACGCTCTGCCAATGTGATATATGCGATAAATCATTTGCTCAATCGAGCAACTTGGTGATTCATAAGAGAATCCACAGCGGAGAGAAGCCCTACCCATGTGATATATGCGATAAATCATTTGCTCAATCGAGCAACTTGGTGAGACATAAGAGAATACACAGCGGAGAGAAGCCCTACCCATGTGATATATGCGAGAAATCATTTAATCGATCGAGCAACTTGGTGACGCATAAGAGAATCCACATCGGAGATACGCCCTGCCAATGTGATATATGCGATAAATCATTTGCTCAATCGAGAAACTTGGTGATTCATAAGAGAATCCACAGCGGAGAGAAGCCCTACCCATGTGATATATGCGATAAATCATTTGCTCAATCGAGCAACTTGGTGACACATAAGAGAATACACAGCGGAGATCGCCCGTATCAATGCGATGTGTGCGAGAAATCATTCTCTAGCAGCTATAACTTGACCACACATAAGAGAATCCACAGCGGAGATAAGCCCTACCAATGTGATATATGCGAGAGATCATTTGATCAATCGAGCAACCTTGCGAGACATAAGAGACTACACACCGGAGATCGCCCGTATCAATGCGACATGTGCGAGAAATCATTCTCTAGCAGCTCTAGCTTGACTGCACATAAGAGAATCCACAGCGGAGATAAGCCCTACCCATGTGATATGTGCGAGAAATCATTTAATCAATCGAGCCACCTTGCGAGCCATAAGAGAATACACACCGGTGATCGCCCGTATCAATGCGACGTGTGCGAGATATCATTCTCTAGCAGCTATAACTTGACCACACATAAGAGAATCCACAGCCTATATAAGCCCTACCAATGTGATATATGTGAGAAATCATTTAATCATTCGAGCAACTTGGCGAGGCATAAGAGAATCCACAGCGGGGATAAGCCCTACCCATGTGATATATGCGAGAAATCATTTAATCAATTGAACGACTTGGTGAGACATAAGAGAATGCACACCAGGGATCGCCCATACCAATGCGACCTGTGCGAGAAATCATGCTCTAGCAGCGGTAACGTGAACAGACATAAGATAATCCACAGTGGAGATAAGCATTACCATTGTGACGTATGCGATAAATCATTCTCTCGTAGCGGGAACATGATAAGACATAAACAAATACACATCGGAGATAAGCCTCACTTCGAGGAAGACGATAACTGACAGTAATGAAATCATCGTCCATTTACTTCAACATCTCATGTACCGAACTGTGGAAGTGTTTGATATGATGCACTTAAAGATGGATTATCTCTTTAAATAACAAATTTTAAATAGTTGCGTGGGTATAAAATAATAGATATGAACTGAAGACCTATGTCCGGAAAAGCTTCTATCAATTAATATTGATTTTATTTCGAATATTAAATCGGGCCCATTTATGTTACTATTTTTAGAACCGACCATTCGGATGAGACCGTATTGCGATATAGAGCACTGGGCTGTTCCTACGGCTACGCAACGAATGTCAAATGTCACAGATTGGTTGTTTGTACTGTTTTGTTCCACAGATATAAGCGATAGTGAGTATAATTAACGTTTATTTGTGACAAAATTGCACAATATAATTTCTGGTCTCTGTTAACAGTAAACACTATTGTTCGTTAGCTGAACAAACACACCCTTTTAGACCAGAAAATATTCGAAATAAAATTAATATTAATCGATAGAAGCATTTCCGGACAGGAGTCTTCGATTCAAATCTAATATTTTATACCCCGGTAACTATATAATACATGTTTACAAAGAGATAATCCACCTTTAAATTTAGTTAGAATCAGACGGTTGTAAATATGTCACATCATCGCTCGTTTCACTCCTTGTGTTTTCTGTATGGCTGGGCCAAATAATAATTAATTAATGCAGTTATTAATCGTGTTTCAATCTCCTGTGGTTATTGATGGATTATCTGTTCCTATATAACAAGTCTTATATAGGTTCCTGTGTTTATGAATCGAAACCCCCTGTTCGGAAAAGCTTCTGTCGATTACTTTTGATTTTATTTCGAATAATATCTTAAATAATGCGATGGACAAGTGGGACATATTCGTTACTATTTTTAGAAATGACAGTGCAGGCTATATCATACATCGATATAAATTAATAAAGTTGTCTCATTGCCACGATCCGAACGTCAAATGTCCCAGATTAATGGTTTGTATTGTTTTATTCCATGGTTATAAACGATAATATGTATAGTTAGCGTTTATTTATGTTAAAATGTTAGATGTCATGTTCGATCTAACTTGTGAAATAACCGTACTGACTAATTCACTACGTTTTCCGCCATTCTCGTTCCCACAGATTTATACAGCGGAAGAAGTTTTCTACGACCCACATATGCCCAAGGGGAGATGCCCAACGACACTTGAGACAACGACAAGAGGTACCATGTCTTGCCCACTGAAGCTGACATAAGCTAATGATAGGCAGAGCACCCTGGATTATAGGCAGTTTCAGTATCAGTCTGAAAGTTGAAATAAAATAAGCAAGAGAGCCCCACGTCCTTCTGCATATTGGGTACGGAGTTTACCATATATATCGTACTTGAATTAAAGGTACACACATTTATATATAAGTTGTATATTTCCCAAATTGTGCTGGTGTCCAATCCATAACAGTAAAACCTATATACAGTAAATATTAGTTAATTTCGCGCAAGCAAGATATATATACTTATGCATGATACATAAAGCACTAACAGTTATTTGGTTCCAAGCGAGTTGAATATAAACGCTCTTCATATTGAGTTCATTGGTTGTGTGTTTCTATTATCTTACTTTAGAGATTTCTTATGTCTATGCGTCCACACACTATCACAAATATTCTGTTATTTATTGATGGTGGTTTATAAAACTGAATTTTTCAATAAATACGAGAGATACGATGCCGCGATGTGGCATGGTTGGTTTGGGTGGGTCAGTAAACAATTCCGCTTCTATTGATGTATAATATATATCCTACTTACCGTTGAGCGTGTTTTTTGAAGCAAAAGACGGTGTAAAAACCGGACCTTTTGACCCAGTTTAGTGGACACCATCTAGAACGAGTGAAATTTTACAGCCGGTTTGCGTTAGACCTGTGCTCATAATCGGAGTTTTTCTTGACCAATTTTTACAAGGGATACATCAAATTGAAGAGTAATAACATATCTGTCTAACTATATATGAGCCATTTATGTTACAAAAATTATTTTTGTGTATATTAACCTGATTGTGGACTTTGTAAAAATAATAAAAAAATAGGCCGGGCCAAGTTGGATACCTTTCTATGTGATTAAGTACTATTGGGGGTGGGGTAAACTTATGTTCTGGGGACCTGTGGGTGGGTGTGAAGTTCTCACCCTTGAGCATTTCGTAAATTCCAACATGGCTTCCAACATGGCCGCCATAGTATAGAATAAGAACTAAGTCAGTTTAATCTGTTTTGTTGGAAACTATATTTCATCAAATGTACACAAATTTAAATATTATTTGGATCCTATTACATTATACTACTGTTTACAGGAAACATTGGCACTCCATTAGAAAGATGGCTGCCAAAATGGCGACCAGAATGTTAAAAATATGATATTTTTCATTCATAACTCCTATTTCCGTTCCTATTGTTTGGAACTGGTTGTAGATTGTGGCTTGTTTTCTTATTATTCATATCGTATGATCATTTGTTCAGTACTGCGTGTTGTTCCTTTGGTCTCATCAACTTTCAATCCCTAACAAAATGGATCTTACAGAACGTGGTATGAAATTTCCCTGAAAACTCAATATTGGTTCCTGGCCATATCTTAATGTGAAATGAACAGATTTGAAAGAATTAAGCGAGTGTGAGTATTGCCTATAAAATGCAATCTCATTAGGGCCTGAAAATATTACTATGGTTTATGATGGCAGTCAAAATGGCAGAAAATGTATAGAAAATGATACATTTCGTCCGTATGCGCTTGCATGTCGTGACTGATAGATGCATGCAGTTGGCTAATTTGCATAAGATACATTAAAAAGAAACACTTTAAACAGGACACAATATGAAGATGGGAAATTACATGCACATGTGGTCATATATAGAGATATGAGATTGTAGAAACCAAGATACAACATTGCCGTGACCTCAACTATGTGGAGATTGCACACTCAGTGTATGACGATAATATGATTGTTGCATACTGACGTGGTTAAGCTTGATCCTATGTACATTGGTCTTGTGGGAAATTATATGAGTAAGTCTCGGACAAATTTAAATTCATATTTCCAGAGCTCCAAAAGATGTACAACGTAAAATATTGTCATGCTCTAGTAAATTTGATGAGATAATTTGATGACAGCATCACCAAAGGAAAATATTTTGGGCTGTCGGTACACTGTAATTGTGCTATCGTAACATTCAATTGTCATTCACACACGTTCGGAAAAGAAAATAATAGTCAGAAATGGTAACGCCCTCGAGATAATATTATTAAACACACATGTATATAAAATATATTGGAGCTTTAATGTAGTGGTTTGAAAAATGTGTATATAGGTGATGGCTATGTAGTTGATTAAAAGTAATATGTTGTGTGTGCTCACGCTTGATGAGAAAGCATGTGAAAACAGTTTTAAATCGGATGAGCCAAATTAAAGTTATGATAATTACGAAATAGTCACACACCATATGTATGATATCTGTCCACATAGGGCGCATACATTCCAATTGGATGAAAGGTTCATCGCCAAATATGCAATGACCATTGCATTGCAGAATAATGATCAGGTCAATATATGGGTCAAGTATGCAAATACCGAGTACGTTTCTAATAATCACGTTTAGTTCATCACCTACGACAGGGCCATATCTACTTGCCAATCTAGACCTAAGAGGTCGTAATGACAGCATCGAACCCTGCGTGGGTTAATATATCAGCCTAAGCCAGGTATCGTGACCATATGACACCGAACTAATATTTATTCAACAGCCTCTTCACGCACCAATATAATTTCCGTGTGAACCAATAAGAGGGGATGTCACGAATCCAATGTTAACATGTACCAATATATATCCATGTACTTTGTAAACGCAAGTAGAACAAGAGCCCGAATACAATGGTATTTCAGCGACAGTTGGACAGCGTAAATGTCCCACTGAATATAACACATATAATGACCGGATCCCAAAGTGAGAATGGTTAAAATATTGGCAACTGGTTAAATCTCAACCTGCTGAATCAAGCATAGCACACAGTTGGTTGAATACAGGCTAGCTCTAGTCACGTGAGTGTGTTACTTTGGACTATTCAATGAGATAGAAATAAGACTGTGACGATTACTAGCGGTTCAGAAATGTCAAAGTATGCCCCAGACAATTGTTGCTTGTAAGCAATATCTCCGGGGAAAATCTAGACCGGATGGAATAAACCTGAAGAACCTTGAAATAGGCTACTATATCTGTTTCTCTGAATGAGTTGTTCGTCCAAGGCACATCCCAAATTGGGGTGGGCTAAATCAATTGTGGTCACAACATAGGGCATAATAATTATGATGCTGCACCAAATGACTAGCTCCACTCTGGTAGTATATTGCAATACTCAACGATAAGTGGTGATGGAAAAACATACCGGAATGAGAACTTGGGCTTAGGAGCGAATGAACGTCTATGACTTAATAAGTGCGGATGATAAAAACAGCTTTTGTTGTTTTCATGTCTGAACATATGTCCATGATCTTTGTGAAATACACATGTTCATGACTAAATGATGGTATTTAATTTTATTGCCGGTCTGGTTATCAAAGATCACGGTAGAGATAAAAGACAAAAAAAGTAGAAAGCTGGCAACTTTGAAGATTCAATATGAATGTACATGTACAGGGTTTTGAGGGCCAATACTATATGACCTGTCGAAACAAGCATCACCAGGGCCCGCTCGACCCATTCTCCACTATGTAGATAACATGGTTATGCTAAATTATATTTTCCAACTTAGTACACCACAGTTGGTGTAGCCTCATACATACTGGGTAGATATACAAATAACTCTCCCCAGAACTCAACAAATTTATGCATTTGGTGGGATGTATCAGACCAGAGAAAACTAAAGGGCAGATTCAAGACAAAATCTGAAATTGTATGTACTTCAAGTGAAGCATGAGTTCGGTCGGTTCTACACCGATGGTTGGTGATAGTTACTTATGATGGGATGATCATGCTGGGTGCATTGTTTTGAAAATGCTCAGATATGAGCAATCATTAGCCACCTGGCATCACTCGGTAGTCAGTATGGCTGTCTGCGAAATATTTAGCACAAACAAGAACGTTACCAGAAAAAGATAATTGTATGTTGATTATTTGTTTGGTTGTTTCAGTCGATAGACCATATTACGACTAATAATATACCATTCCCGCAGCCAGATTATGTTGAACTTTGACCATAATAGTGATCATTTCCGTAATATTTGATGATTTAATTTCTCAGCAGGAGCCCGAACCGCATTTCTTCTATCAAGAAGTGTCAATATTTGCCTCACTGCTTATAAACATAAACAAATGTCTCAGTCATATAAGGCTTGATCGATACTTTAGCTATTACAAAATGGTTCAAGTGTGTGTCACCAACTAACACTCTTCGATACACTTGGCCACAATTTTGACTGTCATGATTGATTATATTGAACATCTAAAATTTTCAATATTTTCAAGCACTAATTAAATAATAGCCTGTGCTTAACTCCATCAGTTCGAATTCGTTTCACATTGCATATTGCTAGAAACACGTTATGCCAAGATAAATTTATTTAGAGACTGAAATGGACTGAGATAAAAGAAATAACAATTGTAATGTCTCCAATGCAGATTAGCCAACTTCACGTACCAACCACAACATAAAAACGAAGAGAGTACGAAGCATACACTTTTATATAAATTTGCCGCCATTTTGACTGCCATCATAAACGATAGTAACTATTTCAGGCCCTAATGATATTGCATTTTGTAGGTAATACCTCCACTGGCTTAACTCCCTCAGATCTGATCATGTCATATTAAAATATGACTAGATACCGAAAGTGAGTTTTCGATGAAATATTGTACTACGTTCTTTAAAATATTTTTGTTAAGGATCGGAAGTTGCTGAAAACAAATGAACAACAAATTTCACTTCCCAAATAATCATAGGACACGAATAATAGGAAAACTAACAACAGTGTAGCCCAGTTCGAAACAGTAGAAACGGATATAGAAGATGTGAGTGAAAATTTGTCTATTTTCCTATTCAGTTCACCATTTTGGCAGCCATCTTACCATTGGAGTTCCAATTTTTCCTGTAAAATGTAGTACAATGTAATAGTATCCCAATAATTATACATTTGTCTACATTATATAAGATATTGTCTCCAATAAAACGGATTAAACTGAATTAGTTCATATTTTGTAACACGTCGGCCATGTTGGACGCCATCTTGGATTCTAGGAAATGCTCAAGTGTGTGAACTCGACACCCACCCAGATATTGAAGCACATGCCATCCAGAATCACAATCCGCTGAGAAAAAAACTTTAACAGAGAATTTTTACTTACCCCTAAAATTGGCCCTTTGCTTCTTCCTTTATAACAAGTTTTATATAGTTTCCTAAGTTTAAAGGTACTCAATCCGATAAAACTCCTCTCAATTACTATTTCAATGGCTTCGGGGGTCAAAAATATTTGATTCGAGTCGAGGAAGTCACCCATCAAAGCTCAGATGTGTTAGATATCGATTTTAGAAATCTATTATTTTTCATTATCGGGAATACTTTCTGGCCCAGAACTCAGTTAAAATTGCGTTATTATTACCACTTGATTTTAGAGTTATCCATCCTTGTCTGTTTGAATAGATTTTGAGGAACACTTCCCGAGCAGATTACGACAGTTGAGGGCAATTATTAGTACTCATCTCGAGTAAATAACAAATTTCAAAAATCAATATATAATAACTCTGAGCTTTCTTTGATGGGTTCCTCGACTCGAATCAAATATATATTACCCCCAAAGCCAAAGAAATAGTAATATAGGACCATCTGATCGGATTGTTGTTGTTGGAATCTGTTGAGATGGGGACCCTCTGTTCGGATTGAGTACCTTTAAAATAGTACATATGAATCGAATGTCCCTTTCCGGAAAAGCTTCTGTCAATTACTTTCGATTTTATTTCGAATATTCTCTTATGTAATGCGATGATCAAGTAGGACATATATTCGTTATTATTTTTAGAAATGACACTGCATGCTATATCATATATCGATAGAGATTAATAGAGTTCTCTCATTGCTACGACCCGAACGTCAAATGTCCCTGATTGATGGTTTGTATTGTTTTATTCCATAGTTATAAGCGATAATGTGTACAGTATAGTTAGCGTTTATTTATGTTGGAATGTTAGACGTCATGTTGGATCTAACTTGTGAAATTGCCGTACCGACAAATTAACTACGTTTTCCGCCATTCACTCCTATCATTCCCGTTGATTTATACCGCGGGAGAAGTTTGTATATGTATATACATATGTGAGTAAAGTGGGATGCCCAATGACACTTGAGTCCACGGATAAAGGTACTATGTTTTACCCACCGGAAGCTGACATAAGCTAATTATAGCCAGAGAACCTGCAGTATAGGCAGTTTCAGTATCAGTCAGAAAGTTGAAATAAAATAAGCAAGAAAGCCCCACGTCCTTCTGCATATTGGGTATGGAGTTTACCATATATATCGTACTTGAATTAAAGATGGATTATCTCTTTAAAGATGGATTATCTCTTTAAATAACAAATTTCAAATAGTTGCGTGGGTATTAAATAATAGATATGAACTGAAGACCTATGTCCGGAAAAGCTTCTATCAATTAAAGGTGGATTATCTCTTATGTAATGCGATGATGAAGTGGGGCATATATTCGTTACTATTTTTAGAAATGACACCGCAGGCTATATCATATATCGATAGAGATTAATAGAGTTCTCTCATTGCTACGATCCGAACGTCAAACGTCCCAGATTGATGGTTTTTATTGTTTTATTCCATGGTTATAAACGATAATGTGTATACGTTTATTTATGTTAAAATGTTAGATGTCATGTTCGATCTAACTTGTGAAATTACCGTACCGACTAATTAACTACGTTTTCCGCCATTCACTCTTCTCATTCCCGTTGATTTATACCGCGGAAGAACTTTTGTATGACCCACATATGTGAGTAAAGGGGGTGCCCAATGACACTTGAGTCCACGTCAAGAGGGACCATGTCATGCCCACCGGAAGCTGACATAACCTAATCATAGACAGAGCACCCTGCAATATTGGCAGTTTCAGTATCAGTCAGAAAGTTGAAATAAAATAAGCAAGAAAGCCCCACGTCCTTCTGCATATTGGGTACGGAGTTTACCATATATATCGTACTTGAATTAAAGATGGATTATCTCTTTAAAGATGGATTATCTCTTTAAATAACAAATTTTAAAGGTGGATTATCTCTTTGTAAACATGTATTATATAGTTACCGGGGTATAAAATATTAGATTTGAATCGAAGACTCCTGTCCGGAAATGCTTCTATCGATTAATATTAATTTTATTTCGAATATTTTCTGGTCTAAAAAGGTGTGTTTGTTCAGCTAACGAACAATAGTGGTTACTGTTAACAGAGACCAGAAATTATATTGTGCAATTTTGTCACAAATAAACGTTAATTATAGTCATTATCGCTTATATCTATGGAACAAAACAATACAAACAACCAATCTGTGACATTTGACATTCGTTGCGTAGCCGTAGTAACAGCCCAGTGCTCTATATCGCAATACGGTCTCATCCGAATGGTCGGTTCTAAAAATAGTAACATAAATGGGCCCGATTTAATATTCGAAATAAAATCAATATTAATTGATAGAAGCTTTTCCGGGCATAGGTCTTCAGTTCATATCTATTATTTTATACCCACGCAACTATTTAAAAATTGTTATTTAAAGAGGTATTAAATAATAGATATGAACTGAAGACCTATGTCCGGAAAAGCTTTTATCAATTAAAGGTAGATTATCTCTTTGTAAACATGTATTATATAGTTACCGGGGTATAAAATATTAGATTTGAATCGAAGACTCCTGTCCGGAAATGATTCTATCGATTAATATTAATTTTATTTCGAACATGTTCTAGTCTAAAGAGGTGTGTTACTGTTAACAGAGACCAGAATTTATATTGTGCAATTTTGTCACAAATAAACGTTAATTATACTCATTGTCGCTTATATCTGTGGAACAAAACAATACAAACAACCAATCTGTGACATTCGACATTCGTTGCGTAGCCGTAGGAACAGCCCAGTGCTCTATATCGCAATACGGTCTCATCCGAATGGTCGGTTCTAAAAATAGTAACATAAACGGGCCCGATTTAATATTCGAAATAAAATCAATATTAAAGATGGATTATCTCTTTAAATAACAAATTTTAAATAGTTGCGTGGGTATAAAATAATAAATATGAACTGAAGACCTATGTCCGGAAAAGCTTCTATCAATACTAGAGGTATGCACTAATATGTATTCAATGGCTGGGATTCCGTTGAATACATGTGACTCGCGTCAATGGGTGTGGAATAAATGCGAGAAATCATTTAATCGATCGAGCAGCCTGGTGAGACATAAGTGAATCCACACCGGTGATCGCCCGTATCACTGCGACGTGTGCGAGAAATCATTCTCTATCAGCGGTAAGTTGATCACACATAAGAGAATCCACAGCGGTGATAAGCCCTACCAATGTGATATATGCGAGAAATGTTTTATTCAGTCGAGCGCCCTGGCGAGACATAAGAGAATACACACCGGAGATCACCCGTATCAATGTGATATATGTCAGAAATCATTCATTGAGTCGGGCAGTCTGGCGAGACATAATAGAATACACACTGGAGATAAGCCCTACCAATGTGATATATGTCAGAAATAATTCATTGAGTCGGACAGCCTGGCGAGACATAAGGGAATACACATGTGCTCGAAATCATTCTCTGGTAGCGGAATAACACATAAAATAAATCATATCGCAGATATGTCCTGCCAATGTGATATATGTGAGAAATCATTTGATCAATCAAGCAACTTGATGATGCATAAGAGAATACACACCGGAGATAAGCCTTACCAATGTGATATATGTCAGAAATCATTCATTGAGTCGGGCAGCCTGGCGAGACATAAGGGAATACACATGTGCTCGAAATCATTCTCTGGTAGCGGAATAACACATAAAATAAATCATATCGGAGATATGTCCTGCCAATGTGATATATGCGAGAAATCATTTGATCAATCGAGCAGCTTGGTGATGCATAAGAGAATACAAAGCGGAGATAAGCCCTACACATGTCATATATGCGAGAACTCATTTAATCGATCGAGCAGCGTGGTGAGACATAAGAGAATCCACACCGGTGATCACCCGTATCACTGCGACGTGTGCGATAAATCATTCTCTATCAGCGGTAAGTTGATCACACATAAGAGAATCCACAGCGGAGATAAGCCCTACACATGTGATATATGCGAGAAATCATTTAATCGATCGAGCAGCCTGGTGAGACATAAGAGAATCCACACCGGTGATCACCCGTATCACTGCGACGTGTGCGAGAAATCATTCTCTATCAGCGGTAAGTGGATCACACATAAGATAATACACACCTGAGATAAGCCCTACTAAAGTGATATATGTCAGAAATTATTCATTGAGTTGGGCAGCCTGGCGAGACATAGGGAATACACACCGGAGATAAGCCCTACCAATGTGATATATGTCAGAAATCATTTATTGAGTCGGACAGCCTGACGAGACGTAAGAGAATACACACCGGAGATAAGCCCTACATACCAATCTGATATATGTGAGAAATCAGTTATTCAGTCTGGCGACCTGACGAGACATAATAGAATGCACAACGGAGATCGTCCGTATCAATGCGACATTAGCGAGAAATCATTTTCTAGCAGCGGTAACTTGATCACACATAAGAGAATCAACAGCGGAGATAATCCTTACCAATGTGACATATGCGATAAATCATTTAATCAGTCAAGCCACTTGATCAATCATATGAGAATCCACAGCGGAGATAATCCTTACCAATGTGACATATGCGATAAATCATTCTCTACCAGGGGTAGCTTGATCACACATAAGAGACTCCTTGGCGGAGATAATCCTTACCATTGTGACATATGCGATAAATTATTATCTGTGCAAGTGTTTGATATGACACAATTAAATTTAGTTAGAATCGGACGTTTGTAAACATGTCTTATCATCGCTCATTTCAGTACTTGTGTTTTCTGTATGGCTGGGCCAAATAATAATGAATTAAATCAGTTATTGATAATGTTTCAATCGCCTGTGGTTAAAGATGGATTATCTCTTCCTACCATTTACAACAAGTTTGATATAGTTTCCTAGGTTTAAAATATTACATATGAATCGAATGTCCTTCAGTCAATTACTTTTGATTTTATTATATCCTATATAACAAGTTTTATATAGTTTCCTGGGTATAAAATATTACATATGAATCGAATGTCCCTTTCCGGAAAAGCTTCTGTCAATTACTTTTGATTTTATTTCGAATATTTTCTTAACTACTGCGATGATCAATTGGGACACATATTCGTTACTATTTTTAGAAATGACACTGCAGGCTATATCATACATCGATATAGATTAATAGAGTTCTGTCATTGCTACGATCCGAACGTCAAATGTCCCAGATTGATGGTTTGTATTGTTTTATGCCATAGTTACAAAAGCGATAATGTGTATACTTAGCGTTTATTTATGTTAGAATGTTAGATGTCATGTTGGAACTAACTTGTGAAATTATGGTACCGACTAATTCACTACGTTTACCGCAATTCACTCTTCTCATTCACGTATATTTATACCGCGGAAGAAGTTTTGTTTGACCCCCCATACGTGAGTAAACGGGATGCCCAATGACACTTGAGTCCACGACAAAAGGTACCATGTCTTGCCCACTGGAAGCTGACATAAGCTAATGATAGACAGAGCACCATGTAGTATAAGAAGTTTCAGTATTAGTTAGAAAGTTGAAATAAATCAAGCAAGAAAGCCCCACGTCCTTCGGCATATTGACCACCGAGTTTACCATATATATCGTACTTGAATTAAAGATACACGCCTTTATATATAAGTTATATATTTCCAAAATTGTACTGGTGTCCCATCCTTAACAGTAAAACTTATAAAGTAAAAATTTGTTAATTTCGCGCAAGTAAGATATATATATACTTATGCGTGATGTATAAAGCACTAACAGTTATTTGGTTCCAAGCGAGTTGAATATAAACGCTCTTCACATTGAGATTATTGGTTGTGTGTTTCTATTATCTTAATTAAGATATTTCTTATGTCTATGCTTCCACACGCCATCATAATTAGGTTTTATTTTTTGTGCGATTTCAGAGGTGCCGTTGTTAAAGGGACAATACCAACATGTCACGTGTACTATTGCTGCCAATTTGAGTACAATTCTTATTAATCGGTCCGTTTCGGTCCATTTTGTTATAGTCGAGTAGCTTAACACAAAATCGTTCACTTTTGAATTAAAAGATTAAGTTGGTTGGGTATGTGCTCCACATCAACCAGTTAGCTGATTCCAGGATTTCGGAGACCACTTGACCTTCAAATTGACCTTGACATTTCAAACGTTGTAGATTTAGGGCTATTTATTTTGTTTCAAATATAATGGCTATATTAAAGGATATATAAACACTGGATATTTTCGAAGCGATACCATGGTTGTCCGCCTTTGTATCCACATTCAATGTGTCTACAAAATGGCCGCCATATTGGACGAAATTACAAAATTTTATGTTTCTTTCACTAATATCTTTAAAATCAGTTTCTGATTTTTGGAAGTGTTTGAGAATTGTAACTTGATTTTGTATTGGTGATTTGGAGCAGTGAAATATGCCATCCATGGGTTCCCTGTCACCTCAGATTCCTTAAAAATTTGATAGAACACGGTATAAAAATTTACCAACAATCACCATTGGGATTCTAGTAATATTTCGTCAATAAATGGGAAGAACTGTGCAATCTAAATGACAAATTACATTTCTTATGAATATTCCAACTCAATTGTACCCAAATTGTCACTTTGGCTCAAAATCGCATCCAAAATATGGAAAAATGTAAAGTGAGTCATGCAACCAGATACAGGTTGTGGTTGATGACAAAATGACTATGCTGTCTCATATATATTGAATACTACTATTTCTGATGGACCTTTGTTATTTGATACTATTTTAAACACTGACATTACCCGAATTATTGGATTTTTCTATCACAAACTTGACATAAAAATCGGCAAAAGTTCACTTTTCAGGTTAAGGCAATTTTCTAATTAAAGTAGAATGGAACTATCTTTTGTATCGAAGGTGTTTCATGGTGGGTCATACTGATCTGTTTTTGGACAAGTTACTCAAGATGGTTTGCAAAATGGTAATCAAATTTGGTAAAAAAAGTTGATTTGCCATATACATCCCGAATATTATTTTCTGATGTTCCGAAATGGTAGCAAACTGTGACTCACCTTGTATTAACCATGTTACTCATGAGGCATGACATATTAATTGTAAAGGATGCAGTATGGAATTTTGACAAAAACTTCTTTTGAGATTCTGACCATGTTTTTTGAAACTGCACTGAAAGGGGCATTATTATGAGGCTACTCAGGCCAATACAATTGTGGCTCACTGGCATCGATATGACTATTGTCAGGAAAACCGTTTTCCCCGTTGTACATATAAACCACCATCGGGATGTAGAACTCTCTGACATTTCCTTTACGTCGATTTACATGTCCCTGAGTTATTGTGTAAAGCGATACCAACCCAAATTTACATATGACAACCCCTCATGACCATAGAATCACTCCATATGTACATAAACACCACATAAATGACCATGTAGCCACTCGCTTTTTACACATACACCTCACCCATGACCGTACAGCAGGACTTAGGCATACCCGTACACCACACACCTGACAATATTGTAAACATGTATTATATAGTTACCGGGGTATAAAATATTATATTTGAATCGAAGAGTCCTGTCCGGAAATGCTTCTATCGATTAATATTAATTTTATTTCGAATATTTTCTGGTCTAAAAAGGTGTGTATGTTCAGCTAACGAACAATAGTGGTTACTGTTAACAGAGACCAGAAATTTTATTATACAATTTTGTCACAAATAAACGTTAATTATACTCATTATCGCTTATATCTGTGGAACAAAACAATACAAACAAGCAATCTGGGATATTTGACTTTCGGTGCGTAGCCATAGAAACAGCCCAGTGATCTATATCGCAATATGGTATCATTAGAATGGTCTGTTCTAAAAATAGTAACATAAACGGTCCTGATATAATATTCGAAATAAAATCAATATTAATTGATAGAAGCTTTTCCGGACAGGGGTCTTCAGTTCATATCTATTATTTTATACCGACGCAACTATTTATAATTTGTTATTTAAAGAGATAATCCATCTTTAAAGATATTAGAGAAAAAAATCTAATTTTCCAATTCCAGCTAACATTTTGGCGGCCATCTTGGACGGTGAGTTCCAATGTTACCTAATAACGGTGGCATTTTATCTTATCTTATCTTCACCAAAATCTATACATTTGTATACATATAATGAGATCCCAGATAGCACACGTACGTTGGGCCAACGTTGGAATAATTACGTTGGCCTAACGTCGGCTTTTGTGGTTGGTACGACGATGGCCCGACGTCGACTTGCGTTGGAATAATTACGTTGGCCCAACGTCGGCTTTTGTGATTGGTACGACGATGGCCCAACGTCGACTTGCGTTGGAATAATTACGTTGGCCCAACGTCAGCTTTTGTGGTTGGTACGACGAAGGCCCAACGTCGACTTGCGTTGGAATAATTACGTTGGCCCAACGTCAGCTTTTGTGGTTGGTACGACGATGGCCAGATGTCGACTTGCGTTGGAATAATTACGTTGGCCCAACGTCGGCTTTTGTGGTTGGTACGACGATGGCCCAACGTCGACTTACGTTGGAATAATTACGTTGGCGCAACGTCGGCTTTTGTGGTTGGTACAACGATGGCGCAACGTTGACATGCGTCAGATTTTGCGCGTTTCAAACATGGATACGTTGGCCCGACGTTGGACAACCAACGTTGGGGCAACGTTGGTTTTACCGCTGGTTTAACGTTGGCCCGACGTTGAAAACGTAACGCACTAGGCGATATGTGAGGTTAGTAGGTGCGTTAGATGTCGACGTTGGACCAACGATGGCCCAACGTTGGTTATAGTGTGGAGAAATCGGTCGATTACGTCGTAGCGTCATTTTAACGTCATTCTTAACTGGTCGCGTGTTTCTTTTTCAAATAACGCTTTGGTTTATTGACTGAACTTGCATTTGTGTTCTGAGTGAGCTTCTCGGTTTAATGGATTATTATTTGGATAATGCACCACGGAACACCATCACCAGCTATAGGGACCCGAAGAAGTACCGGTAAGTACTTTATTTGAGAATATCATGCCGAATAACTTGGAATTCCAACGATAAGCGTGCGTCGTCGGATTCATTTCCTCCACAACCAACTTACAGTTTGAATTTGATGTTTAACCCTTCAATTCTCAGAAACGAAAACAATTAAATTTAAGTCAGTTTCGTGTGATGGCATCCGACTGTATGAGGAAGAAAAGGTCATTCTAATTACTATCTAAATTTCATGATCCATGTGTGATAATGCATGGATTTAGGGACATGGCGGCAGGGGTGTTGTATGGGTGTCTCACACCCCCACCCCACCACAACTTTGCTCAAAATTGTCAACAGTTGGATATTTCATACATGACACAACATTAATTGGAACTTTCGCACGGTCACACCAACAATATTATAGATTGATATTGTTCTCGTAGTTTGATTTTCCAACAATTATTAATTGTTTTTGGAATATCATTTGCACATTGTCCTACTTTTGGTAAAAAGAATGGACTGAAATGGCATCAGTTGGAATTTTTACGACCTTAGGGTGGGGGGGGGACCTCAGGTTGGAAATTTCCAACAATTGGAATTCTTGAGGTCAGTCTAGATGTTAGGAGTTTGCTATTTTCAGGTTCGGATCTCAAAATGTTCTCAGTGTATTCCGTTCCTTCTGGCTGTGGCAACACTACTACTGATCCATTTAGAATAATGCTAGAATCCAGGCTGTGAGGGGCCAGTAACTTTTGGGGAAATCAAACCCCAAAGGGGGGGGGGGGTGCAGTTGAAAATTCCAAGGTGGATGCACCCCTCATCAACGCTGAAACCCACCTAGCCACGCCCTGTCGTGGATTTCCATGGATAATTAAGTTCAGCCTACGACAGTGAACACCGTTCCACTTTCAGTTGTATACCATAATACAGGCTATTATGCTTATAGCTGTTGGGGGGGGGTGTACGTGTACTACCAGAATAGGAATTTACGATTGCACCACCCCCTTCGTTGAATAAAATGCTCAAGCTGCAAACCAGAGTTCAGTCCCCTCGCTACGGTGTCTGACGCCCTGTTATGTAGGAGATTGATTTATGCATGGAGTTTGCCAAAATTAATGCTAAGTAACTATATTCGAACAACCTCCCCTTAATTCGGTATTTTCCAACCGGTACCTTAAATCCACTTGTCGGTTTGCGCTCCAAAATACACCTATTATATTCTCTTGTGGATTTTTCCCCGTATCGAAATAGGTCGATAAAAGATGTCAAGGAAAGATGCATTGAAGTCATAAAAATACAAGATTGAACACGATGTTTGGGTCCCAACCAAAAATCAGCTATTGACACGGAGCGTTACTATTCCTGATATGTTATAAATAAAGAGCGTTCGTTTCACTTCTGTGCGAAAAATTAAAAACAGTGACAATGGAAAGTACTTACCAGAGCATACGACGCCAATGTATCAATATTTTGTCAACGAGGCCATTCTTGTGTGATTACCAGTGCATACTTAATCGGAGGGGGGCTTATATTGAGGTGTGAAAGGGTCTATCTGCTCTTTCGAGTATGATTCCCAGGGAAGTTTTTAGTTCCTGAAATCAGTGACGTGGCTACATGGTCTTTGAATGGTGTGTCAACGTTGAATTTCCTCTTGAACCAGACACCAAACTCCTTCGCGAGTTTCCATCTGCACCCCCCCCCCGCATTGAAACTTTCCAACCGGCACCCAGGCTTTTCAACTGTTGGCAATTTCCAAATTGAATAAGACTGGAACATTTCCAAAATGGTGTTCATTTCAGACAACAAATTTTACTAAAGTCTAAAAGTTGAAAAAATATGATACCGGAGGTGTAAACAAAAATATTCCTACTGATTGTTGGAAAATCAGACAATGAAAACACGTACTTAAAGTTACCAAGTAATGATGTGTCAGACATGAAATTTTCAACTTTTTTCTACAATGACTCACGCCACAGGGGTTTGAAACGCGCTCCGCTGCCCAGCAATGGGCATACACCCATAGTTGCAAAACAATAATTTCATGTTACAAACTTTACATTACGTGCGTATCATTTTACATTGTTTACGTCAAAGAAGCACGTCATATTGATACGTTGTGTCAATGTTCACATGACTGGATCTGTTGGGAGGAAGTTATTACGTTGTCACGTGTAGGCCTACACTCTTAAAACGACTGTGTGGTAGAACCACACAGTTACCACACAGTTTGTGTAGCCATTTGATCGACAACAACATTGTGTGGTGAATTGTGTGGCAAATGACCACACATCTGTTGTGTGGTGGTGGCGAACATACTGTGTGGATCGACCAAAACAACTTGTTCTTTGTAGGCACACATTAAATGTGTGCTAAGTTGCGCACAAGATTGTGTGGATGCAGATGAACAGTTTATGTGTGGTTACTGACCTACAAAGTTGTGTAGTTGACACACACAAAGATGTTTGGGTCCAGCACATTTATTTGTTCGTTGAATGGACACAAATATGTTTGCACTAAGGAAACAATATGTTCGCCGCTACCACACACGTTTGTATTGTTATTGTACACAATGTTGTTGGGCGAGACTACACATATGTGTTAATCACATGCGTACACATTTGTGTGGTTGATCCAAACAATAGTGTTCACCGCCATTACACTATTTTGTATTGTTATTGTACACAATGCTGTTGGGCAAGACAACACATATGTTTTCATTACATGTGTACAAATTTGTGTGATCGATCCAAACAATAGGCTGCTAATCCTGCAAAAAAAAATCCTATTCAACGAAGAGTGTTTACCGATATGTATTGGCCAAACATATAGTTCGGCTATCGTTGGGCCTTTTTTTCCCGCCATACATATGAAATGTTATAGTCTACTGATGCTTGACGTGCGGCG
Source organism: Siphonodentalium dalli (assembly GCA_032622095.1). Taxonomy (NCBI): domain Eukaryota; kingdom Metazoa; phylum Mollusca; class Scaphopoda; order Gadilida; family Siphonodentaliidae; genus Siphonodentalium; species Siphonodentalium dalli. The sequence continues at coordinate 58,678,678 of CP136063.1, forward strand.
CTGGACGTTTTCGAATATTAACTTATCAAACAGCAAACATGCATATCCCGGGGGTCCGCGGCCTTCTTTTGTGTACACAGCAGAAATCACGAATGATATAGTATAGCTATAGTCTTTAATTTCAATAATACAAAGACACAAAACAAACAGCCGTTTAACATATTCACGTAATATTTTGGTCATCCTTTAAACTATAAGCGTGCATGTTTCAGTTCCATCAATGGGTTTCACATCAACAACTAGAATTTTCCTTCAACTTGAATGTATTGGAACAATTCGAAAGTCAGTCTCTGCTATATATACATATATATTGCTACTGGTTGGCTGTCTTACATCAGACTCACCCTCACGTGTGTAGAAGAACAAGCTCTAAAACTAACTGAAGCTTTCTGCGATCCCCTGAACTATACAAGAAAATTAAGGGCTCCAAAGAGGATAGTCTTTTTGAATGTAATCGCCTCTTGCACAGAAACCAAATTACAGCACATGACATCATATGTATACCAAAATCATTGATTGTGGAATTTGTGTCTAACTCATACATTCCACCGTGGTTCTTGGTTGGTTGATTATAGTTTATCTGCGTCGTTGCCAAGGCAGCCATGTCCATATCTTGTTATTTACATCGACGTTACACCGCGTGACCGCCATGATTTCACCATTGAACCTGTAAGCAGAGAAGTTATTTTGTTTATAACATGCCATTGGGAATATTATTTACAGTATACATTGTATGTACATCTATAACAGTATTATAATTCATACATTAAAGAGCGCATTTTCAGAAAGGAATATAGTTTTTGAAAGATACTAAATATATACATGTACTACTCATTATAGCTTCACATAATGAATGTTCGGACAATTTATAAATATATTTTACTTTATCTATATGGCCAGATCGATGCCTCATTAAGCGCAATCTTGAGACGGGAAATTTGCAATTTTACATAAGGAATTGTAGCTATATATAACACAATACATTCATATATAAGGATTATAATATGAGAAACATGGCGAGTTTGAAAATAAGCCCCCCCACCTTTTTATAGTATAAACGATAACTCTTCACCATGTACGTCACTTAGTCCAAATGCTAATATTACTTTAATGACACATCTCACTATTCTGCAGTATTTATAATTTTAGATTATTTCTAAGTTCATTATTTGCTATGACATTTATTGAATGACATAATATTCTTCACAATTTAAAGTTTTGGACACAAACGGTGGCTACATATGTATTAAATATACGACATCACCCCCCCCCCCCCCCCGGCCCCTCCCTCGGTAACCAAATTTACGCAAGTTATACATAGCAGAGGAGCCAAAATATGCATGTTAATTTTTCACATCGTCTTGGTAAACCACCAATATAATTGACAAATAAATACCCCACCCACCCAACAATTTGTTTCCCTTGGTACATTGATCGTCCATTGTGGTATTTCAAGGTTTATTGTAACAGTGATGCTCATCATATTCAAATGAAATTAATTTGAAACACCAATTTCACACATTTTGTGTGATTCCGGGTGCCACATGTCATATAGAACTTCGTAGTATGCGACTAGTGCATTTCAGTGGCAGCCACAGGTCTCTTTCATGGACGCGGCTCAGTGGTCGCCGTTGGTGGGGGGGGGGGGGGGGGGGTGTCCACCTTCAAATGTCGAAGTACACCCCACCATCCCCCTTGAACCATATTTGTAGAATTATATTTGCACACCCCCATCTCGTTCTGAATTTTCCAATTTGTACCTCAAGCTTTCCAACTATTAGAATTTCCAACCAAATGGAAGTCTTCCACCCGATGGCCATTTGAGGCCATTTTTGTTTTACCAAAAGTAGAAAAATATGCTACTGTTTGTCTAAAAAAAACTATAAATTTCCCACTAATTACTGGTTGAAAAATCAAACAAAGAGAACAATTTCAACCTATTATAATGCATGTGGTGTAAAACTTGTAACTTTGCGTCAGGCATGAAATTTCCAACTGTTGGAATTTTTAGTAAATTTTACCGAGGTTTGGGATAGGGTTATAGACACACCCTTCCCAATATCCGCCCTGTCGCCACGTCACTGGTCTCAGTATATATTTCCTCTCATCTGCATTCCATATAAACACAAAAAACGTCGTTACTTTATCAACATGAGAACCTTACCGTGCAAAATAATAAAAGTGTGGTTCTGGTTTAAAGCACGCTGTATAATATATAGTGTGTATGTGATGAACACACATTTGTTCAGTAAATGTCTTCACCACACAGTTGAATTTGTCAATTTACATAAAGACAATTTTCGAGCAGGTTTTGTGCTTCGGAAAGATGTGTATCATATAGACTACAGAAACAACAGATAAACCCAGATAAACGCACAACTCTAAAATGTAAATATATGACTATGCGACAGGGAATTGTTGAATCAGAAAATCCAAATCAAGTTTATTATTTCGTTCAATCATGTTTTATACAAAAAAGATACGGAAATTCTCACAAAGGTGAATATCTTGCCAATTTAAATATAATCTTACCTTAACTATAGAAATAATCGAAGAGACCGACCAATATATCGAATTTCGAGATCCACCACAATCAACAAGACTCCATGTGTACACTTTACGGCAGCCTGTGAGCCTGTACGAAACAACGACGCGCGCGTGACCACCACGTGAAATTTAAAAAAACCGACGTCACATACAAATATGTGTGGTGATGTACACATATATGTGTGGATATTGGGTGATACACACATATGTGTGTATTGTGTACACATTTATGTTCAGATAATGCCTCCACACAGTCATTGTGTGGAAGCTGCCACACAGTCCTTTTTACAGTGTATAGTCGTAACGTTGAGTAATATTAGGATTTATGTATTTGGTTGGGGTCAATTTGTGTATTGATGCATCCCCACAAACGACCAATGACTACATAATTGACGTTGTCACTGTATTAAATGCCGCGTGTCCCTAAAACATAAATTTGAACACCCCCCCCCCCAAATAATAGACATGATTAGTTATTATTGGGCGGGTAATTTAACTTTTTGGGGATATGTTGGACGTGGTGGCAGGGGGTGGCGACATGCACCACTTTTGGAAATTTTTAATAATTTTGGCGATACATATGGGCCATTTTTAACCAATAAACAAATATTACCCGTCCCATATTTTGTCTGAAGTATTCATATCAATTAATTACTTGGCTTGGGGCTCACCAAGCTACCAACTGAAATAGTGTGTTGTTCTAACCAATATAGGCCTACATTTAGAGCAGTTTGGCAGAAAGGTGGTCTGCTATCAGCAATCAACATGCTGTTGTCAATTAAGCCCCCACCCCGTTGTACGCACGCCTCTGACAGTAAGGATTTAATATCTGTGACAATGTGGGTTGGAATAAATATGGTAATGTGTGCAAAAATGGATGTGGCGACAGGGTTTGAACATTGTGGTGTTACCACCCCTCCCCAATTTTTGTAAAACTTTTCAACATTTTGGAAATTTCAATAACTTAAATTAATGTCGTGTCAGTCATGAAATGCCAAACTGTTGAACATTTTGGTCAAAGTTAATGGGGCGGGACAACCTTACACGTATGTCCCTGACATGACAGTAAGATTGCCCACTCTAGGAGGTTGTAGCAACTTGTGGGTTAGAACAAATAATTAGGGTGATCGCAACATGGATGTGGCCGAGGTCGATGTATTACCCCCCCCCCCCCCCCAAATAATTTCAACATTTTAAATTTTCAATAACTTTATAAGTTGAACATCTTAGGCAAAATCTGTTTGAGATCATTTCTATAGTTTACATTTCCAAATTTCTAATGAATATCGTGGCAGCCATGGAATGTCTAACTTTTTGGTCGTTATTATGCGGTGAGCTAATTTCAAGATTTGGAATTTTCAATAACATAAGTTGAATTTCAGGCAAAATCTTTCTGAGATCGTCTGGATAGTTTCGGTTCCCAACAGATATGTAATATTTAGAGTACATTATATTATTTTCTACAAAGAATATATTATAGCTATTAAATGGTAGTGTGTTGGATTTCAAACTCAGCATCGAATGGGAGACCAGATGAAACTTGGTCAAGTTGGGAAAACAGATTGGTTCACGGGTGGTTGCAATTTACTAGTAACCCCTCAACAAAGGAAGGTTTTCTGTCAAAGTCCCTGACATATTACCCCCCCCCCCACCACGTTCTCAAACCCCGTTCTGCATATCCATTCCGATTTGTCACCAAATGCTGAGATTTTTTATAAAGCAAGTTTTCAAACCGCTGTTTAATATTCATCGTAGTAGTAAATGGGCATTGAAACACAATCGCTCTTTATCGTTGATGATACGGCTGACAACAATTCAAAACCTGCTAAAATAATTATTCGATATCTTGCGAATTTACTAATATGTTCGGTCTCATATTTGCTGGGAAAATTCCAATGAGCAAAAACTTACCATGCACTGGCTCTTGTGGGATCCTGGGTATTGGGTATATAAGATACCTGCTGTTCTCAGAGATATTCATGAGTTGAGAAAAACTTCGCGCGCGCATAACACCTCCGCTACCGGCGTCGGTGTCACCAGCACGTGCTCAAGTCCTTCCAACTCACGAATTCCTCGAGACCAGTAGGCTATATGTAACGATTACGTACCACGTGCAAAGGTTTTATATGGTACCGGTACCTATAGATACTATCGGGAACCGTTCGAATAATTAAAGCACCATATTTTATATATATTATTGGCAACGGGTCAAATAATTAAAGTACTTTCGTGCATGCAAATGCATGTAGGAATTTCCCGGATTGGTCTGGTTCTTATATATCAAGATGTGTACATTATGTGACAATGTCAAGCTGCACACAGAAATTGTATTGGGCTAACGTTATTCTCTGTTTCTTTCAGGACTTATTTACTTACTATCCTGTTTCTGGATCTGGATATTTTGTGTATAAGCTACGGTACTATACAAGCGGATTCGATCAAAGATTACTCGTCTGTCGAAACCATCAACGGCTTGGGGATATGAACTTACATGTACAGTATTCCAGCATGGTCTTTCTCGTGTTGCACATCGTTATATTGTGAATATTATTGCACGACTGACACCAGCGCGATCGACATAACACCATGCATGTACGACATGAATTCGTCAGTTTGTGGTTATTCACTTGGATGGAAATTCTTACTTGTCCTGTGTTGTGCTTTCAATCAGATGCACACAAAAAAAAACTCGGCATTCATCGGTGTATCGATAATCGGCACTGAAAGGATAATGTGTGTTCATCTTGTTGTGGCAGTTATACATCTGATACATCAGTTATTAATAACGTAATGATAACCTATGAAAATGGTAAATTCCAGATATTCAAGGAGGTGAATATAAAATGGTTTCTCTCGCGATATGATTTCTTCAGAAGAATTGTCAATCAATGTCCTACAATACAGTTGCTTCATACAAGCCAAGTTCCTGCATACATATATGCATGAGCCATGAGTACACTGAATCCAGTTTATGACAGATCATGGAATGATGAAAATATTAAATTTCATATAATATGTTGGGTTTTGTATACATAAATTAATCTTTATGGATCCATGGGTTTAATTTCTCCCAGATAAATCATTCCAACATATGCAACAAGTGGCATACATATGTGCATAGATACAAATAAGCTTAGTAATTGCTCATTTCATAATATGTCAACAGATAAAATTAATTGCTGTACATGCATGTATTGAATTTATATAATCAGAATCTACAGTATCATGGACTAATTAGAAAACGGATTGCAAAAACGCGATATTCTTTCTTATGTGACAGTGTATATCACCATGCACAGAGTTCCCTCTATATAATAGCACTGGTACGTAAATGAGCAATTACTAGGTTTAATTTAATCATATGTACTTTGAGCCGTTTCAAATTTTGCACATCTACATCAGATCACCCTCCAGAATAATGATGTTCGAAGAAGATGTAACCTGACCAAAGTTTAAAGCCACATAATGTTTGAATATTTTGTTCCCAACATTATCGAGAGCACAAAATCGCAAATTAAGCTGAAATAAAGACATTTCTTTTGTATGGTAAAGGGATATATAAGCTAACAAAAAAATGGAGCATTTTCGATAACTTTATTCAGGAGACCAATAACAAATATTTTTCTTTAGAGTGAGTAGATGGTTAAGATTCTTAAAATCAACAACTAATGACATGTCATTTTGTCTTTATTTAAATCGGCATACACTTTTTTTTCTATATGTTTCAGTGTATGTTTCATTTTATTCTGGTTTCATATTTGTGAAATTGAATGTTGTTTTCAATTATAATACTTTGACGTTGCAAACATTATGTGGGACTTTAAATAATATTGGTTTGTTGTATCTCATCGGATGTTAATTTTATAAGGACGCCCTAATGTGAGGGGAATCGACCCTACGAATGGAGCCTCGATCCGTCCCTGTCAATGCCCAAACACAACGTTGGCCCAACGTTGCCCCAACGTCGTATTCTTAGTGGAATTCACCGTTGATTCGACGTCGTTTCAACGTCGGGTGCCCGACGGTGCACCAAGTCGGCTCGACGTCGAACCACCGTCGAGTCGACGACGGGATCCGACGTCAAGCCGACGCCGAGCCAGCGGCAACAGCCATAGTTGGCCCAACGTTGGATTCCAACGTTGATAGAAATGACGTTGGCCCAACGTTGGCCCAACGTGGTATTATTAGTGGAATTCACCGTTGGTTCGACGTCGTTTCAACGTCGGGTGCCCGACGGCGCACCACCGTCGGATCGACGTCGAACCACCGTCGAGTCGACGACGGGATCCGACGTCGAGCCGACGCCGAGCCAGCGGCAACAGCCATAGTTGGCCCAACGTTGGATTCCAACGTTGATAGAAATGACGTTGGCCCAACGTTGGCCCAACGTCGTATTATTAGTGGAATTCACCGTTGGTTCGACGTCGTTTCAACGTCGGTGCCCGACGGCACACCAACGTCGGCTCGACGTCGAACCACCATCGAGTCAACGACGGGATCCGACGTCGAGCCGACGCCGAGCCAGCGGCAACAGCCATAGTTGGGCCAACGTTGGACTCCAACGTTGGCCCAACGATAGAAATGACGTTGGCCCAACGTTGGCCCAACGTGGGTGTGCTATCTGGGATGGTCTCAATATAATTTGCATCAAACTGACTTACTAACCCGTCTGAAAACCCGTCGTTGCCATTTGTGTGGCAAGTTATTCACCGATAAGGGAAGATTGACCAGACACAAGATAGTTTAAGGGATCGCGCATTCAGTTGTGGTATATACCGTATATGGCCAAGGATTTGTTCACTCTGATGACATAGCGAGACATAAGATAATACGTGCACCGGAGATCGCCCGTACCGTGCGAAAAATCATTCTGTGGTAGCGGACTGACACATAAAATAATTCACATCGGAGATATTCTCTGCCAATGTGATGTATGCGAGAAATAATTTAATCAATCGAACAACTTGGTGAGGCATAAGAGAATCCACAGTGGAGATAATCCCTACAAATGTGATATGTGCGGCAAATAATTTAATCAGTCGAGTGAGACATACCAGAATGCACACCGGAGATCGCCCGTATCAATGCGACGTGTGCGAGCGATCATTCTCTAGCACGAGTAACTTGATCACAAATAAGAGAAACCACAGCGGAGATAAACCCTACCCATGTGATATATGCGAGAAAATATTTATTCATTCGAGCCAGCTAGTCACATATAAGAAAGTTTACAGCGGAGATAAGCCTTACCAATGTGATATATGCGAAAAATCATTTAATCAATCGAGCGACCTGGTGAGACATAAGAGAATACACGCCGGAGATCGCCCGTATCAATGCGACGTGTGCGATAAATCATTCTCTAGCAGCGGAAACTTGACCACACATAAGATAATCCACAGCGGAGATAAGCCCTTCCAATGTGACATATGCGAGAAGTCATTTACTCAATCGAGCGCCATGGTGAGACATAAGAGAATGCGCATCGGAGATCGCCCGTATCAGTGCGACCTGTGCGATAAATCATTATCAAGCAGCGGAAACTTGATAGCACATAAGATAATCCACAGCCGAGATAAGCCCTTCCAATGTGATATATGCGAGAAGTCATTTACTAAATCGAGCGCCATGGTGAGACATAAGAGAATGCGCATCGGATATCGCCCGTATCAGTGCGACAAATCATTCTCTAGCAGCGGAAACTTGATAGCACATAAGATCATCCACAGCCGAGATAAGCCCTTCCAATGTGACATATGCGAGAAGTCATTTACTCAATCGAGCGCCATGGTGAGACATAAGAGAATGCGCATCGGAGATCGCCCGTATCAGTGCGACCTGTGTGATAAATCATTCTCTAGCAGCGGAAACTTGATAGCACATAATATAATCCACAGCGGAGATAAGCCCTTCCAATGTGATATATGCGAGAAATAATTTAAACAATCGAGCAACTTGGTGACGCATAAGAGAATACACACCGGAGATAAGCCCGACCCATGTGATATATGCGAGAAATCATTTTATCAATCGAGCGACCTGGTGAGACATGAGAGAATACACACCGGAGATCGCCCGTATCAATGCGACATGTGCGAAAAATCATTCGCGATCAGGCGTAGCTTGATATCACATATGAGAATCCACAGCGGAGATAAGCCCTACCAATGTGATATGTGCGATAAATCATTTATTCAGTCGGGCAGCCTGACGAGACATAAGAGAATACACACCAGATAGAAGCCCTGTATACCAATACGATATATGTGAGAAATCATTTATTCAGCTGGGCGAACTGACGAGACATAAGAGAACACTCTCCGGATACCCCCCACCCGCATCAATGATCCAGATAGCATCACATGGTTGGGCTAACATTGGCACAACCATCCTCTGAGCCAATGTTGGACGACATATACAGAGCGTTGGTCCAACGTTTATATCCAGACCACATGGTTGGCATAACGTTGACCCAACGTTTGAAACTAAACCCATTGTTTGGCATAACGTTTACCCAACGGAGGGACAATGTTGGAACCTCAAACTGAATTGGTTAGCATAACGTTGGGGAATTCAATTTTTTTTATTGGCATCCAATAATCCGTTCATAAACCAGTTACCACCGTCAGCCACAATGTCAGTATCTGATGCAAGTTTGTGAGAAACTACTATGCTTGTCAGTGATGTATAAGTATTATCCGCTATAACTTATATGTACGCCGTGCAAACATTCATGACTTTTATATAATCACATTTCAACGGTATTGTCAATAAATTCCATGGATGGAACAACGAAAAGCTGCAATTTCAAACATTCTTTTTTATTTTAAAGGTGGATTATCTCTTTGTAAACATGTATTATATAGTTACCGGGTTATAAAATATTAGATTTGAATCGAAGACTCCTGTCCGCAAATGCTTCTATCGATTAATATTAATTTTATTTCGAATATTTTCTGGTACAAAAGGTGTGTTTGTTCAGCTAACGAACAATAGTGGTTACTGTTAACAGAGACCAGAAATTATATTGTGCAATTTTGTCACAAATAAACGTTAATTATACTCATTATCGCTTATATCTGTGGAACAAAACAATACAAACAACCAATCTGTGACATTTGACATTCGTTGCGTAGCCATAGGAACAGCCCAGTGCTCTATATCGCAATCCGGTCGCATCCGAATGGTCGGTTCTAAAAATAGTAACATAAATGGGCCCGATTTAACATTCGAAATAAAATCAATATTAATTGATAGAAGCTTTTCCGGACATAGGTCTTCAGTTCATATCTATTATTTTATACCCACGCAACTATTTAAAATTTGTTATTTAAAGAGATAATCCATCTTTAAGTCAATTCTGATTTAATGGTTTCAGGAAGATCTCTGTGGACTCTGTCTACGTTCATATTGGGGATATTAGTCCGTATATATAGCCGTTGGAGCGCCGTTTTGCGGTAATTTTACCGATTTTTGGTGAGAAAATGGTGATTTTTTAAATCACGGTGCTGGTTGAGAACCATACTATTCGAACTGGACTGATGGCTTGTATGGTTGTGCACTGATTTTGGTTGCCATGGAAACGATTACAATAATTAGGAATAAATGTATGTATAATTCCTTGTAATTTGATGAAAAGTATATCGGCACAAACCGTCAATCTGCGACAACAATAGCATTGACATTTATAACACTCCATATAATGTTAAAGACTCCATCTACTTTCAAAATAGAGGTTCATCCTGATTTCAAAGACCAATGTTATTATTTGTTATTGTTATTTTGAATAAAAGCTCAATTTTCTGTATAAAATTCGTGAAAATTCATGAAATTTGAATTCTTCTGCAAACTTGAGCAAGGTGATCAATATATGTTGAAGTTGTATTATTATCCATTTAGTGATGCTATTTGGATTACAACATACATGTTTAACATTGAATTGCCAATGGCGATATCATAATTATATACCATAACGTGATGCCAATGATGAACCTCCAATGTGTTGATATATAAGAAATACACGGCGGATTCAATGTGGTCATGGGATTTTGACTACTTAGAACATTCAGAAAACTGCATGCACCCGGAATGAGCTTGCTGAATTTGTATCGCGTCAAAATCCCATAACCACGTTGCATCCGCCGTGTATTATATATAAAGCGCAAGGTCACTGAAGTATTCAAGGTTGTGTCACAACTAGAGAGAGCATGCATCGCTAAAAGATTATCAGAACACAATTTTCCTAATTTCAGTGCTGTTCTGTGTATTCCTATGTAACAATGCTTCTCTCCAATGCCAGTTTCGAACTATAATTCTAAGACATTGCTAAAGTGGTGAAAGAAATGCACAGAAAGAACAAACACATCGGTGTCCGGTGATTTTATTGTGATCCTTCCCTTGGTAGCTGGAGAAAAGATTTCAAGGTCAACATAATCGGCACATAGGATCATTCTCGTGTCGTCTTCTTCATGTGTACATTGCAGGGATTGGACACTATGGGCACATGTCGATGTCACCACCATGGTTAACTTTCCATCTTTAAGTCCCCATGAAAGAAATATCTGTTTGTGTTGGGTCATCAGATCGGGTGCATTAATTATTGTCTGTATAATATACTTGCATATATACCCGACCAAGGCGGCTTTATTCTGAGAAGAACCAAGAAATATCCTCCAGTTGTGAATCTCACGGCCACCAATGACATCACATTGGAACGTCAAATGTCCCAGATTGATGGCTTGTATTGTTTTATTCCATAGTTTAAGCGATAATGTGTATAGTTAGCGTATATTTATGTTATAATGTTTGACATAATGTTGGATCTAACTTGTGAAATTACCATACCGACTAATTCACTACGTTTTCCGCCATTCACTCTTCTCATTCCCGTAGATTTATACCGCGGAAGAAATTTCCTATGACCCACATACATGTATGTGAGTAAAGAGTGATGCCCAATGACACTTGATACAACTACAAGAGGTACCATGTATTGCCCACCGGAAGCTGACATAGGCTAATGTTAGGCAGAGCACCCTGCAGTATAGGCAGTTCCAGTAATAGTTATTTGGTTCCGATCGAGTTGAATATAAACGGTCTTCATATTGAGTTAATTGGTTGTGATTGTCTATTATCTTACACTTTCATCATTCATCTAGTCTCACTTTATTCATCACATGTTGTCACAAACTTTATGCAATATTATTGTGTGTTATATCTGCCTACAAAGGACCATTTGCTTACAAAATTATCTAAATAAACTACTGAATTGAATTACAACAGTCGGGCCATATAGACTACGTTGTTAACTATCGTTCCGCGGGTGGATCTACTGAATGAAACCACACAATGAAACGTCTGTTAATCCAACAATAGATTGTTCACAGCGTCCTTTTTTGGGGTCGAAATCTATGAATTGATAGATGATCTTCCTTATCACGAACTATACTATTTACAGGTTATAATGTGTTGATGGAATTCGTTGCGAATGTGAACAGTTCTATATAAATTTCAGTAAACTGTCGTTTTATGAGATAATTCGGACTTCTGACTGTGTTGTAGCGGTTTTAGGTCCCGAAGAGTACCGGTTATCCGGTACGAGTGCACCCGAGGATGTGACGTCACTCCCAGCTACCAAGAAGAACAGAACTGAATCCCGACCGAACAACACGTCTTTTGGCTGACATCTTGAATAACCATGAATTGTGATATTATATAGAATAAACTGTGTCTTAAATATGAAAGTAATGTCCTGTTTGGTTTCATTGGCGACGTTGTAGTGTCGACCACGCGGGGAGACGGAAATTTATGTGTATTTTGTTGATAAAAACTTCGTCAAAATGACTCGTCAATTTCGTCCGACTGAAGATTGTACTTTCAGTGTTCGACGGTGTATAATGTTGCTAAATCTATGCAATTAATATTGTGATCGATGAATTCTGCTGACAACATGTTTCAAAGTGTAAAATTGACTTTTGTTGTGCCGTTTCTGCACAAAATTCCAATGTGCCGCTTTGTGCTAAAAATAGCATAAAGTAAGACAGTTTCCGGACAGCAATTCTTCACCACAGCTAGCTGGCCAGTTTTTGAAGACAGGGGAGAGAGGAAGGTGTTTGAACAACTTCGCTGCCCAGTGTCAACAGAATTACGGTCAGATAAACTTACCTAATTTTTACACAAAATGTCAATCACAATGTAGTTCAATCTGCCAACTGATTTGAACATGCCACAACTCATCAATAATCAACATGAATACAAGTTACAACCAACTAAAGAGTTCTGTTCCACCCATCAAACCAATTTAGATGCCATACCAGTGAAATACCAGTGTTGAAAATATAACATTTGGCTGTTCCCAACAAATTGGACAATTTTCGTTATACCAGCTCAACCACGATTCAACTGAAATAAAATTCTTGACAAACTTTGAAAGCAGCCTGAAATTTCTTGTTCAACTTGATGTCAGATATCTGAGTTTAAATTGGACATCAACATTTCTCAATGTTGACTCAACATGATTTTCATGCTCTTGACTTTTAATAGATTAATGCGAGCCACTCGTTTAATTTGAATATGGATTTAACCAAGCAGCCTGAAAATTACATGTTCATCCTTATGCAGATATCAACATATCCAGAGTTAAAATTGGACAGTAATTCGATCAACTTCAACAGCTCATATACTAAATTGAACAGCTTCCAGTATATATATATCAATTAAACCTGCTCAACCAGTACTCAACTGAAAGGAAATTCTTGCCAAAATCAGCATGAAACTTCTTGTTCTATCTGATGTCAAATATTAGAGTTTGTATTGGACAGTCCACATGTATAAGACACAGCTCCACATGAGTTTCACTCCATGTGACATTTGAATCAGAGATTTTGATAACCTAACCACCTGAACTAACGCGAGTTTTCTCGTTTAATTAGAATTGGGATAAAAACTAAGAGTTCCACATCTTTTGACATTTGAGTCAGATCTTTTGATAAATTAAGGCGAGTTTTCTCGTTTAATTCAAATATCTATGATATAGGCATATTTTTTGATTAGTATTTTTGTATGTGGTTATTTTTGATAAATGAATTAATTATTTGTGTGTAGCCTATCAGATAAAGTTATATTTTTGTAGTATTTTCAAAATTCCCATGCTTACAACTTCTCTTATGTTATATATTCCATAACTCTCTGGCTGAATAAATATTTCATTGGGTTAACAATACCTGTATTTCTTATTCAATGATCAACTTCAAACTTAGAAATTGATGCGGGCATAACCGTTCAATACCTGAAGTTCTTACATAATCCAGCCGTTCTTCCAGGGAGATTACTCTTATCATAAGAAACGGACTGGATTAAGCCAGCCTATATCTTGTAGTTAAATTGATACACATCGATTCAATTTATCTACCAGTAGTTTTGCAATCAGCTTGCCAATATAAGTTATGTTTACTTTTAGAGCTGATTAACCTAAATGTAATTGGTTTTTTGTTTCATATATTTTTGTTACTGTGATCAGGTTCTCTGTACAAGTTAAATTTACTTTGGAGACCCTGATGTATATGTATTAATTTTTGTGAATTTCTGATACACATTTGCACAGTATTAAATTAATTGCTTGGTATTAAATAGTATAAGTCATGTATTCTCTGTGCTTTAATTGTCATGTTTAGTGTGTCAGAATAGGTATATTTATTTCGATTATTTTTTGTTCTAGGAATATTGCTTAAGTTTTCTGAGCCCTGTTGTGTATTTTCCGGATGCAGATTTGCTGGGAGTGATTTTTTGGAACCTCGGTTTGTGTTCAGTCATTCCTGTTGAAATTGCATTATATTATTTATTCATAAGATAGCTGCTCAGATTGCTTGTTGGAATATTCAATTGTTTTTTTCTTTGTGTATTGGTTTAAATTGAGATAAATTAAATAAAAAGTACCTACAAAGTTTTCGGAAGTTTAGAGGGCAAATCACTTGTAGTATTGCACTATTGCTAGTGCACTAACCAATTGATTTGTCAATCATACTCTGAAACGCTTGGAATTGGGTATTTACATACCGTGACGCTTGATTGGTCAGACTGGAATAAATTAATTGATAAGCCTGTTGCGCCTGATTTATTTAGGGTCGGGTTCAATTGAGATGTCCAGTACTAATCAAGGTCACAACCTACCAGGTCAAACTCCCAGGTATGGCTTCAACCCACAACAAAGCTATGGGTATCCACCATACTGTCCCGTGTATAATCCATGGCCAGCTCAAGCACCAGGGTATTATTCACCAGGTGTGCCATATTCCATCAATCCCCGGTATAGTCCGGAGTTTTCGACTGGGTATTGTCAGCAGCCCATGGCCAATGCTGTGCACATGCCAAAGCCAACTGGATTTGAAAAGCCTCCTGGCAAAGTACCATTAACAAGCGACCCACCACCAAGTGAAGACCAAAGACAGTCAAATAAGGAATATATAAAAACTTTGAGACGGAAATACAAAATTATCAATGACATAACCCACTTCCGGTCTGAAGAGGAGGAAGAGCAGTTTCAAGAAGAGGAACGAGAGTCAATGGATCTTGCACATAAAGTGGAGGACATGATTACAGACTATGTTGATAGGGGCGTGTGTGAAAGGAATGTAAAATCCACCATACACGAACTAAATATGGATAGGGTGAGAGCTTCATGTGAATTGCGCAAAGCCGACAGGGATATTACAGACATTTACTGGGAGTTGAAATCTGACCAACCGATGGGTTATCAGGAAGCCGAGGAAAAAATGAACAACGTCAGCCAAAGGAGAGAGAAAGTAGAGAAAAGATGGAGGGGCATAAATTCCAAAATACTGTTGTTATATAAAAAGATTTCCAGTTTGGGCAATAAAGCAAGACGTGAGCGAAAGAATAAGGAATGGAGAGACGAAATGGTCCGAGAAATAAGAGACATCCAGTTGGGAGATCAGAGAAAAAGTTTTCTAGAAGAATCGGATGAGTTAGACTGTCTTAAGAAGGAGGTGCACGACTTTGTGGGTGAGTATATAGATGCCCGATATATCGGCGGTGCAGTCCTATACAATGTAGTTTGCTTTCTAAAAGAACTAGAAGCGGAGAAGGTAAATATTCTAAAAGAATTTTACAGAGCCAACAGTGAGATGTGGGACCTCTTGGACGATTTGCGTGAATATGATCAGCCGATGAAACTCCAAGAAGCTAAGATCGAGGTCGAGCGAATTCGTAAACTTGAAGATAAGGCACAAGAAGAATGGCGAGAGACCCATTCCGTGGTCCGTATAGTTCAAGAGGAGTTCCGGATCCCCCAAAAGCGGAGAAGTTATTTCCGAGTCGAGCTGCAAGAGTCAGTCAGGGTTGCGAACGAAGTACGAGCATTGATGGAAAACTACGCTAAGAAGGGCTATTTTAGAAGTCGAAGACTGTATAGCTTAGCGTCCACCTTACGTGAACTGAAGTTTTCCACTTTTGGAGCCCAAGATGCAAATTCCAAGAGATCATCCAAAATGGCCGTCCAAGACCAGTCATCATATATTGGAGACAAATATGGAAACTCCAAGAGGACATCCACCCATCGCCAACCAGCTTTGGAGAGCATAGATGCACTGGGGGCACAAATTCACATGCCTCCAATCGAAACTTCAAATCAATTGACAGAAAAGAGGGCATCCAAAACGGTCGCTATGGACACCCAATCGTGGACGATAACCACTGACTCGACACATGGGCATGAGAGAGCGAGGGGCAGTCCAATTGATTTAGATAGGGAAGAGGTGGCGGACAACAGTAAAGCCTCACAAACTTCTTCGGCGCAGAGAGATCCTCTCCGTCTTGATTCTCGAGACATTGAGGTTCCAGTATCGCCCTCAGAAGAAATGTCTCCCAAGTCTGCGACACAAAGGGATCCTCCCCGTCTTGATTCCCGAGACCTTGAGGTTCCAGTATCGCCCTCAGAAGAAATGTCTCCCAAGTCTTCGATACAGAGAAATCATCCCCGTCTCGATTTCCGAGATTATGATGTTCCAGTATCGCCCTCAGAAGAAGAAGAAATGTCTCCCAAGTCTGCGATACAGATGGCATCCAGAACGGCCGCACAGGACCAACCATTATGTACGAGTTCCATAGAGACCGACAGTGTTCCTGCAGATCGCCATTCTAATCAAACGGTCAACACATCAGAAGACACTATGGCAGGGCAAGTGGCCTACAACCAGCCAGCATCCAAACAATATCTACACTTACTTGTCAAAAAGTTGCTACAAGGCGGATTATCAGAAAAGATGGCATCCAAAACGGCAGTCCTGGACAATCAGCCGTCAACAACAGCCATCAAGTCGGCACATGGAAATAAGAGAGTGGAGGGCAACCCAATTGAATTAGTTGGGGAAGAAGTAGCTGACAATAATATAGTCACAAAGCTCCAGGTCCGCAAAGATTCCCGACAAACTTCTTCGGCGCAGAGTGATCCACCCTCAGAAGAATGGTTTCCCGAGTCTGCTTCAATGCACAGGGATTCTCCCCGTCTCGATTTCCGAGAGTTTGAGGTCCCAATATCGCCATTAGCAGAAACGTTGACATCCAGATCCGAGTCTCTCGATCCAACTCTGATGTTTCCCAGCTCTGAGTTGAAGACTGAAGCTCCAACAACCACGAGTCTTCCTATTATGCCGACACCCGCTTTATCATTGGAGGTAAATGATTCTGCGTCCGGGCCATCTTCCAACGATGAACAACCAGGGACACTGGTGCAGGAACTGACAACCTTGTCCGACAAACTGCTGAATGTACAGTCTGAAATAGAAGACATGCAACTTCTGACACCAGATGAGTATGCATTCTATTCAGGAAATGCAGTTCAGCATAAACCACTATTGCCGGAGGAGACATATATCAACCACGATGCCAACACGAGCTACATACAAGATGAAGAGTCGCCGATCTATGATATCAATCTAGAATGGGACGATAGCGTTTCTCTGGAGCTGAATTCAATAGATTATGAAGAGGATGCAGTTCTGCTTCAGCAGCAAGGATGGTCAGGTGGAGACAGAGGCGATCTGAGAGACGCCCAGATCCCTCTTCTCACACAGTTTGATTCTTTGACATCCGATTGCGATACATCCTTCATTGAATTCGAGAAAATTGGCTTTGACTCTACCATATATTCGATCACCTCAGGCTTCTCTGATGCTGATTCGGCAGTCCTGGAATCAGACGTTAACATCTCAGATGCTGTTCCAACAGTTCTGGAGTCGCCCGCTAATATCTTAGATGCTGTGTCAACAGTTCTAAGTCCGGTTTCCTTTGACTCTTCTGATAAAACGGTGGGACAAATGAACAGGCCATCTTTCTTAGACGATGGACTGCCAGATGAACATCCAATGTATCTAAGGCCTCCCATCATCGTGAATGATGTGTTGTCACCAATCCTACATGTATGCGGCCAGCCGAACTATAAATTATGTAAGGACCTATTTACAACAAATGGCAATCCAGAAGATAGTCGCTGTACCCTGCCAATATCCAATGGTCAACATGAGGAGCAGTACCAGAATAAACCACCTGATGAGCACAAAGACAGCGATGTGGTGGGTACAGAACCGCCTCAATTTGACAATGTAGCATCAGATCAGCATTTTGTTAATCTTGACCAGAGATTGTCACAAGATGCATACGGCTGTCCGATTGACCTGCAGGGAGTCTACAGAATACCACAGATAATTGAGGACAGTCCAGAAAGGTCTACCTGTATCTCCAAACTAAGTACAGGTTACATACATGTAATAAGAACAGACCAAACATACAGGGAGAACCCAAGCCAGAATCCAATGGATCACACCTGGCTCCGAAATAAAACAGGCTCTCCAGATCAATGGCCTTGGGATCCTGGTGGCAAATGAGTCCGAATCAGACGTGGATCGCTAGTAGTAACTACAATGAAGAGATCCACACCCATGGCCAGAGTATCATCAGACCCCATGGCAAACTATTAAGACCATTACTTGTCGCCAGAATGATGCGGGTTCCAGTATGGAAATGTACCTCCATGACTCTGAACGTAATCATATGCTTGTTCGCAACGTTTAAATGATGTTCACAGTTAATGCAGCAATGAGTGGATCCAACATTGTGGTTGCGTTGTCGGTAATGGATATCGGGCCAGCTGATATACTACACCGACATTGAACCACCATTTGTATGTTGTACTGAGAATGCCGGGCCCCGGTTTCTCTTTCACTCTGCATTGATGTACATATTCCACGAAGCATAACACGCAGAACCCAGTCAATGGTTATCGGTCGAGTGGACCAAGAAGTGAATGTCAGCAGCTATTCACCACTGGCCAGATTATACATAGTGCAGACCACCTCTATACGGTTCAACAGAAGGAACTTACTGTACCTACGACATGCGTTCCGGATCAAGAACTTAACTGGTCACCCAATGGAGCCAAGACATTGGGCGGTGTCAACAAGCGGGCCAGACAATCATTTGACCGATACAATGGCGAAGACATTACCAGATATGACAGAAAATGGTAGTTGGATGATACGAGATGCTGAGAAATTCTACTCTGCCAGCCATCCATATGACGGTGCCTTCCTCGACCAAGTTACAAGTGTTCGTCAGTCATCCGATGTTCAGGATCCAATGCGTCGACTACAAGACTCTGCAACCGAGCCCACGGAGGCCTATGACGTAACAGAAGTCTTGTTGGAACTTGGACTGACTAATGACGATGGATGGACGAATTCTTCAACCCCCTCCAACAGGGCCTTCTTTTCAAAGCTTGGGGGAATGTAGCGGTTTTAGGTCCCGAAGAGTACCGGTTATCCGGTACGAGTGCACCCGAGGATGTGACGTCACTCCCAGCTATCGAGAAGAACAGAACAGAACTGAATCCCGACCGAACCACACGTCTTTTGGCTGACATCTTGATTACCATGAATTGTGACATTAATGTATAGAATAAACCATGTTGTAAACTGAATGTAATGTCCTGTTTGGTTGCAGTGTTCAATAATTTGACACGAATCCGTCCTGATTATCGGTGTCATTCACGGAAAATATTTCACCGAAAAGAAACTCTCGTACCAGTGCGACATGTGCGAGTAATCATTCTCTCGTAGTGGAATCACACATACAATAATTAATATCGTAGATATGCCCCACCACTGTGATATATGCGAGAAATCATTTAATCATTCGAGCAACTTGGTGACGCATAGGGCCTAAGAGAATCCACAGCGGAGATAAACCCTACCCATGTGATAGATGCGAGAAATCATTTCATCAATCGAGCGACCTGGTGAGACATAGGCGAATACACACCGGAGATCGCACGTATCAATGCGACCTGTGCGAGAAATCATTCTCTAGCAGCGGTAAATTGACCACACATAAGAGAATCCACAGCGGAGATATGCCTTACCACTGTGATATATGCGAGAGATCATTTAATCATTCGAGTAACTTGGCGACGCATAAGAGAATCCACAGCGGGGATAAGCCCTACCCATGTGATATATGCGAGAAATCATTTAATCAATCGAGCAACTTGGTGACGCATAAGAGAATCCACAGCGGAGATAAGCCCTACCCATGTGATAGATGCGAGAAATCATTTAATCAAGCGAGAGACCTGGTGAGACATAAGCGAACACACACCGGAGATCGCCCGTATCAATGCGACGTGTGCGAGAAATCGTTCTCTAGCAGCGGTAAATTGACCACACATAAGAGAATCCACAGCGGAGATAAGCCCTACCCATGTGATATATGCGGCAAATCATTTAATCGATCGAGCAACTTGGTGACGCATAAGAGAATCCACAGCGGGAATAGGCCCTACCCATGTGATATATGCGAGAAATCATTTAATCAATCGAACGACCTAGTGAGACATAAGAGAATACACACCGGAGATTGTCCGTATCAGTGCGACGTGTGCGAGAAATCATTCTCTAGAAGCGGTAACTTCATCAATCATATGAGAATCCACAGCGGAGATAAGCCCTACCAATGTGATATGTGCGATAAATCATTTATTGAGTCGAGAAGCCTGGCGAGACATAAGAGAATACACACCGGAGATAAGCCTTTTATACCAATGTGATATATCTGAGAAATCATTTATTCAGCTGGACGACCTGACGAGACTATAGAAAACTCTCCGGAGATCGTCCGTATAAATGCGACGTGTGCGAGAAATCATCCTCTAGTAACGGTAACTTGATCACACATAAGATAATCCACAATGGAGATAAGCCCTACCAATTGATATATGCGAGAAATCATTTAATCAGTCAAGTCACTTGATCAATCATATGATAATCCTCAGCGGGGTTACGCCTTACCAATGTGACATGTGCGAGAAATCGTTTATTCAGTCGGGTAACCTTTCGAAACATAAGAGAATACACACCGGAGATCGCCCGTATCAATGCGACGTGTGGAAGAAGTCATTTTACCAGGGGTAAAAAGTCCGTAGTCAGCCATTATCGAAGGCAGTTCGTCATATATTTGGGGGGCATTTGAATCGAGCCGCGGAGCGGGGGAGAGCGCGAGAGGGGGTGTCCCCCTCATTTCTAACGGGTGGTCCGGGGCCCTTCCCCCGGGAAAAAATTTCTTAAAGGACAATGCAAATGGCATAATTTAGACCACCCTGAAATCTAAAGAACCTTCGGAATAAAGAACCTAATGTTTATACGGTTTATACCCGACCTAAACTATATAGCTTTAAAGCACGATAATAAACTATCGTTGGCCAGAAAATTATTAAGGCGTATGCCTATAGTGATCGTGAAACGCTTGTTTTCCAGAGATATTTAGTGAATGTGGCTCCAGTTGTGGAATTTATACACGTAAATGCATAAACAGACAAAAACAAACAACAAAATCATGTTGATGAATTGATTATTTATATCAATAAAATATCGAATTCGAGAATAATGAAATTAGTAGCCTACATATAATATACATCGAAACGATACCAACCCCTCGTACCGTATGTGAATCTCATGTGGATATCAATTGCTATTTTACGTTCATTTGAAATTATTATGAATAAACATGCATGATTGCTTCGCGGAAATAAACTGTTGTGCGTTTTGTATACAGACACTGCAATTGCTGAAATACACCCGTAGTGCTTGCATTTGGTTCTGGGTAAATAATGGAACAATTTATGAATCCTTGTGTTACACAGAACTATAGTGGTATATAGTAATACACGCATGCGAACTGACAAATATAATATTTATATATAGGTGAGTCACACAGAAAGTTAGTTTTTCACAACGAGCCCGACGAATGGCATATACAGTTTGACAACATCAGATCAACAGATTAGATCATGCCATGAATCTCTACTCGAGCTACACCTGTAGAGATCGTATCCCACCTGCATGCACAAAACCTGGGATTTGTGTTATGTTGTGACGGGGTAGTTTATAACATTGAAAAATTAAATAGTGCAGATATATTTCTTTGTTAATGCATGTTCCACAATAATATAGTTCACTGCAGGTGAATGTCCAAACTCGAAGTTGCATGATTTAAGTGACTGTGTGAGAGTTTTTGCTTGACATCGCTTACAATCATGGAATTTCTCCCGGGTAATTAATTCAATATTTATTGCGACATCGCCTTAAAATGTCACCAAAAAGCATGCAGTCTCGAGCTGGGACCAACCCCTAATGTGCAATATAATATTGAGGAACAAGTATTAACAAAGAAATATATTCTCTGCCTTGTTTGTTCAATGTTATAAAGTTCCCTGTCAAAACGGGTCAGAAAAAGAACACGTTCCCGGCTAGTCTTTGTGCTGGTGCATGGAATATGATATCTACGGGCGTAGCTATATAGAGGTGGGATTCAATGACATGACATGATATCAACATATAAATTTCGGTTTGGCGCTAATAATAACAAACTACCGAGCCAACTATCCGAGTCGTCGTGCATTCTGCAACAGAATTTATAATTTGGCAAAACTGTCAATCTTGACTCTTCTCGGATTTTTCGCACAGAATATATCTAGTACTTTGTCAGTTTTAACGTCAAAGTCGTAGTGTATGTGCATCAAGGCAAGAGATGTAAGTCTGTCCTGTCCCATGCTGCACCTCATATAAGTATTCAGGCGACGGAGGGCGCTGAAACTCCGCTCACAAGAACAACTGGTGACTGGGATTGTGCAGGCAATTTTGAGAATCATGTATATATTTGGATATAACATTTGGTCGCACTTCTGCAGGGCAACCGAAGATGTTCTTGGGATCTCGTCTTCGGTGCATGTCTTCCATCGCTTTGACCATCTGTCAAACTCATCTTCAAAGATGTTAGGAGATGAATTAGGAAGGTCACAGGCGTATGTTTCGAAGACCGGAGACACATCAGAAAATGTGGGCTGTGACATTCGAACAACACTGGGCACAACCATCAACATCTTCGACACGTTTTCAATTGATTTTGAAAATTTCTCGTCCAGATACACCAACACGTGGTCTAAGAATGGAATAGCCACATTCCGCAAGTAGTGCTGTTCTGGGGTTTCTGCCTCTGCGTTGGCCCTATTCGTCTGCCTATTAGTAATTCTTGGCGTTGATGGTTCCACGCTCACATTCTTTGCCACCGCCACTGCATGGTTGTAAACTTTCATGAAGTATGGCTCCATCGACGATCGTATGTCTCGGTATTCTTCTGAAATGTCTTGGATCATGGATATGGCCTTGATGATATCATTAGCCTCTCGTTGAAGGAGAACCGTGATGCCTTCCATACGCCCCAGCAACTGGTACCACAAGAAAGACAACTATAAACTGGAATTGAGTGATGGCGTTTAAAGCAGATGCTGCTCTTGACTTGCTATCGGAATTCCAGTCTCCCTCCTCAACAAGTAGCTTGTCAAACCCATCGCCTCCATGCATACCGTAGGCAATAACTTCTAGGGCCTTAACAATGTATATGTAAGATTGGTAAAAATGTTTGTAGGCCTCGTGCCGTTCAGCCCATCTAGTCTTGCACAAGTCTAAAATCGGCTTCCGTCTCGACACGTCGTGTGGCACAGACACACTGACAATATTCACTAATAATGCTTCTCGTTTAGGACTGGCATTGAAAAAGAGGCATACATGTACCTCTTTTAATTTGTCAATCATGTTCCTTACTGGTGTAATGGCGCACGAATTGGAGATAATTAAGTTCAGACAATGACTATAGCAGTGTGTGTATATCGCCAGAGGTGATTCTTCTCTAATCCTTGCCTGGACTCCACTCTTGTAACCAGACATGCCGTTTGTGCCGTCATAACCTTGACCTCGAAGATGTCTGAGTTCGAGGCCCAAATTCTGCAGTACACTCTTAATTGCACTGGCAACTACATCCCCAGTAGTGCGGTTTATGCGCACGAAATCCACAAACTCTTCTCTTATTAAATTGTTCGCGTCCACGAACCTAAGGCACACGGATAGCTGTTCTTTATTGTGCGTTGTTACTTCGTCGGCCAGAACAGAGAAGATAGTTGCTGCCCTAACTTCGTCGATGATATGTGCCTGTATCATGTCTTTACCAATGATGCTGATAATCAAATTGCCAATGTTACCTGGAGTATTTAGGTTCTCGGAATCGCCCCTCAGAGCAAGACATTGTTTTCCACAAAGAACAATGGCTTCGATAACACATCTAATTATCTCCCAATTCTTGTGTAGTCTATGTTGTATTTCGATGTCCAGTGTGTGCCCAAGAGATGCGTCAGGGTTCTCCATCCTTCCTTTGAACACATCAGCATCTTTGGTGGCTGCCTGGTGGGTCTTACTACACGCGTGGTCCTTAAAGGCGTCAGAACATCGCGTCCATTTTGTGAAAGGTGTGTTCACGAGAGCACAGTATGTACCCCTTTCCTTTGCAAACAGAGCACAGTGAATACAAAAGACAGCATCCAACTCTATACTATACACGACCCAATTATACTGATTCATCCATTTAATATTGAATGATCTGTTACATTTATTCATGTATGTGGATGGAAAAATGTAATTTGTGTCGGGTACACAGTGGTTCGTTAAGAGATGGAATTTCTGTGCATTGTCCATCGTGTTAATCTCCTTAAAAGATTGACTGGGAGTCATTGTGGAATTGATGACTGTTCCGAGATCAGTGTTCATGCCATCGGTTATCGCTCTCAAACTATTACTCGAATGGACCATAACTGCCGGATTTATTGATT
The DNA here is from genome assembly GCA_032622095.1 of Siphonodentalium dalli. NCBI lineage: Eukaryota > Metazoa > Mollusca > Scaphopoda > Gadilida > Siphonodentaliidae > Siphonodentalium > Siphonodentalium dalli. The sequence goes on from CP136063.1 coordinate 58,703,450, forward strand.
CTGTTATTCCCTGCTCACTTACTCGAACATTGTTGTCAGCGACCTCTGTTTCAATTGGGTCATCATCATGATCTCAGTGCCACCATGCACAGAAGGTGAGGGATTATCATCGTTTTCGAGAAGTTCACATCCATCAGCATCATCATGACTGTAAAGAGAGAGAGAGAGAAAAAAACGTTTTTTGAATATATACTCTGGGCTACAAAATCATTGAAAGCTTATTTAACACATTTAATTTTTCTGCTCTGTTCTTTGTCACAAAAAGGTTGAATGTAAAATTTGATTCACGGGCCTCAGTAAGAAACACAGAATAACTCGGGTTGGAGCTAGCACAGCATGTCATGCATTCAGTTATGGGTATAGTGCGTTTGTCCGAGATTTCATTATAGTCTGCAATACTTCTCCCCCTAATCCTGATTATTAATTGCCTTTCAAGCGCTCAACTATTTTTCCTTTTTCCAAATTTACAGAATAAAAAAATCTCACACATTTTGATAACACTATATTACCCATCACAACAGCTGTGTTTTCGTATCAACGGGGAGAGGAACGATTTGCTAACTTACCATCAGATGTTGTATGCACATGTCTGCGTGTTGTATATAATCAGCACAATCGCCACATCCCTGAAAATTGACCCTCGACCTAATGGTATCTCGGACTATCGAACCCTCGTATTATTAAACATTTGGACTTTAGATGGAACAAAGGGACTATTGAGCCCTCGGTATGTTCCGCTATATAGTAACACTCGGATTATATATATCGACAAACGCACTGTATCCTTTTTAGGCGCATATATACACAGAACGACACGATGTGTAAATGGATTTGTCAATACGGCACGAGTGCTGTCGCGTCAGGATAGAACGAGAGGCGCTTGCGCCTCGAGTTCTATCCTTCCGCGACAGCACGAGTGCCGTATCGACAAACCCATTTACACATCGTGTCGTTCTGTGTTTATTACACGCTTCGCGTCCTAGAATCCGTGCATTAAAAAATACAGGATTAGAAGGTTTATTTAGGCTCATACAGGGCGTGTTTGTCATGTGTGATGATTCTTTTATTTAAATAGTTCCAGTTTCGTGGTTGAGGTGAACGTCATGTACGTCATTTTACGTCAACGAGATGCGTATGGAACGTACGTTGCATACGGATTTGTGAATATGGAACGGCAATAACACTGTACTTCTAGGAACAAGCGTGTAATAATAGCACAAACATGCTCTTTATTTATATAAGCCGTGGTATATATCCTACATATTTATCGTGTGTGGCATATGAATTTGTACCAAAGGACATGTCTTAAAAATCTCAAAATGTCTGTCATACCGGACACGTCCGGCGATTGGAAAATAAAAGTCTCATTCTGACCCCATGCAGACTCGGCGAGCGGAGACTGCATGTATACACAAATTAGCTACCATGTTGTCAACGAGACACATTGTGACGTTATTTTACAGACGATGTCGATTGTGTAGCCACTTTGATACAAGTGAAAGGGATTGCGATGCTTGACGTTAACGTTGTCGCTAAGAAAGGCAAGGCCTAATGAAATAATTATGCGTGTCAAATTTGAAATAAGACGAATTCTACGTTTGTACGCCGAAATACTCGCGGCCATGCCAATTATAAACGTATAGTAGATTGTTCGATGATTCATGCTTGAAATGTATCGTGACGTCCAAGGAAACATACATGGATAACTTAATTTAGACGAACTGAACGCAATGCATCTCTCGGAAAGAGACCAGCTATTATGGAATTGACTTCGTTTTTGAATTTGTTTGAACTGAAATGGTTGATGAGAGTCAGACATAACCTGCAGATGCCGATCAATTTCGACTTATATGTTATCTGCAATTCAGTTCTAAATGAACCACATGTCCCCAGAACAGACAAATAACCAACCACAGTAATACTTAATAGGATTAAGTAGGCTATATATAGACCAAACAAAAATCATTGTTTGTTTCCGGAAACTCGTGAAAAAATAGGCGGGTAGACAATTTTTGTTTTATTTTATTTGTACAATGTATTTAATTTAGTTTAAGTCTAAACTAGTATTTTTGTTTCCTAAGGATGGGGTTTCAGATATGGGTTATGTTATTCAATAAGAAAAATATACCCACTTTCTGGCATACCCACTTTTATATATGTTCGCTGCGCTATAGACGTTACATCAGTAGTTACATCAACAGACAGAATTCCCCTAGATCGTGCGCTGACCTGATCACTCTCCCCACCCGTAATCCCAGTGAAATTGAAAATTTGGGCAGAACTCTCCCTGGATGCGCTGGGCAGATCACTCGCCCCACCCGCAATCCCAGTGAAATTGAAAATTTGGGCAGAACTCTCCCTAGAGGCGCTGGCCAGATCACTCACCCCACCCGCAATTCCCAGTGAAATTGAAAATTTGGGCAGAACTGTCCCTGGAGGCGCTGGCCAGATCACTCGCCCCACCCGCAATCCCAGTGAAATTGAAAATTTGGGCAGAACTCTCCCTGGATGCGCTGGGCAGATCACTCGCCCCACCCGCAATCCCAGTGAAATTGAAAATTTGGGCAGAACTCTCCCTAGAGGCGCTGGCCAGATCACTCACCCCACCCGCAATCCCAGTGAAATTGAAAATTTGGGCAGAACTGTCCCTGGAGGCGCTGGCCAGATCACTCGCCCCACCCGCAATCCCAGTGAAATTGAAAATTAGGGCAGAACTCTCCCTAGAGGCACTGGCCAGATCACTCACCCCACCCATAATCCAAGTGAAATTGAAAATTTGGGCAGAAATCTCCCTAGAGGCGCTGGCCAGATCACTCACACCACCCGTCATCCCAGTGAAATTGAAAATTTGGGCAGAACTCTCCCTAGAGCCGCTGGCCAGAGCACTCACCCCACCCGTAATCCCATTCCCAGTGGTAAATGTTTGTTCTGCATGTATGGGGACCTGTGATACTGATACTATCAGTGATACTAGGTAAGGGCCTGTGATTTATTAAATTATTACAACAATAAATAGTATCGTAATAATAATGACGTTTGTATTTTGCATTGGGTAGTTGTGCTGCCGGCTTGATGATCCTCAGTGATTTTCAATTAAAATCATCATGATCATGCCACTGCCAAAAGTTTAGCACAACTACCCAAAACAAAAACTATATTTTTTCTTGGGCGTGTGACGAAAAATCATTCGAAACGTTCACAGACCTATTGTCTCGTTTGAGAAATGTAGTGATATCACCGGCATGCTTTTTGCCGCTAGCGTGCAGCTCTTTTATTTTACGTTCTGTTGTCGGCATTTTCACGTAGATCGTTTAATGACCTCTAAAACGTCGCCTTGTTTTGAGCGGAAGCAGTTGGCTGCGAATGACGTCATTTAAGTCGCTGCGGTGAAGCACAAGATGTCAACAATTAAACTATTGCCTCATGCCAATATTAATGCATTGATGGATCATCTATATTTGCTTTCATGGGCTCACCAATTTCAACATAGATGTCGACAACTGTTACAGACAATAAATTATTTCGTCCTCTGTGGAATAATGAATTATTACAATGACATGGAAGCAATTCCATGTGTCAGTGAAACCAGGCAAAATGTTTTTGTTGACGTCTTGTCTTTCCTTAGACATTAGCTTCGACGTAACATAACGGAGTAAAATAGAGTTACGTAAATGTTTTCAGCGATACTGTTTAACCCCTGAAAAGTCACGTGCACTTGGTAATGACATGCCTCTACTTGTGTACGCTCTGGCAGTGGACTGCAGAACTATGTAGGCCTAAATGGTAACTGGCGTTCGAGTATAGTTTTCTGTCTCATGTTCATGACTGCACGCGTGAAAGCTGCACATGTGGTGGGGTTTGATTTAATAACATCACAAAACATTCCCACTCCAGCGCAGTGCTATAATATATGCATGCTCATTACTATATTTAAATCTTAATAATCTTGGGTTATTATGACCCTAGCTATTAACACTCACCATTAATGACAAAACTTTTCAAGTTATTCGAGAAAACAAATTATTACTTCTGGACGCTTAGGCAAAAACAAGTCTTCTGTTCTGTAAGGCAAAATAAAAACACGAAAAGCTTCTCGCGTGCTAACAAATATTCTACAATTTACTTCGCATCTTTAAGATGCGAAAAGAACGGAAGATCGAAGATCACGGGTGGTGTCTTGTATTTATATATATGCTGGTGTAGGGCAGTATAGGCCTACATATATATCATTGTCAATCAATCGTGCACACATCACATTATACTATACATGCATATACAACTTTATTACGAATTTTAACATATACCCGGTATATACCAAAGAAATAAACAATAGGGCCTATAAGAAGGATTCATAATTATTTTCTTATTTTCGAATATATCTCTTTACTTGGGATACTTGCAATCTGGAACGTGGTGGTTGCAATGCAGCATGGGTCGTCACTGGTGTGGGCATGTTGTGCCATGCATGTAGTATAGGCCTGCGTATATAGGGCTATCACGATAGCCTATATATACATAGGCGGCCCATATGCCTATGCATGTATATATATGGCTTGTCATATAAGTTATCAGACATCCCAGTAATTTCGCGGTATTCCTTCGTAGACTGCATTACTGTATATACACGACACCCTTCCGTTGGATGGTCTTATCCAGTGATTACATCATTCTAGTTTGAGCTGCATTCTGTTGAAGCCCCTGGTTGAATTCCGGAATATTACGACATTGGTTGGCCTATCATTTGCGTGCATCGGTCTCTGCCCAGGCTGTTGCATTGCGCCGTTCGTTCGAATGAAATGTGAATGTCCCGGGCATCAGCTGGATCAATAGCATATATACAGTTCGGCCGAACGTTCCATTGTTCCACATAGTTTGCCTTGCATGCACGACACGAGCGTAGCATGCCGCTCCGCGGCATGACATGTTCCTCCGAACGTCGAACGGCAATCACCTCCCCCGGGCACATGCATGAAAAAGGCCGTTCGTTCGAATGGTACGACCCCCCCCCCCTGGCTACGGGCTTGAATTTAATAATAAACTTGATCACATATAAGATGTCATTTTATCAGGGGTAACTTGATCACACTTAAGATGCTCCATGTCGGATATAAGCCTTATCAATGATGCGATAAATCATGCTCTCGTAACTGGAACTTGATAAGAGATAAACAAATTTCCATTTGAGATAAGCCTTACATCGACGAAGACGATATAACTGACAGTAATTACATCATCGTCCATATGATACAATTAAATATAGTTAGACTCGGACGGTTATACCCATGTCTGATCATCGCTCATTTAGTTAGAATCGGACGGTTATACACATGTCTTATCATCGCTCGTTTAGTTAGAATCGGACGGTTATACACATGTCTTATCATCGCTCGTTTAGTTAGAATCGAACGGTTATAAACATGTATTATATATCATCGCTCATTTCAGTCATTGTGTTTTCTGTACGGCTGGACCAAATAATAATTAATTAATGCAGTTATTTATCATGTTTCAATCTCCTGTGGTTATTGGTGGATTATCTGTTCCTATATAACAAGTTTTATGTAGTGTCCTGGTAAACCCAGGACACTACATAAAACTTGTTATTTAGTAACAGATAATCCACCAATAGTACATATGCATCGAAAAGCCCTGTCATTTACTTTTGATTTTATTTCGAATAATTTCTTAAATAATGCGATGATCAAGTGGGATATTTACTGGTTACTATTTTTAGATATGACAATGCAGGCTATATCAGACATCGATAGAGATTACTAGAGTTCTCTCATCGCTACGATCCGAACGTCAAATGCCCCAAATTGGTGGTTTGTATTATTTTATTCCATAGTTATAAGCGATAATGTGTATACTTAGCGTTTATTTATGTTAGAATGTTAGGCGTCATGTTGGAACTAACTTGTGAAATTACGGTACCGACTAATTCACTACGTATTCCGCAATTCACTCTTCTCATTCCCATTGATTTATACCGCGGAAGAAGTTTTATATGACCCCCATATGTGAGTAAAGGGGATGCCCAAATGACACGTGAGTTCACGACAAAAGGTACCATGTCTTGCCCACCGGAAGCTGACATAAGCTAATGATAGGCAGAGCACCCTGCAGTTTCAGTATCAGCCAGAGAGTTGAAATAAAATAAGAAAGAAAGCCCCTTCCTGCGGCATATCGGGTACCGAGTTTACTATATATATATATCGCACTTGAATTAAATGTACACGCATTTATATATAAGTTGTATATTTCCCAAATTGTACTGGTGTCCCATCCATAACAGTAAAACATATACAGTAAATATTAGTTAATTTGGAGCAAATAAGATGTATATACGTATGCATGATATATAAAGCACTAACAGTTATTTGGTTCCAAGCGAGTTGAATATAAACGTTCTTCATATTGAGTTCATTGGTTGTGTGTTTTCATTATCTTCCGCTTTCATAACTCATCAAGTTTCACTTTATTTATCACATGCGTTTACAAACTTTATTCTATATAATGTTGTGTTATTTGTCTACAAAGGACCATTTGCTTCAACAGTCGGGCCATATAGACTACGTTGTTAACTATCGTTCCGCGGGTGGATCTACTGAATGAAACCGCACAACGAAACGCCTGTTAATACAAGACTAGATTGTTCCCAGCGTCCTTTGTTCGGGGTCGAAATATTTGGATTGATATATACATGATCTTCCTTATCACGAATTCTACTATTTACAGGTTGTAATATTCGATCCGAATGGGTATAGTTTTATATAAACTTCAGTGAACTGTCGTGTTATGGGATAATTCCTCACCGACTGTTGAGTGTTCACGAAACCGTCCACATTATCCTGATTATCGGTGCCATTTGTGCGGAAAATGATCATTCACCGATAAGGGAAGATTGACCAGACACAAGATAGTTTATGGGATCGCGCATTCGGTTGTGATATATATGGCCAATCATTTGTTCCCTCTGACGACCTAGCGAGACATATAATCAATACACACTGGATATCGCCCGCCGGTTCCGGTGCGACATGTGCTCGAAATCGTTATCTGGTAGCGGAGTAACGCATAAAATTCACCACATCGGAGATATGCCCTGCCAATTTGATATATGCGAGAAATCATTTGATCAATCGAGTGACCTGGCGAGACATAAGAGAATCCATACCGGAGATCACCGGTATCAATGCGACGTGTGCGAGAAAACATTTTCCAGCAGAGGTAACTTCAACACACATAAGATAATCCACAGCGGAGATAAGCCCTACCCATGTGATATATGCGAAAAATTATTTAATCGATCGAGCGACCTGGCGAGACATAAGAGAATACACACCGGAGATCGCCCGTATCAATGTGATATATGTCAGAAATCATTTGTTGAGTCGGGCAGCCTGACGAGACATAAGCGAATACACACCGGAGATAAGCCTTACCAATGTGATATATGTCAGAAATCATTCATTGAGTCGGGCAAGCTGGCGAGACATAAGGGAATACACACCGGAGATCGCCCGTATCAATGCGACGTGTGCAAAAAATCATTCTCTATCAGGTGTAACTTGATCACACATATGAGAATATACACACCGGAGATAAGCCGTACCAATGTGATATATGTGAGAAATCATTTATTGAGTCTGGCAGCCTGACGAGTCATAAGAGAATTCACAGCGGAGATCGCCCATATCAGTGCGACGTGTGCGAGAAATCATTCTCTAGCAGCGGAAACTTGATAAGTCATAAAAGAATCCATAGCGGAGATAAGCCTTACCATTGTGACATATGCGAGAAATCATTTATTAAGTCGGGCAACCTGACGACACATAAGAGAATACACACTGGAGATAAGCCCTCTATACCAATGTGATAGATGCGAGAAATCATTCGATTACAGGGGTAACTTGATCAATCATACAATGCTCCATGTGGATATAAGCCTTACCATTGTGACATATGCCAGAAATCATTCTCCAGCAGCGTGAACTTGATAACTCATACGAGAATCCACAACGGAGGTAAGCCCTACCAATGTGATAGATGCGAGAAATCACTCAATCTGTCAAGCCACTTGATCAATCATATGAGAATCCACAGCAGAGAGAAACCTTACCAATGTGACATATGTGAGAAAGCATTCTCTACCAGTGTTAGTTTGATCACACATAAGAGGCTCCATGGCGGAGATAAGCTGTGACACTGTGATATATGAGATAATTCATTCTTTCGTAGCGGGAACTTGATAAGACATAAACATTCACATCGGAGATAAGTCTTACTTCGAGGAAGACAATAACTAAGAGTAGTTACACCATCGTCCGTTTACTTCAACATGTCATGTACCGAAATGTACAAGTGTGTGATATGATACAATTAAATTTAGTTAGAATCGGACGGTTATAAACATGTATTATCATCGCTCGTTTAGTTAGAATCGGACGGTTATACACATGTTTATCATTGCTCGTTTAGTTAGAATCGGACGGTTATACACATGTATTATCATCGCTCGTTTACTTAGAATCGGACGGTTATACACATGTCTTATCATCGCTCTTTAGTTAGAATCGGACGGTTATACACATGTATTATCATCGCTCGTTTAGTTAGAATCGGACGGTTATAAACATGTCTTATCATCGCTCGTTTAGTTAGAATCGGACGGCTATACACATGTCTTATCATCGCTCGTTTAGTTAGAATCGGACGGTTATAAACATGTATTATCATCGCTCGTTTAGTTAGAATCGGACGGTGATACACATGTATTATCATCGCTCGTTTAGTTAGAATCGGACGGTTATAAACATGTATTATCATCGCTCGTTTAGTTAGAATCGGACGGTGATACACATGTATTATCATCGCTCGTTTAGTTAGAATCGGACGGTTATAAACATGTATTATCATCGCTCGTTTAGTTAGAATCGGACGGTTATACACATGTATTATCATCGCTCGTTTAGTTAGAATCGGACGGTTATAAACATGTATTATCATCGCTCGTTTAGTTAGAATCGGACGGTGATACACATGTATTATCATCGCTCGTTTAGTTAGAATCGGACGGTTATAAACATGTATTATCATCGCTCGTTTAGTTAGAATCGGACGGTTATACACTTGTATTATCATCGCTCGTTTAGTTAGAATCGGACGGTTATACACATGTATTATCATCGCTCGTTTAGTTAGAATCGGACGGTGATACACATGTATTATCATCGCTCGTTTAGTTAGAATCGGACGGTTATAAACATGTATTATCATCGCTCGTTTAGTTAGAATCGGACGGTGATACACATGTATTATCATCGCTCGTTAAGTTAGAATCGGACGGTTATAAACATGTATTATCATCGCTCGTTTAGTTAGAATCGGACGGTGATACACATGTATTATCATCGCTCGTTTAGTTAGAATCGGACGGTTATACACATGTTTTATCATCGCTCGTTTAGTTAGAATCGGACGGTTATACACATGTATTATCATCGCTCGTTTAGTTAGAATCGGACGGTTATAAACATGTATTATCATCGCTCGTTTAGTTAGAATCGGACGGTTATACACATGTTTTATCATCGCTCGTTTAGTTAGAATCGGACGGTTATACACATGTATTATCATCGCTCGTTTAGTTAGAATCGGACGGTGATACACATGTCTTATCATCGCTCTTTTAGTTAGAATCGGACGGTTATAAACATGTATTATCATCGCTCGTTTAGTTAGAATCGGACGGTGATACACGTGTATTATCATCGCTCGTTAAGTTAGAATCGGACGGTTATAAACATGTATTATCATCGCTCGTTTAGTTAGAATCGGACGGTGATACACATGTATTATCATCGCTCGTTTAGTTAGAATCGGACGGTTATAAACATGTATTATCATCGCTCGTTTAGTTAGAATCGGACGGTTATACACATGTATTATCATCGCTCATTTCAGTCCTTGTGTTTTCTGTACGGCTGGACAAAATAATAATTAATTAATGCAGTTATTGATTATGTTCAGTGCTCTCCAAGAATGGCGAGCAATTGCTCTCCTTACTTGTTTTTATGGCGAGCTCCTCGTTGCTCGCTTTCGAAAGTACGTTGGAATGATAGCTAAACCCCAGCCACGGAACATACGTTCTGTCCCAGCAGGTTACGATTAAAGGTACTCAATCCGATCAGAGGATCCCCATCTCAACATATTTCAACAACAATCCGATCAGAGGGTCCTATATTACTATTTCTTTGGCTTCGGGGGTAAAACATATTTGATTCGAGTCGAGGAACCCATCAAACAAAGCTCAGAGTTATTAGATATTGATTTTTGAAATTTGTATTTTCTCGAGATGAGTACTAATAATTGCCCTTAACGTCGTAATCTGCTCGAGATGTGTACACCAAAACACTATTCAAACAGACAAGGATGGATAACTCTAAAATCAAGTGGTAATAATAACGCAGTTTTGACTGTTCTGGGCCAGAAAGAATAGAAATAACGAAACTTCAAATATCGATATCTGATCACCCTGAGCGTTGATTGGTAGGTTCCTCGACTCGAATCAATTATTTTTTACCACCAAAGCCAAAGAAATAGTAACATAGGACTCTCTGATCGGATTGAGTACCTTTAAACGTAAATACAGTTGTCTTTCTTGATCTCGATTACGACAACGCCGGGGCTGGGTCGTTTTTCAGCACCTGGTATTGTCGTAAAAGTGCCTTGGTTTTCGGTACTAATCGGCTTGCCGATATTGGTGCATATGTTTCACAAAGTCGACCAAAGGACATCGCGTCGAGTTGTCCACCTATTACAATTAGTAGAGTCGCTTATGTACTTTCGTGGGAATTTTTTGAACAAATGTAGAGACTATGATATTATGATAGGTATGCCTTACTTTGTCAGAACAAAATTTGTTAGACTTCACGGGTCGGCGACTGGAGAGAATTATGACGTACAAAGATGACGTCACTGTCAGTTCAGATATAGGGTTGTCCTATGAACTGTTGAATTCTGCGTATATTTCTTAATTATACATTTTTTTTCAGTTAGGGCAATTCGTCAATAGTTATTCTCAAAGTACAGTACCCAAATTCACGGGAAAATATTATTCCAGTCAAGGATGGCTGCCCAAATGGCACCAGAAAATCACAAATCACAAACATGGTCGCATATATAAGAGTCACACACTAAACAAATTTAGCGATTTTCAAGAATATCATGTAAATGACCTTCCGTTTGGTAGCGAATGCGAATTGTGACAATTCTGTGTTTAATTATTGTTTCATCCATGTAATGTTGTCATTGTGTTGTACAAAACATGTTCGATCTGTCAAAAATCCACTATAGACAACCGAATTATAGCATCTTGTCAAATATCGATTCCGATATTGTAGCATTATATTTAAAGAAATGAGCGGAATTCAGCGATGGGAAAAAATATTCGTGGCCCTTACGGATTTATTATCACACTTCAACAGAACTGTTCAGGTTCATCCAAGATGGCTACCAAAATGGCAGTCAAAATACAAAAGTCAGTTTTCGTTAGAACACAAATATCGCCCTGTCATTCCACCATGGGGAATTAGGTTAATCGGCTAATTTTAAAGATAGATTATCTCTTTAAATAATAAATTTTAAATAGTTGCGTGGGTATAAAATAATAGATATGAACTGAAGACATATGTCCGGAAAAGCTTCTTTCAATTAATATTGATTTTATTTCGAATATTAAATCGGGCCCGTTTATGTTACTATTTTTAGAACCGACCATTCGGATGAGACCGGATTGCGATATAGAACACTGGGCTGTTCCTACGGTTACGCAACGAATGTCAAATGTCACAGATGGGTTGTTTGTATTGTTTTGTTCCACAGATATAAGCGATAATGAGTATAATTAACGTTTATTTGTGACAAAATTGCACAATATAATTTCTGGTCTCTGTTAACAGTAACCACTATTGTTCGTTAGCTGAACAAACACACCTTTTTAGACCAGAAAATATTCGAAATAAAATTAATATTAATCGATAGAAGCATTTCCGGACATGAGTCTTCGATTCAAATCTAATATTTTATACCCCGGTAACTATATAATACATGTTTACAAAGAGATAATCCACCTTTAAGTAAATGAGCGTAGTTTTAATTTCTTATACAAATTGGCGATATAAGTTTGCAGGGTGTTGAAGAGACAATCCAACTATGTGAAATTAGAAAGTATCATATATCGCCATCTTAGCTTGAGCGACAAGTATTACACTCCCAAAGTCTAGCCTTCTGTAAGATAGAGTACTAATTGAGAAATATTGGTGGTTACCATATCAAATGGCAACAAATTATGCAGTTATTAGCATTGGTGTATCATATAAGGTAGCAACACACAATTGTGTATTGCAATACCCATGAAGTGGGATTGTACTTCTCATCTATACCATGCATCTCGGCAAGCAAGAAACAACACCTTGTTTATCAACACAAACAATAGTAAAATTAATTATAAGGCTGTCACTTTGCCTGCTTGTCGCACTGAAACATTTAATTAAATTTGCACGTTAACACCATTTGAACCTCGTTTAGCTGAACGTAGCAGATTTCAATCGTATTGATAACCACAGCAGATAAAATAGAATAGGCCCCCATATGTGGGTAATATATCCGTATAAGGGGTAGCGTTACTGGGGATTGGAGAGATGTAGAAAGTGAAACAACACGTGGTTAAGTTGAAGAACGAACTATTTATAACTAGAATCACAGACATGGTCGCATATATAAGAGTCACACACTAAACAAATTTAGCGATTTTCAAGAATATCATGTAAATGACCTTCCGTTTTGGTAGCCAATAGTGACAATTCTGTGTTTAATTATTGCTTCAGCCATGTAATGTTGCCATTGTGTTGTACTTTACAAGCTTTTTTTTATCGAGCTGGTCTGAACAAAGAAAAGAGCATACAACTAAAGGCAAATTAACCACATATTTCAGCATGAAGTCGTGTTTTCAAAGGGAGAGTTACCTTACAAGAATTAAAAAATACGAATTCAGGAAAGTAATCACCACAATTAGAATTAGCGCACATAAACTGAAGATAGAAACTGCGAGATACTCAAAACAAACAAAAAAGAAAGGGACTAAAAATATAACAGAACAGGCTAAAATTGTTAAACGAGAAAAAAATGTTTGAATTGTGACGACAAACAGGTTGAGAACGAGGTTCATTTCACAATGGAATGTAAAAAATACATTAATCTTCGAAATCAGTTTCTGGATGAAATCGAAACAATAAATATAAACTTTAAAAACCTCAACAATCAGGAGAAATTCAACTGGCTATTCACCTCAGAAAATGAGTGCATACTAAATTACTAGGCCGATATTTGTGTAACTGCTTCTTGGAAAGAGACGACAGTAAACCAATATCAGAATAATATAATCTATCCACTCATGGCATCGTAAATATTCCGAGTAGTATGGTCACATCTTACTGTCCATAATTATACACTTACAGACTGCATAATACATACCTCTATGAACCTTTTTATACTATCCATATCCATGTCAAGTAGTTACCATGTCTACTGACTCCTATTAATAATCTTGCAATTATAGTTGGGACCTGACAACTCTCAAACGTTTGCACTTTGGAAGAAGTGATCGGAATGCAGACTTACAATATATTATATAGTTGATAAGTACCGTGCACTATTCAATTTCAAACACTTACATATTTAGAGTTATCAACCCTAGACAAATCAGTGTAACTACTTGACTGGATTACTATAATCAAGTTATATAATATGTTTTGTTTGTTTTGTTAGAATATACCAGTTTATGTTCTAGTCATACCTCTCGGGGTCCATTGTATGTAAATGCATGCATTTGGTTTCAATAAACCTACCTACCTACCTACCTACTACCTACCTACCTTCCTTCCACGGTGAATGTCTACAACGAGTCGCAATTTCCAATGTAATCGTTTCTCGTTGTCTTCTGCAATCTGTACAACTGAACCAATTTTACACCAATGCATTCTCGGTTGTCTCCATTAAAATGGTGACACTCTCTTAGATTTGTCAGATACTCATGAGCCCAGCGGTGTTTGAAGGACTGTAGTAACGCTGCGCGTTTTCGTGCACGTCTTTCTAAATCGGTGGAATTGATGTTAAATTTTGGATAAGTCAGTTCGTCATCGTATACGTCTGGATGTGGTAATGTGGTGACTCGACCATTTCTAATATACTCTGGAATCCAGGCTCTGAATACTGAATGAAATTATGGGGGAACACAGTCCACTAAGTTCTTACAACATAATGTGAAGTAATAGTTGGAATTAATAACAGCTCGTGACGTGTCATGTCGATTCTGGTTAGAACGTTAACATGAATCAAAGGAAATGCGGAAATGAAGGAAGTTGAATTAGCACGTACGGAGGTGGCCATAGTTCACTATAATAATGGCATATTTCAGATAATATTATATAGGCTGATCCATATATATCATAATGCCTCAAACTGTTCTAATTCTATTCGACTCGGAGTTATCACGTCAGTCTGGCTATATACCATAAATTGTATATATCATGCTGCACTCGTGCATCATGAAGTTTGTTTATTAGGGTTTATCGTCGTTCTAGCCGCTAGGCCACACACGACGTTGTCAATTTTACGGGTGGAGGAAAGACCACGCAGAGGCTTAATTTCACCGGATTATTGTTCCACTGCGTGTAGAAACCACCGACCCCCGGAAAGCAACTGACAAACTTACCCAGAGACACGATTCCGGTCACCCTCCCTATGACGAGGTTCGAACCAGTTTCGTCAGCGCTGGGCGGCCTGTGGCGGCGTAAAACACCTGGCACTCTACCGACTGGACCACCGGGGGGCCCCGTGCATCATGATAATCTACCACAACTATGTGGCACATATAGATTAACTTCAGCAGAACACGGTCATGGTGAAGCTACGAAGAGCTCTATACATTTCCACGTGGTAAGCAATCCAGTTTGATCAGATAGACCTTAGTTTATAAAATATTTATTCCTTGAATAATACAACAACAATAAGTATACGTTTACTCGTGGATCGGATTCGACATCCACTGCGCAGTCTTATGCGAGTCATTTCCGGGAATCATTTATATTCACACCACCTAACGATTGTGTTGTGGTCCAGATACACATTAGCGCTAAGTGTATAAAGACAAACTAATTATATACATAAAGGTAGTGATACATAAATCTTCTAACATCCCTGTAATACAAGTAAATATATTGCTTGAGTTCTAGTTCAAGTTTGTCACGATCCCATCTTGGTTGTCATATTATTGCATATGTACTTAATATGAACTGGTGTTAATAAGCAGTTTAAGCATGAGACAATCGTCAACATTTCTTCCTAAGCACTTGTTTGTTAGAATGGTAAATATAGAATACACCCATAGTAGCCGAGAATAACAAATTTTCACCACGAGTGGTATTGTGGTTTTAATCACGAGCCTTTGGCGAGTGGTTAAAACCACAATTCCACGAGTGGTGAAAATTTTTTATTCTCGGCTACTATGGGTGTATTTTGTTTATACCATAATTATTATTCTTCGGTCGCTTCGTAAATGTATTGCTACTCTGTTGGTGACTGTTAACATGTATGTGCACCGAGTGACCCAAATATGATGTTAAGCTATCATGAATGTGGGTCACGCGTAGTAATACATATTTCTAGGAAATTCGGTGATCTGCCACTTTCTTGGGCATCAGTCAGCTGATGTGAACACACATTCAGATTTCCCACATTGCAGACACCATTGACAATTTATACGTTGTTGTCAAAATGTAAGCCGTTGTTCGCTTTAAACACGGAAAGGCAGACGAACACGTGCGTTTGTTTTGTTTACATTTTCAACAACTGTCGCCGACCTATATAAAACGTGTACTTTGTCGGTGCATCTACATAAAACATCTTTAAAGATGGATTATCTCTTTAAATAACAAATTTTAAATAGTTGCGTGGGTATAAAATAATAGGTATGAACTGAAGACCCCTGTCTGGAAAAGCTTCTATCAATTAATATTGATTTTATTTCGAATATTAAATCGGGACCGTTCATGTTACTATTTTTAGAACAGACCATTCGGATGATACCATATTGCGATATATAGCACTGGGCTGTTCCTACGGCTAAGCAACGAAAGTCAAATATCACAGATTGGTTGTTTGTATTGTTTTGTTCCACATATATAAGCGCTAATAAGTATAATTAACGTTCATTTGTGACAAAATTGTTACATAAAATTTCTGGTCTCTGTTAACGGTAACCACTATTGTTCGTTAGCTGAACAAACACACCTCTTTAGACCAGAACATATTCGAAATAAAATTAATATTAATCGATAGAAGCATTTCCGGACATTGATTCAAATCTAATATTTTATACCCCGGTAACTATATAATACATGTTTACAAAGAGATAATCCACCTTTAAACTAACTTTAATGTGTCATTTTTTGACAAGTAAACCCAGTAAATGGAATTGGATAGTATATATCTCTGTGTTTAGACCACTTATCGCATTTCAGAATGTTTTGACTCGGAAAAATTGTGTATTTACTTCGCGAAGCGGGCGTGACGAAAAATTGGGCTAAATTTCGACAGCGAGGTCGCCAGAGGTCAAATGACGGGTCGTTCTACTATGGGTATAAACTTTTAACACATAAAGTGCCGTTGAAACATTTACACAACAGTAGAAATATTTTTACCAACAGTAGGAATCTTTATACCCACAGTAGGGTGTAAAGATGAAATTTACAAAATAGGTGTTATACACACAGTAGCATAGCCAATTATGGTATAAAAGGGAGTATCCGATCATTTTGTGTCGATATTCCATTCCAAGCACCCAAACAAGGATTAATTTTACGAAGACTTTTGGATATTATCTCAGAAAATATCCATGTAACTTCGACAGACTATCCAATATCGCTCATCTACTAAGCCTATACCGGTGGTATACATGACTGTGTCATGGTGAAATTGAAAAGAATAAAGTATGGCTATAATTTCTGGACAAGGTTCCGGGCGATCTCCTGGTTTATATTTTCAATTTCAGGCTTCAAAAGCCAGCTACTGTTAACTGTATACATTAATCTGATTGGATCCGTCGCCTGACCTTTAAAATGTTTATAAAATAATAGATATGAACTGAAGACCCCTGTCCGGAAAAGCTTCTATCAATTAATATTGATTTTATTTCGAATATTAAATCGGGACGGTTTATTACCTTACGTTACCTTACGTCTGTAGTGGACGCTGGCGGTCTGCCACTATATCCACCTCACATTGTGTTATTTCACCGTATTCGGCTGCATCTCTAGACATATTTGGGTTGTATGGTTGAAAATCAGTCACCAATTCCGCTTTATAGTCATATTTAATATCCTGATTTTTCCAATGATGATCTAGTCTGTTTTTGAATTGGTTTATATCTTCAGCATACACCACTTCGTCTGGTAGATTGTTCCAAGTTGTGACCACTCTCTGGCTGAATGTATATTTTCTAACGTCATAGTTAGATCTTTCCTTGTACAATTTATAGTTGTGGCCTCTGGTACGAGATTCGGTGTTTCTTGTAAGAATGTTAGATACTTCCGGATCGTAGCAGTTGAATATCTTAAAGTATTCAATCATATCACCTCGGTGGCTTCTGTACATCAGGGTTGGTAGTTCCATTTTTCTTAGTCTATCCTCGTATCCCATATCTGTTAGTCCTGGTACTAGTTTTGTTGCTCTCTTTTGAACTTTTTCCATTGGAACTGTGTGTTTTTTAAAGATATGGTCTCCAAGCAGGTTGAGCTTATTCGAGTAATGGTCTTACCAGTCCTTTATATAGTTTTGCCATTGTAGTATAGTCTAAGTAGGTGAATGATCTTCTGATGGCTCCAAGAACACTGTTGGCTTTCTGTATTTTCTCGTTTATGTGGTCCTCAAATGATAGGTTTCTGTCTGTGGTTACTCCTATGTCCTTTTCTTTTTCCACCTGTTTTAATTTAGTTTCACTCCCATTCTTGTCTTTCAAGTTGTAATTTGGCTGATACTCCTCTTTTCCAACATTCATGACAACACATATCTGGATGGAATCTTAATAACCAGTTGTTTGACCACTTTTGGAGTTCATCAAGATCGCTTTGTAGTGTGTCCATATCATTTGTGTCTGTTATCTCCTTATAAATCTTTGTATCGTCTGCAAACAGCATCACTTCTGATTTTACACATTCTGGTAAGTCATTTATGTACAGGACAAACAGTAGTGGGCCAAGTACACTTCCTTGAGGGATACCGCTAATGACTGGATGTTGTTTTGATGATGTTCCATTTACTATGACTTGTTGTTTCCTTCCTGTAAGAAAATCTTGTATCCAGCCTAGGATGTTCCCTCCGATGTTGTAACTGCCAGTCTTCTTTATCAACCTCCTGTGTGGGACGGTATCAAAGGCTTTCATATAATCCATGTATACCACATGCGTTGGATGTCCGCTGTCCATAGATTTGGTCCATTTTTCTAGTGTGTGTAGCAGTGGCAGTGTTGTAGACCTTCTTTTGATGTATCCAAACTGACCTTTGCTGAACAGCTTGTTGTTTACCATATGATCCATGATCTTATCCCGTATGAATCCCTCCATTACTTTGCCAACCACACTAGTCAAGCTGACTGGTCGATAGTTACTTGCCCTCTTTTTTGAACCTTTTTTGTATATCGCTGTTATATTTGCAGCTTTCCATTCATCTGGCAGTTTCATCATCCTCAAACTGTTGTTGTATATTGTTGATAATGGCTTGCTCAGTTCCTTAGCGAGTTCTTTCAGGATTCGAGGGTGGAAACCATCTGGACCTTGAGACTTTGTTGGATTTATTCTAGATAGTCGTATTTCCACTGCCTCTGGTGTAATATCGCTCATTGTTTCGAGTGCTTCCTTGGTGTTATAGATGTTTGTCTCTGGTACTTCACCATCTGGTTCAATCGTAAATACCTCAGTGTAGCAGTCAGCCAAGACCTGGGAGTTTTCTCTGTCACTTGTTGTTAGCGTCCCATCTTGTTTTTCCAGATCAGATATTCCAGACTTGGTTTTGCTGGACACATAATTCCAGAATTTCTTGGGGTTTGTTTTAGCTTGTTTTGCTATCTCCTTGGTATATCTGATTTTGGCGTGTCATCTTCTTGACTTTATTTCTTAGTCTTGTGTATATTTTGTAATGTTCTTCCGTCTTGTTCTCTATGTATCTCGTCCATGCTCTATGTTTCTTCTTGATGGTGTTTATGGTTTCTTTGTTCAATGGTCTCCTGTTTTTCCCATTGTCTGCTTTCCTTATTGGTACATGTTTGTTAATTATTTCTTCAAGGATGAGTGAAAATCTTGTCCATTGTGCATTTATGTCATTTTCACAATCTGATAGTATTTTCTTCCAGTCTATATCAAGCTCTTCTCTCATCTTCTCGTAATTTCCTTTATCATATAATTTTTTCTGTGTTTGTGTCTCTTTGTCGATGTAGCATTTGTACGTGAAGTCCAGCATGCAATGATCACTTTTCCCCAGAGGATTTTTCACTTCTAAGTTGTGTATCATTTCTTCTTCGTTGGTAAGTACAACATCTAATATATTGGCTTGCTGACCTTCTCTGTATCTCGTGGGTTTTCTCACGTGTTGGTATAGATAATTTTCTTCTATGACTGCTATAAAGCCATCACATTTCTTCTCCTTTGATACAGTTGTTTCCCAGTTGATGTTTGGGTAGTTCATATCTCCCATAAGTAGAATATGACTATTCTTCTTTTCTTTGCAAACCTTGTCTAAGCAGCTGTTAATGATTTTATCGTTTTCTTCTGAACTCTTGTTTGGGCTCCTATATATTGCTCCAATAACAAGTCTGTCTCCTCTGTCTAGTGCTATTTTGTATCCATACTGCTTCATCACATTCTTCTTTACTTATATACATTATGTTACTATTTTAGAACAGACCATTCGGATGATACCATATATCGCGATATAGAGCACTGGGCTGTTCCTATGGCTACGCACCGAAAGTCAAAAGTCCCAGATTTATTTTGTGTAGTGTTTTGTTCCACATATATAAGCGATAATGAGTATAATTAACGTTTATTTGTGACAAAATTGTTACATAAAATTTCTGGTCTCTGCTAACGGTAACCACCATTGTTCGTTAGCTGAACAAACACATCTTTTTAGACCAGAAAATATTCGAAATAAAATGAATATTAATCGATAGAAGCATTTCCTGACAGGAGTCTTCGATTCAAATCTAATATTTTATACCCCGGTAACTATATAATACATGTTTATACTCATTATCGCTTATATCTGTGGAACAAAGCAATACAAACAACCAATCTGGGACATTTGACTTTCGGTGCGTAGCCATAGGAACAGCCCAGTGCTCTATATCGCAGTATGGTATCGTTCGAATGGTCTGTTCTAAAAATAGGTATACACATAAACGGTCCCGATTTAATATTCGAAATAGAATCAATATTAATTTCTAGAATCTTTTCCGGATAGGGATGTGTTATTTAAAGAGATAATCCATCTTTAAGTTCATTATCTGTATCTGTATGTGTTTCAGCGCTGGAGCCTCTCGACTGTATTTGCGCTGTGGGAGGACTATGCTGTTTTATCCGTTGTTTCCTCGCATGTGCTATCCTCCAGGCTGTTCCACTCCTCGATAGCTCGAACAAAGAACGAGTGTCTAAATTGTGCCGTGTTGGCTCGTATCCTTTCGATGGAGTTAGAGTTAATACACTCCTCCTTTTCGACAGGGTTTGATGTTATATAGCCTGGGTACTTTTTCGCCTTTATTTTCCTTCCTTTCTTTTTTGGTATTAGTATGTCTTTTGATCGAATAGCCGGCACCAGCCCATCCACTACTCTGCCGAACAGCTTCATTCTCATCGTGCTTGTGTGTGTCTATTATCTTACGCTTTCATGATTCATCAAGTCTCACTTTATTCATCACATGTGTTCACAAACTTTATTCTATATTATTTTATGTTATTTGTCAGCAAAGGACCATTTGCTTTTATCCAAATAAACTACTGGATTGAATTACGGTACAACAGTCGGGCCATATAGACTACGTTGTTAACTATCGTTCCGCGGGTGGATCTACTGAATGAAACCACACAATGAAACGCCTGTTAATACAAGAATGGATTGTTCCCAGCGTCCTTTGTTCGGGGTCGAAAACTGTGGATTGATACATGATTTTCCTTATCACGAACTGTACTATCTACAGGTTGTGATATTCGATGCCAATGGGTTTAGTTTTGTATAAACTTGAATAAACTGTCGTTTTATGGGATAATTCCTCACCTGACTGTTCAACGTTCACGAAACCGTCCATATTATCCTGATTATCGGCGCCATTTTTTGGCGGAAAATGATCATTCACCGATAAGAAGATTGACCAGACAGTCAGACACAAGGTAGTTTATGGAATCGCGCCTTCGGTTATGATATATACCGTATATGGCTAATCATTTGTTCACTTTGACGACCTAGCGAGACACATGATAATTAATAGGATCTAATCGGCTACACACGGGATATCGCCCGTTCTGACAGTGCTACATTTGCTCGAAATCGTTCTCTGGTAGCAGAATAACGCATAAAATACATCACATCGGAGATATGCCCTGCCAATGTGATATATGCGAGAAATAATTTAATCAACGAGCGACATGGCGAGACATAAGAGAATCCACAACGGAGATCACCCGTATCAATGCGACGTGTGCGAGAAATCATTTACCAGCAAAGGTAATTTCAACACACACAACATAATCCACAGCGGAGATAAGCCATACGCATGTGATATGTGCGAGAAATCATTTAATCAATCGGGTAACTTGGTGACGCATAATAGAATCCACAGCGGAGATAATCCCTACCCATGTGATATATGCGAGAAATCATTTAATCAATCGGGCAACTTGGTGACGCATAAGAGATTCCACACCGGAGATTACCCGTATCAATGCGACATGTGCGAGAAATCATTTTCAAGCAGAGGGAACTTCAACACACATTATAAGATAATTCACAGTGGAGATAAGCTCTACCCATGTGATATATGCGAAAAATCATTTAATCGATCGAGCAACTTGGTGAGGCATAAGAGAATCCACAGCGGAGATAAGCCCTACCCATGTGGTATATGCGAGAAATCATTCAATCAATCGAGAGACCTGGCGAGACACAAGAGAATACACACCGGAGATCACCCGTATCAATGCGACGTGTGCGAGAAATCATTCTCTAGCAGCGGTTACTTGACCACACATAAGACAGTCCACAGCGGAGATAAGCCCTACCCATGTGATATATGCGAGAAATCATTCAATCAATCGAGAGACCTGGCGAGACACAAGCGAATACACACCGGAGATCGCCCGTATCAGTGCGACGTGTGCGAGAAATCATTCTCTATCAGGTGTAACTTGATCACACATATGAGAATCCACAACGGATATAAACCCTATCAATGTGATATGTGCGATAAATCATTTTCTCAGTCGGGCAACTTGGTGAAGAGAATACACACCGGAGATAAGCCGTACCAGTGTGATATATGTCAGAAATCATTTATTGAGTCGGGCAGCCTGACGAGACATAAGAGAATACACACCGGAGATAAGCCTTATAACGCCTCATGAAGCATTGTGATATATGTGAGAAATCATTTATTCAGCTGGGCGACCTGACGAGGCAAGAGAGAATACTATCCGGAGATCGTCCGTATCAATGCGCGAAATCATTCTCTAGCAGCAGTAACTTTATCAAACATAAGATATAATAATCTACTACGGATATGAGTCCTACCATTATGACGTATGCGAGAAATCATTCGATCTTCAGTAGCGTGAACGTGATGACACATGCAAGAATTCATATCGGAGATACCGGTAAGCCCTACCAATATGATATATGCGAGAAATCATGTATTCAGACGAGACATAAGGGAATACATACCGGAGATCGCCCGTATCAATGTGATAAATCATTCTCTATCATGTGTACTTGATCACTCATAACAGAATCCACAACGGAGATAGGCCTATATACCAATGTGAAAATCAGAGAAATAATATAATCAGCCAAGCCACTTGATTAATCATATGAGAATCCACAGGGGAGATAAACCTTACCAATGTGATATAGGCGGTAAAGCATTCTCTACCAGGAATAACTTGATCACATATAAGAGTCTCAATAGAGGAGATAAGTCTTACCATTGTGACATAATGCGATAAATCATTCTGTCATAGCGGGCACTGATAAGACAGAAACAAATTTACATCGGAGATAAGCCTTACTTCGAGGAAGACGATAACGGACAGCAGTTATTTCATCGTCCGTTTACTTCAACATATCAACGTATATTTTTTCTTTGGCCTTATATGAACATTTTACCAAATTTCCACTGATTTTCAGTAATCACCTGAAAACTTTATCAAAATAATAAAATATCAATTTTGGCAAAACATTTATGCTAAATAGTACTGGATCCACAAGATCTTATACCATCTCACACCATGGTTTTTAACAGATTCATCAGTATCCATATGGATTTGATGTGAAATTTACAAACAATAAATACAACTAAATTAAACAAACAGAAATTAACACTGGATGCTGTTGCTTTAAATAGGATTCAGTAATTTCTAGCATGATGATCGGGTATAATGAGTAAATATTAATGCTATAAATGCATAGCTTTGTTCATTTTATTTACATTAAAGTTTATCATGTGCTACATAACTGTTCATTTTCATCTGGAACCAGTAGCATTGGTACATGGCAACGTGATCGGATGTAAAAGAGGAATTCCTGA
The DNA here is from genome assembly GCA_032622095.1 of Siphonodentalium dalli. NCBI lineage: Eukaryota > Metazoa > Mollusca > Scaphopoda > Gadilida > Siphonodentaliidae > Siphonodentalium > Siphonodentalium dalli. The sequence goes on from CP136063.1 coordinate 58,727,358, forward strand.
GAGTTGGTTCGTTATCTGGATTTCTGAGAAGCATCATGTCCAATATCCACAATAACTACCCCCTAAGCACTGCCCTAAGTATCATACACACCTTAAGCAATGATGCTGAACACTTTGAGGCAACTATATTGCAGAAATGTAAGAGGAAAAAATTGCGAACACTCAGGAAAAAAGTTACTTTTTTCGCAGGTGAACCACCCACCCACCCGGCCTACTGTATGGGAAAAAGTGGATGACCCCCCCCCCCCTCTGTTCGGGGGTCAAAAATAGTTAATTCTAGTCGAGGAACATACTCATCAAAGCTTAGAGTGATCAGATATCGATTTTTGAAGTTTGTTATTTCAATTGTTTGTGGCCCGAAACCCGCCCACAAATGAAGATAGATAACTCAAAAACAAGTGGTAATACGGCCATATTTCGTTGAACAAAATGTTGATAAATAAATCATTTTGGAAAATTTTATACCATAGTTGCCAGTGGTTGGCATTATTTAGTTCCAATTAATCGATTCTGATAACTAAAGCGTATTTTGAAGAAATGTTGTTGTATCTTGATGATATGGGTACCCTCTGATCGGATTGAGTACCTTAAAGATAAATATTAGACTAGTAGGCAATTTAAGTAACTTTCTCTGAAAAAAAACCACACACTATATTATGCACCTTGTTACTATGCCATACATTCGACATCGATGAAAACCACGTGTTCTGTCTGGGTCTAGTAATGATCGAGCGTGAGACGTGACCCATTTAAAATCATCAGATAGTATTTAAAAATCACCAGACATTGTGCGTACTTCGCGTCGGTGTTCATTTGCTGGTAACTCTAAATAAATGAACAGTTCAAACAATTATACCCAAATATGTGACTACTAATTGATACGAAATAAAGAAAGTTGGGTATGCTATAAACATTCCCCATCGCTCACCTCTCCGTCACTCGTACAGTTATTGTCACAAAGTTCTTGATCGCCGCCACATTCCTCGGTGCATTGAACATCATCTTTCCGTCAACGGTAATGTCTTGTACTGCAATCGGACTTGCACTTGCAGATTGTGAGTTTGAAAACGGCAGTCGGAGCTGGAACGAGCGACATCATTTCCGGAACAAGGTGCCCATTATAATTAAGTATCCAGCCACTGAGTCGTGGTGATGGCAGCAACAACATTGGGAAAAGAGCATGAGTCCATATATACGTTTAATAGTTGACGCGTTTTAGGTGCAAATTGAGAGTTCATTGTCGGTGGGAGCTTATCGCTTCTCAAGTTCTTCTTGCTGAATAATTCGTAGCGCAAATCATCCAGGGATGTCGAATCACGGTTGGAATAAACCAAAGAACCAAGAGACACACATGTTTCCCTCACATGATTCGGAATGCAAGCCGGGTCCTCTCCCATCTGCGTAAACGCCGGGATCAGTTCTGTGTGAACTTTCAATGTTCAGAACCATTTCAATTTCCCAATAGAACTGAATGCGCTTGTCGAATCGCATCCACTCAAGGCATGAACTGCTGGAATAATCAGTGATATGTCCTTGCCCAAAACCTTCGACGTCGTTTGCCAACACAAGTTACGAAGGATAACTCTCGTATACCTAGTAGTACACAAAACATTGGGCACAGAACGTCACCACTCCACACAATGAATCTTTCGACTTGCAGTTCACTTGCTGCATGTCCCATGTGTACGAACATTCTTGGGTCAGCTTATTCGTTGTCGGACTCAAGATACTCAGACCAACCGCAACCATCCTTTGATAAAAACATTACTTTTATTGAATCTGGAAACCCACCCGCAAGAAACACTTGCTGGTCAAGCGATTATAACAATGGAATCTTTAGGGACCAATCATTGAATAAGAAGTTGACCATGTTTATTTTATTTTTCGGATTGGACAAATATTTCTGCCTTTGCTTTGGGAAAGGAGTGGCGACCGAGTGGTACCCGATCTCTTGCATCTGAGTATCTCCGCGTCTAGCTCTTTCGCCCGAATTTATTGAGTCAGACTGGGTATAACTGTCGCACACAATAGCTAGAATGTCACACCGCATGCTAAGGATGATATGCAACGGTTTCACAGAAAAGTCACCGAATGTCGCGCAACCAGTGGCACTTGACATTATCATCTGCAGAAACATCATGGAATTAATAATAACCATCGTTCTTGCCCCAGACGGTGACAAGTTTTGTAAAGCTCTGTCGCCCTCTATGTATCCGATTAGAACACTTTTCGTTGTTTTTATCATGGTTCCATCTAAATAAAACAGAGGGGGTGGAACAGATGCTATTTCATGTTTCAGTAGAGATGGAAGATAGACGTCTCGACTTTGGGCAACCACAACCAGTTTGCTGAATATCTGTCTATCTATTTCAACAGCCTTGTTGGTATCTTCTTGTTTTAACAATTAGTGGCTTGTTCAAGGCACCGAATGTTTTCAGTTTAGATGCAGATATTTTTTCAAAGAAGTCACACTGTGCTCTGCCATTTTCGTCGGTTTCTAATCGTTTGGTTATAAACTGAGTAATTTGTTGGCTCCCCTCTTTGCGAATACCACATAACTGAGCTTCCGTGTCATTGGTTGCAACTCGCGATGTAGTAATGTTTACAAGTGGAGTTACATTGGTTTTTGAAGCTCCCTGTTCTATAATGAACGGATTTACCATGTTATCAGTTACTGCAGACACACTATGGGAGACGGCTGACGCATCTGCTAGCATACGATTCACGGATGCCCCCTTGTAGGAAGTTCTGATCGCGTCATGCAGTCCACTCATTTGCAAGTCAACTGAGGGTTTTAGATGCGCCGTGAGATAGAAGCAGTTCAGAGCTGCAGTTTGGCAAAACAAATTCCGATATTTAACACAGTCCCTATTTATGGATTGCTCTATAGCCATATCATGCCAAACTCCAGAGAAAGGCTTGCATGTGTGATGAACAGATGTGTCTTTCTGAAAACGACGGATGCTATATGCGGGTTCTTCTCGAACATTAGTCTCGACTCCGCTACATTGACTACGACCCACCGGGCGTAGTTTACATGTTTAAACATGACATCCAGAGGAATCATTTCTGCTGATGTCTCCATTTCAAGCAACCTGTTGTCATCGCGCTTAGCAGCAATGTAATCAAGCAACAGCTGTGATAAATCAGAGACACAGTTGTCCCAGAAATGCACCGATGCAAGTGGCTGCGAACAAGAACTTTGTGACAATAACTGCATTATTAGACCCAGACAGAACACGCGATAATCCATCTTTAAATAACAAATTTTAAATAGTTGCGTGGGTATAAAATAATAGATATGAACTGAAGTCCTATGTCCGGAAAAGCTTCTATCAATTAATATTGATTTTATTTCGAATATTAAATCGGGCCCATTTATGTTACTATTTTTAGAACCGACCATTCGGATGCGACCGGATTGCGATATAGAGCACTGGGCTACGCAACGAATGTCCAATGTCACATATTGGTTGTTTGTACTGTTTTGTTCCACAGATATAAGCGATAATGAGTATAATTAACGTTTATTTGTGACAAAATTGCACAATATAATTTCTGGTCTCTGTTAACAGTAACCAATGTTGTTCGTTAGCTGAACAAACACACCTTTTTAGACCAGAAAATATTCGAAATAAAATTAATATTAATCGATAGAAGCATTTCCGGACAGGAGTCTTCGATTCAGATCTAATATTTTATACCCCGGTAACTATATAATACATGTTTACAAAGAGATAACCCACCTTTAATTATACTCATTATCGCTTATATCTGTGGAACAAAACCATACAAACAACCAATCTGTGACATTTGACATTCGTTGCGTAGCCGTAGGAACAGCCCCGTGCTCTATATCGCAATACGGTCTCATCAGAATGGTCGGTTCTAAAAATAGTAACACAAACGGGCCCGATTTAATATTCGAAATAAAATCAATATTAATTGATAGAAGCTTTTCCGGACATAGGTCTTCAGTTCATATCTATTATTTTATACCCACGCAACTATTTAAAATTTGTTATTTAAAGAGATAATCCATCTTTAATGGTAACCGACCACATGACTACAACATAAATAAACGCTACTTATACACATGATTATCGCAATGGAATACAAGATTACAAACCAATAATCAATCTCTTATGTTTTTTGGTGGATTATCTGTTCCTATATAACAAGGTTTCCTGGGTTTAATTTAATACACATGAATCGAAAACCCCTGTCCGGAAACGATTCTGTCAAATTAGTCCGTAAACCTGACTTTTATTATCAGAGCATAGTGCATGCTATATCAGAAGCTTTTCCGGACAGGGGTCTTCATTTTATAGTTATTATTATATACCCATGCAACAATTTAAAATTTGTTATTTAAAGAGATAATCCATCTTTTAATAGAGTTCTCTCATTGATACGGCCCGAACGTCAAATGTCCCAGATTATTTGTTTGTAATCTTTTATTCCATTACGATAATAATATGTGTATAAGTAGCGTTTATTTATGTTAGAATGTTAGACTTCATGTTGTATCTAACTACATTTTCCTCCATTTACTCTTCTCGTTCCCGTTGATTTACGCAGCGGAAGAAGTTGTTTCCCAGATGAATTACAAACTCTATCTAAACTCAGTCTGTTGCACAAGCAACTGTATAATTATCAGGAATGTCAATTGGGTGCACGTCATCATCGCATACGACATAATCCGACCACCCACCTGTACGGGAATTTGGCTAAAATCGCCTACCATTGTGACCAACTGATCAGGTTCCAATTCGCATAAGTGTCTGCAATATCGTTGTATACATTGCGGATACCTGTGGTTTTGAGAGAATACCATAATAATTTCATGAGTGACTAGCAAAATTTATATTTCAGCTGCTAGTCATGAAAGAAATAATGTGGGATCCACTCAAAACACCATGGGTGTTCTATTTACTTTATGCTTTCACCAAGTCGATAATTATTTATCTTACATTTATATTATATATTTAGAAAATCGTTGTGACCCAGACTACAATGAAACACATGGTCAGACCTAATACGTTCTTAAAGGAATTATTCGGTCTAGAAACTACCAAAAAAGCCCTCCCTGTTGTGATTAAAATGACAAAAGTCCCATTCCAATCGCACAATGAATAAGCCGAAATATAAATAATATCACCAGCCATGTCTGTTAAAGCTGGATTATCTCTTTAAATAGAAATTTGAAAAAGTTGCGTGGGTACAAAATAATAATTATGAATTGAAGACCCCTGTCCGGAAACGCTTCTATCATTTAGTATTGGTATCAACTCGAATATTTTATTATGAAATGAGAATTATTCCATTCCCGCCCCCCCCCCCCCCCCGCTGCAATATTATTTAATTTTGAGGGTAGTTCTTCCTCATACTATTATTAAAGGTGGATTATCTCTTTGTAAACATGTATTATATAGTTACCAGGGTATAAAATATTAGATATGAATCGAAGACTCCTGTCCGAAAGGCTTCTATCGATTAATATTAATTTTATTTCGAATATTTTCTGGTCTAAAGAGGCGCATTTGTTCAGCTAACGAACAATAGTGGTTACTGTTAACAGAGACCAGAACTTTTATTGTACAATTTTGTCACAAATAAACGTTAATTATACTCATTATCGCTTCTAATTAACGAACAAATCAATACAAACAATCAATCTGGGACATTTGACTTTCAGTGCGTAGCCATAGGAACAGCCAGTGCTCTATATCGCAATATGGTATCATCCGAATGGTTTGTTCTAAAAATAGACACATAAACGGTCCCGATTAAATATTCGAAATAAAATCAATATTAATTGATAGAAGCTTTTCTGGACAAGGGTCTTCAGTTCATATTTATTATTTTATACACACGCAACTATTTAAAATTTGTTATTTAAAGAGATAATCCATCTTTAATCGATAGAAGCATTTCCGGACAGGAGTCTTCGGTTCATATCTTATATTTTATACCCCGGTAACTATAGAATACATGTTTACAAAGAGATAATCCACCTTTAATGTTAAGTGGGGTGAGACTATAACAAAGGGATAGACCATCTTTAAAATAACGCGCAATATACCGATTGACGCACATATTGACGTATTAGTGCTATTATTCGTAGATTTTACCGGAAGTAAGCGACAGTGAAGATATCATTTTTGAATAAAAAAAAAATATTTATGTTGCGGTAATTTCCCACTTTTTAAAGGTGGATTAAAGGTAGATTATCTCTTTGTAAACATGTTTTATATAGTTACCGGGGTATAAAATATTAGATTTGAATCGAAGACTCCTGTCCGGAAATGCTTCTATCGATTAATATTAATTTTATTTCGAATATTTTCTGGTCTAAAAAGGTGTGTTTGTTCAGCTAACGAACAATAGTGGTTACTGTTAACAGAGACCAGAAATTATATTGTGCAATTTTGTCACAAACGTTAATTATACTCATTATCGCTTATACCTGTGGAACAAAACAATACAAACAACCAATATGTGACATTTGACATTCGCTGCGTAGCCGTATGAACAGCCCAGTGCTCTATATCGCAATACGGTCTCATCCGAATGGTCGGTTCTAAAAATAGTAACATAAACGGGCCCGATTTAATATTCGAAATAAAATCAATATTAATTGATAGAAGCTTTTCCGGACATAGGTCTTCAGTTCATATCTATTATTTTATACCCACGCAACTATTTAAAAGTTGTTATTTAAAGAGATAATCCATCTTTAAGCCTATCTCTTTGTAAACATGTATTATATACATACCGGGGTATAAAATATTAGATCCGAGTCCGGAAATGCTTCTATCGATTAATGTTAATTTTAGTGGTTACTGTTAACATAGACCAGAAATGTTATTGTGTAATTTTGACACAAATAAATGTTAATTATACTCATTATCGCTTATAACTATAGAATAAATCAATACAACCAATCAATCCGGGACATTTGACATTCGGTAAGTAGTCATATTAACCATATATGGCAAGAAACGTGAGAAAAGTTAAGGGGGTATGTGTTTGTCCCATGTAGAAAGCCTTGATACAGAGCGGGACAAGCGTTACAAAAGCTGATAAAAGATATTTTTATTTTTCATCGTTATCCTTAAACTTCTGTAACGCTTGTATCGCTCTGTATCAAGGGTTACTACTGAGACGCAGATAATCGCTAGAAATAAAAACGATTCTTTAACTTCTGTAAGGCTTGTATATAGCTCTGTATCAAGGGTTACTACTGGGACGCAGATAACGGTGAGAAATAAAATCACCTCTATAAGATTCTGTAACGCTTGTATCGCTCTGTATCAAGGGTTACTACTGAGACGCAGATAATCACTAGAAATAAAAACTATTCTTTAACTTCTGTAACGCTTGTATCGCTCTGTCCCAATGGTTTCTACTGAGACGCAGATAACGATGAAAACTAAAAATATATTTTATCAGCATTTGTAACGCTTGTCCCGCTCTGTATCAAGGCTTACTACATGGGACAAAAACATACCCCCTTAACTTTTTGCTCACGTTTCTTGCCATATCTAATATTAACAGCCTAATGCTCTATATCGCTATATGGTATCATCCGAATGGTCTGTTCTAAAAATAGTAACATGAACGGTCCCGATTTAATATTCGAAATAAAATCAATAATAATTGATAGATGCTTTTCCGGACAGGGGTCTTCAGTTCATATCTATTATTTTATACCCACGCAACTATTTAAAATTTGTTATGTAAAAAGATAATCCATCTTTAAATTCAATTAAATGTGCTTTTTTCTCGCTCTTTTGAACACATTGACCTGATGTTGGTAATACATTATCACAACTCAAAGGTTGTTTTACGGTTCATAAGCGACGCAAGTATAGTTGTGACGTCAATAATTTATATACTCCATCAACCTCAAAAATTTTACATCCGGGCGATTCGCACCTATGGGCCCAATGGTAGCCGCCATGTTGACAAATTAAAAAAAAAGATTTTATTTTTCTTTTTCGATCAGCTTCCCCATAGCAACACTATTAAATTTGGAGAACACAAACACCTTTATTAACAATTAAATGATTAATGTGGATTTAGTTGCATTGGCGCATAACATTCGGCAAACCTCGTCAGATGCCGCTGAACCGTTCAGTTTGAAATTACACCCCCTGGCCCATAGCAACGTTACAAATGGTGCTGAATTTTATTCTGTTATAAGCCAATCGATTGGGCATACATTGTGTGTGGATCTTCCAGATTTTTTAATTTAACAGTGAAAGTGAGACTGTTACTCAGTCGAAAAGAAACTGAATCAGTAAATCTGAATGACGAAACTGTGACTGACTGAAAACAAATATGAAAATGAAGGTCACTGGAGTGGACTATGGTAGTATGGACGTTGGACTGGTCTGTGGTCACCACTATGATTTGACTTGTTCTGTTAAATTTTAAGCCTGTTTCACCTGCGCTCAGTGGTTAGAGTTGCAAGCGGCAAATTGTTCCGTATACTTCTCTAAATTCAATTGTTGTCGATAGCCGGCACTGTCACTAGCGGTACCAGGTCAAGGAAATCAGAAAATGAACATTTAGTCTTAGAGCTGACTGATTTGCTCATTCACTACTGGTACTAACTATACTTCGAACCCCGTCATATGGAGGGTGACCGGAATCGTGTATCTGGGCAAGTTTGTCAGTTGCTTTCCGGGGGTGGGTGGTTTCTACACGCAGTGGAACAATTTCCTGGTGAAATTAAGCCTCTGCGTGGTCTTTCCTCCACCCGTAAAATTGACAACGTCGTGTGTGGCCTAGCGGCTAGAACGACGATAAACCATAATAAACAACAACAACAACAACAAACAACTGGTACTATACTAATATATTACTATTAGGATTACAGATTAGTAAATTTAGTTTTCAACGACTTCGGCCTGTTCAGGCTCAGCCTCAAGTCACTCACGGTGAGTGTTCACGAATCGGGTCAAAATACAATTCTAGCCAGCTACACTACAATACAGTACAGACCAGGGTTGGGGCGATTACATGGCAATGTAATCGATTACGATTACAATTACAATTACTTTTGATCTACATGATTACGATTACGATTGCTGGAAAAAAAAATTCCAATGTAATCAATTACAATCACAATTACTTTAGTAAATGTAATCGATTACTTTTTGATTACATCTGAATACAATTGTTATTTTCCAACCATTTTGATCGCATAGGAATAAATAATGAAATAATTCAAATTAACATATCAAATTTGATTGAACAAAGACATCACTGCATAACATGGAAACAAGAACCGACTGAAACAATAGAAAGAAGTAAGCAATAAACATATAAACTTTTTACATTTACATGTATTGGAAAGGCTTCATCGTGAAGATATTCACCAACTTATTGGGAGTACATTAGGTTTTATGTGTATTTATTTATGTAAATATATTTTAATATATTTTTAATTTTCTTACATGCATTCAAACTAACGCATAATATTTATGGAAATATCACCAGCAACAATTATAAAGTATTTGCTTGTTCTGTTAGATTCGATACCCAACACAATGAAGATAACACTAAGATTTATTTGATGATCATCCGTTGTTAATCCTAATAAATGAGGCTTAACTCCACGAGAGCAGTAAATGACACACCAGCTAATTAGGTCTACCGATGTACATCACACCTGATTTGTTCAGTTAATTAGCCCTATTGTACCAGTGTAACTCTACATCCATTGCCTGCATCAGTCCCAATTCAATTTAATCCTAATTGAAGTTGGCTAGCCTATTTATTCATATTAGAACATTTCATTGTCTGTACCACAATTTTATTGCCATTCATGCTGCATTCAACAATTGTGTTGTTATATGTGTCCACTGCCAGAATGTACATACACACTGTCCACTAACATAACACATGACAAAATTATACTAACTTTCTAATATGTTGTTTTTATCTTTGCACACTCCGCAGTGCCACAGTATGAGACTATGAGTAACCAATAGCCATCCATATGGATATTTTAGTAAAAGTAATCAAAAAGTAATCAAAATGTAATCATGATTACTCGTACATTTGAAAGTAATCAATTGCGATTACTTGTAATCAAGAAATGTTATGATTACAGATTACAAACGATTACTCCAAATTTTGTAATCGATTACTTTGATTACGATTACTGATTACGATTACCCCAACCCTGGTACAGACCAGGGATGGGGTAATTGTAATTTGTAATTGACTGTAATTAATTACATTTTTCAAGTAATTGCATGTAATTGGTAATTGAGTTTATTCTCAATTACATGTAATTGCAATTGTAATTGGTTAGGATGTAATTGTAATTGTAATTTGGGTCTAATTTCAATTACTTCAAAATCACAGGTACTTATTTCTTCTCAAAGTTCTCTTTCATGATTCATCCAATGGTTTCTTCAAATGATTTTTTTTCCAAATTTCAAAGTGTAAGACTGGTGACTGGCTCTCAATATGTTGTCACAACACTGAGTTTTCATCCACTGTGTCTCAATGGTTAATTCTGTTGACACCTCTTTGGTTGCTTAAGCATTGGTTAACATTTGAGGTAGAAGGCTTGTTTTGATAAATACAATGAGAAACCAACTTCAAATAATTGACAATAGATCACTCTTATGATCATGTTTCATTATCTCCACCTGATATGGTATATATGCTATGGTAGAAATTCATACCAACCATAGCTAAAATGCTATCAACATGTCTACAAAAACAATCTGGCAGCATTTTGATTTGCAGAAAGACACGTCGTGTACTATGAAAGCGAAGTGCAAACTTTGCCCAACTACAATCTGCAGTTCCAAAAAAGTTACCTCCAATTTTGTGACACATTTGAAGGTAAGTTTCCATTTCTATGTATTAGTATTGTTTAATTCCATTGACATATTACTTCAGTCATATGGTGGTATTGGTATATGTATTGTGTCTTGTCCCTTCTAATTTGCAACTGAATGACAATGCGGGGACAAATAGCTGCCTCACTAATCCCCAATTAGCAGTGTCTAGTGGATGCATTGTGTCACCAGTAAGCTGGTGGCCACAAAGGCTAATTATGTTTATGACTCTAATTAACAATTAGAGTGTTGATTATATCATTGTCCTTTACAATGGCCTGGCTTTGTGTCTGACTTACTGTGACGCTCTTATTCCCTTAATAATTAAATGATGGATTCATGTATGTGTTACAAAAATACTCTTATTATTTTCATTTTATAGCGAAAGCATCAATCCACAGTCACACAAGCACCATCAGCAAGTTACCAACAGCCTAGAAAAGATAGTTAGCAAAGTTCACAAATCTCTGATATCATCCCAATTTCTAGAAGATCAGCCCAGGCTACAAGTTGCCAATGCAACACGCTGGAATTGCCAGCTATAAATCATGATCGCTCAGTTCTACGAACACCTATCCTGCACCTAATACATTGGCTGCTCTGTACAAAGTGTGCTTCATTATTGTGCTTCTTCGTGTTTTTTATCTTGCATTAAATTTATGTTTTGTTATCAAATAAAGTTCATATAAATAAAAAGTGTTCCTACTTCAATTCTGTACTGAAATGTAATTGTAATTGTAATTGAATTACATTTCAAAGTAATTGTAATTGTAATTAATTACATTGTGAATTATATGTAATGGGAATTGTAATTGTAATTGTAAAATGTTGAAGTAATTGTAATTGTAATTAATTACATTCACAAGTAATTGCCCCAAGCCTGGTACATACCAGTCGACACACATATGTTACAAGCAAGTGGAGTCCAGTGAATTGGTGACTGACAAAGTGAGTCAATTAACTTGGTGAGTGAAGGGAAAGAAGAACATCTCCCATTTGTTCTCGGCACACTGTAGAGTGTAGTAGTGACCGGTGAGATGATATGCTTGCAATTTTCCATATATGAATTCTGTTTCCTGTGATAGACAGATCAAGTTAAATATAATGCACCATTAATAACGGCATTAACAGTGGTTTGTTTTAGCAATCTCACATATTCAATATTTCATGATTTTAACACTGTGTTCTTGGTTTAAACATTAAGCATTAAGCGGGAGCTCGGTCAGCATGGATGGCATATATATAGTGGCTATTTGTGGAAAAAGTATTAAATATAGCCCTGCGTACTTGCTATTGTCGAATTGACACATTGGGATTGGAATAATCTGTATGCTAAACATAATAATTCCAGGCCAAGCTGGTCGAACTGTCATGACCTTCTATATGTAGTTCTACATGACTCATGAGGCAATCGCAGATGGTCATATAAATATTTAATCTGGTAGCATTTTATTAGACCATGCCAGGAATCTCTATGTATCTATGCCCGTCGAGAATGATATATTCCACCAGTACAACGATTTTGCTGTTGCGATAGGGAAGTTTGTAACAATGAAAAAACAGTACAGGCAGCAAATTATGAAATACCCGTTCCTTAATAATGCCTAACAATAGTCAGCATGTGCCGCATGATTAGTAATTTTGGATAAAATTCTCAACAATTTTTTGGCATAGAGACATATATAGAATTAAATTAAAATAGAATTAAATTTCCATCACTATTTATATTAATTTCACTCTAAGTCTACACTATCACTATTATTGATCATCACAATGATTAGACACCTGAGAGTACGATATAAGCTCACCAAAGTCTCAAACAACCATGCAATCTTGAATTGGGACCACCCCTACTGTGAAGTAGATTATTGAGAAACAAATATTAACAATATAGGGAAATATTCCTTGCTTGTTTATTCATTGTTATAAATTTCGCAGTCAGAACATAAAAGAAGTACCCAGGTTTTTGTACAGTGCAATTGGTGTAATATGGTCTATATATAGTACGGTCATATCTAGTGTAGGGATTCATGACATGATCTAGTATTTTTTGTGGTTCGATAGTCTTTTATGTTAAATCCGTAAACGTGCATATATGCGCGTCTGATTAATGAGTAGTAACCATGTCGCAAACGACCCGAACATACCACCATGACACAATGACATCAGTTTGTTTTATCTAAATTATTTTCCACTCCAGTCCCAAAACAATAGACATTTGACAAATTATGTTATTCCTTTTCAATGTCCCTATCAACTACTGAATGTGGATCCTACCACAAGCCAGAAATTGTGTCTCATTAAGTCATTGTGCCCCACCATGTAACTCGCTGAAAGTCAGGCATACATAACTGTGTATAAATAAATCAGATGTGGCTATCTGAAATATGCAATAAATCCCCGTTTTCCACATCACAAAAATGTATTCAGTATTATATGTAAATTCATCCAATAAGGTATTTTTGCCTTAAAATTGCAAAAATTAAATTAATTAATTTTGCCTTGAAAATTGGTTGCTGGGCATTCGACCTTCACCTGATGATAGCATTTTGAACAAACATAGTAACATGTGTTATATGGCTTAGTCTAATATATCTGGACTGGCACCATGGATATTGGTCTGGAAATTATAAAAATGTTAGTGGCTATGTCTCACTCTGATCCATGTCTAACTGTGGCATATATTCCCCTATATCTGGTGCTGCAACATATTCTCTTGCAAATAGGTTTATATTGTACCTATATAGATTCCTATTTTTATTAATTTAAATTGTTTAACTTTATTCCAGTCTTATATGTATATATAAACAGTCCAATGAACATGTATACATTTATTGATGGACGTGTCTTGAGCTGTTCATACAGAATCGGGTTCATTATTCCGAAGGCTCCATACTTCGAAGGTTCATTATTCCGAAGGTTTGCTATTCCAAAGGTTCGTTATTGCGAAGGTTCGCTGAAATTAATTAAAATTTGCACCCACCCCCCCCCCACGAAAACCACACGAGGAATGAAAAATACCATTAAGCTAGTATTCACATATATAAGGTACATTTATACACCCCATTCAAATTCACAAATTGTCCCAGATGTCGGTTATTAATAGCAAGAAGACAGTATCAGTTTATTATGGAAAGTTGAAAACACCATGACTGCATGACTGAAATAAGCTACATGTAAGAAACATCAACATTAAAAGCCCACTCAATTTTCGAACCCCCCAGATCACATAAATAAGATATATATGCCATATTATATACCATGCATTTGAAATAGGAAGTTCTCTAACATTGTATTATCAACTTATCCGTGTGTAATAAACTGTGAACATATTTTTGTAGAGTTGCCGATGTGTTTTTGTGCTAAAGTTTCACCTGGTTTTGTTGTGCAAAGTGTATTATCAAAATACAAAAACCTTCGGAATAGTGAACCTTCGGAATAGCGAATCTTCGGAATGAGACATGTCGTCCATACGTACTGACGTGATAATATGTCCAAAATTGGCCCGAAACACAGGCACTAGTAGAGCTCCCACGAAACATACATTTATCATTTTATATAGATGTGTTTCGGGTTGCCCATACGTACTGACGTAATCATATTAGCCTAGATATACCGTAGTACACTTCGCTATATATCCGTCACGGAGTTATTGGCTAGTTTGTCATATATCGTTTTGTGAAGGTTCTGCTTAACGAAACCAGATTAAAATATACAATATTTTCATCGGCCAATGTACGACGGGGAATTCGATCAATTGTTACGACGTCCATACTTATCAAGGTTTGTAACATTTACAGATACAAGTGTTAATGGAATTCGATTCGAACGAGAACAGATTTCTTTAGAATGGAATTCGATTCGAATGAGAACAGATCGCTATAGATTTAAGTAGACAGAAAGACTAGGCCTACCGGTACATGTATGCACATACATCATTACTATGATTACATGTGCATGTACGTGTTTTTGAGGTAATTCCACATGATGGGAGACGACAACCCGACTGTTGACCAGACTGAGAATATCGTCATTAGCGAAACAGACGAAGAACATCAGTGCGAGGTGTGCATGAAATCTTTCAGTAACTCGAGCAAATTAGTGAGACACAAGCGGATCCACACAGGAGATCGCCCATATCAATGCGACGTGTGTGGGCTATCATTCAACCATAGTAGTAACCTGTCCACTCATAAGAGAATTCACACCGGAGTTAAGCGTTACCATTGTGACATATGCGGGAAATCATTTAATCAGTCGAGCCATTTGACAGGACATAAGAGAATCCACACCGGAGATCGTCCGTTTCAGTGTGATGCATGTGAGAAATCATTCCCGCGATCGTATGATCTCGTGAGACATAAAAGAATCCACACCGGAGATCTTCCCTATCGATGTGATTTATGTGAGAAGTCTTTCAACTATAGGAGCAGCCTGGTGAACCATAAGAGAATTCACACCGGAGATCGCCCATACCAGTGCGACATATGCAAGAAAACATTCTCTTGTTCGGGATCTCTGGCGAGACATGAAATAATCCACACAAGTAATCGCCCGCATCAATGCGATTTATGTGGGAAAGCATTCAACGATGCGCGTAACCTGGCGCAACATATGAGAGTCCACACCGGAGATCGACCACACCAGTGCGATGTTTGTGATAAAGCATTCACTCGTCAGAGTTACGTATATAGTAGCGAGACATAAGAAAACACACATGGATGGTCGCCCTTATCGATGTGATATGTGCGGAAAATTGTTCCATGATGAGAGTAGCATGACGATACATAAGAAAGCACACATCGCAGATAGTTCATGAATATTGATGCAGGGAGTTAGGGCTAATCATGACTTATCGTCATATAAAACAATTGGTGCTGGTGTCCATCAAGGTTAAAGGTGGATTATCTCTTTGTAAACATGTATTATATAGTTACCGGGGTATAAAATATTAGATCTGAATCGAAGACTCCTGTCCGGAAATGCTTCTATCGATTAATATTAATTTTATTTCGAATATTTTCTGGTCTAAAAAGGTGTGTTTGTTCAGCTAACGAACAATATTGGTTACTGTTAACAGAGACCAGAAATTATATTGTGCAATTTTGTCACAAATAAACGTTAATTATACTCATTATCGCTTATATCTGTGGAACAAAACAGTACAAACAACCAATATGTGACATTGGACATTCGTTGCGTAGCCGTAGTAACAGCCCAGTGCTCTATATCGCAATCCGGTCGCATCCGAATGGTCTGTTCTAAAAATAGTAACATAAATGGGCCCGATTTAATATTCGAAATAAAATCAATATTAATTGATAGAAGCTTTTCCGGACATAGGACTGTTACGCCAGCTTTTGAAGTAACTTACCACTTTTGAAGTAGGTCTCCACTTTTGAAGTAAAAAACGCCAGCTTTTGAAGTAACTCACCACTTTTGTAATAAAATCGCCAGCTTTTGTAGTAAAGTGAGGTCTCCGCTTTTGAAGTAAAAAACGCCAGCTTTTGTAGTAAAAAAACTAGGTCTCCACTTTTGAAGTAACAAAATTACAGCTTTTGAAGTAAACTGTTTAATAAATTTTGACGGGCGCTGAACGATTTTCATGACAAAGTCAACCCGATAATCAATAGTGGCTATCGCCCATACGAGTGTGACGTGGTTTGAATAGCTTTCAGTCATGCCAACACAAGAGAAATCACAGTCAATCGCCCATACACGTGTGACGTGTACCAAAAGGCACTTAGTGAGTCCGGTTCCGTGACAAAATATTCCACACAGGTGATCGACCATACGAGTGTGACGTGGTTTGAATAGCCTCCAATCGTACCAACACAAGAGAAATCACACAGTCAATCGCCCATACACGTGTGACTTGTACCAAAAGGCACTTAGTGAGTCCGGTTCCGTGACAAAAAGAATCCACACAGGTAATCGACCATACGAGTGTGACGTGGTTTGAATAGCCTCCAATCGTACCAACACAAAAGAAATCATATAGTCAATCGCCCATACACGTGTGACTTGTACCAAAAGGCACTTAGTGAGTCCGGTTCCGCGACAAAAGATTCCACACAGGTGATCGACCATACGAGTGTGACGTGGTTTGAATAGCCTCCAATCATACCAACACAAAAGAAATCACATAGTCAATCGCCCATACACGTGTGACTTGTACCACAAGGCACTTAGTGAGTCCGGTTCCGCGACAAAAGATTCCACACAGGTGATCGACCATACGAGTGTGACGTGGTTTGAATAGCCTCCAATCGTACCAACACAAGATAAATCACAGTCAATCGCCCATACACGTGTGACTTGTACCAAAAGGCACTTAGTGAGTCCGGTTCCGCGACAAAAGATTCCACACAGGTGATCGACCATACGAGTGTGACGTGGTTTGAATAGCCTCCAATCGTACCAACACAAGAGAAATCACAGTCAATCGCCCATACACGTGTGACTTGTACCAAAAGGCACTTAGTGAGTCCGATTCCGTGAATAAAGATTCCACACATGTGATCGACCATACGAGTGTGACGTGGTTTGAATAGCCTCCAATCATACCAACACCAGATAAATCACACAGTCAATCGCCCATACACGTGTGACTTGTACCAGAAAGGCATTTAATTAGTCCGGTTCCTTGCCTAAGCATGTGAGAACACACATAGGTGGTCAATCATACGATTATGCAATGTTGTTCCCAGTCTGTCCGTCAACCTGACGATCCACACTGGTGACCGACCTTATAGGTGCGACGTTTGTTTGAAGAAGTTCGCCGTGACCGTGAGTCTTACAATATATAAGAGAATCCACGCTGGTGACAAGATGTGTGTCAGAAGACGTTCTGTCAGTCCAGTAACATGGCAACTTGTATATTTCCTCAAAATTGGGGGACGTAACAAATGTATCCGTTACAACGGAAAATAGTTGGTCTATTTGTCCTCTTCTTTGGAAGAACAGCCCTATGTCAAACTTCCAATTCGCAATGTTCCTGGTGCCAAAAGGTTCAGTCTCCTTTTTTGTAATTTTATAGTCGATTATCAATAATGATAAATAAGTCCATTTTCTTAACGTGGTTCATTCTGATTGGCCAACTATGAAACAAAGGACGGAAGTCCAGATGTCAGGTGATTAAGAATGTCATACAACAAGACACCGATTCTGCATAATTTCACGAGTCATTGTCCCAGTTAGAATAATATTATCATGCACTTGCTACAGAATAATAAGTCAAAGATGTTCATTCAATTTACAACTGAAATACAATCTCCTTTGGACACTTTAATAAAGAGAGATAATGGTTCCTGTTGAACATACTTACGTCTGTTACGGGATTGTGTTATATCGTTCGAGACTTCGTGACAGCTCTAGAACCTTCAAAAGAGGGAACAGGATAACAAGAAAATCGCATACCATATCGCTGTGTAGATCCGGCCTCTTTGGGCGCTACAGTTGTAATGTTTTATCATAACATTTAATGTTCAGGCGTTATGCTGTGGTGATTCTCCATGGCGGCCAGTGGAGCCCGTGTTCCGAGCGTGTATTATACCATGTGGTAGCTATGCCTGCCATTGCATTGTTGAATGTGAGTCCTCTGCGAGTGGGAGGTGCCAACATTGGCCACAATCGCCAGTAAATGGTGTTGCCCTGAATATGGCAGGTATGTTACGGTAAGTTGCTGGTAAGTCGAGGGCAATACTATTGGGAAGGGACTGGCATATATTCTATTTTGTGTTATACATAATTGCTCATCAATCCCAGCTTGCACCGGTGGTTTGCAGTATATCAATAAATTCATTGTTGTAATCTTGTTCTGCATTTGGTATTTAGTTTTTTTTTTTGGAAAGGGGTTACCACATTGCGAGCAGCGCACGGTCTGGGCGTTTATAACTAACGTAGTTGAAAATGAGGGGAGTAGTAATTATGAGCTACATTGTAGATCTAAATATCAATCATGATCGACCAGTGATATCTCAAAATAATTCATCATTGTTTTTATGTTAAGTTATCAGTCCGTGAGACACCTCAACCTTCCCTGACTATAGTACACCACTTAGTCTGACCCCAATTGATAGGTGCAACATAGCAATAGTAAATATGTATACCATCATATATTGTCTTCATGATAGAATATTGATTTCATTTATTGACCATAATAAACAAAACAGATTCAGATAGCAGAATTGTTGATGTGGATGAGAGGCGATAAGGGATCAAGCTATACAATATTATACATAACTATTCAAGAACTATAGCGACTAAGGGGAGGTTGAGGATAAATTTGACTAATTATTATTTAACTACATCAACAACATCGTTCCATTCATTCTTAATTTTGTTATGCGTTTCATTTTGTATTGCTGTGCTTGACAATAAAATAATTAATTGTATTCGTATATTGTGTTGAATAAATTTTGAAAGGAGACTGAACCTTTTGGCATCAAGAACATTGAGATTTGAAAGTTTAACTTTCCCTGTATAGCGACATAATGCCACCGAATCCGTTATTTTATATACTCAATCATCAGAGTGTATGTGAACCCAACGGTTTCCACACAACACATTACTGGCTCCCGTGTTTTATAGCTGGCCACGTTTGACGTAGTTATAATACTTCGGTTATGTGACATAATTTTAATGATTGAAAATTGTTGTTAATGTCGCCTTCCAGAGACGAATCTAATAAACCAAACATTTTCTGCTGTCCCTAACGCGTCGGGTCACCTAATTTCGAGGGTACGAAAATACAATTAAAAGTGAGGCCAATAATAAATATACCAACTATTTTCCGTTGGAACTAATACATCACCTAATTTCGAGAAACTATATATGTCGTCATGTTACTGGACTGACAAAACGTCTTCAGTCTTGTCTGACTCAATGTAACATCGAACTTCTTCTGACAACGGTCGCAATTGTAAGGGCATTAAATAGTGTGGGTTGTCAGACTGACTGGGAACAATCTTATATACTCGTATGATTGATCACCTATGTGTGTTCATATGCTTAGGCAGGGAAACGGACTCACTAAATGCCGTTCGGTACACGTCACACTTATATGGGCGATTGACTCTATAAATTATCTTCTGCTGTTATGACTGAAGGCTATTCGAACCACGTCACATGCATATGGTCGATTACCAGTGTGGATTGTTTTGTCACGGAACCGGACTCACTAAGTGCATTTTGGTACACGTCACACGCGTATGGGCGATTGACTGTGTGATTTCCCTTGTGTTGGTATGACTGAAGGATATTCGAACCTCGTCACATGCATATGGTCGATTACCGGTGTGGATTATTTTGTCACGGAACCGGACTCTCTAAGTGCCTTTTGGTACACGTCACACGCGTATGGGCGATTCACTGTGTGATTTTTCTTGTGTTGGTATGAATGAAGGATATTCGAACCTCGTCACATGCATATGGTCGATTACCGGTGTGGATTCTTTTGTCACGGAACCGGACTCTCTAAGTGCCTTTTGGTACACGTCACACGCGTATGGGCGATTGACTGTGATTGTTCTTGTGTTGGTATGACTGAAGGATATTAGAACCTCGTCACATGCATATGGTCGATTACCGGTGTGGATTATTTTGTCACTGAACCGGACTCACTAAGTGCCTTTTGGTACAAGTCACACGTGTATGGGCGATTGACTGTGTGATTTTTCTTGTGTTGGTATGACTGAAGGATATTCGAACCTCGTCACATGCATATGGTCGATTACCGGTGTGGATTCTTTTGTCACGGAACCGGACTCTCTAAGTGCCTTTTGGTACACGTCACACGCGTATGGGCGATTGACTGTGATTTTTCTTGTGTTGGTATGACTGAAGGATATTCGAACCTCGTCACATGCATATGGTCGATTACCGGTGTGAATTCTTTTGTCACGGAACCGGACTCACTAAGTGCCTTTTGGTACAAGTCACTTGTGTATGGGCGATTGACTGTGATTTCTCTTGTGTTGGCATGACTGAAAGCTATTCAAACCACGTCACACTCGTATGGTCGATTACCGGTGTGAATTCTTTTGTCACGGAACCGGACTCACTAAGTGCCTTTTGGTACAAGTCACTTGTGTATGGGCGATTGACTGTGATTTCTCTTGTGTTGGCATGACTGAAAGCTATTCAAACCACGTCACACTCGTATGGTCGATTACCTGTGTGGATTCTTTTTGTCACGGAACCGGACTCACTAAGTGCCTTTTGGTACAGTCACACGTGTATGGGCGATTGACTTGTGATTTCTCTTGTGTTGGTACGATTGAAGGCTATTCAAACCACGTCACACTCGTATGGTCGATTACCTGTGTGGAATCTTTTGTCACGGAACCGGACTCACTAAGTGCCTTTTGGTACACGTCACACGTGTATGGGCGATTGACTGTGTGATTTATCTTGTGTTGGCATGACTGAAAGCTATCCAAACCACGTCACACTCGTATGGGCGATAGCCACTATTGATTATCGGGTTGACTTTGTCATGAAAATCGTTCAGCGCCCGTCAAAATTTATTGAGTCAGTTTACTTCAAAAGCTGTAATTTTGTTACTTCAAAAGTGGAGACCTAGTTTTTTTACTACAAAAGCTGGCGTTTTTTACTTCAAAAGCGGAGACCTCACTTTACTACAAAAGCTGGCGATTTTATTACAAAAGTGGTGAGTTACTTCAAAAGCTGGCGTTTTTTACTTCAAAAGTGGAGACCTACTTCAAAAGTGGTAATTACTTCAAAAGCTGGCGTAACATAGGACTTCAGTTCATATCTATTATTTTATACCCACGCAACTATTTAAAATTTGTTATTTAAAGAGATAATCCATCTTTAAGTTATCGGCCTTACTCTATTTTTATATACATCAAAGACATAGCCGATACCATAACTTAGGTCATGCGCCTTTTCGCCGAGATAGATATATAGTTTAAAGGTGGATTATCTCTTTGTAAACATGTATTATATAGTTACCGGGGTATAAAATATTAGATTTGAATCGAAGACTCCTGTCCGGAAATGCTTCTATCGATTAATATTAATTTTATTTCGAATATTTTCTGGTCTAAAAAGGTGTGTTTGTTCAGCTAACGAACAATAGTGGTTACTGTTAACAGAGACCAGAAATTATATTGTCCAATTTTGTCACAAATAAACGTTAATTATACTCATTATCGCTTAAATCTATAAATGTAGTATACAAAGGCTTTCCATCTCTTTTATATCGGTTTATTATGGTTTTGAGTATAAATGCACTATCAATTGTACTTTTGTGCTTCATGAATCCGAACTGATTTTCACTTATAATATTATTGTTTTCAATATAATTTGAAAGCCTCTTGTTTATCACCTTATTGAACAGCTTTCCTGGCATGTGTATAATGCAAACCGCACTTACTACAGAAGATATTAAAACAAATCCCAATTGTGATTTAAATTCCCTACATGACTGGGCTAGTGAACTTCAACCAAGACAAAACAAACGCCCTTCTATTCATCCGCGCAAACGACCAACACCCTTGTCTTGATTTTGCTTGGACACCGGTGAGCTTTGCCCAATCAAATCAACATATAGGTGTCGAATTGCAACCTAATTTCAAATGGGATATACACATAGTAGCACTCTACAAGAAAGCATCATCCCGATTATCACAGTTTCGGAAACTAAAGAACATATTGAATTGCCACACTCTAGACATTATGTACTTCTCGTTTATTTGACTGATCCTAGAATATGCAAGCCGCGTCTGGGCGTGTGCCTCTGATATTCATCTCACAAAATTGGAAAACTTAGTGTGATATATGGCAATAAAATATGTTCAAACTAAACTAAACATGGCGACACATAAGAAACCCACACCGATGATCACCCGTATCGATGTGATCTGTATGGGAAGTCATTTAACGATATGAGTAACATGGTGACACACACAAAAACCACATCGATGATCGCCCATACCAATGTGGTCTATGTGAGAAATCATTCAACAATTGAGTATAATTGCAAGTGAGTTGGGCGCAATGAAGAAAAGACACACAATTCGATACAATGAAATTAAAATTTCATATGAAAATTATTATTTGTTCATGTACTAAGAAATACTCAGTGACTCAGTTTCATCAATTTAAATTGTAAAGTACGGCACCCATACATGTATATATCGGTAGAGGTTCATCAGATTCGGAATGACAACATATCAAAGTCACATATCATCAGATTGGATGTCTGACAATAACAATATTCAAATTACAATTTTACTACAGTAAATGCGTATTAGGGTTAAGATGATCAAGTGTGAATAATTAAATCGAAACGGACTATGGTTTACCCAATGACTACTTTTTGGCTAGAAAGCCGCGTCCATGTGTACATGTGCAGACAATCAATGTATCATGTGTAGCAAATAATACTATACTGGTAGCAGTTTAAAAATATATATAGCACATACTTACCAACCACATTCTGACTTTGTGCGCACATACAGACATAATAATCAGCTAATTTCCATAAAAAAAGTACATCAGGATTTAGGAGAACTCCATCAGAAATGCTTTGTTGAGAAATTCACATTTTATAATAACAAAACGTATTGAATTTAAAGATGGATTATCTCTTTAAATAACAAATTTTAAATAGTTGCGTGGGTATAAAATAATAGATATGAACTGAAGACCTATGTCCGGAAAAGCTTCTATCAATTAATATTGATTTTATTTCGAATATTAAATCGGGCCCATTTATGTTACTATTTTTAGAACCGACCATTCGGATGAGACCGTATTGCGATATAGAGCACTGGGCTGTTCCTACGGCTACGCATCGAATGTG
Source organism: Siphonodentalium dalli (assembly GCA_032622095.1). Taxonomy (NCBI): domain Eukaryota; kingdom Metazoa; phylum Mollusca; class Scaphopoda; order Gadilida; family Siphonodentaliidae; genus Siphonodentalium; species Siphonodentalium dalli. Next base: position 58,751,058 of record CP136063.1, read on the forward strand.
AAATGTCACAGATTGGTTGTTTGTATTGTTTTGTTCCACAGATATAAGCGATAATGAGTATAATTAACGTTTATTTGTGACAAAATTGCACAATATAATTTCTGGTCTCTGTTAACAGTAACCAATATTGTTCGTTAGCTGAACAAACACACCTTTTTAGACCAGAAAATATTCGAAATAAAATTAATATTAATCGATAGAAGCATTTCCGGACAGGAGTCTTCGATTCAAATCTAATATTTTATACCCCGGTAACTATATAATACATGTTTACAAAGAGATAATCCACCTTTAAATTTTCCAAAGCCAGAGTATGTGTTGTGGCTGAACGTCACCAGAAAGCAAACAGCTGGATTTGACTGAATGTAATTGTGCAAGGTCAGATTCCCTCAGCAAGCCAGCTTATATTTTAACATGGCCAGCCTGGTCCAAATCCCAATCAGGATTAATCAAGAGATTATTCAATGAATTCCCACCAGCAAGTTTAGAATGGATACAGTCATTGCCAAATACTGTTGTGTGTTATCTGGTTGTGTCATTTTCCAAATTCGATCACTCACTTCAAAAACATGAGAATGGATTATCTCTTTGTAAACATGTATTATATAGTTACCGTGGTATAAAATATTTGATTTGAATCGAAGACTCCTGTCCTGAAATGCTTCTATCGATTAATATAAATTTTATTTCGAATATTTTCTGGTCTAAAACGGTGTTTGTTCAGCTAACGAACAATAGTGGTTACTGTTAACAGAGACCAGAAATTTTATTGTACAATTTTGTCACAAATAAACGTTAATTATACTCATTATCGCTTATATCTGTGGAACTAAACAATACAAACAATCAATCTGGGACATTTGACTTTCTGTACGTAGCCATAGGAACAGCCCAGTGCTCTATATCGCAATATGGTATCATCCGAATGGTCTTCTAAAAATAGACGCATAAACGGTCCCGATTTAATATTCGATATAAAATCAATATTAATTGATAGAAGCTTTTCCGGACAGGGGTCTTCAGTTCATATCTATTATTTTATACCCACGCAACTATTTAAAATTTGTTATTTAAAGAGATAATCCATCTTTAAATCATGTTACTCAGTGCTGTAATATATGGATTTCGCAACAAAGCATTCTTGACAGAGAACTCCCCAACCAGGATTCACTTTTGTTTGTGGAAATTTCTCAACAACAGACCCTATACGTGCACACAAAGCCTGCTTTCAGTTTGGAAGAAAGTATCACATATTTCCAATTTCTGTCACAGGTAAAGTGTTATTTACTATATATAATATACGTATAGTTGTTGTTAGCTTCTCATGTAGTTTGTACCATTTTTCTCTGTTTAAAAAAATACCCAAATTTGAACCGGAGTGCATATTGGAGTGGTTTGGTTAAGCCTTAATCATGGATTATCTCTCTAAATAATAAATCTGGAATAGTTGCGTGGGTATAAAATAATAAATATGAACTGAAGACCCCTGTCCGGAAAGGCTTCTATCAATTAATATTGATTTTATTTCGAATATTTTATTGGGACCTTTATTTGTCTATTTTTAGAACAGACCATTCGGGTGATACCATATAGCGATATAGAGCATTAGGCTGTTCGTATCATACGTATGGCTACGTACCGAACGTGAAATGTCCCTGATTGATTGGTTCTATTGTTTTGTTCCATAGTTATAATCGATAATGAGTATAATTAAAGATCGATTATCTCTTTAAATAACAAATTTTAAATAGTTGCGTGGGTATAAAATAATAGATATGAACAGAAGACCTATGTCCGGAAAAGCTTCTATCAATTAATATTGATTTTATTTCGAATGTTAAATCGGGCCCATTTATGTTACTATTTTTAGAACCGACCATTCGGATGAGACAGTATTGCGACATAGAGCACTGGGCTGTTCCTACGGCGACGCAACGAATGTCAAATGTCACAGATTGGTTGTTTGTATTGTTTTGTTCCACAGATATAAGCGATAATGAGTATAATTAACGTTTATTTGTGACAAAATTGCACAATATAATTTCTGGTCTCTGTTAACAGTAACCACTATTGTTCGTTAGCTGAACAAACACACATTTTTTACCAGAAAATATTCGAAATAAAATTAATATTAATCGATAGAAGCATTTGCGGACAGGAGTCTTCGATTCAAATCTAATATTTTATAACCCGGTAACTATATAATACATGTTTACAAAGAGATAATCCACCTTTAACGTTTATTTGTGACAAAATTACACAATAAAATTTCCGGTCTCTATTAACAGTAACCACTATTGTTCGTTAATTAAACAACCACACCATTTTAGACCAGAACATATTCGAAATAAAATTAATATTAATCGATGGAAGCATTTCCGTACAGGAGTCTTCGATTCAGATCTAATATTTTATACCCCGGTAACTATATACACCCTAAATCTAGTTGGATGAACGTTGTATACAACTCGTTGTGTGCGAATTTGTTGTGTACTTATTATCCAACAGTTTAGTACGATGTACACAACTGATTGCGTGAACTGTCTTCTGTGGTATTACTTTCATACCACTTTGGATAACACCGCCACGTGTCTGGGTCATCCAATAGCAGCGCGTTTCCGGTGCGGGCGAGCATGTGAGTTTTTGGCTCCAAATATTTCAAAATAGGATGGACGACTGCGTGAAAAAAACTCCTGAACGACTGGAAATGGGACAAGACGTCGTAGATAGCTTTGCCGGGATAGTACGCATTTGTTATAATTATTCTTTGTACGATACACTGATTATGTAGGCTTTATTGTATTGAGTGTATATTTATTTATATTTGCCAACTTTTGAAGTTTACAAATTTACACAACTGCTGACGGCACTAATTTGACTAAAGTAGTACACTCATACACTCAACTCATAAAGCGTACACAATCAGTGTATCGTACAAAGAATAATTATAACAAATGTATACTATACCGGCAAAGCTATCCACAACTTCTTGCCCCATTTTACTTTCCAATCAACATTTGGTAAACTTTCCAATCAACAAATGTCATCCAACTCTACCCAACACCCAACAGTTCAATAAACGTAGATAGGTGCTGTGGGCAATTAACGTTGATTGAGTGTTGTGTGAAATTTCATCCAACACGTTGTATAATTAACATACAACCGTTGGTAGTAAATATATATGCAACGTTGTGTAAAAGTGTATCCAACAAAATTGTCATGCAACTTTTCACACAACGTAGATAGGTGCTGTGTGTTACGCCAGCTTTTGAAGTAATTACCACTTTTGAAGTATGTCTCCACTTTTGAAGTGAAAATCGCCAGCTTTTGAAGTAGCTCACCACTTTTGTAATAAAATCGCCAGCTTTTGTAGTAAAGTGAGGTCTCCGCTTTTATAGTAAAAACGCCAGCTTTTGTAGTAAAAAAAACCATGTCTCCACTATTGTAATAACAAAATTACAGCTTTTGAAGTAAACTGACTCAATAAATTTTGACGGGCGCTGGACGATTTTCATGACAAAGTCAACCCGATAATCCATAGGGGCTATCGCCCATACGAGTGTGACTTGTGACTGAATATATTTAGTGAGTCCGGTTCCGTGACAAAAAACTCCACACCGGCAATCGACCATATGAGTGTGACGTGGTTCGAATAGCTTTCAGTCATACCAACACAAGAGAATTCACACAGTCAATCGCCCATACACGTGTGACGTGTACCAAAAGGCATTTAGTGAGTCCGGTTCCGTGACAAAAGAATCCACGCCGGTAATCGACCATACAAGTGTGACGTGGTTAGAATAGCTTTCAGTCAAACAAACACAGGATAATTCATACAGTCTATCGCCCATACACGTGTGACATGTACCAGAAGGCATTTAGTGAGTCAGGTTCCGTGACAAAAGAATTCACACCGGTAATCGACCATACGAGTGTGACGTGGTTCGAATAGATTTCAGTCATATCAACACAAGATAATTCACACAGTCACTCGCCCATACACGCGTGACGTGTAGCAGGAGGCATTTAGTGAGTCCGGTTCCCTGCCTAAGCATATGAGAACACACATAGGTGATCAATCAAACGAGTATGTAAGGTTGTTCCCAGTCAGTCCGGCAACCTGACAATCCACACTGGTGAACGACCTTACATGTGCGACGTTTTTTAGAAGAAGTTCGGCGTGACCATGAGTCTGACGACACATAAGATAATCCACGCTGGTGACAATATGTGTGTCTGTAGACGTTCTGTCAGTACCGTAACATGGCAATATGTATATTTCCTCAAAATTGGGTGACGTGACAAATGTATCAGGTCTAATGGAAAATAGTTGGTCTATTTGTCCTCTTCTTTGGAAGAACAGTCATATGTCAAGCTTTCAACTCGCAATGTTCGTGGTGCCAAAAGGTTCAGTCTCCTTTTTATAATTTTATAGTCGATTATCAATAATGATAAATAAGTTAATTTTCTTAACGTGGTTCATTCTGATTGGCCAACTATGAAACAAAGGACGACAGTCCAGATGTCGGGTGATTAAGAATGCCACACGACAAGACACCCCGATTCTGCATAATTTCATGAGTCATTGTCCCAGTTAGAATAATATAATATCATGCACGTGCTATAGAATAATAAGTCAAAGATGTTCATTCAATTTACAACTGAAATACAATCTTCTTTGGACACTTTAATAACGAGAGATAATGGTTCCTGGAATTACAAACTAAATTATTGAACATACTCACGGCTGTTATGGGATAGTGATATATCGTTCGAGAATTCGTGGCAGCCCTATGACCACTAAGAGAGGAAAGCAGATAAAAAGAAAAGCGCATACCATATCGCTGTGTAGATCCGGCCTCTTTGGGCGCTTCAGTAGTAATATGTTATCATAATATTTAATGTTCAGGCGTTATGCTGTGGTGATTCTCCATGGCGGCCAGCGGAGCCCGTGTTCCGAGCGTGTATTATACCATGTGGTAGCTATGCCTGCGATTGCATTGTTGGATGTGAGTCCTCTGCGAGTGGGAGGTGTCAACACTGGCCACAGTCGCCAGTAACTGTTGTTGTCCTGAATACGGCAGGTATGTTATGACATTGTTCAACCCGTTGATGGTAAGTCGAGGGCAGTACTATTGGAAGGGACTGGCATATATTATATTTTGTGCTATACATAATATCTCATCAAACCCACATTTCGCACGGTCTGGACGTTTATAACTAACGTGCGATAGTTCGTGGTTGAAAATGAGGGGAGTTTTAATTATGAGCGAGATCTAGATATCAATCATGATCTACCAGTGCTCACTATGTTGTATGTTTACAAATATTGATTTAATTTATTGACCATAATAAACAACAACAGATTCAGATAGCAGAATTGGTGATGTGGATGAGAGTCGATGTGGGATCAGAGCACAATTTATAGAATGTTATACATAACTATTCAAGAACTATAGCGTCTAAGGGGGGGGGGGGGGGGGGGTTGGGGATAAAGTTGATTAATTATTATTTAACTACATCAACCACATCGTTCCATTTATTCCGCCCAATTTTGTTATGCGTTTCATTTTGTATTGCTGTGCCTGACAATAAAATTATTTGTATTCGTATATTGTGTTGAATAAATTTTGTTTGAGTGGAGACTCTACCTTTTGGCACCACGAACATTGAGACTTGTGGTATGAATATGCAATTAATATCGCCTTCCAACTATTTTCCGTTGGAACTAATACATCACATAAGAACGTCTTCAGTGGATTCTCATAAGTCTTGACTGACTCAATGTCACATCGAACTTCTTCTGACAAACATCGCACTTGTAAGGGCGTTCGCCAGTGTGGGTTGTCAGACTGACTGGGAACAATCTTACATACACGTATGATTGATCACCTATGTGTATTCTCATATGCTTAGGCAGGGAAGCGGACTCACTAAATGCCTTCTGGTACATGTCACACTTGTATGGGCGATCGACTGTGTGGATTCTCTTGTGTGTTGTTATGACTGAAAGCTATACGACCCACGTCACGCTCGTATGGTCGATTGCCGGTGTGGACTCACTAAATTGCTTCGGACACAAGTCACACTCGTATGGGCGATAGCCCCTTATGGATTATCGGGTTGACTTTGTCATGAAATCGTCCAGCGCCCGTCAAAATGTATTGAGTCAGTTTACTTCAAAAGCTGTAATTTTGTTATTACAAAAGTGGAGACATGGTTTTTTTTTTACTACAAAAGCTGGCGTTTTTTACTTTAAAGATGGATTATCTCTTTAAATAACAAATTTTAAATAGTTGCGTGGGTATAAAATAATAGATATGAACTGAAGACCTATGTCCGGAAAAGCTTCTATCAATTAATATTGATTTTATTTCGAATGTTAAATCGGGCCCATTTATGTTACTATTTTTAGAACCGACCATTCGGATGAGACAGTATTGCGACATAGAGCACTGGGCTGTTCCTACGGCTACGCAACGAATGTCAAATGTCACAAATTGGTTGTTTGTATTGTTTTGTTCCAGAGATATAAGCGATAATGAGTATAATTAACGTTTATTTGTGACAAAATTGCACAATATAATTTCTGGTCTCTGTTAACAGTAACCACTATTGTTCGTTAGCTGAACAAACACACCTTTTTAGACCAGAAAATATTCGAAATAAAATAAAATTAATCGATAGAAGCATTTCCGGACAGGAGTCTTCGATTCAAATCTAATATTTTATAACCCGGTAACTATATAATACATGTTTACAAAGAGATAATCCACCTTTAAAAGCGGAGAGCTCACTTTACTACAAAAGCTGGCGATTTTATTACAAAAGTGGTGAGGTACTTCAAAAGCTGGCGATTTTTACTTCAAAAGTGGAGACCTACTTCAAACTGGTCAGTTACTTCAAAAGCTGGCGTAACAGCTGTGGGCATACGACGGTTGATTGACTGTTGGATAACTTCTTATCCAACTAGATTTAGGGTGTAATACATGTTTACAAAGAGATAATCCACCTTTATAGCTGCTGCACGATTGGGATCTTCTATGGTCAAAATATTGATGTGTCGTCTGCAAAAAGCCGTATGCTTATAGTGTAACACGTATCGGTTATATTATCTATGTACCAACACCAAAAGCAATGACGTGCTTGACACGTAGTGATCAGTTCAGATAGTTGTGGAATAGATTTAAAGGTGGATTATCAATTTGTAAACATGTATTATATAGTTACCGGTGTATAACATATTAGATTTGAATCGAAGACTCCTGTCCGGAAATGCTTCTATCGATTAATATTAATTTTATTTCGAATACTTTCTGGTCTAAAAAGGTGTGTTTGTTCAGCTAACGAACAATAGTGGTTACCGTTAACAGAGACCAGAAATTTTATGTAACAATTATGTCACAAATAAACGTTAATTATACTTATTAGCGCTTATATCTGTGGAACAAAACAACACGAACAACCAATCTGTGACATTTGACTTTCGTTGCGTAGCCGTAGGAACAGCACAGTGCTCTATATCGCGATATGGTATCATCCGAATGGTGTGTTATAAAAATAGTAACATGAACGGTCCCGATTTAATATTCGAAATAAAATCAATATTAATTGATAGAAGCATTTCCGGACAGGGGTCTTCAGTTCATATCTATTATTTTATACCCACGCAACTATTTAAAATTTGTTATTTAAAGAGATAATCCATCTTTAATGACATTATTAGTCCAGACGCCAAATCTGAAACGGGCTCTATTTCTCTTGTTAGTTCAACCGGCCACAAAGAAGATTTACATGTTATTGACCAATTGTGATGTCAGGGTGGATGTGTACTCCAAAAGTGTTACAGATGCGCAAAAAAAAAACTTGAATGCCAGAGAATTTGGAACAAATTTTAATGTTATGAGTGTTAGTGGAAATTAATATTCACAGATATACCGAACTTCAGAATGAAATTTAAACACATATAGCTAGAAATTTTGTTTGTGTAAATATATAGACTTGCAAAATATAATCAGAATCATGATCAGGAACCAGGGTTATGCGAAATTATAGTCACAACATTTTTATTTTTCGTCACCAAAGAAAATATCCTGTGCAATCCAGTGAACTGGAACTATTTCGAAGTCATAGTGTGGGATATTCTAAACAACTGTATGCATTATGGGTGAAGGAATAGACATTATTCGAAAATCCAACACTCTAAGAACAATATGCGACTAGTTGGTGATCTAATCAAGTTTCTCATAATCATCTTATTTTATAATAACATATTCGAAATATTAGTTGATAGATGTGTTTTCATTATTATTTCAAAATTGTTATATGAAAAGATAATCCATCTTTAAAAACACATGGAAACCATGTTACTGTACTTTGTTAAATATGGTTCTCTTGTTAGAGGGACAAAGCGTGTTATGTCTGAGTATACGAATACAGTCCTCTCCCCACCAGCATTAGTCTCCGTTCAGTCTTAGCCTTCCACCAGCATGTTAGTCTCCACAAAGGTCCCCTTCCTACATAAACATGATTGTTAATATCCGCTCTGTGTTCCCCACCAGCATGTTAATCTCCGCTCTGTGCTCTCCATCACGAGCATGCTAATCTCCGCTCAGCCCTCCCCACCATAATGTTATCTCCGATCGGCTCTCTCCCCACCAGCATGGTAATCTCATCTCTGTGATCACCACCAGCATGTCAATCTCCGCTCTGTGCTCCCCACCAGCATGTTAATCTCCGCTCTGTGCTCTCCATCACGAGCATGCTAATATCCACTCAGCCCTCCCCACCATAATGTTATCTTCGCTCGGCTCTCTCCCCACCAGCATGGTAATCTCCGCTCTGTGCTCCCCACCAGCATGTTAATCTCCGCTCTGTGCTCCCCACCACAGGCCACCAGCATGTTAATATCCGCTATGTGCTCCCCACCAGCATGTTAATCTCCGCTCTGTGCTCTCCATCACGAGCATGCTAATATCCGCTCAGCCCTCCCACCATAATGTTATCTCCGCTCGGCTCTCTCACCACCAGCATGCAATCTCCACACACCATGTCAATCTTCGCCCGGTATTGTCCCTCACCAGCATGTCAATCCCCGCTCGGTCCTCTCCCCAACAAGCATGTTAATCTCAACTCTGCTCCCTCCTCACCAGCATGTTAATCTCCGCTCCGTCCTCTCCCCAACCAGCGTGCTAATCTCCGATATGCCCTCTCCACTCGGCCTTCTCCCTCCACCATGCACATGCGGTTGTGCGTTTGTTTTTTCTTTATTTTTTGTTGTGGTGGCTCGTTGATTACACTCTAAAAACTAAAATTTCTCCAGTACGCCATTTTAGAACACCAAAATGCAACAGATTTAGAACACTTCAAGACGCGTCTTAGTGTTCTACATTACAGGATAATGTGCTCAAATTAGAACGTTACCTGTTCCGTTACTAAAATGGGGGATGTTCCAATCAGAATGTCAAGTGTTCTAAATCTACATGTAGAATGGTGAGTGTTCCAATAAGGTATAATGTCCACCACAGAACACGATGTGTCCACCTTTGAACACCAGGTGGTGTTCCAAATTTGTCACCGCAGACGCGTTCGGGCTTGTATTGAACTAATGAACGATTTCTCACATACATCGCACCGATACGGTGGATCACCTGATACGGTGGATCACCGTCTGCATTCTCTTACCGATATATGTCAGATTTATGGGGACACTGACAAATTATCATTTCTTATTGAAGTGGCAATAAGAATGACATATTGAGGTGTCCCTCAAATTAGATCAGGCTTGAAAATCGGTGCCGATTTTCACTCATGCATGTCGGGGTTCGAACAAGTGTCTGACTTAAATGACGAACAAGTGTCTTAAATTCTTAAGTGTGTGAATGTTATCCCACCGATATCACCATTGTTTACCTTTGTAAATCATTTCTAACACACATCGCACTGATATGAACGATATCATGTGTGGATTCTATGTTCTATCAGATTATAGTTCTGGGTAAATCATTTCGAGCACAAATATCGCCTTCGGACGGGTGGCTTTGTAATGAACAAGTGGACAAATTTTCACACATATCACACTGATACGGACGATAGTCTGTGTGACTTCTCTTATTATGTAAATGCTGTTCTGTACAAATCACATAACATCACATCACATACGATCTCGTGTGTGACAATCTTATATCTCGTCAATGTATAAGATTGAGTTGTACGATTTCTCACTGATATCACACTGATACGGACGCTCTTTCGTATGGATGTCCACAGTCATAGTTAGGCTGAAGAGGTCACTCTCACCAAAACAAGTGCTGAAGGGTACACAGGATTTGAAAATGTGCTGAAGGGTACACAGGGTTTGAAATGTCGTTCTAAATGACGTTTAGTTTTCGTTTATGCCATGATTTCTGTTAGAGAATAATTGCTTACGTTCCAATGAACATTAAAATGAACTGAAAACAAACTGCTAATGGGCACCAGACTTTCAGAAACACAGTTTAAGTAACGATGTTAGTGGCGATCACAAACCCTGTGTACCCTTCAGCACATTTTCAAATCCTGTGTATCCTTCAGCACTTTTTTTGGTGAGAGTGACCCCTTCAGCCATAGTTAGCAATGCGCATATGTCTTACCATGTATCGCACATCCGTACGGTCGATTTCCTGTGTGTGTTTGTTTCCGTCTGCTTATGATACCATACCGTGTCAATGATTTCTCACAAACATCATAGTGATACGGACTATTGTGAAATTGTGAATATGTATCACTCTGTGCTAGATGATCGCTAAATCGTGAACGTCCTTCGAATGGTGCATATCATCGAGACCAACTTTTTGCAGTTTGACCAAAGTGATATGACCAGCTGATGACTCAATCGTAACAGGTTAAATTTGGTTATTTTATTTATTCAAGTGTAAATATCTGCAATAACGAACACCAGTTACACCCATCCACTCTATTTACTAATCGTCTCAGTTTTTGTTAACAATTAGTATGGTTATTTATCAGGTCTTCAGGTCTTGGTGTAGATCCATTGGAACTTTACGCCATCTAAGTTCCATCGCTGGTGCTCAACGCTACGAGCGAGTAGATTTTCAATAAAAGTAATAATTATGACCATTATTTATCAACTATACACATGTACTAATACAAGTGTGAAACAATCCACTCACCTACATGTCAATTATCCTTAAAATCTGACAAATAACAGAACGTAATCACTGACATGCAGCATTTAATTGACGCACCCGTAAATCCCATTGGAATTATGCGACCTTCCCGTGCACAACAACGATCAGCTCGTCGAGTGTAACTACACTCTGTGCATGCGTAACCTTTGTTCTACTAATCTTTCTACGGGTAATTCAACCAGTTTTCGGTGATACATGTATGTTATGATTTTCCCCGTGCACGGGTTGTTACATGATGTTTAGGACCATCTACATGTACTTGACTTGCTCTGGCCATCTTACAAAGTGTTTCAACATGTGTTTTCCAACTGGATTTTTGGATTAAATATTATACACACTTTATGGCAGATCAAAATAAGATCATGCCATGAATCTCTAGTACAGGCGTTAGTTAATATAAATTGCAATATTGATAATATTAATGACTATGTTACTTCATTCTCAAAGCTAAGTGTATTAAAGATGGATTATCTCTTTAAATAGCAAATTTTAAATAGTTGCGTGGGTATAAAATAATAGATTCGAACTGAAGACCTATGTCCGGAAAAGCTTCTATCAATTAATATTGATTTTATTTCGAATATTAAATCGGGCCCATTTATGTTACTATTTTTAGAACCGACCATTCGGATGAGACCGTATTGCGATATAGAGCACTGGGCTGTACCTACGGCTACGCAACGAATGTCAAATGTCACAGATTGGTTGTTTGTATTGTTTTGTTCCACAGGTATAAGCGATACTGAGTATAATTAACGCTTATTTGTGACAAAATTGCACAATATAATTTCTGGTCTCTGTTAACAGTAACCACTATTGTTCGTTAGCTGAACAAACACACCTTTTTAGACCAGAAAATATTCGAAATAAAATTAATATTAATCGATAGAAGCATTTCCGGAGAGGAGTCTTCGATTAAAATCTAATATTTTATACATCGGTAACTATATAATACATGTTTACAAAGAGATAATCCACCTTTAAGTCGCAACAGGCCATATAGTAAGGGTTGTTTGACTTTATCCGAACATTAAGTTCATCAAGTCAGATCTGAGTGGTCTCGGTGAAACACCGATCAATCTATAATACCCCGATCGGGCTACGGTCGCAATCCTACATGTACATGTATATGACCAACTGTATATAATATTACTGAAATGAACTTTAAATGAATGTATGGGGATACTGGGTCAAAGTCTCAAAGATATTCCCGATCGCAGTCTACACTGTTAAAAACGCAATGAGATCCAAATGGAGAACGATTATCTGCGCTCGTCGAAACTATACATGTAGTTAAAGATGAATTAGCTCTTTAAATAACAAATTTGAAATAGTTGCGTGGTTATAAAATAATAAATATGAATTGGAGAATTTCGAATATTTTATTATGATTAAATGGGACACTTTATTGGTCTATTTTCAGAACAGACAATTCGGGTGATACCAAATAGCGATAGAGCGTACGGTTATTAGGATGCTGCTATAGCTACTTACCGAACGTTAAATGTCCCGATTGATTGTTTGTATAGTTGTATTCAATATTTATAAGCGATAATGAGTCTGATTAACGTTATTTGTGACAAAATTACACAATAAAATTTCTGGTCTCTGTTAAAAGAAACCACGTTTGTTCGTTAGCGGAACAACACCTTTTTGGACCATGTTTACAAAGAGATAATCTCCCTTTAAAGACGTCAGGTTGGACCACCGATCGATATAAAATAGCCCGGAAATCGCAAACTACTCGTCTCCACTATATTCGTCGTATCATTGAGATATAGTATTTATCTTGGTAATCCATTTTTGTATTGCAGAGGTCCGTAAGGGTCCACACACGTCAGACACCATACACGTGTGTCAGAAAGGGGTACACACAGAAGAGCTCAGCATGGATTTACACACGACGATCCCCACATGTGAAAAGCCGTATATGTGCGATATTTGTGAGAAAGGATTTATTGGAAGAGCTCAGCTGGTAAGACACACGAGAATCCACACGGGTGATACACCACACGCGTGTGATATCTGTCAGAAGATGTTTACCCATAAATGTAATATGACTGAACATATGAAAATTCACACGGGTGAGAAACCATATTCGTGTGGTATTTGTCAGAAGGGATTCATTCAGAAGAGAAATTTATCCGAACATATGAGACTGCACACGGGTGATACACCATATATTTGTGATATTTGTCAAAAGCGATTCACACAGAAAAGTAGCCTGACTGAACATATAAGGATTCACACGGGTGAAAAGCTATACAAGTGTGATATTTGTGAGAAAAGATTCACCCAGAAGGTTAGCCTAACGTTTCACACCAGAATCCACACAGGTGAAAAGCCGTATACGTGTGATATCTGTGGAAAGAAATTTACCACAAAGGGGCATCTGACTCGACACACCAGGATACACACTGGGGAAACTCCATATGAGTGTGGCGTTTGTGGGAAGGGCTTTGCACATCGGAATAGCCTGACTAACCATACGAGTACACACAGTGAAGTCAAGTCTTATCAATGTCAGCAATGCAGTAAGCAATTCAACAAGTACGGTGCACTAAAGATGCACTTGAAGATCCATACATGTTCGACGTCGCATAAGTGTGATGTTTGTGGAAAGCAATTTACTACTAAGGCACACTTGGTTGTACACACCAGGATCCATACCGGGGAAACGCCGTATGGGTGTGACGTCTGTGGGAAGAGGTTCGTCCATCGGAATAGTCTGACTCGCCATACAACAATAACACATAGCGGAGTCAGACCTTATCAATGTGAGCAGTGTGGAAAGGCATTCACTATCTCCAGAAACTTAATTACACACATGATAACACACATTGGAGTCAATTCAATGTCAACAGTGCAGCAAGGTATTCACTGACCCCAGCGACTTATTGGTACATTATACACACGATGACATATAGTGTGGCTGAATAGGTCATTGCCGCATGGTTTCTGGAAAAAAATACACCCAGGATCTCTTAAACTGTCAAAAAGACACACAGGATCTCTTAAAGATGGATTATCTCTTTAAATAACAAATTTTAAATAGTTGCGTGGGTATAAAATAATAGATATGAACTGAAGACCTATGTCCGGAAAAGCTTCTATCAATTAATATTGATTTTATTTCGAATATTAAATCGGGGCCCATTTATGTTACTATTTTTAGAACCGACCATTCGGATGAGACCGTATTGCGATATAGAGCACTGGGCTGTTCCTACGGCTACGCAACGAATGTCAAATGTCACAGATTGGATGTTTGTACTGTTTTGTTCCACAGATATAAGCGATAATGAGTATAATTAACGTTTATTTGTGACAAAATTGCACAATATAATTTCTGGTCTCTGTTAACAGTAACCAATATTGTTCGTTAGCTGAACAAACACACCTTTTTAGACCAGAAAATATTCGAAATAAAATTAATATTAAACGATAGAAGCATTTCCGGACAGGAGTCTTCGATTAAGATCTAATATTTTATACCCCGGTAACTATATAATACATGTTTACAAAGAGATAATCCACCTTTAAACTGAATAGGTCATTGTCGCATGGTTTCTGGCAAAAAGACACCCAGGATCTCTTAAACTTGCAAAAAGACACCCAGGATCTCTTACACTGTCAAAAAGACACCCACGATCTCAAAGTCTCGCCAAACAACGGGAATTTTGTTTAGTCGTCTCACTCGTCTGCTATTGATATTATGATAATTATTTGTTTGAGATCGGAGTGAAATGTCAACGAAATTTAATTCGGCTTTGAGTCTGACTGACAGCGGAATTCCGCATCCTTGATAGCTGGACCAATATTAATAGCAGACGACTAAACAAAATTCCCGTTGTTTGGTGAGACTTTGAGATCCTGGGTGTCTTTTTGACAGTGTAAGAGATCCTGGGTGTCTTTTTGCAAGTTTAAGAGATCCTGGGTGTCTTTTTGCCAGAAACCATGCGACAATGACCTATTCAGCCATAGTGTGGTCAAATATTATCAATATGATCTTCACAGTAATCATTTGAGAGATAGCCCTTTATGCATATGTGGTGCCGAAGAAACGGCAGAACATTTTCTTTTTTATTGTCGCAGATTCTCTGTTGAAAGAAATAGGTGCTTGGCAGGATTAATAACCCGACCAGGCATAGCAACCCTGTTACATGGAAACAGCGAACTATCACTGGAAGAGAATATCGATATAGTTCTGAGGGTTCAAAAATTTATATTGTTGTCTAAACGATTCTCAAATTGAACTTTACCTAAGTCGCTCTCTGTATAAATAAGTTTGAATAAGTATAAATAAATGCAGATAAATAAATGATAATGCCTGCCTATAAACGAAACAAGACGAGTGTACAAAAGCACATTGTCACATCGAGGTGACTAGATATACAGTACAATTCAGAAAATTAGAAAATATCTCATATCTCCTATTCGGTTTTCGGGCATGATAATCTGGAACTGCTCGTAATAAGTATATACATACGATACATCACTCTTGTGATATCGATCTTGAAACGTTAATTGCGCTATGTTTATTGGAAACTGATCGAGTGGGGTCAACGGTCAGGTCACAAACAAATGGTAGTAACAATTCAGTTCATCTGATTCGTGGACTGCCCAACAGTGACCCATTATTATAGGTTACTGCTGGACAGTCTATGCCCCAGACAACTGCCAATTATAATAAGATAGAAAAATTTAAATAAAAACAAAATCTAACTGGGAAAAGAACATTATGAAAAAGCAATAAAGACACCACCACATGTGTATGACAAAGATGGGGAAATGGATAATATAAGCATAACACTTCTGCCAAATCCCATTCTCTAAAATAATTGTCTTTATATATATTATACAACTCTGTTAATTAATGTGCATGATTTAGAGAAATAAATATGTTTACACCAAACATTATCAATATGAGCAGCGCATCTATGTATGCACTAAATACAGTGGCCTAATGGTACATTATACACACGATAACACATAGTGTGGTCAAACATCAATATGAGCAGCGCATCTATGTATGCACTAAATACAGTGACCTAATGGTACATTATACACACGATAACACATAGTGTGGTCAAACATCAATATGAGCAGCGCATCTATGTATGCACTACATACAGTGGCCTAATGGTACATTATACACACGATAACACATAGTGTGGTCAAACATCAATATGAGCAGCGCATCTATGTATGTACTAAATACAGTGGCCTAATGGTACATTATACACACGATAACACATAGTGTGGTCAAACATCAATATGAGCAGCGCATCTATGTATGCACTAAATACAGTGGCCTAATGGTACAATATACACACGATAACACAGTGTGGTCAAACATCAATATGAGCAGCACATCTATGTATGCACTAAATACAGTGACCTAATGGTACATTATACACACGATAACACATAGTGTGGTTAAACATCAATATCAGCAGCGCATCTATGTATGCACTAAATACAGTGGCCTAATGGTACATTATACACACGATAACACATATTGTGGTCAAACATTATCAATATGAGCAGCGCATCTATGTATGTACTACATACAGTGGCCTAATGGTACATTATACACACGATAACACATAGTGTGGTCAAACATTATCAATATGAGCAGCGCATATATGTATGCGCTAAATACAGTGGCCTAATGGTACATTATACATATGACGACACACCTTATCAATATGAGCAACGCAGCAAGGTATTCACTGACTCCAGCGGCTTAATGGTACATTATACACACGTTAACACACATTGGAGTCAAATGTAATGTGAGTAATGCATCTAGTTATTAATGGACTCCAATGGCCTAATTATTCAGTATACACTCTTGACTCGACTATTAATCACAAGAAGATTCGCACATATTATACACACGATGACACACAGTGTGGTCAAATATTATCAACGTGATGAATGCAGAAAGGTATTCACTTAATCCAGCGGCTTAATGGTACATTATACACACGATAAACACATATTGGAGTCAAATGTTATCAATGAGTAATGTTTCTAGGTATTAATTGACTCCAATGGCCTAATGACACAGTATACATCGATGGCACACTTAGTGGAGTCAACCCTTATCAACGCAGGCAATGTAGCAAGGTATTTACTCACCCTATCGGATTAATGGTAAAGTATACACACGGTAACACATATTGGAGTAAAATCGTATCAATGTGAGCAATGCATCTTGGTATCCATTGACTCCAGTGGCTTAATTATTCAGCATACACATGTACGCTCATTGTTGTCACTTGATTCAACTAAACACAAGAAGATTCGCACATAGAACGGACGCTGTAAAGTGTGTTACACTTCATACACGGGGACACCCACGGGAGAGAAACCGTACAAATGTACCGGTTATGACAAGAAATGTATTTATTCTTCTGAGTTGATGGGCCACGCAAAGAGACATGCTGTATACTGTTTCTTTGTTTATAGAAACTGGTGGGAAAACACTCGACCTTCAGTTTAAAATGAACATAGACTAAACACAACAAACCTATAGGTTAAACTGTAAGTTAATTATATTGCGTAAACTGGACCTGATACTTACTATGTTTGCTTTCGTCTGTTCGGTATTTGAATAGTTGTTCCCCGACACTCCGTCGGAGGACTATAGTAATGATCATCGTCCGTGTGTCGGTGCGTGCACACGACCGTCGGAACATTCTCCAAGACTGTATCCTGTCATTTCTTTTTTAAACTTGGCACAGATGTAAAACATCCTGCATGGAAACCTGCGCACCTGCGATTATGAGTTCAGTTGGAGTCATTTTGGCGGAGATATTGCCATTTACCGACATAAAATTGTACATTCGTTGATGCAACTTTGTCCGAATCTGTGTTCTGTCATTTTCCAGTCAATTGTTTTTAAATTGGCACAGATATTAACCATCATTGGAACCTTGAATTAATAGTTTTGGCGGAGTTCTTTCCATGTTTGCCTATTTTTCTTGATTTTCGGCTCGCTATCGCAATAACTTGAACAAATATTGACCGATTTTAACAATTTTCGGCACATGAGCTGGTTTTCAAAATATCTGGAACGAGTTGGAAACCAGATTTGTCCATTTTTTTCTACTGCAATTACTACTGCCCTTAGTTTGCCGATATGTTTGTTTATTTTACCGATGTGTCGGTGGGGGGGGGGGGGGGGGCATTATGGTTGGTCGACCTTTTATTCTTGTATATGTGTGAAAATCGTTTGAATAAAAATTACTGATGACACGTATTCACAATACAATACAAACAAAATATGTGCAACTTGATATAAAACGTCAGCGTATAAAACGGTGACTGCAGTTATAAGGTGAACAAGGCACCGTTTATATCAATTATAGATTGCCATAAAACAACATGAGATACAACACTGGACCGATGTATAAGCTAGTTCGAAAAAATTGCGATAAATATTTTGAAATTGCGAAAACACTTGCTTGGATTTTGAAAAATAGTGTCACATATAATTGGCTACAACTTGTAAATCCCATGGGCTATTGACGCGCAGCATATCTCAAAAATTGCTCCAAAGACATAGCAAAACAAATTGGATGATGGAATGCCAATTATTTCTCTGTGAAAATGCGCCGTGGGCATAAACTTAACCCCACCCCTAAAATATAATTTTCTCAGAAAAATGTATAGCAGAGTTTACACTTAGAATGCCACATGGAAAGAAGCTTTAGTGGCATGAAATGAAACAGTGTCGAGAGTAATGAAGGGGAATTATAAACAACATTGTCCGAACGTGTTCTAAGATGAAAATTTGGGGAAAAATTGTGAAAAATGGTAATATTTACTAATTTCTCAAAATTTTACAACATTGTGATAAAAGTTTGATAGGGGTATGGAAAAATCACACGAGGATACTTGTCCAGAATTTGTAAATTCATAAAACCTCACATGTTCACTTTTTGTCAACTATTTCATATTTGTATTTAAATGTTTGTGCAAAGCCCATTATTTTTTTATATATTTCAACTGGTCACATAATTATGGCTACCAAATGCTGATGAGTGAGACTCACGGTTTACAGGGAGGTATTTTCTTATTTTATGGAGCATTTTGTGACATAGACACAAATGACGGTATATACAGCATCGGACACTTCATATTTGATAATTATTTTAAGATGGCGTCCAAAACGGCCACCAATATCAAAGATTTTCAAACTTATCGACACAAATTTTTACTGGGTTCGTCATAATGGGATAAGGGAATTGTTCATTAAGAAATGTATTCACTGGTGCTTCTCAACAAACTAAAGAACTTTAATATAATGTCTCAACTCATTTATTGTGACGAGTAATTGATTGACGGAAACGCCCATAACTCTGCTCATCCTCAGTGTAGCCAGTTAAGTCAAAACTGGCACTATTTCAGTTATTCCATGCAGATCTCCTCACATGTCATACACCAGTACATCCTGACATGTCGGCGTCCAAATAACAACAATTCGCTTGAATCATTGTAGCCAATTGCAGATCTCAGTAGTTTCATAACTGCATTTGGATAGTGATGAAGTGCCATCAATGCGTTGTTGATGTATAGGACTTTCGGCCCCCCTCACGCAGTGACCACCAATGGCCGCCGTGGAGAACCAATCCTATATAATCCCATGCACCCATATATCTCACGCACGGTAACTGGTTTTGGGTAATATTATCCAGACCTATTTTCAACCTTGAGCGAGAAGCAGAACTCACATGGCTTGATTATACATTAGCGTTGGGGACAGACCGGGCCACTCCGATACACTGCATGTTAACACGTTAACTATGCTTTCTATACCGGTACCTCTGGTAATTTCAGACCAATTTTCAACTTTGAGGGGGAAGCAGAACTCCCATGGCTTGGTTATACATTAGCGCTGTGGACGGACCTGGCCACCAGGGGCACCCCGATACACTGCATGTTAAAATGTTCAGTACTTCAGGACTTTTAGATTTTTTTTACTCTATTTAGCTGTTATGTTTCTACCCAGCTTGTGTGTATATATTATGGGTCAAGATTTGGATTTGTCAACAATACTAAGATTATAATAGTAGCATGGTGTTGATCTATGCCATGAACCTGACTGGTATGAAAGGGGCAATGACAGTGGACTAGCCGATCATGCTTACGCCTGAATCTTGCTTCATCATTGGTTATTGATTCGATCTTATGCATTTGCATCTGGGTGCGGACTATTCCCGCTCTGCGTCCAATGGAAAACATTATTTACGTGACACTCACACGGGAATATAGGTAAAGGGATATACTTTAGGGACACATCATGTCACACTACCTAGTGTTGTTATCATATAACCATAAACATGTATCTCCTGCATTGTAGACAGGGCTATTGTTATATATGCCACGCAACGTAGGACCATATATGGAGCCCAAATTGCATAGGGTTATAAGGACATGGCATTCCAGAATGGGTGTGAGTTATTGTGCCAAGTAATTGCCTGATAGTTTGCACAAAAAACGTGTTGGTTGTGAAAGAAGTCTGCATTTGGTGTTATTGTTCTCGTTTTACAACTGGAGAAAATTTATCATAATTCATCGACTTGAATGCACGTCGGCTTGTCACATAAAGCACACAGAACTCTTGGCAGGATGTAAGTAGGGCATCATCGCTATTAGTAGATTGTTGAAGTTGTTGCATAGTATGATACATTGTACTTCTTTTTCAGAATAAGTCATTATGCTATCTTTTCCCTGCGACCCGAGAATACAATCCTGGTATTCAGGCAAGGCTTCACATATGTTGTGTCTAGGACACAGTTCCAGACAATGCTAAATATCTATCAGGTGGTGATAACAAAAACTCCTTGACATATTTCTATTTTTTCGCGAATGGTCAAGTGCATAATCTACATACTGTTTAAAAAACACCGAATTATATGCCTGCCATTGGGGTCGAATGTCAAGTGATACGGTCCGTGAATGGCGAAGTTCGCTTAGAGTTAGTTCCTAACCTCGTGCTAGTGTGTTACCACGAGGACGCGGATAAAGGTATGCTCGGTCGGATGATAGTTATTTTTATTCTCCTGACGTTCATGTCGACATACTAGAATGTTATGTTTCTCGATGAATAGGAGCTCGGATAATTCTTCATACTGAAACCAAAGATAGCTGATGTGTCTTTTCAGTGAACGAGACAGCGGACAGTATTGTCCAAGGGGTGTATGAAACCTTGCCTCTAATTCGCGCGTTGACATGCTACGACAGTCACAAACACCTATAACATGCAGCCTTTTGACTTAGTAGTCAAAAGCAGTCAAATGTAATGCGACTTTTGTATCAATTTGTGCAATCTATTAATGTTGACGATGACACTATACATCCTACCAAGAGCTTGCCTGTGATGTGGGCTATATTATGGTGAGCCATATTGTCGTCAATTCGACAAATTAACGCACATGTTCTTATGTTGTGTAACCGAACACTGGAACACACCTACCACCAGCAGACACAGACTCCTTAATAAATCACATTAACACATCTTCGTGCGAACTATATCAGTCATTGGCACATACTAACTTCCCAGCCTGGTGTACCATGTCCAGGCAGCCATGGCTGGTCGCTCTTTGATTGAGTTCTACAAACCAGACGGATTATACCTCCTCCCGATCTACTGTGACTACTGAGCTTTGGCTGCAAAGATTCATGTGAATGTAACAAATTACCTTGTTTCACCACAGACTAACGATGTATGTGAGAATGTCTACAATAAATAAAGATATTATAGAACAGGAAGTAGTAGCATGCCTTGAAAACTGTTTGGCAACACAATAATATATACTGCAAAAGTAATTTCTTTGTTGACAAAAACTCCTCTGTATAACAACTAATTTCGTTAACATAAAATATTTCACCTGAACACATGTTTACATCAGCGTTGGGCAACTTGGCATTGGATGCTGGTAATTTGGGCATACACTTTCCTTATATTACCTATATTACCTATCTAAACTGATCCAAAAGGCACATTGTTTTAATCTTTCTATACATTGAATTTGATCAAGTATTCCCCCAATAAATGAATAGTTATTGTCCTTAAGACAATCAATTACTCATTAGCTTAAATTAAGTGAAACAATACTAGGGTTCTTCTGTTTGTTTACGGTTACCAGTGTTCTCATGATTAACAATTCCCTTGTCCCCGGATAACGAACTCAGTCACGTTTGTGACGGAAAGTGTGAGAAATTTAGATTTTGTTGGCCGTTTTGGATGCCATCCTAAACTTATTGTCCAATATGGAGCGCGCATGTAATGCCGCATCTATTGTCAGTTGTGATCACACATCCAGACATGCGCGGCACCAATACGAAAATACCGTTCTGTATAACGTAAGTCTCACTCATAAGCCTTTGTAGCCATATGTGTTCAGTTGAAATATATTATATATAATCTTTCCATAAACATTCAATCAAAATTTGAAAAATATACCAAATAGTTGCCAGAAAGATGATCGTATGAGGTTTTATGAACTTACTAATTCTAGACCAGTGTTCTTTTGATGTTATACCATAGCCTATCAAAATTTAATCACAATGTTGTAAATTTCACTGAAATTAGTAAAATTTCTCATTTTTCACAATTTTTTTTTCAAATGTTAAAATAAGATCACGTTCAGACACCAATGTTTATAATTCCCTTCATGACTCTCTACACTGTTTCAGTTTATGCTTCTAAAACCAACTTGACAAGCAGCATTCTAAATGTTAACTACACAGTTCGTTTTTCTGAAAAAGTTATATTTTAGGGGGTGGGGTTAAGTTTACGCTCATATCACATTTCACAGCAATAATCTTGGCATTCCATTATTAAAATCTTTGTGATATGTCATTGGGACAATTTTGGAGCCATGTTGTGGATCAATAGCCCATGTGGTTCACAAGTTATAGCCATTTATATGTGACAATATTTTTCAAAATCCAAGTAATGTTTGGCCATTTCAAAATATTTATCGCAATTTTTTCTAACTAGCTCATAAATTGGTCTAGTATTGTATCTCGTGTCATTTTATTATCATTTCTGATTAATATAAACGATATATTGTGCAGTTTATAACAGAGCAATATTTTTATATGCTCCGACAATTGTACTCGAAAAAAGTTTCATTTGATTTTAGGGGTTAGAGTTGTCTTCCCTGAAAAATCTATTTTGGGACACTTTCTGAAACGGCCAACAAGAAAAATCTGATGCGCCATATGATGACCTTTAATTTGATGTATAAAAACCTTTGTTGGAGGAGCGGTGCAGCCAACTCGAAAAATATCTTGTTTGGCCCACGGACTAAAAGTGAAAATAAAATCACCTTTGATAAAAAAAATCGAGGTGGCGAACACGTTATTGGCACACAACAAAGAACTTAAGACAAACAAATTAGACTTTGAATTTCAATCCGAATTTCGAACTTCGAACTTTATTCTAACTTCACACGAATCTCCCCCCGAATATTGAACTTCTATCCAGAATGCGAATATAAGATCACACACTAGGCGGACGATACAACGCTTATTCTCGGCGGCTCAGAAAGAAGTGTACGCGAAGCATATTCTACACTTGATCACCCAAAGCAATATAGGTTAAGGTGGTACGGTACAAGGACGAATTAACTCAATCGACAACCATGACGAATTTCTCAAAAATAAAAATGTCATTTGTAACTGCCTATTGCTGTGACCTCCTTAAGATCTAGATGTTACCTTTCTGTAACGAAAGACAGAACATTTAGCATAATTTTGTCAACGTCGAGAACAAGACAACGTTACCAGCAGCAACTGATCAATTACAGTAACTATTTTAGACAACATCATATACGAAAGTAGGCCAGACATCCACACACACAATGCCTCTGATCTGGAGCATGCGCGATTGTCACATGTATGCATAAATGTAAGATTGTTTGGTTACCGCCCAACACGGCCCATTGATCTATATTTGAATGCACATCGTTATGTAATATGACCGCATGTATATGTATACTAGCTGGTGGGCCCGACTTCGTCCGGACTCTTTCTCCTCTGCTTTCCGGTTTGATCTTGAATTGACAATTTTGAAGGTCAAGGTCAGGTCAGGGTCACGATTCGACCCGTCCAAAATACTCCCCGAACAAATGTACCCCTAGGTATAATTTTTTTTCGATATCAGTCAGTTTTACCCGATTTGATCTTGAATTGACAATTTTGAAGGTCAAGGTTACGTCGGAGTAACAATTTGTCCCGTCAAAAACACTCCTCGGACAAAATCACGCCTAGGTATCAAATTTCGTAGCTAACAGACAGACAAACAGACAGAAGTTCCAACATATATATTAGATATCACATGAAACCCCTATAATATCATTGAAAAATCTATTAGATATATTCTTATCTATCACCAGTGAGTAATCGCCGCGTGCTTCTCGTGATACATGGCATCGAACCAAGTAAATTACCGCGCGGATTAATAATATTTAGAAAAACCGCGATTTGACACCAATACCAGACATTGCAAAAATGATTGCTTTGTTCAACTTCGTTGCATTACCGAAAATAGGCACAAAAACAAAGAGGCAAATTGGGGGACTGTATGTTTCGTCGCAAGGCAGTGCCCGCAATACTGGCGTATACGGTTGTGAAGCCATGATAGTCGTTATAGGTTTCACTGCTCCACGCAACCAAGGAGTTATTTCGATGCATGCCAGCCTAGCTATTAATATCTGTGTGGTCATTTTGTAGCATTCTTAAGACATTTAGAAATGTGCTCTTCCAAACACATTCCAAGTTGCAACTATACTGTATCAAATAAGAGATGTATGTCCCCGTTTGTTGAATAGGAATATATGATTAACTACCCAATTTATAGATTTTTCATTATTCTCGACGGTCATGATCGACGCCATCTTGGATCCTGCATTTTTCCAAAGAGGATATTATAGCGGATGTTGGATATATTATTCCTGGGATCTTCCCGCGTAGAATAATACCAACATCACTTCCCATTCCTTCTGTGTCTGACTCTTTTTTTCACGTACCATGACCATAAGGTATATCTATTATTTCCAGATTATTGAGGCACGGACTCAGTATGGAGTCTTCATTTCTTCAAATGTGCTTGATTCAGTGAGCAATTTCTCATTTCGTATTGAAATGACCATGTATCGACCGCAATGATACAATGGGATGTCTCTCAACTCAGATATAAATGCATGGACGTGAAGACAAGGTGGTTGGATGTCTCACCACTTCCAACTTTGGCCAATATTTCAAGGGTTTGAAGTTCCATGTATGACCCAACATTTTAATTTTTAGTAAGAAAGTAGTTTTCATTATTTTTTATTTTCCAACCATGCAGTATTCAGATTGGAATTAGCTGGTTTAGACCAAAAGTCGAATATGCCTAATTTCAGTCAAATATTTGGACTGGAACCCAAGGAGGGTATGGGTGAAATTGGAATTCCTCGGACCTGGACTGAACAAAACTAAATACATATCGGTATGCAATCCACGAACACGCGTGTATAATATTTGCAGCAATACAATGTTAGTTTACAATTGTACCTACTATTTTCTGGCAGATGCTTCCTTGCTGGCGAACGCACTATTACAAGAGGCCCTACTTCAACGTAGTTATGCTATTTTGGTAATGCGTAAATCCCAAGGTGTTTGGAACAAATTATATACAGAAACACACATGCTTGGTTCATGCACTGTTAACAATCACCGTCGGTTCGACGGTCCCACTGTCATAAGCGATGGCCCCACACCGTTCCATCAGTTTGACGGCCCCACACCGTTATTTTATGTGCCCATGAAATATCTTCGTGAATCAAAGTTATGACCTGAAAATTTAATAGTATATTTATCGGCGACCACATTATATACGGCAATTACTCCATACAGTAGGACTGAATCTTACTCTGCTGATATTTAAAAGATATTATCTATCCAGCATTCAATATGTGTTATGCGTATAGTACGAATTATCATGGGTACAAAACTCAATGAAAGAACAGAATAGTACTCTGAAACTACAACACAGTTCCCAGTCACATACACAGCAATGAAATGTCACCCAGTATTTCCAGAGAGTCCACTGTATATAGACTCACTAAATTGGAGGTTGATAATTATAATACTCATATTAAGGTTGCTCGAACACGGGCGTAAAGAAGAAGAAGAACTGTAAGTGTAATCCTGGGTTACACGCTTTAGCGCATGTCATTTATTCTCCACCATTTTCTGATTCGCAATTCGTATTTCAATCGTAATTTGTTGTTTTGGGGAAATTGTTACCTTTTCTATTGTGGACAGTTGTTAAGACGGTCTGATTTCGGTTCCGTTGATAACCGGACAAGTTTCAATTCTGCGAATACCGGCTTAATCATTGACAAATTCCACTAAATTAGAGAGTACAGATTTATGGCAATCGATTCATGGCGTGATCCGGGGTCCAGCATTCCATGGTCTAACTTGACTCACTGCTGTGTTGTGACTTAGTATCAAAACACTGGCACATTTAATGACACAGGAGGATACAGGTACAATTAACATGAGCTTCGATGTCAACCAATAGTGACATTAATAACAACAACAAGAACAACTCAACGAGTTTTAGAATGTTGAAAATGCAGTTGACAGTGTTCAGAATATGATTGTTTCAAAGCACATGCATGTACATTTACAAGAGAGGATATACATGTACTGTGTGCACCTGTGTAATTCACAAGAGCTTCATGTCAACAACAATGTAAACAATGAACTGACGACGCACAGTGATGGTTGATCACATATCTACAATTCCAACTTTACAATTGCACAGACCAATTGATCCCGTGTTCATCAATTTGCATTGAAACGTGTGGATATGAGACATTGTCATTATTCGCCATGTTATTACCAAGTTACCGGTATTACGACAATTCACCGGAGTACGGTACACTATTGGTTGGATGTTCTTACATGTATCAAACCACCTTTGGCTTACTCACAGATGTTTCATGGAAAATGTGCCACTACAGGAGTACACTATCGCCAAGTCATTGTGCACAGTTATTATGGGATCTGCTGTTGTCTTGAAGTTCAAATCCCAACTAGCTGCTATTGATACCGGTATATACAGTACCAGTCAAAAGAAGTGGTATATTAAGTGCGCTATTTTCGTGCTCAATATCGCAATTATATTGCAAGTGGAAACGCTTATAAGCATGTAGCTTGTGATATTATTGCAATATTTTGCAGTTAATATCTCAATATTTTGCGCTTAATATTGCGACATCTGGCACTCAAAATTGTGACATTTAAATCAAATTATTGCTTCTTCTATATTGTTGATTGTATAAATAGAGACAATGTTCTAGATATGTATATAATTATAGTTGTAAATGCTATATGTACACTGTATTTATCTAATCTCATATATATATCTGTCTGTTTGTCTGTTTGTCTGTCATTTATACAAATCTACGATTCTCGACCGATCGGGACGAAACTTGGTACGTGTGTGTAGTTTGACCAGGCGGTCGACGTTTTCGTATTGGCGAGCCCGTGAGGCGCCCACTTCACGCATGCGCAGACGAGATATCGGAAACGGGTGGAGCTATCGACTTGAAATTTGCTATGTGAATGTACCTTGCCCCGGATACGAATTTTATCGGGTCGCCGAGCCCGTGCGACGCCAGCTTAGCGCATGCGCAGACGAGATCTCGCAAACGGGTGGAGCTATCGACTTCAAATTTGGTATGTGAATGTATCTTGCCCCGGATACGAATTTTATCGGGTCGCCGAGCCCGTGCGACGCCAGCTTCGCGCATGCGCAGACCAGATCTCGGAAACGGGTAGAGCTATCGACTTGAAATTTGGTTTTTGAATAGCCCGGACAACGTCGGGCTGGGTAGAGCTATCGACTTGAAATTTGGTTTTTGAATAGCCCGGACAACGTCGGGCTCATCGGCTAGTCTCCTATATATTTTGAAGACCTCTGTCTGTATGTATGTATGCATGTCATTTATACAAATCTACGATTCTCGACCGATCGGGACGAAACTTGGTACGTGTGTGTAGTTTGACCAGGCGGTCGTCGTTGTCGTATTGGCGAGCTCGTGCGGCGCCCGCTTCGCGCATGCGCAGACGAGATCTCGGAAACGGGTGGAGCTATCGACTTGAAATTTGCTACGTGAATGTATCTTGCCCCGGATACGAATATTATCTGTATCTGTCTGTCTGTATCTGTAGTTGTTACGTCCTAGTGGCCAAAGCTGGCTTTTACAGGACGGTGTGAGGAGCGCTATTTTTGTTCTCCTAGAGCCGCCTTGAATGTTTCTAGGTCGGCGGCATTGACTGTGCTGTTGTCCAGTTTGTTCCAGTCAAGTACAGTCCTCGGAAAGAAGGAATATCCGTATTGGTCTGTGTTTGTATGAATTGGTTCGTAGGCACTTTCGTTATTTGTGGTTAATTTCTCCACGATGTTGTCACTAACAAAGTCCTTGAATTTTGTGGGTTTCTTTTTCCTCTTTGGGCGGTAGTTTCTTAGGTAGTGTTCGGAGTTGATGCCCAGGGCTGATCCCTTAACCACTTTGTAAAATAGTGTCAGTCTCTGTTCCTTTCTTCTTGCTTCTATGGATGGTAGTTGAAGTTCACTGAGCATTGATGTTACACAGCCTTTCTCTCTCGTTCGGAAGTCCTGTTTTATAAATCTTGCTGCTTTGCGTTGCACCTTCTCCAGTTTTGTCTTGTCCTTTTCATAGTGTGGATCCCAGATTGTTGCTGCATACTCTATCTGAGGGCGGACTAATGCTATGTATGCCGTTTTTCTAAGATCCATTTGGCAGTACCTGAGATTTCGCCGGAGGAAGCCGAGGGTGGAGTTTGCCTTCTTCGTGGTGGACTCGATGTGGTGCTGCCACTGCATGTCATTGGAGAATTGGACGCCAAGGCACGGGTTGTTTGTGACTTCTTGGAGTATCTGCCCTGCTAGTTGGTAAAATCTTTGTGTCTTCTGCTTTAGGCTCATAATGTAGCACTTAGTTGGATTAAAGCGCATCCCCCATTTGGTGGCCCATGATTCCAGTTTGCGTAGATCTTGTTGCAATATTTTGTGGTCTTTGTAGGTGTTTATCTGGCGGTACAGGAGACAGTCATCTGCGAATAGGCGGACTTGTGATGTTACTGTGTCCGGTAGGTCATTTATGTGACAGAGAAAAGGCAGCGGTCCCAATACTGTTCCCTGTGGTACTCCTGATAGCACGTCAACTTCTTCTGAGTAGTATCCCTCGAGTGCAACTCTCATCTTTCTTTCTTTCAGAAAGGATGCTAGCCATCTGTTGACCGGGCCTGTGATACCGTAGTGATTTAGTTTGGTCAATAGGCTGTCATGTGGCACAGTGTCGAAAGCTTTGGAGAAATCAAGGATGGCCACGTCGATCTGCTTCTTGTTGTCAAATGATTGTAAGATGTCTTGTGTTGTCACTGCTAGTTGTGTTTCGCAGGAATATCCCCTTCGAAAGCCATGGTTTAGCTTTGTTAGTATGTTGTGCTTCTCCAGATGTTCATGGATATGGCGGCATATGGGATGTTCTAGTAGCTTGCACGGTACTGATGTTAGGGACACAGGACGATAGTTTTCCGCTTGATGTCGGTCTCCTTTTTTGTAGACTGAGGCTATGTTGGCGCTGCGCCAGTCCCCCTTGGCAATGTGCCTGTGTCTAATGAGAGTTGGAATATGAGCCTGAAGGCAGGTGCCAGTTGTTTTGAATACTTCTTTAGGATAGAGTTTGGGATACCTTCTGGGCCCGAAGCTTTGGATGAGTTTAATCTCTTCAGCAGAGCTTCCACGCCATTCACTGTCACTGTCAGTTTGCCGATGTTTTCGCATTTGGGTTGAAGATCAGGAAGTGGTAGTTGGTTCTTGGTGAATACTGACTGGAACTGCTTTACCAGGATTTCTGCTTTGCCTTTTGGGTCGTCAATCAGCTTGCCTTGTGATTTCAATGGCGACACTCCGATGTTATCTTGTTTTCTGCTCTTGATGTATCTCCAGAATGGTTTCGTCGACTTTTGTTCTAAACCTTCTTTAATCTTAGCGTTGATGTAATCCCACTCAGCCTTCCTCATTTCCCTTTTACATTCTTTCTGCATGGCTCGATAGTTGGTCCATTTGTTGTTCTTCTTTGCCTGTGTATATAGGCGCTGTTTCTTACGTAGCAATTTCTTGATCTTATAGTTTACCCATGGAGTGTTCTGCTTTGGTGATATCAGCTTAGAGGGTATGTGTTGGTCCATAGATCTGTGTATGCCCTCCTTCAGATGTTTCCACATATCCTCCACGGTTGCACTATTTAGCGTACGTAGGCCTTCTCCCAGTATTTGCAGATCCAGTCCAAGTTGTGTCCAGTCTGCTTTTTTATATAGATAGCACTTCCTTGGTTTTGAATGTTGGTATCTGGGCTTCACGTCGATGTCAGTAATGACTATGGAGTGGTCAGAGATGCCTGGTATGCTGGTTGATGATTTTACCAGTGATGCATTGTTGGTGAAGACCAGGTCTAGCATGATTTCTAGTAGTTGAGTTTGTATATCTTTGTCTTGGGCTCCTCTGTTTACTACTGAGCTGTTCCACTCTATATCCGGGCAATTAAAGTCCCCACAGATGATCATGTGTTTTTGCTTTCCGGATGTCGCTAGGTTGATGGACTTCTCCAGCTCTGCGATGTGGTGGTTCTCTCTGTGTGGCATATAGTAAGCCCCTATCAGTATGTCCTTGCTGGATGTTGATCTGACCTTGACCCAGTTGATTTCGCTATCTGTCACCAGTTGTGGTTGCTCCGTTGATATTAAGCTCTTGTGGACAAGAATGAAGACGCCCCCTCCAGTGGATACTCTGTCATTTCGGTAGCACGCATAGTTCTCTGGGAAAATTTCGCTTGACTTGATGTGCTCAGGTGTTGGGTTTTCCCCAGGTTTGACTCCCTGTAGCCATGATTCAGTGCCTATTACAATATCTGGCTTGGTGTATTCCAGTGATGCAGCTAGTTCGGCATGTTTGTCTCTTATGCTGCGGCATTTAACTGTCATTATCCTCATATTTCTCTTGGGTGGTAATTTGTACGGTCCAGTACGAGATGATGTTGATCCGATGGTGTTCCGTGTGCTATTTGATCTATTTCGTGGTACTGGTGTACTTGCCTCCGTTGGGTTGAAGACAGACTCTGACGAAACTGAGTCGATGGTTGAGTCCAGGTTGAGGTATTCATATAGGTCAGCTTCATATGAGTGGAAGGTGAAGCTATCCAGATTTATGCTTTCGCATTTGCAGCAAATCCAAGAGACGCTCTTTCTGTGCAGGTTGCTGTATTCTCCTGCTGACATCTCAAGGCATGATTGATGGTACCAGATGCTGCATTCGTCACAACAGACTCCTTGTTGGTTCCACTTTACTAGACATTCGCAGTATCCACATGGGAACTTCTCTTCGAGCCCTGGTCCGGGGTTTGACTCTATGTCTTCTGCGAGCATCAAAGTCAGGAGGAAGATGGTTTTAGATGGGTTCGTGTTTTCTGGCCATGTGATCGGACCTCTTCGTGCTGTTGATAGTCGAGGGTTTGTTAGATTATGTGCCAGCTGCTGGTGATACCACGTCTTCTGGTTGTCTGAGTTGAGGCACGTAGTTATGGATGTCACGATGAATAGTTGTAGTATCAATCTGTATGCCAGATCTGAGTTTTTAGTTCTCGGTCTCATTCGGCGTAGCTTGGTAGCAAGTCCATGCTGTCTGAATGATCGCGAGAACTTGTTGGGTGGCATTTGATCTATATCGCTGCCCAGTGGCAGTATGTGGGTTTTGTAAAGACAGTTTTTCTCAGCGTAGCTTGGTGACAAGTCCATGCTGTCTGAGTGGTTGTCGTTAAGTGTATACTATACAGTTAGTTGTTATCGTTATGTTAATACTAACCTGTATACTATACAGGTATGTGTTAACAGTTATTGGTATGTTAATACTGACCTGACATTTACGCAAGAGCAAGTCGAATGTTTATACTGACAACAAGATGGCGGCGCCCGTGGAAAATATGGGTCAGCCCACTTACCTGTTTACC
Organism: Siphonodentalium dalli; assembly: GCA_032622095.1. NCBI lineage: Eukaryota > Metazoa > Mollusca > Scaphopoda > Gadilida > Siphonodentaliidae > Siphonodentalium > Siphonodentalium dalli. The sequence goes on from CP136063.1 coordinate 58,783,357, forward strand.
CTCATAAAATACATTATAAATACACAATTTAACAATATCAAAGTTCTAAAACAAATGTTGGTATGATAAATCATCAGTATGTTGTTTCAGGTTTGATGAACCACGATGAGTTGATGGTGTAATTTGCGATATTTTATCAATTTTCGGACGAGAAAATAATTGCGTTGTTGACACTTCCGCGCATGCGCCGAGCCCGTGCGACGCCAGTTTCGCGCATGCGCAGAGCAGATCTCGGAAACGGGTGGAGCTATCGACTTGAAATTTGGTATGTGAATGTATCTTGCCCCGGATACGAATTTTATCGGGTCGCCGAGCCCGTGCGACGCCAGCTTCGCGCATGCGATGACGAGGTCTCGGAAACGGGTGGCGCTATCGACTTGAAATGTGGTATGTGAATGTATCTTGCCCCGGATACGAATTTTATCGGGTCGCCGAGCCCGTGCGACGCAAGCTTTGCGCATGCGCAGATGAGATCTCGGAAACGGGTAGAGCTATCGACTTGAAATTGGTTTTTGAATAGCCCGGACAACGTCGGGCTGGGTAGAGCTATCGACTTGAAATTTGGTTTTTGAATAGCCCGGACAACGTCGGGCTCATCGGCTAGTCTCATATATATTTTGAAGACCTCTGTCTGTCTGTCTGTATGTCCTTTATAGAATCGAAAACGGGTTGACCGATCGAGACCAAACTTCCTATCCAAAGGTAAAATCCCACGGGAATCGTCGCCGTCGCATTTTGGAGAAGCCCAGGGCACCAATTCTCCACTCTCAGTCACAAAAAGACGGCACTGTGGTGGTTAATCAAGTGATAATTTAATGAGCGTTTGTTTTAGACGCATCGCTATAAAGAGCGTTTGTTTACCATTCAACGTTATTAGTATCTGCAGAGAGATATACGGAAACAATACTTTTGAGTGGTTTCCTATGCGGGGAGATTTATTGGATGCCATAGTACTCTTACAACAACATTGTTATAGTATGTATGACACTTAGGTCAGGGCTTAGGGGGGTAGTTAGTGTGGATATAGTCATAATGCTTCTCGGAAATCCCGGTTACAAACCAACACTCACAATTTCGTCTTTTGCATCAGATACCAACACCTCGACCGATCGGGACGAAACTTGGTACGTGTGTGTAGTTTGACCAGGTGGTCGTCGTTGTCGTATTGGCGAGCCCGTGCGACGCCCATGCAGCGCATGCCCAGGCGAGATCTCGGAAACGGATGGAGCTATCGACTTGAAATTTGGTATGTGAATGTATCTTGCCCCGGATACGAATTTTATCGGGTCGCCGAGCCCGTGCGACGCCAGCTTCGCGCATGCGCAGACCAAATCTCGGAAACGGGTGGAGCTATCGACTTGAAATTAGTTTTTTGAATAGCCCGGACAACTTCGGGCTCATCGGCTAGTCTATTATATATTTTGGGAAATCTGTGAGGGTGTGTGTGTGTGTGTGTCCGTCTGTTCGCGATGGACTTGAGAACGGCCGAGCCGATTTCGACGAAACTTGGTATGTTGGGGTACTTTCGGCCGGGGAGTGACACGGGCCTATTAATTTGCCCGTACAACGTGACATTGACCTTGACATCGGGTCATTTCAAGGTCAAATGCCCGAGTATCACGGGATTTCGATGAAAATTAGTGTCTATGGATACTTTCGTATGGGGAGTGTCGTAAGCCTATTCGTTTGCCCGTGCGACGTGATCTTGACCTTGAAATCGGGTCAATTCAAGGTAAAATCGCGAATTTTGATGGGATTTCGACGAAATTTGATACGTAGGGTTACCTTTGTCCACTGAGTGTTTTGGACGGTCAAATCGTGACCCCTACCTGACCTTGACCTTCAAAATGATCAATTCGAGGTCAAATCGGGTAAAACCGGATGGATTTCGACGGCTACTTTTGTCCGGTACTTTTGTCCGGGCAGTGTTTTGGACGGGTCAAATCGTGACCCCACCTGACTTTGACCTTCAAAATGGACAATTCAAGGTCAAATCGCGCAATTCGCCGAAAAGCAGAGGGGAAACAGCCCGGACGAAGTCGGGTCCACCTACTAGTATTATATATATATAACAATATCGGGTCTGTATGAAATTTAGCGCGCTTAGTATCGCAATATTTTGCATTCAATATTACAATAACAAGCGGGACAGATTTTTGGTATTGTGCTATAATCACACGTTTTCTCTAAATTAAGCACGCTCAATATCACAATAAAGGTGCACCTAAAAATACCACTTCTTCTGACTGGTGTACGGATTCACCTGTTAAAACAAAAACTGTGTTTACAAGTGACTGGACAATTTCACGCCTTATTATATGTTTCCATAAATTATGCCATTACTATACTTTACTTTTACATGTACATAAATTTGAGTTTTAACTGTGAAACATTTAGCTTTATTATTTGTATGGCTTAAAAGAGCATGCGATTTATGTTTTAGAATGGTCGAAATTAGTATTACTCATAAATGAATAGTGATGGGTTGGCTTATCAGCTATTACTAGTATCGTTTTTTATTTACAGCCATATTTATACATTACGCGACCTGAGTTCCAATCTGTTCTAAGTACATTTATTATGATTTTGAGTAAATCGATTTTCAAAGTTTGAATTGCCATCACAACTGAAATGTATGGTTTACAGTGGAAAACTTCACATCGTTGGATTTCTTAATGTCGTAGGTATTAATTTTTATCAAGACTAATCCGCATAAGACTGTTATATCTCTTAAATTTTGAGAAATGTAGACCTTGGTGTGAAATTTAGCACTTGGAGCAAAATAGAACTAAATACTTGTTGTTGAACACGCAAATGACAATTCAGACCTTAACTCTATTTTAGGGGAAGGTTGTCCCATGTTCCGAAAAATATGTCATTTTGGAACTTAGGACAACTAAGAGTTAAACTATACACTATATTCACCAGAATAACAAATTGATTTTCGACACTACTGGAAGCCGCATTTGTCCCAAGTACACTACTTTGGTCATGTTGGTTTACTGTATGATGCATTTAAATGAGTATCAACATCACTGTAAATACAATGCTACTCGAGAAATGGACTTTACACATCGTGCAGACCATAATGATGTATTGCATCAGCATTGGTAGGAAATTAGTTCACGTATACTCACCAAAGTTTTGTAATCTACCAGATGAACGGAGCTGTCCTACCTGGGTATTGGAAATTAGCAATATCTATAAGTGCCAGGTGATATATGAACTCAATTTATCACCCATTCATTAAAGTTGGTCTTTTGACACACTAATTTCAGCTGCTACGCTAATATTTGGATACCATCAATGTGTTCATCATTGAACACCATATTAGTAGCTTCCAGCCACACGACCTCCAACACTAGCGTGAACAGCTATTTGGTTACCATAGCGCAATTCATGCACTTTGCTAATAAGGACAGGTGACCAAATGATCCAGAAGTGTTCACTCACCCAATCTACTGTGCTACGGGCGTCCCTATTTGGATCAATGGCAATTTGATCATGGACAACTTGTGGCAGCTATGATTGTTCCAAGAGCACATGCGCTGGTTTTGTTTTTCCAAACGTGCTTCCAATGTAGACGCTCATGTCTATTAGCTGGCATATGCATCAGCATTGGATATGCATGTACACCTTGGTATCCGCATCTACTATTTAAGCTGGAGTAAGAATCTATATAGGGGGTGTTATCTGAAATGTTTCTCATACAGTTTTTTTTCTTTTCGAGAGGGCCATTGTTTGTTGATTCGACAGTTCATTATATATTAGTACGGTGTTCATTTTCGTTCCGATTGCCTGGCCTGAAAGTGTGATGATCAGGTTGGCGTTGTATGTTGTTTGTGCACCAATGTTGATACTTTATTCTGAGGAATAGCAATGTGCTGTTGAACGCACATTGAAGGTAGTGAAAAATATATATTTCATATTGATTGATGTTGTGAACTGTTTTTACCTCTCCATAGTGACGATCCGTGCCCTTCTGGTGTGCCTACCGCTGCTGATATGTGGTACATGTGCTCACGTGCCGGTTAATGGGAACGTGACTTCGTAGAGAAATATCGATGGGGACCGTACAAAATTCGCATTCGATGTGTCGGATGTGGGGGCCCTCATATTGCGGCGAACATACACACGATTAGACTGATTGATGTCATGGACAGTTGATGGTATTTTAATGACTGGACGGTATCTAGATGAAGCGCCGCTATGTGTTCGCTGCAATGTGGTTGTGTACTGCAATAGTTAAGTAGGTATATCGTTAAAATTGTAATCCGTGCATTAGTTTCCCGACTATGAGCAAATGGTGGAGTCAGTCGTTTGGAAACATGCTCTGATTGAATACTGGCGCGGATACATCGTGTGCGATGTCGGCGGTTGATGATATGGATCATTGTGGGCTATGGACACTTCACATGCATCTGATATACAACATACACGTACAACGCCTATCGGAAACTACCATATAATTTCAAGATGATCATAGCCTATATGACCATGTAACAGTGTTAAATATTTCTAACTCGGGAAGCTGTATATTGCTGGTGTCTGGGTTGCTGACAGGGATCTTCCAACTTATTGCGGTTTTAGGTGAAGTCCAAAATTCAAATACCACAAGGAAAGCTATTCATAGAAATGTGTCTCCTTGGATAAGATGGACACTGGTAACGGAAAGGAACAAAACATCTATGTTATTATGCATGTCTTGTGTTTAACGTCTGCAAAGCTCCGCAGGATTAATTAGTCCATGTGTCGCTTGCTGTGTGTTTTTTTTTGGTCTATATATCAGTCACGTGCCTATAAATGCTATCCTATTGAATTATCACAATGGGTATAAGAGTGTATGCTAAACACAGAACCCACAACATTCCACCATGCTGTTACATATACATACATGGCGCGTATTTCGGTTTCTTATCTGCGGAATCGAGTGTCTTCGGTAGGCCGATGCTCCGTTCAATGTGGATATATGCTGGGTGTTATGGTCATGGTGCATGTTTGGTACCTCGTGAGATTAACCCATGAACGCTGACGTATGCAGCATTTGCGTTGTTGGTTGAAGTCTCCCTGCACAAGTTCACTACAATGGTGCGTTTTAGCAACCAGCATTTTACTTGTCAATAAACGTTGTATGTATTAGGGAATATAGGAGGCGCCCATATTGCAGAATAATGTTGTCCCGTGGGTGTATCGTGTAGTCTTTAAAACCAATGTACAAGCCATGGGTGGTGTCTTTTTAGCAAGTGGATATTGTTTGGTCATATCGATGTGCGAAGCTGTGCAGCTGTCTGCAGTGTTGTAACATGTACTACTGTTTCTGGGTTGTGGATGCATCGGTCGAATGTACTTGCTGTCTCCAGGACATATGGTGGATGTGTTTCGAGACATCCAATCCAGACATCATATCCGTCCAGATCTTATTCTGACACGAATTGTGACATTGTGTAACTTGTTGGCGTCGACGGTCACGGTATATATATATGCATGCCTTGGTCAGTGTCAGGTCGGCTATGTTCAAGTTGAGCTTTAAATTCGTTGCGCTGTATGCCTTATTGATGTTGTCCTGTGGTTGTCTTAAGAGTGAATTCTTGCCTTTCTGAATAGATTTGTACATCCATGGGTATGATGTGGTGCTGGTTCCACGTGCTCCATTCTGTCGATTGCCTATCGCATTCGTGGCGCTTATGTAGTGCCTGTGAGTGTATTAAGTTTTCGCCCTTCCTTTGGGCTATCCAATTGCCGATGTACCGCGTATTACGGAGCTGAATGTTTATTGTGGCATCCTCTATTGCGTTCTTCTGTAGACTCGGAGGGAACTGGGATGGATGGAACCTAGACGGAGTTGCCTAACGGAATTATGAAATGACTTAATGTTAACGTGATGGAGCGACTGATGTATGTTGGTGATGAAGATCAAGTTGATGTATGTGCGCGTTTGCTGACTGTTTCTGCATTTATAATACGTTATTCTGATGTGGTGGATCAACCTGGGATCTATCGGCTGTTGTGCGTTTATGAACAGTCAATATATAACGTCGTCGGGGAAGGGTGGCGTTTGTGTGCTACATGTATAGTAGTCTTCATCCAATGGCTGATCATGTGTTTGGAGTGGCTAGGCTGGGTGGTAGTTGATTGCTGAAGTTGACGTTTCTGTTGGCACGACTGAATTTATTGAATTCCTTGATATGAGCGGTCAGTATTGGGGCTGAGCATATAAGTATGCTGTCCAACACACACGATAACTTTCTAATTATTCTGAATTATATATCAACTAGTGTGGCTCTGGTGTATTTCCAAAACTGAGTGGATAAACTGAACGCCAGAAAGTCGTTGATAGAGTGTATGCATGTGCGTGTATGTGTAGTTCTGGTGACTTTCATATATGGTGATCACATGGCCATAGTCACAGACGACTAACGGATAGATACCGTCAAGGCAACAGCATTGAGTCTCATGAATATATGTGTTTTGAATGTCCTTCAACTATAAATTACAAATCCGTATTAACGTGCTACTGTTCGTGGAGTGGATTCCGCATACGATTAACCATCTGTGCATCATTATTTGTAAATGAAAGCAGTGTATGTCCTAGAAGCGGGAATGACAATAAATAAAATATCAAACCAATGCAAACATTCAGAACGTTAGATATGCACAGTGATACCTGACTGAATTATTAGGCATGTTGGTACTACATGTACTTATAACATCGAAAGACTGTATGTATGTCAAATATAATTAACCAGTTATGTCATTGTATGAATAATATAGAATACTAACATATTAAAACTTATATGTACCTTGTTTGGGAAACGGAATATAGCCACCAAGAAACTGGGTGGTTATTCATCTACTCAATTACAATATTACAGTCTGTTTTGCACTGCGAAGGTTGGAGTAGTTTTATATAAACCTATCTATATAGTTTAAATATGATAAGGTACCGTCTTCGATCATATTTTATATCCATATTGTTCCATGTGGGAAGAAGATTCATACACGTAGAATTCATCAGACATTGCCAATATTGAAATAGAACAAGATGGAACTAAGAAATTATATCCACTTGAGTTATAGACCAACATGGTTTCAGTTCCCAATGTGCATGGAAGCAGATGGAACAAGTCAGTTCTCAACACAACTCACTTTCGCGTACTTCGGACAAATAACCGTGTTTTACGGCGTTATTATTCGAAATATCGCTTCGGTGTTTCGACCATCTTGTAGAGTATTTAATTCCGGTTCCAACGGTCGCGATTATTTAGTGAAAGGCGAACACATTACGCGTGTTGACCCATGAAAAATACCATTGGTCTGACTTTATTAGTTACCGACTTGATATTAATTAAAGGGTGCTGAAGCGTAAAAAATACAACGGTCTGACAGTTACTGGTTACGGTCTGCCAGTTACTTTAACGGTTTTATACCGCATAACATGCTACAGCCTGACCGTATGTTTAACGGTCAAATGTTGGCAGCGAAGTTGCGCTGTCTCAGACCGTTATTAGCGACCGTATTATACCGTGGAAACCTGCTACAGTCTGACCGTGTGTTTAACGGTCAACAGTTGGCAGCGATGTTGCGCGGTCTCAGACCGTTGAAACGACGACATTTTTTTTAACAGTGTGACAACGGCGTGGTGGCTAGGTCTATATAGATAACGCTATGTATATCTAATCTGACTACGCCCATACATAGCTATATTTTCCTGTTCAAAATCTGGAATGTTTTTATTTATGTTCTGATGGGGAACTTTATATAACATAAAAAATAACGTATGTAATATATATTTCTTAGTTATTTCATGTTCCTTAATGCATTTCACAATATATGAAGGTCCCAGCTCGATATTACATGATTACGCGACTTTAATGAGCCGATTTCTGTACATGTCGCTCAAAATTATTTTTAAGGAATAAAATACAAATGAAACTGTCCCACTGGAAGAATGTAGAGTTCTATCTGAGAAATAGAAAAATTCTAAATAAACTCAACGATAATTGATAGAATCTTTTCAGGACAGGTGTCCTCGATTCATATATAGCTATGTAGAGTAAGCATTAGGATGACCATTGACCATCATTAGGCAGACTGCCACATTATGCAGACGAAATCCGGTCTGCCTAATTTGTACATGCCAGTCACAACTAGTTATCTTGCGCTTTAATTGTTAACACCTCTCCTTGTTCAACCGATTTAGGTTGTCTTTTGTCTATAAAATGATGGGATTGAAAAAATTATTGTTAAGGGCATTTCCGCCCCGATAATTTTGAGACATGTATATTCGATCGATATATAGTTTCATCATTGTGCGGTCTTTTTTCAATCCCGAAATTTGTACTCAATTTCGATGTATACACCAGATTTCTCGATGTTTTAATGATATATGGCCAGTTATCTCCTTTTTTGCTGCATCATATACATAAAAAATGCAAAACCAGAAAAGTTGATTTTTTCAAGACCGCATGCAATGGATGTTCCGATGCACAATGATGAAACTATATTTCGACAGAATATACATGTCTCGAATTTATCGGGGCTGAAATGCCCTTAACAATTTTTTTTCAATCCCATCATTTTATAGACAAAAGACAACCTAAATCGGTTGAACAAGGACAGGTGTTAACAATTAAAGTACCAGAACTAGTTGTGACTGATATGCAAAAAATCGGCAGACCGGATTTGGTCTACATAAAGTCGCAGTCTACCTAATGATGGTCAGCGGTCCTCCTAATATTAGGCAGACCTGAGAATTTGTATATTTCATATTACTTAAGGAATCACAAATTCCCATTGATCATAGCTTGGTGGTCACATTTAGAACAAAACTAGAGAAAGAGTGTATGGGCCGACATATTTATAAAACATTGTAGGAAGAGATACATCATCCATAGTCAGTTCTGATTTCTAAAAAAAATCATTATGAAAATTAAAAAATTTATGATCTTCGCGGTGAGTATTGCTTCTGAAATAGTCACACCCGTTAATACTGCTATAAACAGTAAGAATATTAAGATATAGACATATTTTGTTCTTATACCAATCATAATATCGCGTACTAGTAATTACCTTGCCCCCGCGCGTCATAGTATGTTATTGTCATGTTCTTACACAGTGTTATTGAGACAAAAGCCAGGTTTTGTAACATTTTTGGGCTTTTTTTGTACATAACAAAGCGTACGAACTCGACAATAACATACTAGTGATGCGATATTTATGATTCGTATAGGATAATGTCTAAATATTTTAATACTTTTTAACGGATGCGACTATTTTAACAGTAATACCCACCGCGAAGGTCATCCGTGCTTTAAGTTCAGACATAAAATCTCTTCCTATTTAAACAATGAAAATACCAAAATGTCATGTCATACAGATAAATTCGTTCCATAAGAGGTTCGAGGGGAATAACTAACTTGGGTTGAAAACAGACGCAATTTTTTGTGTCAAATAATCTATTTTTAACTTCCCTAATAATGTATATATGCGAATAAACATAATTCAAATGTCAATTATACAATCATAAACGTTTAAGCATAATATTTACAGCCTCCCCTATGCATCATGCAAGCCCCCTCCCCATCATGAACCATACTTATTTGCCAATCACTGAATTGATAACCATACATATGTTATTGCCATAGGTGGGTTCTTTTTGAATGATTATCCAGAAAAATAATTCCTGCTAACCTATCTTTCCAATCATACGTGTCTATGAAGTTATGAACCTATTTGACAAACATACTTATTTGTCGGAAAAATCAATACCTATTTTCCAACGAAATATATACCGCGGTATCGGTCAACGTACATGTACATTTATACATTGACCGATATCCATAGACGATGTAGACAGATGTAATGATGTCTAACTTGTGAACGTGTCTGACCCCATAAAACAGGTCTCAATTACATATGCAGTTATCTTGACAAATGTTCTTTTCGAATCGATCAAATCATCCATGTAATCACTCTCCAACGATGCATCACATATCTATTTGATAACCATACTACCTTACTCGTATTTATATTCGCGCAGTATTATTTTTCGCTCAGTTTTAAATTCGAGCACCGACGAGTAAGGTACCGGTAGTTTGTCAAAAAATTAATACTAACTTTACAAACGAAAACAATGTCAAGTCATGTTAGAAGCCATACCATACATGTACATATATGTCAAAACACTGGCTGCATTTCGAAGTCACTCAAAATCAAGTCATTTAATGAAACCATTATCAACATGAAATCGGAAATTTCCATCACCTCTTCACCACAATAAAAAAGCATCATCCAAAGAAGTTGTAGAATCTGACCAGATTAACATCATTTACCGCTTGGCTGGCCGAGGATGAATTAGCACTGGAATAGGTGAACACATTTGTTGAACACCACACGAGACTCCAAAGTCGGATAAATTTAAAAGGACAGCTGAGGACGAGTTTGTTTCTTCTTCCGTAGGAATATACACCAAACACAATTCTACCTGACAGGAATCTGTCCACTGGGCATGTGATAAGAGCACGTGTGTAACGAGGCGATGTCGCAGAGGGTTCATCTTTTGGAAATCGTTCATCTTACATGGTATTATTTGTGTTTGTCCATCCGGGTATTTGATCTGAACAGCTAAATTTGCAATATTTGTAATGTTTTCAATTGTCGCATCTACAGTGACAGCTGTCGTTAGACCTGCAGAAAATTTTACCGGATTGTCTATCGCTCCAGATGGCTCATGCATAGTGATTGTTCTCCGGCGGATTTTATTCTTGATTGGGAAAGAACATGGCTTCATGAAATTGATGGAGTATTGGATGATTCTGTTAAACACTTCTGCCTCATAAGTCTCCAAGCTGCTGAGCTCAGATAGAAGGTAGAACGTAAATTTGTCTGGACCACATTCTGATGACAATATGAACCTTTGTATGTCCTTCAGAAATGTGACGAATGACTTCATTACTTTCTTGTCAACAGATGTTTGTGACCTCATCAAGCAGCTAGAAAGGTAAAAGGTCAAGGCCTTCAGTTGCGTTTGATGAACCATGGCTAATTCTGCATTACTCAGACCAAGGAACTTTGTCATCAGTTCAGAACAGTTGGTTAACACCTTTTTAACTGTGGCGAGTAAGTGGTCACTCGTAATGGATGTGTTCATAAATGACTGGCATTCTGATTGAAGCTTGGTGAGTAGATGTTGACTCTCCAGGAACAGACAGACACATTCCGAGGATGCTGAGAGCTTGTTATCAACCTTAGAAATCCTCCTTAAATCCCTAACAATGACATCCAGCAGCTGTTGCACGGTTTCTGTATCCAGAGTGTCAATCTTATCCAGTTTGAGTATCGCCTGGTGCAGGAAGTTACCAGACTCATGTTTAACTGAGGCATCACTCCCGGTCATGGTCACCTTATATGGAGTCTGTAGTGGTGGAGTAATATCTGGCATCGTATTACGTAAGTATGTGTAATGTCTCCATGTGTGTTCCATGAACATTGGTAGCATTGTTGGACACTTCACTGCTGCATTGAAGACCAACGTTAGTACACTTATGTAAGACGGATCATCCATATCTGGCTCCGGTGTGTCAAAATATGGATGCAGACATAAAAGGTCAGGAGTCAAGGTCAGGGTAAGCTCAGGATGGTGCTGCCCAATGTTCTTCATGCATTTCCAAATAGAAGATCTGTCCTGTGGATATCTTCTCATGTTGTCCAGTAGGGCTAATATTGTCTGATTGAGACAATCCTTTGTAGCCAGTTTCATATCACCTAACATATTCCTCAGGGCTTCTCTGGTTGTGTGTGAGAAATCCTGAAGAACACCAAGGATAATTTCCAGTTGATCTTCTCGCAATTCCACATGTTGGCTAATCTTCCGTAGGCTGTTTACAGCATTAAGTCTGACGCTCTCGATCTCGTCATTGAACATGTCAATAATACTGTCCTGTGAAAGCATTGCGAATGCAGCGGATTGAGATGCAAGCTCACATAGGGAGTCTAAGGCTGCATTTCTAACTTCATAGAACTCATCTTCGAGTCCATGCACAAAAGCTCCACATGCTCCCACGCTGATCAGCTTAACACTGTCAATATCCACTTCCTCTTTAGGTTTGTCATCAGCCCATTTTTGTCCCGTCGACCATTCTCCAGACATGTAGTGCTCTTTTGCTCTCTCGTGCGCGCTAGTCTTTCTCCTCATATTAGACATAAGTTTCTTGTCAAGTGTCTGCTCAAGAAATCCGGGGCTGACTTGGTGAAGCGAACCCAACAATCCAACCGCTTCTATGCGTACAATCATGGACATATCAGTGACCATATTGCAGATTTTCGCAAATCCATCATCTACAAGGCGAACATCCTCATCACTGTCTGACAGCTTAACTAAGTTGTCAGGATAAAGGTGACTTAGTACCCAGACGAGTTTGACAGCTCTGAGTCGGACAGCTTCATAATCGTCTGTCATCATTTTACATGCCTGGTTGTATACATCCTGCTCTAGTTCAAGGCCTCGTTGGTGGAAATGCAGCAATGCTTGCATTGCACTGCTTCTGACACGAGGATCAAAATCGTTGATGCAGCTACAAAGAATTCGCTGCAGTGAGAGATTGTTTTCCTTTGTCTTACGTTCGCTCTCTGGTTTGTGGTCTGGTGTCCCAAGCGCACCTATAACCTCTACGCATCGGCTTCTCACCAGGTGATGGGAATCTGTCATATGCTGTTTGGCAATCTCAATGATTCTGTTATGTAGGTTAGCATGAAGCGGTAGTGACTGTCCAACCTGAAGAGCTGTATTTATCAACTGAGCTAACACTTTATGTGATGTTTCAGCTTTAGTAAGGTCGATTATCTCATCTGCCAGTGTACCAGCATTGAATTCTGGAATGCGAGCGATCTGGGCCAATAACGATGCTATCTTTATCCGAACAAGGCTCTCTTTCTCCCGTTCATAGTGATCAAGTAGTTGCTTGGATACTGTTGAGGCATTTTCAGCATCGAGGGGGAATCGCTCCTCCAAACTTAGTAGAGAGGAGAGAACTTGGTGAGAAGTAGTCGCCTCTTGGAAGTTGAGGTTCACGTCTTCAATGCTTTGTCGAATTACCAGTCTCAATCGCTTTACTGGTTCAGGCTGTTCCAGAATAACCTGGCTATACTCGGCAAGAGCTCTCTTTTTTAAATGGGCTGCCATTGATTCGGGGTAAAATTTAATAGCACGAATCTCAAATTAAATATTTGGTCTCCTGCATCGTCAGCCTTTATTGAACTATTCATCACTTGTGATGCGGAACACACTAAAAGTTGTGGTCCTAGTCCGACACGAGACCGATAAAATGTTTAGTCGGAGAATTTCCATTTCATTTATTGATGTTAATATACTGACAATAATGTTGATTCTTGGTTTGTGATAAGCTCTCCCGAGTTATAAATAGAAGAAATTTAAAGGTGGATTATCTCTTCATATAACAATTTTTAAATAGTTTCGTGACTCCGTGAGTATAAAAATAATTATCTGTTAATTATAATATCTTTTACTTGTAATTGGCATAGCTTATCACACACCAACAATCAACATTATTGGCAATGTATTAACGACATTAAATGCAACTGAAAATCCCAACTACACCTTTTACCTGTCGGCCTCGGACTACAACGTTTAGTGTGTGTCCCGTTTGATGCATTCTCATCGCGAACTAATTGCGCTGTCCTGCTCTTCGACATGAAGAATAGATTATCAGAATAGGTGCCATAAATAAAAGAAATTGATTCTTCTTCCAACCATAATCAAACCATTTTCTGCGACAATTGGTCCAAGGTTTATACACCAAAATTCCCAGTTCTGTGATATGTATTACTGGACATATATCGAATCAAATCATCTTTACCATTGCATTCCAAGCAGATCGACGGTAAAATCACGATAATAAGAACGCTGTTTTCAAATGTGTAACTTTATTAATTTATGGGATGTAGAGATGTTTGTTCCATAAGTTATTGATATCCATGCAAATTATTCGAAGACCTCACTTCTATATCTGTCATTGATAAATATAGTTGGATTAAATCGGACACAAAAAAACGGCACGATTGTTAGGCGAACACCGTCCCGATTGTCCACGAATTATCTTGCACCAGGATTAATCGACACAATCTACATGGAAGGCCAAATTCACATTTAATGATTTAATAACCAATTACGCTTAAGTGTAAAGCATTATGCTTAAGCGTAATGGCATTACGCTTAAGCTTAATGCCATTACGCTTAAACATAATGCTATTACACTTACGCATAATGCTATTATGCTTAAACGTAATGGGATTATGCTTAAGCATAATTGCATTAAGTTTAAGCGTAATTCAAATTTTCATTATGCTTAAGCGTAATGCGATTATGCTTAAGCGTAATGGAATTATGCTTACGCTTAATTGTAACGGCTTAAGCGTAATTCAAATTCTATATCTCAAAACTCCCCTGGAGCTGAAATGGATGCAGCCAATTACTGGTGCTAGTAACTTTTAATATTATATCTACCTTAGATGATACCATTATATGTAAGGTAGTAAGGCAATGAAAACCTATTTCGCTTAATCGTGATGACATTACTCTTTAGCATAATGGAGTTGTGCGAGTGAGGATATGATTAAGCGTAATTGATTTATTTACGCTTTTAAAAGCGTAATTGCATTATGATTAAGCATAATTTCATTATCGGTACGCTTAAGCATAATGGTATTACACTTAAAAGCGTAATAGCATTATGCTTAAGCGTAATGCATCACGCTTTAAAAGCGTAATTAGCTATTAAATGTGAATCTGGCCTCCCATAACAATCGGGATCGTGTGCGCCCAGACGTTCAGACGACCACGATTCACTCGCAAGTGAAAGGATTTCCGTCGTAGGAAGTAACAGTTAGTTGGACTGCGAATGCTCACGTCAATATCGCAAGCCAAATAATAATATCAAGCACTGTTTTGATATTAGATTCGAAATCGTGGCGCATCCGTGAATACCTCCACTTGCGACGCAGTCGCAGTCGTGTGTACGTAAATATAGTAGCTGGAAAGATCGTAGGGTAGACAGTCACGCTGATGGGGTCATTGTCACAAGGCTCCGGTCACATTTGTAGCCAGCTTTTTAAAACGATCACAAATGTAGCCAGCTTTTCTACGGCGATCACAATTGTAGCCAGCTTTTCTTATTCATGCGAGCCTCAATGAACAACATTAGGTTAGTCTCATTTTTCTGAGTTGATGAATGAAAAACAACATAAATTTTAACAATTTGATATTAGTTCATCTAATAACCTGAGGTTTCCGATCCATGTCGTTAGATGCTCGAATTATATTCCAATATAAATTGATAAACGAAGTCCGTTTTGGAGTATGGCGTCGATATTTTAGTCACGAACGCGATGACGTCATATTTCGCGCCATATATAAAGCATGGAATTAAAAAAGCTGGCTACGAATGTGATCGCCGGCGAAAAGCTGGCTACATTAATTTTGTGATCGATTTAAAAAGCTGGCTACGAA
This sequence comes from Siphonodentalium dalli, assembly GCA_032622095.1. Lineage (NCBI taxonomy): Eukaryota > Metazoa > Mollusca > Scaphopoda > Gadilida > Siphonodentaliidae > Siphonodentalium > Siphonodentalium dalli. The sequence continues at coordinate 58,798,880 of CP136063.1, forward strand.
TGTGACCGGAGCCCGGTGACAATGACCCCATCGGCGACAGTCACATGCTTATTAACAACCTACCTATGATATCATCATGTACGACGACATCGCAATCGTGTGAACGAACTATCAGCGATTTTGTCGGGCCCGATTACTCCACTTACCATTGAATCGTGTTCGTCTGAACGTTCACTAAGTGTGATGTTGTGGTTTATGATCTGATAAATGATATTGCCGTGGTCGCAAACTGTACAGTCGTTTATAAAAGTGAGCTGTTGTGTGAGGCCAAGAATTAAATGAACGCTTGAACTTCCGTACGGGGACAATGGACGCGTTTTTTTCACACAATCTGTATCACAATTTGCATCATACATGCCATTTGTTTGTCTCACAATGCATTCTGACGCGTATCTACTCCTAATTCCACAATATGTGAGTATACTGTGTACATGTCCATATGATATACCGGTATATGGAGGATTATAATATCAACGAGTTGTGTTTGGATTTAAGCTGGTCTGTCAAATGTGAGAATACAGCGACATGTACATTATCTGCATTCAGCTAACCTAGTTGAATTCAATTATATATTCTACTCTCAAACCGGCTGTTTTTCGATAATTAACTAGAAACGCTAATTTGCGCATATAAAATATGTTATGCCATTCTCCAATCTCTTTCAAACAAATCAAAACTGTCACTCATTTGTGACAAAGTGTTGTGTTTGTCAACAGGGCGATGTCAATTATGTGTGCAAACTCACTATGGTGATCTATGTCTGTCATAACTGTTTAATAACTCTCTCATGCATTGCGGAATACCTTTAAAAATATTTTTAATACAATATTCAATGCCGAAGATGCAATGTCTTTAGGGGCTTCTAGACGTTTCGTACCATCGTCGTTTCGTACATGGACGTTTCGTACCATCTGGTACGAAACGACCAATTGATTTTCTACATGGTACGAAACGACCAAAGAATGCGGTACGAAACGACCAAACAATATGGTACGAAACGACCAGATGGTACGAAACGACCAAGTACGAAACGACCACGGTATGAAACGTCCTGTACCCGTCTTAATATCAGTTCCGGAAATAGTAATCTGGTGCAGCTCAAACTCAATTTGATTGGTGCTCAAAGTTATTAAATAGTTGAAAAGGGGGACATGATCTCTAGTCCAAGATTAACCGAGTGAGCACAACTCACCACTTCAGCTTATCGCATACTATCTAGAAAATTTCGCTAGGAATACGTTACCGTATCAGTATCGCTCACAATCCGTTAGTGGTGTGTGAGTTCAAATGCTTGAAATTATGTACACCATTCTAATGCTTCTTTCTATTTTAGCAGTGGGAAGAAATACAGGATTGTCTTTGATGTGGTATATCTTTGTTTTATAAGTGATTTATATGTAGTTCACATTTTCACAGAAATTAGTTCCAATGATATTAACATTAACCTCCCGTTACGACTGTCATAGTAAGTTTTCACACAAAATCAAAATTGTTTGCTGATAAATTTCAACTCTTTGTCACAAAACAAGTGATGTTTTTTATTTGATTGAAAGTGACTGGATAATAGGGTGATGCAAATAAGCGCTTCTAGTTTATTATGCAAGAACAGCCAGTTTGAGAGTATAATATATAGCTGAATACAGCTAGGTTAGCTGAATACAGCTATTGTAGCTGTATTCTCACATTTGCGAGACCTGATCAGATTTGATGAAACGAGTTTGGTAAATTTGAATCACAATGAGTCGTAGACGAGTTGTGAATTATGGGAAGCCAAATTGACATTTAATAAATAATTGCGCTTAGGCGCAATAAGGATTCTCACGCTTAAGCGCAATAAGGGAAGATCTAATTGCGCTTAAGCACAATAAGGAAATATCTAATTGCGCTTAAGCACAATAACGAATATCTTATTGAGCTTAAGCGCAATAAGGAATATCTTATTGGTATTGTCCAAAGTGCGATGGGTGGAGTTTATTGATGAGGTGACCTGGTGACTGTCCACATGTAGGCCTATTCAGATTCTACTATTTGCAGAGGGGTGATCTGATGAGGGATATACATGTATTAAATACAATTAAGCACAATAAGGATGTAATTGTGCTTAAGCGCAATAATATCAAGCGCAATAAGGAATCCCTAATTGCGTTTAAGCGCAATAAGGAAAACTCCTATTGAGCTTAAGCACAATAAGAGAAGATCTTATTACGCTTAAGCACAATAAGGAATATCTAATTGCGCTTAAGCCCTATCAGGAATATATTATTGCGCTTAAGCGCAATAAGGAATCTCTAATTGCGATTAAGCTCAATAAGGAATATTAAGCGCAATTCCGTATTGCGCTTAAGCTTAATGATATATTAAATGTAAATTTGGCTTCCCATAGTGAATAAACTTTATGGACCGAGAATTACATTTACATGTACATGTACAGCATTAGCTGAGGCGCTTCGCAACCATATACAACAGTATTGCATGCTCTAGCTGGCAATGATGTGCAGCGATGTTGGACAAGAATTTAATTTAAAGATGGATTATCTCTTTAAATTAAAGATTTGAAATAGTTGTGTGGGTATAAAATAATAAATATGAACTGAAGACCCCTCTCCGGAAAGGCTTCTATCAATTAATATTGATTTTATTTCGAATATTTTATTGGGACCGTTTATTTGTCTATTTTTAGAACAGACCATTTGGTTGATACCATATAGCGATAGAGGGCATTATGCTGTTCCTATGGCTACGTACGGAACGTCAAATGTCCCAAATTGAATTGTTGTATTGTTTTTTTCCATAGTTATATGCGATAATGAGTATAATTAATGTTTATTTGTAACAAAATTACACCATAAAATTTCTGGTCTCTGTTAACAGTAACCACTATTGTTCGTAAGCTAAACAACCACACCATTTTAGACCAGAAACTGTTCGAAATAAAATAAATATTAATCGATAGAAGATTTTCCGGACAGGAGTCTTCGATTCAGATCCAATAATTTATACCACTGTAACTATATAATGCATGTTTACAAAGAGATAATCCACCTTTAATGAACAAAGAAATAATTTTGCATTGTCTGGTGTTGGTGTCATGTGCTGCTTTTCAAAACAGTATTATTTCGCCTGATTCAATGTAAAGACGCAGTCATTTTTGTTGGCGCTATACCAAGTGATCCAGGAAAGCACACACCAGCCGCATCCTGAATTAAACTATTATAGTTATATTTAACAGCGCTAAATCCATAATTTCTCTGTTTTTTTTGTGAAAACTATGGGATCGCGTATCGAAGTGCACAGCCAAATTATACTCGCAACAACATTGTAGTTAATTATTTTAGTTAATAATGACACAATATTGACTTTCTAAATGACATTAACATGATCATAACTAGTGAGAGATAAGGAAATATATAATGGCTTTTTTAATGATAACTCGCAGTTAATCTGAATTGGTCACTCAGTGTCTCACGGTGTTTTGTGATAAAGTTACCCGGGTTCCTGAAATTGTGATAAAGTTACCCAGGTTTGGCGGAATAGTTCATTAGTTACCCAGGTTAATAAAGCTATGTGTTGCAACCAAATATTCATTTGATTTTTGGCGATCAAAATGACCACCTCCAGGATATACATGTATAAATTATACATATTTAAGATAATAGCATAACCATAGTGTGCCTTTGAGATGTGTGTTATCTTGTTGGGTTAGAATTATGATTTGTCGCTAGGTTCTACTGATTGAGAAATGTCATATTTCTAACTAGTTGAGATAACACACATCTCAAAAACAATGCTATTGTTTTATTTATCTAACAGTATGCCCACCTAAATTCTATTTTTTTGGGCAAATTTATGTCGGTTGAGAAACGAAATCACATACAAAAGGGAGGATTGCCTATTTACTGTTGTCAACATCCAAATTGATGTAATAATGCCTGGTAATAGAACTAACATAAAGGTTTGATTGTATACTGTAACCATACATGAATAAAAACAAAATTGTTTTGTTTTTATCAGAATTTATTTTCGATTTGTAATAAAGGAAAGTTCTGTTTTTGCGTTAGAATATGTAGATCGATCATTCTGAATCCCTGGAAAATTGTCTGGAAAAAAAATAATTACTTATTGTTAATTAACAGCGTTTGGTAATAGCGCCCGCTCTCCCACGGCGAAGCCGCGGAAGCGAAGCGACCCAGGGTATACGTATGCGGATATGAGATATATACTAATCGACTTTTTCAGCCCACTCTAAAAGTAGATTAAATTACCTAAAGTAGAATAATTTATTCATAATTCAAAGGTCAGCGGAGTCCAAAAATGATTGTTGGCGACGGCCGCCATTTTGTATTGATTAATGCCACCTCGAAATGTGTATTTGGGCAAAATGCTCCAGGGCAAATATAAAAAAACTTTGATCTAGCAACTGTTAGATATACTTCATCATATGTAGGAACATCATGCTCCTAAAGCCAAATATATTTTCAAAAAGTGAATGTAAATTGAACAAAAGCTCTGGTTATCAAAAAAGTTAAATTGCATGAAAAAGTTTTGTTTACATATTTCATAAAATTATTAAAAATATTTACCCCCAAGGGGAATCTAGCGACCTTGCTGGCCGTTTACATATTATCTTCAATTTTCTAACGGTATTTCCGCCTAAAAGATTGATGAAATATTCTCAAAGTTCAAGGCCGACAAACGGAAACTTTAAGTTCCGATTGAAAGGTCGCAGAGTCATTTTAAGATTGCTTCTTGGGAAACCAGTAAAGGCGTCATGACATCAAGACGTACATCATGACATCACTACCTACACCGGCGCGCAAAATTCCAGACAGGACTGCGTCGATGGCCAGACAGCTGAGACTCGTATTACATGGCAGGCTAAATATCCACATTTACGTTATATGTGATTATTTATATACATTGTATATATCATTTACTTGTGTCCTGTTATAAGGGTGGATACACACATGCATGTAATTTCTGTATGTAAAATACATGTATTTTACATGGCCACACCAATAATTGACAACATTAATCACCTGCGCGCGAGCGGTTCATTGTTAACCGGCCAGACAAGTGAGTAGTGCTAAGCGAAGTCAAATTGTCTTCTATCAGTACATTTAAGGCCAGTCCAAAACATGTCTTCTCTTACGGATGCGGAAATTAGTCAAGTCTGTGTGATATCTGGCATTTTATTAATGCACGAACACCAGCAGCCATACGTCTGGCATATACAGGCTTGATGTAGAACATTTTCAATCATGATGCTTGTTTGGGTGGGGTCTCGAAAGCTTCAAATCGCTAAGGGACTTAGTTGGATGTATCGGTCGGAATAATATGGGCAAGAAGGTACAATATGATATGTTTTACTTAAATAGTTCAGAGTTAGCCCCGCCTGGTAGCTTTCGGGTCATATATAGCCCCATGCATGCGTCGGATAAATCCTAATCCACCACTGCTATAAACTAGAATGCACTCAGAGAGATGCCAACGTGCGCAAAAATGTAATAAACAATAATTTAAAACATAATTTCACTGTATTTTACTTAATTTATTTTATTTCATTTAATGTTAGAAAAATTACCATTTGTCATTTCATCACAGATAATTGCAAATTACTATATTAATCATTTAAGTAATTAAAACCAATTCCATGTTGCCGAAATGATGAGACTTTAATACCGATTACATTTTTTTCAGCGACATATTTTGATTTTCATTTTCCGATAGTCAAAGTTGACCAAAGGAGCAATTATAAGAAATAATTAATACTATTTGTGTAAATATTGATAGCAGCCAATATGCAACAATAAATATCAATAATTAATCAATAACGATCATTTTATGTAATAATAAACTCTTCAAACGGTGTTTGTGTCAACAAATGCGTTTTGTTTTGTGTTACGTCATTCGTCGTATTTGACCCGGAACTCGGCTGAAGGTTAGGCTATTCAGCCTATTGCGTCGAATTACGAAATCGCGTTTTGAATGTCTCTCTTTTCCCGCACGATAAAAAGAGGTCTTCGCTCGAACCAAAAATGATAAAACTTCCCAATTATAAGTAAAAATACCCAAATGAAGGAGTCTATGTAGGTCCCGAAGGAGTCTATAGACTCTTTGATGTAGAGTTCTGATGGAGAAAATGTAGGTCGATCTATTTTTGTCATAACTCTGACGTATTTTTACCTGGGAGAAAAAATCGAAATCGAGGCTCACTACGAGCATGCCAGTTTTAAATATAGAAACAGGGAATCTCGACAAATGGCGATATCGGCGACAAACAAATAATCGAAAACAACACATAAAATAAACATAGCAAAAACGCGGCACAGTAAAAATGTCAGAATGCCACGAGGTTTTACGTGGTTTTTGGTGACGTCATGGAGTGAAACGGAGTAGGGTGACACCATCTGTCTGATCGCCATACTGTTGCGCGAGCGCACGTAATAGGAGAGGACTGGTAATTATTTAAATAGAAAGTCTACCATATGGGTTATCCCATGAACAATTATTTTAAGTGGCCTAGTCCAAGATACTACATTCCGACTTAATTGGAACTAGAACTCAGTGTGTTCAACACGTAGGCAATGATTGGGTTGTCAGTGGACACATATTACATCGTCTGTATGATCCATGTAAAACGCCAAATACACGATAATTACAGAGATTACATACATGTTTGTATCCACCCTTAGGGTTTATCATCAAATCCTTCTATACATATAACAATTCATACGATAACAGTAACAAGCGGGCGCAAATTACGTTTACGTACATGATCATATTATTACTGACCGTTGTTAGCACTATTTTTATATAGCTTATATATAATTTTATTCAATGCAATTTATGTGTTAGAAGAATGACACAGTCCAGTTTCAACAGGTATCAATATTCAAATTGACCACAATGACCTAACATGAATTTTGTGTAATCCATCCCAGATAATAGGGGCGTTCTATGGACCACAATGACCTGTGTAATCCATCCCAGATAATAGGGGCGTTCTATGGACCACAATGGGAAATAAGGAACGTCTGGGTCTTTCTTGTGTCACCCCTGTTAACCATTTAGGCATTTACCCAACAGAACGGCCCTGTGCCAATGCATTTTCTTATATATGCGAGTCGACCATAGGTCGCCTCGCATATATAAGATAATGCATTGGCTTAACACATTAAAAATTATAAAATTGTTAAAGAATGTAAGAAAAAATGGTAAAAAGTGTTAAAAAAGATTTTTTTTAGGCCAATGCATTCTCTTATATATGCGAGGCGACCTATGGTCGACTCGCATATATAAGAGAATTCATTGGCACAGGGCATAACTGTAACTATCACAATGTGGTCAAGGAACCGGTTCCAATGATATCCATATTTGTATGATTCTATTGAGACAGACCGAAGATATTTTAGGCTGTTCAAGCTTTATTTGGCCGGTTTTGGCCGGTTTGTTGGGTAAAGGGTTAGCCATCAGCATTAATCTTCTTTTTGATCCATCTACTTACCTGCTCTATTTTCCAAATTTATCATTTCATTTGTTCAGCTTCTAATAACTGACATTTATACAGCCAAAAATACAAACATTCCCATTTCCTGCTCCGCTTATTCAATTGTACAAAAGTTCAAGGTCTATTTATTTTGGTAATGTATACCTTTATTGCAATGTTTATAGCTGTGTACTTAATATACATTATATTTATCAAAAATAAAAATTAATCAAGCAATCAAATAATATGGAATGGGCTATGTACACATGTAGCGTGTATTTAAGGGTGTGTTGATTTGTAATATAATAATACTAGCTATTTTAAATGATTTAGACCACCATATGGAACTGAAACGAATGAAATGACGAAATATTGGAGCTTAGTAAATGGTATATAGAGCCTCATTATATTTGGTTTAAACACAATTTATTTGCTCCAATATTTACAATAATGATTTAATAGATCTTGATGATGAAACAGGAGGGAACAGCACCAAACAGGGTTGAGCACATGTGTCTCTATAGCCCCAGTAGACTTGGTAAACATGGTCCAAAGATATAACGTTGCGTTGTTTTGTCCCTCCACCATGTTCGCTGTTTCGATATTTTATGATTTATTTGGTAATTTCTTTTTATTCCAGTGATAAATGCATGGACTAAGAGTATAGCGTGTTCTCTGTAAACGCTTCCTCTTCCCGACCTTTAAATTGGATACAAACCCATTCTGATACAACATCCGTCAGCGTCCTGAGCGCTGGACATATTCGCTAAACAGATAACCCATTCCGGTGTGAGACCACGTGCCTGTGAAGAATAAGACACGACATCCGCTCATCCGGTGTGAGACCACGTGACACGCCATCCACTCATCCGGTGTGAGACCACGTGACACGCCATCCGCTCATCCGGTGTGAGACCACGTGACACGCCATCCGCTCATCCGGTGGAATGATTAACACGAGGAGCGGCACATGATATCTTTCCTTTAATTGTGATGTGTGTGAAGCAGGATATTATGAATATGATTATCTGATTGACAAATGAGGATCCACATGAGCGAGACATCATTTAATTGTGATAATTGTTAGAATGGGTTCAATAAAAGAGTAAGTAGTCTGATTGTAAACAAGAGGATCCACACGGGAGAGATGGCATATACATGTGATATTTGTCAAAAGGTATTCACTAAGATGAGTAATTTGACTGTACACAAGAGGCTCCACACGGACGCGAAACCATATAAATGTGATATTTGTCAGAAAGCATTCTCTAGGATGAGTCATTTGACTGCACACAAGATTATACACACGGGAGAGACGCCATATAAGTGTGATATTTGTCAGAAAGGATTCAATCAGATGAGTCATTTGACTGTACACAAGAAGATCCACACGGGAGAAATGGCATATACATGTGATATTTGTCAGAAAGAATTTAATCAAAAAGGTAATCTGACTAAACACGCGAAAATGCACACAGGTGAAACACCCTATAAGTGTGGCCTCTGTCAGAAGGAATTCAAGCAGAAGATTACTCTGGTGATACACATGAGGACCCACACGGGTGAAACGCCGTTTAAGTGTGTTATTTGTGAGAAAGAGTTCAAACATAAAATGAACCTGACACGACATATGCAGACACACACAGGAGATCTTCCGTTTAAATGTGATGTTTGTGAAATACGTTATTCTCAACATTCTCTTCTGACTCGACATATGAGTGTCCATACGGGTGAGTTACCATATACGTGTGATGTTTGTGAGAAAGAATTTACACAAAAAGCGTGCCTAACTAGTCACGCTACGATTCACACTGGAGAAACGCCGTTTAAATGTTACGTGTGTGAGCAGGTGTTCTCTTATCAAACTGCCTTGGCTATACACATGCACACGCACGAAGTCAATCCATATAAATGTGAGTTGTGCAGCAAGAAATTCACTAGTTACAGCAACCTAGAGACACACATAGGGATCCATACAGGAGAGATGCCATATACGTGTGATATTTGTGATAAAGTATTTAATCAAAAAGCGCACATGACTAGACATTTGGAGAACCACATATTATATAGGTGTGATATTTGTGACGAGGGATTCACACAGAAGAATAGCATGACAGCACATATGCCGACACATAGTGACACATAACTTGTGACATAAGAGACTATATCAATGGAGTGGACTGACTACACACAAAACAATAAAAACAGTGCAGCAAGACGTTCACTAGATCATGCCACGAATATCTACGCATAAACTGGGACTTTTTTATGGTGTGACACGGGGGGGGGTGGGTCTTGGTGGAAAAAACAATGCAGTTCAACAAAATATTTTCCACTACCTGACCGCCCACCCCCACCATCTGTGCATTTAAAAAAAATTTCCAGGCCAACATTTTGAGACACACCCTCCCAAATAGTAAACAAATCAGAATAATATGAACAAAATTACATCAGCCTGGTTCTTCCAGAAATTACTATTTGGCATATTCCAACATACTAATAAAACTCAAAACCTGAGTGAATATATAAAGATATGCATTATGTATATGTATTTCATCTTCTAAAGGCCTATAACATTCACATCACAATTCTAACTGTGCATCATGCCATGTGCACATACAGTGTTCAAGTTTGTTGGCCGATGGGCTCCATGTGGCATCATAATGGACTGGGAAGTATGTCAGTGTGTGGTCTACAATAATTTACAAAATAAAATGATTTTGCCAATCAGTAACTGCTGTAAAAGTCTCAGATGTCAAGATGATATTTGCAAATATTTTGTTATAATTTTTGTATTGTTGACATGCAGTTGTCACATTTTATTCATTAAAGATTGATTATCTCTTCATATAACAATTTTGAAATAGTTTCGTGGATATAAAATAATACATATGAATTGAAGACCCCTGTCCGGAAACGCTTCTATCAATTAATATTGATTTTATTTCGAATATTTTATTATAAAATGAGATGATTAAAGATGGTCTATCGCTTTGTAAACATGTGCTATATGGTTACCGGGGTATACAATATCAGATCTGAATGCTGTCCGGAAATGTTTCTATCGATTAATATTTTCTGGTTTAAAAAGGTGTGGTTGTTTAGTTAACGAAAGCAAATCAATATTAATTGATAGAAGCTTTTCCAGACAGGGGTCTTCAGTTCATATCTATTATTTTATACCCACGCAACTATTTAAAATTTGTTATTTAAAGAGATAATCCATCTTTAAGTTTTATCTGAGCAAGCACAAATTACTACTAAATACAGCTAAATACAACAAAATAAGCCTTGATATTTCCTTATAGATATATAATAAAGATGACTGGTATAAATTTACCTTTGGTAAGCATAGCATAATCCAAGAAATCTCAATTTGATTGTGTAATTTTGTCACAAATAAACGTCAATTACATGTAGACTCATCGCTTATAACTATGGAACAATACAATAAATCAATCTTGAACATTTGACGTTCGGTACGTAGCTATATAAACAACCGAAAGATCTCTATCACTATATGGTATCGCCTGAATGGTATGTTCTAAAAATAGAACAATAAAGTGTCCCATTTAATCATCTCATTTCATTTTGAAATATTCGAAATAAAAACAATATTAATTGATAGAAGCGCTTCTGGACAGGGTTCTTCAATTCATATCTATTATTTTATTCCCACGCAACTATTTCAAATTTGTTATCGCGATTACAATTTGCAGTGAAACGAGAAGGTGCTCAATGTTCTAAAATTATACTTGGAGGGTCAGGATTTGTTTTTGTACTATATGTGATGTGGTGTGGTGTCAACTAGTGATCAATCGTCTAGTTGACTAATAAATTCCCTAATCGTTTTAACACTGCAGTGGAGTGTTTTCCCCAATGAAATTTACCTTTTGAATAAGTATAGGAAAACATGGATGGCGACGAGCCACTCGTCGCTAATGGTGAAAAATGTTTTAAACTCCGTTAATTTGGCGTCCGGAACGATTTTATCGCTGCAGAGTTGTAGCTGAGTATGTTATTTATAGAAAACAGGCGACATGTGCCGGGTGTTTTGTGCTTGTATTTGGGATATGTTTGTCCGGCCATTTGGTAATTCTTTCATAATTTGATTTCCTTAGTTAGTATACAGATTTATAAATTCGATTACAACCTTATTTTGGGACATTATGTCCGGTAACTGCCTAAATGAGGAGGCTGTAGTTTTTTTTTTTTTTACTTGTGCCTGTGTCAGTTCGGGAATTGCCAACACTTGGAGAGCTTGGTGTCAGTCTATATTCTAGGATTGTGCAGTTTTCATATTCAGATTTCAAAATGTTCTCCCACAGGACTGAGGGGGGGGCTGATTCCTCCCCGGTGGCTAGTCAAAAACTGTTAATTAATTTTTTTTAATCGATGCCTGAATTTGCCTGGAGTTAGACCTCTAAAAATGCTAGGATTTCGCAGTTTTCAGGTTCCGACCAGTGTTCAGACTTCAAAGTTTTCTCCAACCGGGCCGAATAATGGCGAAGATGTTCCTCTTCCCTGCCTAATATTCAGCCGAAGACTAATAATAATTAACACAAATAAAATCAGGGCTGTGAAATTCTAATTCGACATTTCACTGAATGACGCTGAAATTTTGTCTCGTCTTATTAGGCTGCATTGTGATTTATTCTTATTTGAATAGTTCCGCTAATGAAACCACTTATTGAAACGCCTGGTGAATTACGATCGATTGACACGACGTGATCCTTCCTTATAAATAAATAAATTAGCACATTCACAGTTTATTCGGGGATTAATCTGCGCCAATTTAATTCTGGTAAACGGCTAAATATACAATAACTTACGTATACAAACCGGATAATATGCGATGACCACTTCATATGTTGCGTATTTCCTTATTCCAATAAAAAGTGTTTGTATTTAATACCTTAGATGATTTAATATAAGTGACTAGACAATATTTTTCCGTAATTATCACAGTGAATTGTAGCTGTCAGCTGATTGGCTGAAATAAAAAATACTTCTTTATGTTTTTTCCGCATGTCACCTGACTTTTGTTTGTAAATAAGACGGCATGCTGTCAAAGATGGACGCTTGAAGTTGCAACCCGGAAATAAGTTCAAATTTCCCGCAAACAATCCACAAATAAATTCACTGCAGTCTCGCGATGTTATGCGGATGGATCCCCGATCAATCTACAATGTTTTGTCGTTGAAAACAGTTATTAATACCAAATATTGTCAAAGTCAAGAAGAGAGAGCACAAGGTTGCACAATTCGCGTATTAATCTGTTTGTTAGCGTAAGTCATCAAACATTTTGCCATTTATCCGAACAAAATCGGTGCACATTAACTCCTACACGGCCGCATCAACAATTGCTACTCAATATTACCACCAGAGAGGCAAGCCTTTAGTCTTATATATAAAATTGTTCCAAGCGACTATGGCGCTACTACTGATTCTATTCAATCAGTAGTAGCGCCTGTTGGATCCATTGACCTATTAAAGGTGGATTATCTCTTTGTTGTAAACATGTTTTATATAGTTACCGGGGTATAAAATATTAGATTTGAATCGAAGACTCCTGTCTGGAAATGGTTCTATCAATTAATATTAATTTTATTTCGAATATTTTCTGGTCTAAAAATGTGTGTTTGTTCAGCTAGCGAACAATAGTGGTTACTGTTAACAGAGACCAGAAATTTTATTGTACAATTTTGTCATAAATAAAAGTTAATTATGCTCATTATGGCTTATATTTGTGGACAAAAACAATACAAACAATAAATCTGGGACATTTGACTTTCGGTGCGTAGCCATAGGAACAGTCCAGTGCTCTATGTCGCAATATGGTATCATCCAAATGGTCTGTTCTAAAAATAGACACATAAACGGTCCCGATTTAATATTCGAAAGCAAATCAATATTAATTGATAGAAGCTTTTCCGGACAGGGGTCTTCAGTTCATATCTATTATTTTATACCCACGCAACTATTTAAAATTTGTTATTTAAAGAGATAATCCATCTTTAAGTTTTATCTGAACAAGCACAAATTACTACTAAATACAACAAAATAAGCCTTGATATTTTCTTATAGATATATAATAATGATGACTGGTATAAATTTACCTTTGGTAAGCATAGCATGGTCCAAGAAATCTCAATGTTTACATTGTTTCCCAGAATGACACACAGAAATGGTGAATCCCCCAAAATAATCCTTGGAAAGACATCACATGTTTTGTCATATCTGGGGTTTGCAGTTTACAAGGCAAGAAAACCAGGGGGAATTTTGACCAATGACATGGGCTGATGCTTTTCCATGTGAAATTTGACCTGGTCACTGACTGATAACATCACATTCATCAGCTGTTACACCGCATGTTCAAGATGGGAGTCAATTTTTGGAATTGGAAATAATGTTTTTGTTTTTGGATTATGCTATGCTTACCAAAGGTAAATTTATACCAGTTATGGTTATTATAAATCCATAAGAAAATGTCAAGGCTTATTTTGTTGATATTTTGTGTTATTTGGTAGTAATGTTTGTTGGTTTAGATAACACTCAGCAGGCCAATTTGGATGACAAGCCGATAAAATGGTTAGTTTGGTATACTTGCCATTTTAGCGGCGTATTGTCTAGCCTGTGCAGGTTCAGAGACTGATCACATCGCTGCAGAGGATCGATATTCACTCACTCGGGCTAATTGGTGGAACATAAGATGAACCACACCGAAGATCAGCCGTATCACTGTCATGTGTGCAGAAAATCATTTATCACTTCGAGCCAATTGGTAGAACATTAGAGAATCCACACGGAAGAACGTCCATCATATACGTGTGAGTTGTGCGATAAATCATTTACTGCTAATCGTAGCCTGAGCACACACAAGATAATTCACACCGGGGAGAGGCCTTGTCATTGTGATATTTGCTGGAAATCATTTAATCAGTCAGGTCACTTAACAGTGCATAAAATAATTCATACCGGAGATCGGCCATTTGAATGTGATATATGTGAGAAATCATTCATTGTTAGCAGTGAGCTGGCGAGGCATAAGAGAATCCACACAGGAGATCGGCCGTATGCGTGTGACATATGCGGGAAATCATTATTCAGACAGGCCACTTAACATTACACAAAATAACTCATGCCGGAGATCGTCCATATCAGTGTGATCGGTGTGATAAATAATTCCTTGCTAGCAGTGAGCTGGCGATACATAAGAGAATCCACACAGGAGATCGGCCCTATACGTGTGAGTTGTGCGATAAATCATTTACTGCTACTCGTAGCCTGACTAGACACAAGATAATCCACACCGGGGATAGGCCTTACCGCTGTGATATTTTCGCGAAATCATTTAGTCAGTCAAGCCACCTAACAGTACATAAAATAATTCATACCGGAGATCGCCCATATCAGTGTGAGACATCTTTCATTGTTGGCAGTGAGCTAGTGAGACATAAGAGAATCCACACAGGATATCGACCGTATACGTGTGACATGTGAAAAAAATCGTTGTATGTGTTGGGAGATCTAGCAGGACATAAAATAACTCACACCGGAGATCCCCCGTATCAATGCGACAGGTCATTCAAAATATCGAGTAGTTTGTTTACACATAAGAGAATCCACACTGGGGATCGACCGAATCAATGCAGTGTATGTGAAAGATTATTCCACGACAGGAGTAGCCTGGCCAGACATAAGATAATTCACACCGGTGATCGTCCGTATAAATGTGATTTTTGTGAAAAATCATTCAGCGACAAAAGTAACCTCGTGGCACATAAAATAATTCACAGGAGATCGCCCGCATCAATGCGATATATGTGAAAAATCATTCATGAGATCGAGCAGTTTGTTGACACACATATGAGAATTCACACCGGAGATCGACCATATATGTGTGATATATGCAACAAATCATTCTCTACGGCGAGCGATCTGACGAGACATAAACGAATCCACACTGGAGATCGTCCGTATCAATGTGATCTGTGCGCCAAATCATTCTCAGTCGGCCTACTTGATGAAGCATAAGAAAATGCACGTCGATGAGCGTCCGTATCAATGCGATTTGTGCGGAAAATCATTCATGAGATCGAGTAATTTGTTGACACATATGAGAATCCACACCGGAGATCGACCGTATATGTGTGCTATAAGCAATAAGATAATCTGCACCGACGAGCGACCATATACATGCGATATGTGCACAGAAGCATTTATCAGTCCCAATAAATTGGTTGAACATAAGAGAATCCACTAAATGTGATCAATGTGATAAAACATCATCTCAGTCGGGAGATCTGATAAGAGAATCCAAAACGGTGACCGTCCGTATCAATGTGATATATGCACCGAATCATTTATCAATTAAGGTCACGTGATATAACATAAGAGAATCCCGACCAGATATCGTCCGTATCGATGAGATTTATGTGAAAACTTTATGTTTATGTTGATCGGCCGTATCAATGTAATGCATGCAAGAAATAACTCTCTCGGTCGGGAATTCAGGCGAGACATAAGATATTCCACACTGAACATCACCTGCATCAATGCGGGAAATAATTCAGCGATAGGCGTGTCCTGGTGAGTCATGGACGCATTTATTACTTCGAATCACTTGGTTGAACATTCGAGAATCTACAAAGGAGAACATCCGTATCGAAATCGATACAAATCGCCAGCATCTATAAAGTATACACACTGACTAGGGCTAATCAAGCAATTCCTAGTAAGGACAAATCCTGGAAGTCTGTGAGAAAAAATCCGACCCCATACCTACAGCAAATAGTCTGGGTATGATGCGACAAAAGGTGATTCAAGCACCGAGAAGCTTGTGGTGCAAATCTTAATTTACGGTCATTAACTCCATTGGACAAACACTGACAGTGTCCCCGACCGACATACTTATAATAAAGTGGACACAGTTCATTGAATATAGCAGTAACAAGCTTTTTATGCACAATAATGATAATAAAATCGATGGCATCAACAAAAAGCAAGTAAATCTAAATTAGTACTGTGCCACAGGCGCTGGATACATGCAAATTGTGACATTAAATCGCGTTGGTGCTAACGACATCCACAAAACGCACACACATACAGATTGGGACCATGCAAATATCCCGTACATCCTCTTCTAATAAGAAAGAGATAAATTACCGAAAAAAACAAAACAAAAACGAGTACATATATATATAGTGTAAATACCCATTCAATATAAGGTCGTGCCTCTGATGAAGCTTCAACCTTCATAGTTCTACATGCTAGTTCTGTGTAAATAGAGTCGAAACATTGCGGTTAACTATGTGGTTTAAAACCAACATACAGCGTGTGGTGATGCGCGTATTTTTCACGCATTGCATCGACTAAAACCTCTGAAAGAAACTGAGGTGTTGAGTATATAATCACATTTTCACTATGCAAAGATCATTTGTTTTGTACAGATACCCCTCAGATCACCCTTCTGATCTCCGAAGAAAATAACCGAATATATTTAAAGCCACATACTGATCCATACTGTACTTATAATGTTTGATAATTTTTTCAACATTATCAGAACAGAAAACCCCAAAAATATAAGCACAATTTTGATGAATTTATAACGTAAGTGCATTTATAAAACGGTAATACTATTTGAAGTTGGGCCGACGTTGCGCCACCCAACGTTGGCCCAGCGATAAGAACGACGTTGGTCCGACGTTGGCCCAACGCTATCTGGGTCCTGCTAACACAGACAATAGACTTTGTTAATTGCATTATATATTGTGAAGTTATATTTCTGCAGCTGCAATAATATGAGAGGAGCTGTCAACGGCTCATAGCATTAACTATATAAAAAAAGATCTATGGGTGTTCGGACTCGTGAGTATGTATTGGACTAACGTTCTTTTGTGATCCCTGATATGGACGACCTATTATTTATTGTACAGTAATTATTTATTTCGAGACTTTGTTGTGAGGTCAAAAGGTCCTTGTGGTTTCGTTGGCGAATTTATGTGTCCAATACCCAGTCTGATGTACATCACATGATAGGTAAGAAATTAAAGCTACTCAATCCGATTCGATTATCCCCATATCATCAGATTCCAACATCAACATTTTTTTTTTAAATTCTGCTTAAGCCTTAACCTTAACTTAAGGGCTTTGTGGACCCAATTTTTCCAAAATTTTATAGAGTCCAAATAAAGGATTCTGTTCATGTATATTAGTGATAATATAAACCATGACCATTGATGCAACATTTTGAGAGTATACTTCATGGTGGATTATGTTAGAAATACAAAATGTGAACTTTATTGAGATTTAAAAAAAATAATTTGCAGGCAATGGTCCAAGAAAAACAAAGTCCAAATCTAAGAATCAAATATGGGAATATGTACTGAACACTGTGATGAATGATGTATTACAAAAAAAAAATTATATTTCTTGAGTGTTCTTTGATCAAATTACTTTGAACCGGTTGTTGACAAATGATATATACATGTACTTGCTTAAACGTTGGCTATGTGGGTGGTAGCAGGCACGGGTTGACAGCTGGCCATTGTAACTGCTCTGGACTCTGTTGACAATAGAATGCTAATCCTCAATCATACCCCTACCAGATCACCATACTAATTCTAGTAAGTAGGTCACCACTCACTCAGGGTGATCACTCATGTGAATGTTTGACACTGGTAAAAAGCCATTCACACCAGACTAGACATCACACATCAGCCATGAAAGGTTGACCCATTAACTGCTGCCTCTCAGTCAACCATATTATGAAGTTAGTATATCATTTGTCAATAACCGGTTCAAAGTAATTTTATCAAAGAACACTCAAGAAATATAATATTTTTTTGTAATACATCATTCATCACAGTGTTCAGTAGTACATATTCCCATACTACATATTCCCATATTCCCAAAACGCAGTGATATGCGGATCCATGCGCCATGCGGATCCACATGGGTGAAACGCAGTTTAAGTGTAATATTTGTGAGAAAGATTTTAAAGATAAAGAGAGTTTGACACAACATATGAAGATCCACACAGGATATAGTTCGTTTAAATGTGATATTTGCGAAACACAATATGATTCTTAGATTTGGACTTTGTTTTTCTTGGACCATTGCCTGTAAATTAATTTTTTTTAAATCTCAATAAAGTTCACATTTTGTATTTCTAACATAATCCACCATGAAGTATACTCTCAAAATGTTGCATCAATGGGCATGGTTTCTATTATTACTAATATACATGAACAGAATCCTTTATTTGGACTCTATAAAATTTTGGGAAATTTTTGAAAAATTGGGTCCACAAAGCCCTTAAATTAAAAGGATACTGTACTCAAATGTTGTTGTTGGTTTCTATAGTCTCAGTGTCGTAAAGTAAGGTAACCATATTTCCATTATTGGAAAGCCTGTTGAGTACGAAGTAATGTTATGGATGGCAAGTTAGCCGGAATGCGAAAATACAAATTGTCATTTGTGTACTTTTTACTTTTATTCCTTCGATCCGTCCTGGAGGACAACTTACATGTATGCTGTAATCCACCACCACACCGCTCCAATATCTGAAATGTCCATCAACTTACGCCCCGAAGGGAGGAATTTAGACAGGAATTTTGCCATTAACCTGTGGATCGTTGCCCACAGTAGGGTTCTTTAACGTGCACACATGGTTGTACACCGGCCAGCCATTAACGTCCCCACCCGATGCGATGGCGTGATCAAACCAGTGTCATCCCTGTATATGACACCGGGCGGGAGAGGATTACCGCCTAACGACACATCAGCGAGGCAAACACGGTACTTTATATAGGCACGCTGAGAACTCCTGACTTTTGTTTTGTCGAGATCGAGGGATCGATAGGGTCGAGGTGAATCGATCCGGGGTCCAAGCGAAACCTCTGGCCCGTAGTTGAACACGCTAACCACTCGGCCATCACACTCCCGAACAGTTTTCAAGCAAATGAATAAGATAAATGTTATATTATATTATACGAGTCCCATATACTCATTTACGTTATTGTATAGTCACCAGTCAGTCAGTGAGTGGCTTGAGTTTACATTCTGTATAAATATAATTCTTTACACGAGCATGTGTGCCACGCGTTGCCCAATTAAATCCACTATCCGTGAATTAATTTGATTACGTCTTGTACACGGAAATTCGTAATTTATTTTATGGCTCCAGGCTCCAGCCATAAATTCAATTTATATCAAATTAATAACGTTTGATTTTAAGATAACCTATTAACCTGATTGTTTACAGAATACATCTTCGACTCAAATTACTTATTTTTTTATACACAGATTGTTGCTATTACCGGGAACTTATTGAAAATGGCGTACAGTACCCATTTACGTCTTAAGTTATCAGAATCGAGTAATTGTCCAAAAATAATACTAAACACAGTCAACGATAGTATAAAATTACCCAAAACATGTTATTTATCAACATTTTGTTCAACGAAAGTGTGCCGGTTTGTCAAATATCTGACACAAAAAGCCACTTGATTTTAGAGTTATCCATCTTCACCCGCAAATTGGGTAAGATAAATTCTTCTCGTCGACTATTTATTAGGCCACTTGAAATTGGGCATGCACTTGGAATCACGCACCATTTTAAAATAGACCATTTTCAGGGCACACAAAATAACGGTGATTCACCGTAGAACTGATGAAACGGCATGTTACACTCTGATTACCACGTCAAACCGACGGTGTGTTCTTATAGTTTACACAATTGCTACACAGCGTCGACGGAAATCGGATACATTTCATCAATTATCACGAAGTGTGGCTGATTAAGAATGGAATTGTGTTTTGATACATGTACATCTCCAACGATGATCGTCAGTGGTCTGGAAAAAAAACTCATAAGAGAAACAGGGCCCTGGAACTGACAATGGACGGAAAAGCACACAACATCGGCTTACGAAGCCTATTTTTGTTTACTTGGAAACTATATCTGTTTCTCTGGAACATGTGTACGACCCGGTGATAATCTCAGCACAGTGTGAATGCGTTAATAATTATTTCCTACCCGTCCATTGAAATTGATTTCTTATAATTTCTTTTCATTCCAGTGAAAAATCCATGCCCTGCGAGTATAGCTAACGCTCCGCTTGTAAACGCTTGATCGTCCAGACCATTGAGATTGATACCGCTTGATCGTCCAGACCATTGAGATTGATACAAACCCGTTCTGATACCGCTTCCTTTATATACAGGATCAGCTGTAGATAATGAGTCAAGAGACGTGCATGCAGTGATTTATAATAGGATATGCAAACTATGTGACATACTCCAAAACAACAGGACGGAAGAAAACCTGCGAAAAGCCGACACTTAGTGACAACTTCTGACACCTTTTATTTCTGGATATGATTATCTGACTCGACAAGTAAAGATCCGCCATTTAATTGAAATTTGCCAGAAATTTACACATACAGATGGCATATGAATGTGATATTTGTCAAAAAGGATTCAATCAGATGAGTTATTGTATTGTACACAAGAGGATCCACACGGGAGAGAAACCATATAAGTGTGATGTGTGTCAGAAACGATTCACTGCGATGAGTCAGTTGACTGTACACAAGATGGCCCACACGGGAGATATGGCATATACGTGTGCTATTTGTCAGAAAGGATTCACTAGAATGAGTGATTTGAATAAACACATGAGGATCCACACGGGCGAGAAACCATATGAGTGTGATATTTGTCAGAAACGATTCACTCAGATGAATAATTTGACTGTACACAAGAGGATCCACTCAGGAGAGAAACGATTCAAGTGTGATATTTGTCAGAAAGGATTCACTCAGATGAATAATTTGACTGTGCACAAGAGGATCCACATGGCAGAGAAACCATATAAATGTGACATTTGTCAGAAAGGGTTTGATCAAAAAATTACCCTGGATAGACACGCGAAAATCCACACCGGTGAAACACCCTATAAGTGTGGCCTCTGTCAGAAGGAATTCGTGCAGAAGATTAGTCTGACCATACACATGAGGATCCACACTGGTGAAAAACCATATACGTGTGACAACTGTCAGAAGAAATTCACGCGGAAGACTAGTCTGATCCTACACATGCGGATCCACATGGGTGAAACGCAGTTTAAGTGTAATATTTGTGAGAAAGATTTCAAAGATAAAGAGAGTTTGACACAACATATGAAGATCCACACAGGATATAGTTCGTTTAAATGTGATATTTGCGAAACACAATATTCTGGATATGACCACCTGACTCGACACATGAGTGTCCATACGGGTGAGTTACCATATAGGTGTGATGATTGTGAGAAGGGATTCACTTGTGAGAGTAATCTGATTGCACATAAGAGGATCCATACAGGTGAAACGCCATATACGTGTGATATTTGTGAGAAAGGATTTACTAAAAAAACGTATTTAACTGGACACTCAAGGATGCACACAGGTGAAACGCCGTATAAATGTTACGTGTGTGAGAAGGGGTTCTCATATCAGTCTTCCTTGACTATACACATGAAAACACACGGAGTCAATCCATATCAATGTCACCTATGCAGCCAGAAATTCACTACCTCCCGCAACCGAAATACACACATGAGGGTCCACACGGGAGATATGCCTTACAAGTGTGATATTTGATCACCTGACTAAACATTTGGGGAACCACATATTATATAGGTGTTACGTTTGTGACGAGGGAGTCATTAAGAAAAATAGCCTCATTGTACGCGTGGGAATACATTCAGAGATACGGCGATTCTCTGAATGGAGTGAACTGACTACCCACATGGTGACACGGTGGAGTAAAACAAAAACAAATGGCATCAGTGCAGTAAGACATTCACTAATGCCTGTTTTATGGGCACACGTGTGATCCACATGGGAAATTCACACATGGTGACATAAATTGGAGTCAAACGTCAAAGACTCTCAATGCATCAATTAGTGTAAACATATTTTGATTTCCAAATCCAACATAACATAATATACAGTTGATACAAATATGCAAAAATAGAAGAGATAGTGAGATAGTGTATGGAAATGAGGATCAGACAACAAGCCCGATGGCTTATATGAAGTCTTTTCCTCTTTGGCGACATGCCCCTTCCCCAACAAGTGAGGGAGGGGTATCGATCAGACGGGAAAGGATATAAATAATGTTTTTGTTTTTTTTAGGACAAATGGAGATATATAATTAAGTTTGAGTTAGGGGTGGAACATAAAAAAGATAGTGCTAGGGATAGCAATAGGCAAGGACAGAGAAGGGGAGAGAGAGAGAGGGAGAGAGAGAGAGACAGAAAGCGTGAGAACGTAGAATGACATGAGGGGGACAGATGAATCGTGAGATGATGACAGTGGTGGGGAGTTTTCAATAATTGAGTTGTTGCGTGATAAAAATGATGCTCGTCTTATAGTAATATGCATGTGTCAGGCTCCATGTGGTCAATCGCAATGGCCAATTCATATTTCAGTGGTGTTCACTGTGAATATCGCAGCATCCTTCATGCATCAATTACTTTTACGCGAGCCCAACCGACCAAACAATGAGACACCACACCATAAATATTCATTATAAATGCATCGGGCGTAACCAATGTGACACAACGCTATCACGAAGTGCAGACAATTTTGTTGCTTTATCCCTTTACCCAATAGAACGGCCCTGTGCCAATGCATTCTCTTATATATGCGAGTCGACCATAGGTCGCCTCGCATATATAAGAGAATGCATTGGCTTAACACATTAAAAATTATAAAATTGTTAAAGAATGTAAGAAAAAGTGTTAAAAAAAGATTTTTTTTAGGCCAATGCATTCTCTTATATATGCGAGGCGACCTGTGGTCGACTCGCATATATAAGAGAATGCATTGGCACAGGGCATAACTGTAACCATCACAATGTGGTCAATGAGCCGGTTCCAATGATATCCATATTTGTATGGTTTTATTGAGACAGACCGAAGATATTTTAGGCTGTTGAAGCTTTATTTGGCCGGTTTGTTGGGTAAAGGGTTAAACTCAAGTCACGTTGGCACCCATACGAACTGGACTTCGCCAGATGACGCACTATCAGATAAAACCATACGGTTGGTATTTTCCACCCCGTACTAATTTTATTGATCTAATGGCTGCGGACACACGTATCACAGTAGCGATGGCATAGTAGGTGTGACAATTAATTATCGTTCAATTTTGGTGACAATTGGTCGTCATATCCCTGTGTCACAGCGAGACATGTCGCCCGCCGCACATTCACACAATGAGTCTTTTCCAAGCTCTATCAGCGTCGAGATCGACATCTCAATGATTTATCAAACCGAATGTCTTGTCGCTGTTGATCGTTACTCAACACGCAATGTTATATTTTTAATGCTAACACACAAGATAATTCTGGACGATCGGTCGTGCAATTTTATGTATCGTAGAGAATACAATGTGGCTAAACGTAATGAGTAGAGATCAACCCCATGAAACTCAATGGGTTAATTGGTCAGTCGACTCACTGTGCGAATATGCGGCGCGCGACACGACTCCCTACGGCATATAAATTATGTTGACCAATTGTCACCAAACTCTACCATAATTAATTGTCACACCTACTATGCCATCGCTACTGTGGTACGTGTGTCCGCAGCCAATAATGTTTATATTTCGTAAAAATAAATAAACAAACAAAGTAACAAAATGTCAAACAGCAGTGAGGGAATCGGTAGGGCATTTACATAGATATTATGTTGAATGGAATTGTCATTGTGCCAAACGGTTGACATATTCAATCCACACTAAGTCTATGGTAAAAATAAAGGGTCTATTAAAGGGGTACTGTACTGTAAAATACACTCATGTGCTGTGAACGATGCAAACAACATGGTAATTATAATGAAAATGAATTGATGACTGGATTCATAAACTCATTTTCATTATAAATACCATGTTGTTAGCATCGTTCATAGAGCACTTGAGTGTATTTTGCAATAATCCATGGCTCAAATTCATTCATTTGTTGCATATATTCTGTTGAGTTTAAAAGGAGATGGTCCTATAAATGGCCGGATTTAGTGTACAGTACCCCTTTAAAGTGTTTTTTTCGTAAAAATATATAAACCACCCATGTTTTATTCCAGCGACACAAAGAAACGAAAACATTATATTATGCTTACTTCGAAATTATATTATGTGTAGTACGGCACAGCAAACCATAGACTGCCAAACGAGCTTTCAAGATGGCGAAAACACGAGAGTTTACTATGCAGAATGTGCGGTTCGGAAACATGTGACAAGTATCATATTCTGTTGATCTGCGATAATTTGGTCACACTCAGGAGAAAATACATTCTTGACTATTACTGGTTAAACCCTTCACTAGAAAAGTTTTATGGACTCCTTGCGATTGAAAATATATCAATATTGAAGAACGTAAGCATTTATTTGAAACGTGTTTTTAAAGAATACAACTAAGATAGTACACTGATCTATAGAGTTATCCATGTGAATTTATATGCACATATTTCTGTATACTTAAGAAATAAATACACGGTGTAGAGGTGTGTATGGTCAAGTTGTACCACAAAAAACTGATTGTAGGACGACGCGTAGCGGAGTCCTACAATCAGTTTTTTGTGGTACAACTTGACCATACACACCGATACACCGTGTGTTTATTTCTTTTGTAATACGACTGAAAGTTTATGGTCACAATTCGACTGAATAGTCAACGAAATACTGCGCTTTTTCGGTCTCAGGTGAGAAAACATTTCGTGGTGTAATTCGTATTGGGCGTACTCGATTTCTTTGCATGGAGTACTCTGGTAATGTCTTGTTATGAAATTCCCCCGTTGACTTTTCGAGGCACATCTTCTAGAAATAATCGTTGTGATTGGCTAAAAAACGATGTGTTTTCAGCGGCGCCCGTGCGTTTCATTTAAATTGTACAGGAAATACGATTTCGGTCATTTCTGTTTTGAACGTTGTTGGGACAACATGAATATGATCATCGACTATGGACCATTTTCCTTTCTAAATGATCTAGTTTACTAAACTAATCTTATTCCCCTTCTCTATACTGGTGAACAAACGCTTTCATTTTCAACTTGATTCCGAAATATCGAATATGATCGAGATTCGAATCGACGAATGCACAGCCCGGCCCCATGGATTTATTTTGTCATTTAATATACTTATTAAGTAACTTTCTTTGGTCGTAACATATATCAATATACCATAACATCATTTGGACCATATTCATTGGCAACCAAAGTGGTTTCAAGCGACAAATCGCTAGAAAATTCGCAAGATTGTCAAGATGTAGCAAAATTCAAAGGGTTACGGGTGCGGGTGTACTCCGTTGATGCCCCGTTTGCGCGGAGTTAGAAAAGACGGGAAAGGTCGCGTGCGGCGATCTGGATAAACCGATTTTTTTCGTGGTACAATTGGAAAAAGTAGAATTGTACCACAAAACTGGAACGAGATAGCCATGGTAACTCGGGCCACTGGCCAATCAGGACATGGCTTTTAAGCATAGTTAGGCAGGGTCGTATTACAAATATATATATGCTCGTGTGCAAATATATGTATACCGTATGCATATGATATATTTATATAAGTATTACATACAATTTATTATGTATGAACATGACATTCTGATGAAAATGTTATTCATACCAATATATTTACATACTAAGTGTTGTCATCACTAAATCCAGCATTCTGATTGGTCGGCGCCCACGTGGCTAGTTGCAGTTATTTCTCGGTGAATGCGCAACGCCTCATAACACCATCGATACGTCATTGGGTTTGGACAGACGAACGTGTACTGTTTTGGGCGCATTTGGACTCGCGCAGGATTGACTTAATACATCATCGGGTTTCAATATGAAGAGAAATTGTTCCTATTAACTTTTGCCAAGGGTGCTATTGGGTATTTTGGGCTGTTTTTGTCACGATACACTTTTCGATTTAAATACATTTACAAAAAGTGGCTTTTTCGCTAAATGTATATAAATATAAGGATTAACTGTCATGTGGACTATATTTATGGATATGTAACCGTGAGGTGAGTGTTCATAACTTGTATGTAAAACCCTTCGGGTTTTACACAAGTTATGTCCACTTACCTCACGGTTACATCTCCATAAAAACAGTCCACATGACAGTTAATCCTTATGTACATAGTGTATATATGTTATTATGCATGTTCCACATTAATTTGTGGCTTTTCGCATTAAACTCATTCATTCGTGTACGTCATAGTGTGATATAATACTCTATTTTCGTATCCGGGTTCGAAATCTAACCTGAAGAAAAGACCAGTAGGTAACTTAGCGATGACATTGGTCTAATCGACCTGGCCCTTGTGAATCCAATATTCACACCGCGAAGCTTGATTTGTGCTGTTTAATTTTTAATAATGTTGTATGAATAATAGTATAATTGGAGAAATTATGCAGGGGTCGTAAGATAACACACCTGTTGGAACATGTTTTGACTTCTAGTTCTACTCAATTCTAGTTATAACTTCTTAGTATGTTATCGGAAGTTATCCACCAGGCATGTCATGCAGCACTCGAAATCACCACAACTTGGCACAGTCCACAACAGAAAGATTTACCCTATCCCCAATATAAGCCTAGGACTAATTATGTATTGTTATGGATCGGTTAATGTTTTCTTAGGGTGGTGGGGACCTGTGTCACTCACCATGTTAGTTTTAACTTGGGCTCACTAAGCCTACTGTATAGTATATCATAGTGTACCTCCCTTCATGTTACTACTTATATTAATTAATTTAATGGCATCCAGCTTGATGTCCATGAAGACAGCACCAGACTCATTCTCATCAGAGGTCCGGAAACATTTTGTTTATTTTATTATATTAAAATATAAATGTTCCCTGACCCCTGTGGTTATTTTGTAACATATAATGAATTTTAGTGAGTCAATCTGCGATCTTGAAAGCGGTCATGTTGACCTAGTTATATCGGTCTGGTAATTATAAATAATACAAGTATACCTATATGGGTGTGGACTAAAATTATAGTGGTAATCTTGGCATGTATTGATTAACTTGGAGAAAGATCTTCATCTTAGGGGTACATAATATACAGAACTTTAGGTGTAAACTACAATAAAGGTTGAATTTAATGCTGATTTTTATTATCTTTCGAATCCAAATGTTGCATGTATCTGTCAAATGATACAAAACAAAGTCTAATCTAAAGTATATATTGAGGTGCAAAGGTAGGAAATATAATTACCTGTTACGTCAGAAAGGCAATGGTGGCTGAACTCTCAGTACTGGAGAAGTTTGAATAAATGTTGAAAAATTTAATTTTATGAAGCTGTGTGTTCCCTGTGTGTCGTTGATTCTGGTTAGTATTAATCAAAAATGTTTTCCCTCAATAAATTATACTGATATGCAAGCCTGCAAATAGTGTGTCTGTCGTTTGCAGAATGAGGTTCATCCGAGGTGAGGTGAGTTTAGTGACGCTATCCCGTACGGCGGGCTAGCATCACCAAGTTTCTATATCCACTAATTTGCAGAAGATAAAATGCATACTCGAGGACTGGGGAATTTCAATCTGATACTAGGTCTCCCATAGCAGTTGAGACTTGAGCAGAATAAGGTCCCCAGAGGGTGAATGTTGTGACGCTAGCGCGCTGTGTCGGGTAGCTAACGTCACTACATTCACCCTCTGGGGACCTCATTCTGCAAATGACAGACATACTATTTGCAGTCTTGCTCAGATGTACCTATAAACACTTTGATGCAAAGTTTCCTCTGTCTCCTACCATGTGTCATGATTCTAGTAGCCCCACATATTACTACAGAGGGAAACTACATATACTATCTTGATAGCGCTTGAGCAGTATATACGTTTCAAGGAGTTCATAATTTCAGTAAACACATAGGCTTAGTTCAGAAAACTTATAACTTTGCATGTCAAGCATCAAAAGACTATAACGATCCATAATGTGTTGTGTGATGGTCGCTGAAGTAAAATAATTTTTTAAGCTTAGCATAACACTGACAGTGAATCAATGTGCATGAGTTGTTGCTTTATATAATAGATATTAAAGTGATTTGAAACACTCCGGTAGATATTGAAAATAAGCTTGCTCAAAGTAGATATTTTTTACGAATAGTAATCCAAATTGACAACACACCGTAATTCTTATATATTAATTAAATGTGCACAATGACTCTTGATACCGAAATAATGTGTGTTAGTTTATCGCCGATAGATGTGTCCCGAATCGAGATATAAATTAAATATTTACATCTCGATTCGGGACACATCTATCAATTGAACGATGATGTTTTATATGGAGTGGTATGATCGATTTCTTTAAAATTTTCGGCGATGTTAATAGAATGCTAGATTCCACAAGTTGGCATAGCGCCTGAGTAATAAATTTCACGCACCTGAATAAGTCCATAATATGTCTTTAATGTTTTACATTACATGCCAGATTAATAATAGCGATGGGGATTGTTGCACAGACAGACATTGTTTGGAAATAGAACGTAAAGTTTTCCAATCTAAACCTCCCTATTTACAAAAAAAATATTTATAGTTGTTGCGTCTTGTGGCAATGCCATTCAGATACAGTTGGATGTGGTGTCGACATAAGTATTATTTTGATTAATACCTTGCTCGTAATTAAATTAGCGCAGTATTATTTATCGCTCAGTTTTCAATTCGCACACATGAACATGGCCCAATAACAATTATATTTTTCAATGGTTATATGGCCATCAAATCGATTTACAAGTAATTATGCATAAATTATATCAAATACAATTGATAGGCGGCTGACTTCAGAAATGTCACGACTTATGTGCATATTTGCTGTTTGCATTTTTGGATACAAACCACTTTTTTCCCATTTGTTCGCTAACTTCTTTGCCTCAAACTATTTTTTGCTCAGTTTTAAAGATGTATTATCTCTTTGAATAACAAATTTTAAATAGTTGCGTGGGTATAAAATAATAGATATGAACTGAAGACCTGCGTCAGGAAAAGCTTCTATCAATTAATATTGATTTTATTTCGAATATTAAATCGGGCCCGTCTATGTTACTATTTTTAGAACCGACCATTCGGATGAGACCGTATTGCGATATAGAGCACTGGGCTGTTCCTACGGCTACGTAACGAATGTCAAATGTCACATATTGGTTGTTTGTATTGTTTTGTTCCACAGATATAAGCGATAATGAGTATAATTAACGTTTATTTCTGACAAAATTGCACAATATAATTTCTGGTCTCTGTTAACAGTAACCACTATTGTTCGTTAGCTGAACAAACACACCCTTTTAGACCAGAAAATATTCGAAATAAAATTAATATTAATCGATAGAAGCATTTCCGGACAGGAGTCTTCGATTCAAATCTAATATTTTATACCCCGGTAACTATATAATACATGTTTACAAAGAGATAATCCACCTTTAAACTGACTAATAGCTTATCGCGTTTACAATTTGCAGTGAAACGAGAAGGTGCTCAATGTTATAAAATTATACTTGGAGGGTCAGGATTTGTTTTTGTACTATATGTGATGTGGTGTGGTGTCAACTAGTGATCAATCGTCTAGTTGACTAATAATTTCCCTAATCGTTTTAACACTGCAGTGGAGTGTTTTCCCAGAAATAATTATCTTTTGAATAAGTATAGGAAAACATGGATGGCGACGAGCCACTCGTCGCTAATGGTGAAAAATGTTTTAAAACTCCGTTAATTTGGCGTCCGGAACGATTTTATCGCTGCAGAGTTGTAGCTGAGTATGTTATTTATAGAAAACAGGCGACATATGACGGGTGTTTTGGGCTTGTATTTGGGATGTTTGCCCGGCCATTTGGTAATTCTTTCATAATTCGAGTTCCTTATATTAGAATACAGATTTATAAATTCGATTACAACCTTATTTTGGGACATTATGTCCGGTAACTGTGCCTAAATGAGGAGGCTGTAGTTTCTTTTTTTTACTTGTCCCTGTGACAGTTCGGGAATTGCCAACACTTGGAGAGCTTGGTGTCAGTCTATATTCTAGGATTGTGCAGTTTTCATATTCAGATTTCAAAATGTTCTCCCACAGGACTGAGGGGGGGGGGGGGGCCTGATTCCTCCCCGGTGGCTAGTCAATTTTTTAATCGATGCCTGAATTTGCCTGGAGTGAGACCTCTAAAAATGCTAGGATTTTGCAGTTTTCAGGTTCCGACCAGTGTTCAGACTTCAATATTTTCTCCAACCGGGCCGAATAATGGCGAAGATGGTCCTCTTCCCTGCCTAATATTCAGCCAGAGACTAAAAACAATTAACACAAATAAAATCAGGGCTGTGAAATTCCAATTCGACATTTCACTGAACGACGCTGAAATTTTGTCCCGTCTTATTAGGCTGCATTGTGATTTATCCTTCTTTGAATAGTTCCGCTGGATGAAACCACTTATTGAAACGCTCGTTAAATCGAATACAAACTATTTTCATATTACTTTGTCCGTGGTGAAATACGATCGATTGACACGACGTGATCCTTCCTTATAAATAAATAAATTAGCACATTCACAGTTACATATGTTCGTGGAATTCGAGTCGAATGAAACCTGATATCGACAGTCTGTCGCTTTAAGTTTATGGTATAATTCAACACGATTGGACTATTGGGAGACAAATATTTCATTACTTAATATAAAAAGAAAGGTATGCCTCTGGCAGCCATATTCAAATTTGGTTTGGCGCCTTGGCCGGCGGGGGTTAATCTGCGCCAATTTAATTCTGGTAAACGGCTAAATATACAATTACTTACGTATACAAACCGCATAATATGCGATGATCACTTCATATGTTGCTTATTTCCTTATTCCAATAAAAGGTGTTTGTATTTGATATCTTAGATGATTTAATATAAGTGACTAGACAATATTTTTTTCCGTAATGATCACAGTGAATTGTAGCTGTCAGCTGATTGGCTGAAATAAAAAATACTTCTTTATGTTTTTTCCGCATGTCACCTGACTATTGTTTGTAAATAAGACGGCATGCTGTCAAAGATGGACGCTTGAAGTTGCAACCCGGAAATAAGTTCAAATTTCCCGCAAACAATCCACAAATAGCTCCGCCAATCGGTGAACATCAATAAATTCACTGCAGTCTCGCGATGTAATGCGGATGGATCCCCGATCAATCTACAATGTTTTGTCGTTGAAAACAGTTATTAATACCAAATATTGTCAAATTCAAGAAGAGAGAGCACAAGGTTGCGCAATTCGCATATTAATCTGTTTGTTAGCGTAAGTCATCAAACATTTTGCCATTTATCCGAACAAAATCGGTGCACATTAACTCCTACACGGCCGCATCAACAATTGCTACTCAATATTACCACCAGAGAGGCAAGCCTTTAGTCTTAAAGGTGGATTATCTCTTTGTAAACATGTATTATATAGTTACCAGGGTATAAAATATTAGATTTGAATCGAAGACTCCTGTCCGGAAATGCTTCTATCGATTAATATTAATTTTATTTCGAATATTTTCTGGTCTAAAGAGGTGTGTTTGTTTAGCTAATGAACAATAGTGGTTACTGTTAACAGATACCAGAAATTATAGTGTGCAATTTTGTCACAAATAAACGTTAATTATACCCACTATCGCTTATATCTGTGGAACAAAACAATACAAACAACCAATCTGTGACATTTGACATTCGTTGTGTAGCCGTAGGAACAGGACAGTGCTCTATATCGCAATACGGTCTCATCCGAATGGTCGGTTCTAAAAATAGTAACATAAACGGGCCCGATTTAATATTCGAAATAAAATCAATATTAATTGATAGAAGCTTTTCCGGACATAGGTCTTCAGTTCATATCTATTATTTTATACCCACGCAACTATTTAAAATTTGTTATTTAAAGAGATAATCCAGCTTTAATACTATATATATAAAATTGTTACAAGCGCCTATGGCGCTACTACTGATTCTATTCAATCAGTAGTAGCGCCTAATTGGATCCATTGACATATTAAAGGTGGATTATCTCTTTGTAAACATGTTTTATATAGTTACCGGGGTATAAAATATTAGATTTGAATCGAAGACTCCTGTCTGGAAATGGTTCTATCGATTAATATTAATTTTATTTCGAATATTTTCTGGTCTAAAAAGGTGTGTTTGTTCAGCTAACGAACAATAGTGGTCACTGTTAACGGAGACCAGAAATTTTATTGTACAATTTTGTCACAAATAAACGTTAATTATGCTCATTATGGCTGATATCTGTGGAAAAAACAATACAAACAATAAATATGGGACATTTGACTTTCGGTGCGTAGCCATAGGAACAGTCCAGTGCTCTATGTCGCAATATGGTATCATCCGAATGGTCTGTTATAAAAATAGACACATAAACGGTCCCGATTTAATATTCGAAAGCAAATCAATATATATTGATAGAAGCTTTTCCGGACAGGGGTCTTCAGTTCATATCTATTATTTTATACCCACGCAACTATTTAAAATTTGTTATTTAAAGAGATAATCCATCTTTAAGTTTTATCTGAGCAAGCACAAATTACTACTAAATACAGCTAAATACAACAAAATAAGCCTTAATATTTCCTTATAGATATATAATAAAGATCACTGGTATAAATTTACCTTTGGTAAGCATAGCATAATCCAAGAAATCTCAATGTTTACATTGTTTCCCAGAACGACGCACAGAAATGGTGAATCCCCCAAAATAATCCTTGGAAAGACATCACATGTTTTGTCATATCTGGGGTTTCCAGTTTACAAGGCAAGAAAACCAGGGGGAATTTTTACCAATGATATGGGCTGATGCTTTTCCATGTGAAATTTGACCTGGTCACTGCCTGATAACATCACATTAATCAGCTGTTACACCGCATGTTCAAGATGGGAGTCAATTTTTGGAATTGGAAATAATGTTTTTGTTTTTGGATTATGCTATGCTTACCAAAGGTAAATTTATACCAGTCATGGTTATTATAAATCCATAAGAAAATGTCAAGGCTTATTTTGTTGATATTTTTTGTTATTTGGTAGTAATGTTTGTTGGTTTAGATAACACTCAGCAGGCCAATGGAGAAGATCAGCCGCTAAAATGGTTAGTTTGGTATACTTGCCATTTTAGCGGCGTATTGTCTAGCCTGTGCAGGTTCCGAGACTGATCACATCGCTGCAGAGGATCGATATTCACTCACTCTGGCTCATTGGTGGAACATAAGATGAACCACACCGAAGATCAGCTGTATCACTGTCATGTGTGCAGAAAATCATTTATCACTTCGAGCCAATTGGTGGAACATTAGAGAATCCGCACGGAAGAACGTCCATCATATACGTGTGAGTTGTGCGATAAATCATTTACTGCTAATCGTAGCCTGAGCACACACAAGATAATTCACACCGGGGAGAGGCCTTGTCATTGTGATATTTGCTGGAAATCATTTAATCAGTCAGGTCACTTAACAGTGCATAAAATAATTCATACCGGAGATCGGCTATTTGAATGTGATATATGTGAGAAATCATTCATTGTTAGCAGTGAGCTGGCGAGGCATAAGAGAATCCACACAGGAGATCGGCCGTATGCGTGTGACATATGCGGGAAATCATTTAGTCAGACAGGCCACTTAACATTACACAAAATAACTCATGCCGGAGATCGTCCATATCAGTGTGATCGGTGTGATAAATCATTCCTTGCTAGCAGTGAGCTGGCGATACATAAGAGAATCCACACAGGAGATCGGCCGTATACGTGTGAGTTGTGCGATAAATCATTTACTGCTACTCGTAGCCTGACTAGACACAAGCTAATCCACACCGGGGATAGGCCTTACCGCTGTGATATTTTCGCGAAATCATTTAGTCAGTCAAGCCACCTAACAGTACATAAACTAATTCATACCGGAGATCGCCCATATCAGTGTGAGAAATCTTTCATTGTTGGCAGTGAGCTAGTGAGGCATAAGAGAATCCACACAGAATATCGACCGTATACGTGTGACATGTGCACAAAATCGTTTTATTTGTTGGGAGATCTAGCAAGACATAAAATAACTCACACCGGAGATCGCCCGTATCAATGCGACAGGTCATTCAAAATATCGAGTAGTTTGTTTACACATAAGAGAATCCACACTGGGGATCGACCGAATCAATGCAGTGTATGTGAAATATTATTCCACGACAGGAGTAGCCTGGCCAGACATAAGATAATTCACACCGTCCGTATAAATGTGATTTTTGTGAAAAATCATTCAGCGACAAAAGTAACCTCGTGGCACATAAGAGAATTCACACCGGTGATCGTCCGCATCAATGTGATATATGCACAAAATCATTTATCAGTCCGAGAAATTTGGCTGAACATAAGAGAACCCACACAGGAGATCGCCCGCATCAATGCGATATATGTGAAAAATCATTCATGAGATCAAGCAGTTTGTTAACACTTATGAGAATTCACACCGGAGATCGACCATATATGTGTGATATATGCAACAAATCATTCTCTACGGCGAGCGATCTGACGAGACATAAACGAATCCACACCGGAGATCGTCCGTATCAATGTGATCTGTGCGCCAAATCATTCTCAGTCGGCCTACTTGATGAAGCATAAGAAAATGCACGTCGATGAGCGTCCGTATCAATGCGATTTGTGCGGAAAATCATTCATGAGATCGAGTAATTTGTTGACACATATGAGAATCCACACCGGAGATCGACCGTATATGTGTGCTATAAGCAATAAGATAATCTGCACCGACGAGCGACCATATACATGCGATATGTGCACAGAAGCATTTATCAGTCCCAATAAATTGGTTGAACATAAGAGAATCCACTAAATCTGATCAATGTGATAAAACATCATCTCAGTCTGGAGATCTGATAAGAGAATCCAAAACGGTGACCGTCCGTATCAATGTGATATATGCACCGAATCATTTAACAGTTAAGGTCACGTGATATAACATAAGAGAATCCACACCAGATATCGTCCGTATCGATGAGATTTATGTGAAAACTTTATGTTTATGTTGACACACAAGATCGGCCGAATCAATGTAATGCATGCAAGAAATAACTCTCTCGGTCGGGAATTCAGGCGAGACATAAGATATTCCACACTGAAGATCACCTGCATCAATGCGGGAAATAATTCAGAGATAGGCGTGTCCTGGTGAGTCATGGACGCATTTATTACTTCGAGTCACTTGGTGGAACATTCGAGAATCTACAAAGGAGAACATCCGTATCGAAATCGATACAAATCGCTAGCATCTATAAAGTATACACACTGACTAGGGCTAATCAAGCAATTCCTAGTAAGGACAAATCCTGGAAGTCTGTGAGAAAAAATCCGACCCCATACCTACAGCAAATAGTCTGGGTATGATGCGACAAAAGATGATTCAAGCACTGAGAAGCTTGTGGTACAAATCGTAATTTACGGTCATTAACTCCATTGGACAAACACTGACAGCGTCCCCGACCGAGATACTTATAATAAATTGGACATAGTTCATTGAATATAGCATGCAGTAACAAGCTTTGATGCACAATAATGATAATAAAATCGATGGCATCAACAAAAAGCAAGTAAATCTAAATTAGTACTGTGCAACAGGCGCTGGATACATGCAAATTGTGACATTAAATCGCGTTGGGTGCTAACGACATCCACAAAACGCACACACATACAGATTGGGACCGTGCAAATATCCCGTAAATCCTCTTCTAATAAGAAAGAGATAAATTACCGAATAAACAAAAACAAAAATGAGTACATACATATATAATGTAAATACCCATTCAATATAAGGTCGTGCCTCTGATGAAGATTCAATCTTCATAGTTCTACATGCTAGTTCTGTGTAAATAGAGTCGAAACATTGCAGTTAACTATGTTATCTGTAACTGTAACTGTACGTCCCAGTAACCAGTTTGGCTTTTATGGGACGGCGGAGAGAGCGCATTTATTTTTCTCTCCTAGGTGAGTGCCGCTTTGAATGTTTCTATATCTGCGGCGTTGACCGCGTCGTCGTCAAGCTTATTCCAGTCCAGAATGGTGCGCGGGAATAAGGAATACTTGAACTGGTCTGAGTTTGTTTGAATCGGTTGGAATGATTGTTTGTTGTTGGTCTCAGACTTTTCCACAATGTTGGTATAGACACAGTCTTCGTATTTCTTAGCCTTGATCTTCCTTTTCGATGGGTTAGTTTTTTTCCGGTAGTTATCGGGAGATATTGCGGGGGCCGACCCCTGAACCACTTTGTAAAATAGGGCCAGGCGTTTATTTCTGCGACACTCTTCTAGAGGTGGAAGTTCCAGATTTTTGAGCATTCTGGTGACGCAGCCCTTATCTCGTGAGGTGTAATCTCTGGTGATGAACCGTGCTGATTTTCTTTGCACCTTTTCCAGCATTGATGAATACTTAGCAGTGTACGGGTCCCAGATTGTTGCGGAGTATTCCGTAATTGGTTTTACCAGAGCAATGTATGCTGTTTTTCTGCATTTTTCTGGGCAGTGTTGGAGGTTCCTCTTCAAGAAGCCGAGGGTGGAGTTTGCCTTCTTTGTGATGTTGTTTATATGTACGTCCCACTTGAGGTCGTTTGACAGTTGGACGCCGAGATAGGGATTTGTGGGTACTTCCGCGAGGATTTGGCCGCCCAGTGTATAGAATTTCTGGGGTTTCTGTTGGATGCTCATTATGTAGCATTTGCTGGTGTTGAACCGCATCCCCAACTTCTTTGCCCATTCTTCTAGGTTATTCAGGTCGTTCTGTAGTATGTTGTGGTCTTCGTAATTGTTGATAGGCCGATAGAGTAGGCAGTCGTCGCCGAAGAGTCGGACTTGCGATTTAACTGTGCTGGGAAGGTCGTTTATGTGGCACAGAAAAAGCAGCGGTCCTAATACATTACCTTGGGTTACTCCTGACTGCACATCAACTTCTCTTGAGAACTCCCCTTCAAGCATGACTCTCATGGATCGTCTGGTTAAGAATGATGTTAGCCAACTATGTATTTGACCATCGATGCCGTATGTTGTCATTTTGTGAAGAAGCTTGTTGTGGGGCACCGTGTCAAACGCCTTTGAAAAGTCGAGTATGGCTACGTCAACCTGCTTTCCGTTGTCGTATTTTTGAAGTAGGCCGTGGAGTGTGACTGCCAATTGTGTCTCGCATGAGTATCCAGTTCTGAAGCCATGATTTAGTGATGTTAGGATGTTATTCTGCTCAAGATGTTTCATGATGTGGCGACATATGATATGTTCCAGAATTTTACAGGGGACTGATGTTAGGGCTACCGGTCTGTAGTTTTCTGCCAGGTGCCTGTCTCCTTTTTTGTAGATACTTGATACGTTTGCCTTCAGCCAATCTTGGGGGAGTTTTCCGGTGTCTAGGGAGAGCTTGAAGATGAGTCTGAGAGCTGGTGCTAGTTCCTTTGCGCATGTCTTGAGTACTCGGTTGGGTATGCCGTCGGGTCCCGAGGCTTTGTTGGTCTTGAGTCTGTGTAGTAGGACTTCTATGCCTTTGGTATCCAGCTCGATGTTGCTAATGCTGTCATACTTCTTATCCGGTGGTGTTATGTCCGTCTGATTCAGTGGTTCTTCCTTGGTGAATACGGACTGGAATTGTCGGATGAGTATTTCGGCTTTGCCTTTGGCGTCGTCTATTAAGGTCCCTCTATCTTTTAGAGGTGACACTCCGATGTTATCGTGTCGTCGGGCCTTTATGTATTGCCAAAATGGTCTGGTGGTGTTGTTCTTCAGCCCCTCTGTGATTTTGGTGTTGACGAAGTCTCGTTCGGCTTTTCTTAATTCCCGTTTACACTCTCGTTGTATCTGCCTGTAATTTCCCCATTTCCCTGATCTTTTCGCTCTGTTGTATATTCGTCTCTTTTTTCTTAGGAGGCGCTTCGTGTGTTTGTTAATCCAGGGAGTGTTATGTTTAGGTTTGATCATCTTTGATGGTATGTGTTTGTTCATGATCTCCTGGATTCCGCCTTTCAGTGTATTCCACATGGTGTTGACGTCAGGGTTTGTCAGTAGCCGAAGGCTTTCCCCTAGGATTGCCACTTCGAGCGCTACGGCTCCCCAATCCGCTTTCCCGTACATGTATATTTTGCGGGGAGGAGTGTCTTGGTGGTGGGCGTTCATGTCGAAGTCCGTCACTACCATGGCGTGATCTGATAGGCCCGGTATGTTGTTTGATGTCTTCGCCAGTGATGGTTTGAGGTGAAGACTAGATCAAGGAGGTGCTTAACATACAGCGTGTGGTGATGCGCTTATTTTTCACGCATTTTAGGCGCTACATACATCGACTAAAACCTCTGAAAGAAACTGAGGTGTTGAGTATATAATCACATTTTCACTATACAAAGATCAATTTTTGTACAGATACCCCTCAGATCACCCTCCTGATCTCAGAATAAAATAACCGAATATATTTAAAGCCACATACTGTACTTATAATGTTTGATAATTATTTCAACATTATCAGAACAGAAAAACCCAAACATAAGCACAATTTTGATGAATTTATAACGTAAGTGCATTTATAAAACGGTAATCACTATTTGAAGTTGGGCCGATGTTGCGCCACCGATAATCCCCAACGTCGAGTTTCAACGTTGGCCCAGCGATAAGAACGATGTTGGTCCGACGTTGGCCCAACGCTATCTGGGTCCTGCTAACACAGAATATAGACAGTGTTAATTGCATTACATATTGTGAAGTTATATTTCTGCAGCTGCAATTAGATGAGAGGAGCTGTCAACGGCTCATAGCATTAACTATAAAAAAAAGAGAAGATCTATGGGTGTTCGGACTCGTGAACTCGTATGTATTGGACTACCGTTCTTTTGTGATCCCTGATATGGACGACCTATTATTTATTGTACAGTAATTATTTAGGCAATCTCACACGACTTCCCCGTCAAGAACATTTTGGGCTGAAGTTTGTTAGATAGTGCCGCACGCCTCCCTACAAGTGATTTTTCCTATAGTGTTTTTGAAACGTGTCTCTTTGTGGTGTCATTCGTTTGGTATGCCCGTTATTTAGTAAAGGTGATTTTTTTACTAAATAACGGGTATGTTAGAGTTACATTTCTTTGAAAAACTCAAAACATTGGGCGACAAATTTTCTCGACGGGGAAGTCGTATGATATTGCCATTATTTATTTCGAGTCTTTGTTGTGAGGTCAAGAGGTCCAGGCTGTGGTTTCGTTGACGGATTTGTGTGTCCAATACCCAGTCTGATGTACATCACATGTTAGGTAAGAAATTAAAGGTACTCAATCCGATTCGATGGTCCCCATATCATCAGATTCCAACATCAACAATTTTTTTGAAATTCCGCTTAAAATGATACTGTACTCAAATGTTGTTGTTGGTTTCTATAGTCTCAGTTTCGTAAAATAAGGTAACCAGATTTCCATTATTGGAAAGTCTGTTGAGTACGAAGTAATGTTATGGATGGCAAGTTAGCCGGAATGCGAAAATACAAATTGTCATTTGTGTACTTTTTACTTTTATTCCTTCGATCCGTCCTGGAGGACAACTTATGGTGTAATCCACCACCAGCACCATACCGCACCAATATCTGAAATGTCCTTTTCATCACCTCACCACATATATATACACTATATACATACCACAGCTGAGTGTGTTCCACCACCGAGGAGAGATAACTCTACATGTATTACACCATCACCTGAAATGTCTATCAACTTACGCCCCGAAGGGAGGAATTTAGACAGGAATTTTGCCATTAACCTGTGGATCGTTGCCCACAGTAAGGTTCTTTAACGTGCACACATGGTTGTACACGGGCCAGCCATTAACGTCCCCACCCGATGGGACGGCGTGATCAAACCAGTGTCATCCCTGTACATGACACCGGGCGGGGGAGAATTACCGTTTAACGACACCTCAGCGAGGCATACACGGTACTTTATATAGGCACGCTCAGAACTCCTGACTTTTGTTTTGTCGAGGATCGAGGTGAATCAATCCGGGGTCCAAGCGAAACCTCTGGCCTGTAGTCGAACACGCTAACCACTCGGCCATCACACTCCCGAACAGATTTCAAGCAAATGAATCAGATAAATGTTATATTATATTATACGAGTCCCATACATGTATACTCATTTAAGTTATTGTATAGTCACCAGTCAGTCAGTGAGTGGCTTGGACTCGGAGTTGCGTTCTGTATAAATATAATCCTTTACACGAGCATGTGTGTCACGCGTTGCCAATTAAATCCACTATCCGTGAATTAATTTGATTACGTCTTGTACACGGAAATTCATAATTTATTTTATGGCTTCAGCCATAAATTCAATTCATATCAAATTAACAACGTTGATTTTAAGATAACCTATTAACCTGATCGTTTACAGAATACATCTTCGACTCAAATTACTTATTTTTCTATACACAGATTGTTGCTGTTACCGGGAACTTATTGAAAATGGCGTACAGTACCCCTTTAAGACTTAAGTTATCAGAATCGAGTAATTGTCCAATAATAATACTAAACACAGTCAACGATAGTATAAAATTACCCAAAACATGTTATTTATCAACATTTTGTTCAACGAAAGTGTGCCGGTTTGTCAAATATCTGACACAAAAAAAAGTCACTTGATTTTAGAGTTATCCATCTTCACCCGCAAATTGGGTCAGATAAATTATTGTCGACTATTTATTAGGCCACTTGAAATTAAAATAATAGAGTTCAAACATCGATATCTGATTACTCTGAACTTTGATGGGTGGGTTCCTCGACTCGAATAAAATATTTTTGAATCCCCGAAGCCAAGGAAATACGGTAATAATTTGCGAGCGTTAGATCCTATTGTTATATTTTTATGTCGTCTACATGTAGATCAAGTTTTGTCACAGGAATTTGTCAAAATGATAATAAATACCGGTAATAATAATAATCAGGTCAGGAACATCCTTAATTACAATAATATTATACACTCTTAAAACTAATTGTTTGTTACAAACAAAAA
Source organism: Siphonodentalium dalli (assembly GCA_032622095.1). Lineage (NCBI taxonomy): Eukaryota > Metazoa > Mollusca > Scaphopoda > Gadilida > Siphonodentaliidae > Siphonodentalium > Siphonodentalium dalli. The sequence goes on from CP136063.1 coordinate 58,840,441, forward strand.
ATTGTTCGAAAAAAAACAATTTAATCACTCCAAATGTGTCCGATTCATATTTTGTTCAAATTAAACAATTGCAATTGTTTAAGTGGATCAACCCATTTTATTGGTTAATTTGAGTAATATTGACTTGTTTGTTTTGAACAATATATTTGTCAGAATAAACAATTAATTGTTTGAAAGACCAAACAATATATTGTTCAAACCAAACAACCCAATTGTTATGTTGAACAAAAAAATGAATCGGACACATTTGGGGTGATAAAATTGTTTATTTCGAACAAATTTTTGTTTTGGACCAATTTGTTGTTTGTCACAAACAAATAGTTTTTAATACCTTACTCATATTTTAATTCACGCAGTACTATTTTTAGTGCACCAATTTAAAACTAAGGTGAAATAGTTTGATTCAAAGAATTTAGCGAACAAATGGGAAAATTAAAGGGGTTTATAGCCTGTAAATGCAAACAGCATGTATGAACATCAAAGTGAGTCGTGACATTTCTGAAGTCAGCAGCCTATCAATTGTTGTTGATATCATTTAGGCATAATTACATGTAAATCGATTTGATGGCCATAAGCATTGAAACATATAATTATTATTTGGCCATGCTCATGAATCAGGGTGTGCAAATTTAAAACTGAGCGAAAAATAATACTTATGTCGACACCATATCCAGCAACTGAATGACATTGCAACAAGACATAACAACTACAAATAACATTTTGTAAATAGGGCGGTTTAGATTGGAAAACTTTTAACTTTGCCCATTATGCCTTGACAGGCAGTATTATGCAGCTTAAGTTTTATTTTCAAACAATGAAAAACATAATGTATTATTTAAGGAACGACTCATGCACACAGATTCACTGTCAGTGTTATGCTAAGCTAATAAACAGTATTATAATTCAACGACCACCACACATTATGGATCATTATAGTCTTTTGGTGCTTGACAGGCAAAGTTATAAGTTTTCTAACCTAAACCTCTGTTTTTACTAAAAAATTTCCATATGGTACATGTAATTTCCCTATGTGTGTGGGGCTACTAGAATCGTGACACAAGTTAGGAGACAGATGAAGTAGGTACATCTAAGCAAGGCTGCAAATAGTGTGTCTGTCATTTGCAGAACACGGTCAGCCGGTCACCAAAGGGGTGAATTTAGTGACGCTGGTTATCCCGCACAGTGAGCTAGCATCACCAAATTCACCATCTGGGGACCTTATTCTGCTTAAGCCTCAACTGATATGGGCGATCCACCTGTAGTATCAGATTGAAATTCCACAATTGAAGTTGGTGATGTTCACCCATTAGTCACCTTGATTATGCATTTTATCTTCTGCAAATTAGGGGATATAGAAACTGAAGAGAATGGGGAAAAAGTAACTAAAACAATGTTAATTTGAGACTATAGACACTTACTGGAAGATTGGACCTAAGCAGAATGAAGTCCCCAGAGGGTGAATTTGGTGATGCTAGCTCGTTGTGTGGGATAGCGTCACAATTTAACCGCTTGGGGGGACCTCATTCTGCTAAAGCCTCAACTGCTGTGTGAGACCTAGTATCAGATTTAATTTCCCCAATTGAAGTTGGTGATGTTCACCCATTAGTCACGTCGATTATGCATTTTATCTTCTGCAAATTAGGGGATATAGAAACTGAAGAGAAGTGGAACAATTAACAACACAAAACAATGTTAATTTGAGACAAAAGATACTTCCTAGAATATGAGACCTAAGCAGAATGAAGTCCCCAGAGGATAAATTTGGTGATTCTACATGTAGGCCGCTGTGCGGGATAACATCACTAAATTCACCTCTGTGGCAACTCATTCTGCAAATGACAGACACACTATTTGCAGGCTGGCATCTGAGTATAACTTATCGAGGAAAAACATCTTTGATTAATACTAACCAGATTCAACTATTGTGAAAAGGAACTCACAGCTTCATAAAATTAACATTTATTCAAACTTCTCCAGAAATGACAGTTAGGCTGCCATTGCCATAACAGTGTCTCGTCCATGTCATCTGTATGTATTCACCCATTGCAACAAGAACATTGAAATAACCAGCACAGACTATCCACATCTGGCACCTGCTACTGTTCAACATTATCCAATGTGCCAGCCCAATGATAGTTAAAATTACTCCAGTACTTTAAGTCACACAAAATAGTTTGACCACTTGTATTGACCTGCCCCCATGATTGACAGCTTGGCCCATTTGCCATAATTGTGTCAGTAGGAGAAAGGTACGGAGAAACATTTCACCAATTATTGTTGAATATTCTTGATTGTTCAGCATCATGTTTACCAGTACTATACCATACAACGTGAACATTCTAGACTGTATCACACGCGTATACAGCAGTACAATTTTGACGTAAATAAAGTTGATAAATAACATATCGATATTTCCATGATGAAGTATGTAGAAGCTGCACAATCATATTCAAGTCGCCTATTCATATCGCACACACTCTGGTATTATAATCCCTACTGCCCGTTAGCACAACCTGAACAGAAAAGTACATTGTAAAAATAGTCTATTTTATGAAGCTTCAATTATATAGTATAGAACAATTATAACAAAGTGCCGATAAGATTTACATGGTCATGTAATATAAGGTTCATTCTGTTCGAGTCAATACATGAATGTAGTAGTACTGCGTACTTTACCATTGCCTTCAATGTATATTGAATTGAATTGAATTGAATAAGTGTTTATTATAGTGACATTGTGTTACATATATAAATGCGTATACACACAACAATAATCGAAAATTACACCCGGCCCATAGGGCCTATAAGTCACTCTATTTCAAAATAAATATAATATGTCTAATATTGACAACGTTAAGGCCAAGAGTCTCTGGTCCGACGCTGTTGTATACGACGTGCCAGACACGGGTCGCGCTAGGACTCAGAGATAACGAGTGACGTCAAAATTTCAAATTGTGCATGCTCTCAGCAAAAGAGGTCCCGAATGGGGAGTGATTGTCCCTTAATCATATTAGTGCGACCACGTGTTTAGCACGTCATATAAAACAGCCTCGAATCACAGACGTGTAGCACGTCGGCACCAGACGTGTAGCACGTCGTGTCGTGCCAGAGAAATTATGATGAGTCAGTTGGTTTTATACGTCGTGCTTCAGTCGAGCTATCTTGGACTTTGTCATTTTCACACTGATTAGGCTTCCGCGACCCATGTCTGGCCTAATTCTTAATTCTTGTTTCTCAATAATCTATTTCTCAGTAGGGGTTGGTTCCAACTCAATATTGCATGATTTTAGTGACTTGAGAGCCACTATCGCCATAAATATTGGATTAATTACTAGGGATAAATTTCACGATTGAAAGCAACGCAAAGTAAACTTGGTTCATCAAAGTCAACTAAATCATGAAACATCGAGATGGGACATTCATCTACTGTGAAATACATCTTTTAGGAACATGTGTCAACAAAGAAATATATTACATGAATTGTTTTGTAGAACATATACAAAAAGTTCCCAAGTTTTAAACTGGTGAAGTAAGTTTCACAATCAGTCATGCTATGTGCTAGTATTACACTACAATTCAACTTTCAGCACATAAGTACTCTGAATGCTCTTAGTTTCTGTGAGGCATATCATAGCAAACACTAAGACAACTAGTACACCAAAATCTTTGGATTTTGGATTCCCAATCATGTAAAATTACTATTGGTATTATATGTTGCTGGAAAACTTATTCAAATTATAAATAGTTGGTCTGAACACCTGTCATGGACTTTCTATTTCTCGAACCACTGGATTTGACATCAGTAGCACCAATCAGAACTCACAATTAGTAGCACCAAATAAAACAGTTCAAACGAAACATTAATACCATAGCGCAATGCAAGCAGGGAAGAATTCAAGATATTCTGTTTCCCAGATGAGGATATGCCCATATCATTTGCCATAATTTTTCTGATGTGACAATTGTAAATGCCGCTATTGTACAATGCCATTCTCAATTGCAACAGTATATATGAATAACACAGTATAGTATTGAACCAGGTAACCATACTATGAAAATATCTGAATTTCCACAGAGGACACTTCAATGAAACTGAACATTGTGCCAATAATTTATATATTTTTTTTATTGTTTCTACTGTACCAAAAATTCAAACATGGCCATTGGCATTGAAGCCATTGAACATGAACTTAAAGGTACTCATCCAATCAGATGGTCCCCATACGGCATACCATCAAGGTACAACAACAACATTTCTTCATATTCGCATTAGTTATCACCATCAATTTATTGCAACAAAATAATGCTAACCACTATCAACTATATGGTATCAAATTTCCCAAAACTTATTATTTATTAACATTTGTTCAACAAATTAAGGTCGTATTATCACTAAAATATCGCGAAATTTGACCGTATTACCACTTGATTTTAGAGTTATCCATCTTCGTCCGCAATTTTGTCCGAGACCCTCCCCGTTTGATCACGTGTTTCTGGGCCACATATTATTACAGATCTCGAGAAATAAAAAACTTCAAAAATTTATATCTGATCACTCTGAGCTTTGGTCGGTGGGTTGAACCGTTCCTCCACTCGAATAAAATATTGTTTACCCACGAAGCCAAAGAAATAGTAATTTAGAAGCGTCTGATCAGATTGAGTACCTTTAATTGACATAGCAAAATACCAATGTACTGAAACATTGTACTAGTATGAACACTTACCATTGTAAATTGAATATTGCAAACTTGGTCCACACCATGCAAATCAAGCTATTTTGACAACAAGACATAGTCTGCAACTGCAAGCTTCTCATAATGGCCAGTACATTTAAAGGTGGATTATCTCTTTGTAAACATGTATTATATAGTTTAAATACCGGGGTATAAAATATTAGATTTGAATCGAAGACTCCTGCCCGGAAATGCTTCTATCGATTAATATTAATTTTATTTCGAATATTTTCTGGTCTAAAAAGGTGTGTTTGTTTAGCTAACGAACAATAGTGGTTACTGTTAACAGAGACCAGAAAGTTTATTGTACAATTTTGTCACAAACAAACGTTAATTATACTAATTATTGCTTATATCTGTGGAACAATACAATACAAACAATCACTATGGGACATTTGACTTTCGGTACGTAGCCATAAGAACAGACCAGTGCTCTATATCGCAATATGGTATCATCCGAATGGTCTGTTCTAAAAATAGTAACATAAACGGTCCCGATTTAATATTTGAAATAAAATCAATATTAATTGATACAAGCTTTTCCGGACAGGGGTCTTCAGTTCATATCTATTATTTTATATCCACTCAACTATTTAAAATTTGTTATTTAAAGAGATAATCCATCTTTAACGGTATATGTCAGCTCTAAAATAAAACATACATGTATATTAAATCAGAATATGGGCTGTACATGAAATTAACATAGACAATGTATGTAGTCTGTAGAATCTTAAATCATGTACACATAATTTAATATCATATCCGGTGTTGTCGCTTGAGGAATGGGAATATAAATGACACTGAATTTTCAAGTGTTTAAACCTTTCTTCCAACCACCTTGCAGGGGTGGCGTCAGATTTCCCAGGTACAAGCTCAGAAGGACTACGATCCCTGACATAAGGAAGGTTACATTGCAGATTATCCTGATGGGGAGGGGGTAACCCTTGTTGATTGATCGACTGATTATTCGAGACATTGTCAAATGATTGGAACTAACATACTTAGAACATATTTACATTATACCGATATAAATATATACAAGTATCCACCCGCCAACAACATAAACATTGCAAAAAAGAAACCACTCGCATATATAAGAGTCTATTAAGAGAATGCGCTGGCATAATATCATTAACCCTTTCATGACGGGAGCTGCGCTGGTGCAGCATTAAAGATTATGTGCCAGTGCATTCTCTTATATATGTGAGTCACGGTGCCTCGCATATATAAGAGAAAGCATTGGCTTACAAGATCAAGGAATATATTATTAGATCAATGCATTCTCTTATATATGCAAGGCGCCCCCATGGGTAATGCGCATACATGTATACCTGTATAAGAGAATGCATTGGCACAGGCTTTTCGCAAAATTTCAGGAAGCTGCAGTCATGAAAGGGCTAATGCCACAGCAAGGCATTGAAGGCAGCTCCCGTTATGAATGGGTTACACATGTAGGTCAACATAACAAAATTTACTAATTAAAAAATAAAAGTTTAAGCCTATACCTGCCGACCCCATATTTTTCATGATATGTACAAGTAACACGAACAAGACCTGGTGTGAACAAGAAGGACTTTCAGTCGTAGCCTTGTCGTTAAGCAATGTCAAGCTCAGTTAGTGAGCCTCGTGATTCCATGTGTTGCACTTATCTCACTCGGTCTGTTACATATAAATACTAGAATAACTTCTGTTCTGTGGATTTTCTTAGAAACCCCCTATCATTCAAAATCAGTCACATGAAAGTCGAATCTTGATTGAAGTGTTCTAACTTAAGGACTTTGCTAACCCAATTTTCCCCAAATTTAATGGAGTCCAAAATAAAGGTTTATGTTCACTTTTATTAGTAATCACGGTAATCAAACCCATGGATGCAACATTTGAAGAGTATCATTCGTGGTAGATTATGTTAGAAATTCAAAATGTGAAATTTTTAGAAGTTATTAAAATAAAGTTTTTCAAACGCAAATTCAACAAACACAAAGATCATATCTAAGAAAAAGATATGGGTATTTGTACTGAAAACTGTGAAGAATGATGAACAATAACGATATACTCACATTTCTTCAGTTTTATTAAGAGTTTTGGCTTGGAAGCAGTTGTTTACAAATGGTAGATTTCATTGCTCAGAAAAGCTATTTGGGAACTGAATTTGATGGGTCACGTTAATGTTCACTCAAGCCAGTTGGGATTATGACCAGCTGGTGCTGACCCATGGTAATATTATATCCTATTCAGGCTGATTGGTGACCCAGTTTCTGGGCTATGGGGTACTACCAGATTGGGGATTACACAGTTCTTTTGTCAAGAGATTCACAACACACCACTGTCCACAGACATTAACACTTAACTGTCCTCTCTCTACAAGCGATATCAGGCAAGTTTCTAAATTATTTGTAAACAATTGGTTCTTAGTAATTTTATCAAAGAATGCTTGATAAATATAAATATTATTTTATTGTTCATCATTCTTCACAGTGGTCAGTACACATTGCCATATATTTTTCTTTGATATGGACTTTGTGTTGATTGATTTTGGGTTCGAAAAAATAGATTTTAAAAAGTTCTATAATTTTCACATTTAGTATTCTAACGTATTCCACCATGAATTATACTCTTAAAATGTTGCATTCATGTGGTTGGTTACTGTGATTACTAACAAAAGTGAACATAAACCTTTAGTTTGAGTCCATCAAATTTGGGGAAATTGGGTTAGCAAAGTCTTTAAACGTACATGTCTTTAAATATTAGACCGATCAGTCTAAATTTGAACTAAAATAGAACATCGGTCTTTCATTGCCTGCATTTATCTGGTACATTCTCATGATTCTGGGATAAGGGAAAGCATGCTAAATTTGCTAAACAGTAATTTTCTTTAAACCATACTTGGGAAACACTGTCCATGTAATTTTCAACTTGATTAAAATATGACAATTAAATATATTACCTCTACTACATAGAGAGTATTTCTATAGTACCGTATTAGTGTATATACTATAGTCTTAGATTTATTAATATTAATTATTATATTTAACAAACAGTGATTCCTAGGGACTGTGCTTTACACCACTAGTTTAACAGAAACAAATTCTGTTTTCTTTTGAAAGACACTGAATAAATTCAGTATTAATTGTTTACTGAGTGAAAATATTCAATTTTATAAACAAAACTGTCAAAAGTCAAAACATGTACAAATTTCAGATAAACAAAATTTCAATATTCAAGAAATTCCCTCTCTTACAGTTACACCAGTGAGCACCAGGAAGGCCGCGATTTGTCTATTTAGACTGATTGGTCGTGCTGATTTTGATTGTCATCAGGTCGGTGTCACTCACTCACTGTCAGTGTCACTGTGATTGTGAACAAAGTCAGAAGAAAGTTGTAAACAAATAACTGAATACATTAATATTATAACAATGTTTAAAATAAAACTACTAACATCCATCATTACAATGACGCAACAAACCACCACCAATTAATTCATGGTTCACACAGGGCCTAGATCATCCCAAGAATCTCTACTCTGGTTGACGCCAGCCAGAGTAGATATTCATGGCATGATCTATCCAGGGCCATGCAGACTAGTCAGACCTGACTTGATGAACTTAATGTTCGAATCAAGTCAAAACGCGATGGCATTTTAGCATGGACGGGTAGCTAATACATTTAATTTTAAGAATCAACTAACACAGTCATTAATGTTAACACTGTTGCAATTCATAGTAACTATAATACATACCAGAAAGTGTGTATAATTCCGTAATTATTTAATCCAAAAATCCAATCGGAAAAACACATGTTGCAAATGGCCGAAGCAAGGAAAGTAGGCGGTCCTAAATATCACATGACAAATGTGCACGTCGCATATGACCGAAATCATGGGAGTTTTCCGTAGTAAGGTTAATAGAGCAAAGGTCACGCATGCGCAGGTGTAGTTAAACTCGGCCTAATTGTGGATAGTTCGGATATTCCACGGGATTCACGAACGCGTGCAATGACTTGTTGCGGTCACATGTAATGGTGGACATGTCAGTGTTTACGTTCTCTTATTTGTCGGATTTTAAGGATAAATGACACGTATACGAGTGGATGGTTTCACAATTGTATTAGTATTTAGTTGATAAATACATGTGCGTTGGTTATAATTGTTACTTTTATTGAAAATCTATACCCGCCCATAGCGTTGAACAGCGGCTATGGAACTTAGATGGCGTAAGCCATGATACCAAGTTCCAATGGATCTACATGCAGAACGTTCTGATTTTGACTGTCATCAGAGTCCGACCTGGGTAATTTGGCTAATGCTATATCAGGTCGGAGTACCGTTGTTCTTCCAGCATAAGCGACTAGCTAATTTTTTTTTTAATACACTTAATTTTAAAGGGGTACTGTACCCCAATATTAATAAATAACCGATTCGGAAAAAGGAGAAAGAAACAAGTCATAAAGCGTCAAGTATTTTTATAGGGAGTGAGATTGTTCGGTCGAAGAGATTGAAGGCATCAATCGAAGCTGTGAACAATGAACTTCCGGTTCTTCCTGCGACCTGCGTCTTCTCCGGTGAAGGTCAAAAACATGGCGCGTAGTTCGAAATCGTAATATTTTTGTTTCCAAGATCAATATTTTCTTCGCTAAATTAGGTTTATACGAAACTTATATAACACGAACACAGTTGTGTACAGTACCCCTTTAATAATCAACTAACACAGTCATTAATTTTAACAATATTGCAATCTATATTAACTCTGACACCTACCAGAAAGTGTGCATAATTCCGTAATTAATCCAAAAGTCCAATCGGGAAAACACATGTTGCAAATGGCCGAAGCAAGGAAAGTAGGAGGTCCTAAATATCACATGACAACACGTCACTTCACATGTGACCGAAACCATGGCAGTTTCCCATTAGCAAGGTAAGTAGAGCAAACGTCACGCATTCGCAAGGTGTGGTTAAACTCGACCTAATTGTGGCTAGTTCGGATATTCCACGGGGAATCACGAACGCGTGCAATGACATGTTGCGGTTACATGTTATGGTAGACATGTCAGTGTTTACGTTCTGTTATTTGTCGGATTTTAAGGATAAACGACACGTATGTGAGTGTGTGGTTTCACACTTGTATTAGTATTTAGTTGATAAATACATGTGCGTTGGTCATAATTGTTACTTTTATTGAAAATCTACTCGTCCATAGTGCTTAGGGCTCACGATGGAACGTAGATGGCGTGAGCCATGCTGCTACGTTCCAATGGATCTAGTCAGTGTCACTGTGGTTGTGAACAGAAGAAAGTTGTAAACAAATAACTGAATAAGTTAATATTATAACAATGTTTAAAATAAAAATAACACCCATCATTACAAGGATCTCAACAATTAATTCATAGTATGCATACCTTCTGAATATTAAGAAATAGAAAGCTGTGAGAGAATTATCAGAGAAAAGCATGTTTTTCCTCCTGCACGTCGATAGAGACTAGAGTTATCTCCCTTGATGCGGGCAATTAAATTATTCGTACATTATCAACACGTAATCAGGCCAATTCGCTAACGAGTTTGCACAATAAAACGTACAAGACTCAGAGTTCATTATGTGGTTCTCCAAATTGAAAAATCAAGATCAATTCATCAGATTTATAAATTAAATGCGTTTGCAAATTGTCACTGTGAGTGTGAACTAGCGGACACGGGGTAAGTGCCATGACCTCTAGCTTTCTGTCGGCAGAAATGGCATTAACACCGACTAATTTTGGTTACATATCTCATTCTAAACATGTCCATCTGAATCTTTTCTTTTATAGTTATGAGTTCTCGTAAGTCAGCAATTATTACCTTTAAAGGATTCGTCCAGATCCGCAAAACTCCATTCCGAGTCGTTCCCTTCGCCTTTACAAAATCGTCCATTTTGAAACTTTCAGACGACGCACGCGTCACCACGTAATACCGACTGACGTAATACCGACAGACCAATAGGGCGGCTGTTTCGTGTCAAACAATGTCGATTGTTTGTTAGGAACAACTATGTTCCCAAGCCAAACGCTGCTGTCATGTGATACGACCAAATATATTGTTTAGTACCAACAATATCACGTCTAACAATTCAATTGGTTAAAATTTAAACAATTATATAGTTTTCCCAGGGTAGTGATATACACGTACCGATATGACGATTACCGTTTTGTGAATTTGATAAAAGAGGGATAATAAAATCATACTTAACAAAAATAATTCAAAATCCGTGTCGCACTAATTCGGTATCATACATGTTCATATATTTTGTCAAAGAGAATGATTTAATCATTACCGCATACGACAAGCAACTCAATTGTGTACCGGTATCTGTGTTTTTACAGATTCTGAACCTCTTGATTGAAGTACACCATGGCTGACTAAGATGTTATTGATATTTCTACATTATGCGTCCCCTGAACTATTCCAGTAACGTATTGTCCTCACAAAATTGGAATGTTTATATCAACCCTCCGAACAAACTATACCGACGACTCGAATTCAATTATTTGAATTTGGAGAAATGCAAATGAGCTGCATAATGATATACTAATGAGGGAATTCCAACTGAAACTGGAACACCACAACGACCATGACGTACCGTAATTTGGTGGTATTTTAATTCGAGTGGACAAAAGTGCGACGTTTGTTTCAAATTAAATGCAAGTCATGGCGAGTAGACGCACTAAATAAAATGTTATCCCATTTGGATATACCCGCTACTAGTAACTTTGGTAACAATTTTCAACAGTTTGAAAGTTCATACTGGAAACAACATTATTAGTTATTAATTTCACACCAACGATACGTTGAAACATTTGCATATTTTCCTACTTTTGGTAAAAAAGTTTGACTGAAATGGCGATCACTTCGAAATGTTTCAACCTCATGGGGTGTTAGGTTGGAAATTTCCAACACTTGGGAAACTTGTGTCTTGGTTTCTCATAAACCCCGTGGCCAGACCAAATTTCGTTGAACAAACTGTTGATAAATAACAGGTTTTGGGCAATTTTATACTACAGTGGACCGTGGTTCGCATTTTTTTTGGGCAATTAATCTATTCTGATAACAGAAGCGAGATTGAATACTTTTAAATGTGGGAATTTTCTGACATCAGTGGGGGTGTCAGATTGGAAATTTCCAACACTTGGAAAGAAAGTTTGAGGCCAGTCTAGATGCTATCGGATTTTGCGATTTTCATGTTCAGATTTTAAAATTTTCCCTCACCGTGCCGAACTACAGTGTAATAGGATTTTCAGGTGCAGATCTATAACTTTTCTTATACCGCCCAGTGCATGTTCACACATTCTTATTGATCCATTTAGAACAGGCTATCATCCAGGCATGTGAAGGAACAGCCGTTGTGAATGCAAATTTAATTACGCAAAGTTATGAGTCCCCCCCCCCCCCCACAACGAAGACCCTCTAGCTATACACCCTGCCGCCATATTTATTCCTCCGTAAATTGGCGTAATAACTGGGCGATAACTTGGCGAATGGCGACAATGTTATCATATCCACATGTTTCGATAACAATTGTTGAAGATGATGCATCGGTCTGTGTAATTGTGATAGTTGTACTTGTTGTGCTGGTAAGTTGGATAATCCGCCAGTTTGTTGTTGTGAATTACTCTGGTGCATTTTGGTGTGAATGAGAAGATCACTCCATCTTTTCGACCATCCCGGGTGCTTCGGGCCCAACCACTTTCCTCTGGTGCCTTTATCATCTTGTTTAAATGCATGTGCTTCGAAACAACCATAATACATACTGTCAGCTTGATTGAACAGGTCAAGTCACAAAACTGACAACACTATCACCATTCTAATAGCTACGTTGTTGGTATTGGTATTATTGTCACTAGTGGTTGACATGAAAGCTCTTGTGAATTACGCTGGTGTGTGTACATGTATTAACGCTGCGATTATCACCGGGTCGTATACATGCTCCAGAGAAACAGAAATAGATTCCAAGTAAACGTGAATAGGCTTCATAAGCCGATGGGTGTGTGCCTTTGTGTCCATTGTCAGTCCGAGAGCCCTTTTTCTCTTATCCAACTTACATTTTTCAGATCACTGACGATCATCGTTGGTGATCTACATGTCTCAGGACACAATTCCACTCTTAATCAGCCACAAATCGTGCTAATTAACGAAAAGTATCCGATTTATGTAAGAACACACCGTCGGTAATTCGACTGGTACATGCCGTTTCATCAGTTCTACGGTAAATCACCGTTATTTTATGCGACCTGAAAATGGTCTCCGTTAAGTTGGTGTGTGATTCCAAGTTCATGCCGATATAATTCAACAGTATTATCGGTTAACAAATTATATAGGGCAGTGGCTCCATAGTGTATTACTAAATCTAACTCTGCTGATATTTGCCTATTCTATTAAGTGTTTGTACTCAGTGAAATACATTCCGGTGGCTTGTGCCCAGTAATAAATTACGTTATTCGGCAAACCCATTTTACATTTATCATATCTAAACAGTGTATCAAAATACATGTACTCACACAAGAGTGTGAGTACATGTGTTTTGATGCATTATTCTGATACACTGTAAATTTCAACATCCAACACTCTAGTCGAATCAGTCAAGTCTTAGCCGACTCGAATACAACTCAGATGCCACACTTTAGTCGAAAAATATAACTCAGATGCCGGTTTTATGCAAATTTAGAAAAATATAAACCGAATTTAGACTGTCTTATCATTACTCCACCACTGTATAAGTCAGCTTTTCCACACAAAAAAAGAACAGATCAGAAAATGACAAACGTGACAAGCGACAATTCATTAATGATAAATGTAAAATGGGGTTTGCGGAATAACGTAATCACGCACCATTTTAACATATACCATTTTCGGGGCACACAAAATAACGGTGATTCACCGTAGAACTGATGAAACAGCATGTGACAGTCTGATTACCACGTCAAACCGACGGTGTGTTCTTACAGTTTACACATTTGCTACACAGCGTCGATGGAAATCGGATATATTTAATTAATTAACACGAGGTTTGTGGCTGATTAAGAATGGAATTGTGTTATGAGACATGTATACATCTCCAACGATGATCGTCAGTGGTCTGAAAAAAACATTCTTATAAGAGAAACAGGGCCCTGGAACGGACAATGGACGGAAAAGCATACAGCATCAGCTTACAAAGTCTATTTGTATTTACATGAAATCTATTTCTGTTTCTCGGGAGCATGTGTACGACCCGGTGATAATCACATCACAGGGTGAATGCGTTAATAAGTATATCATACCCGTCCATTGAAACTGATTTCTTATAACTTGTTTCTCATTCCAGTGAAAAATCCATGCCCTAATGATGCGCTTGATCGTCCAGACCATTGGGATGGATTGATACAAACCCGTTCTGATACCGCTTCCTTTATATATTTTATATACATGATCAGCTGTAGACAATGAGTCAACAGGCGTGCATGCTGTGATTTATAATAGAATATGCAAACTATGTGGCATACTCCAAACCAACAGGACTGAAAAAAACCTGCGAAAAGCCGACAATTAGTGACAACTTCGGACACCTTTTATTTATGGATATGATTATCTGATTCGACAAGTAAAGATCCGCCATTTAATTGAAATTTGCCAGAAGGGATTCATTACACATGCAGATGGCATATTAATGTGATATTTGTCAAACAGGATTCAAACAGATGAGTTATTTTATTGTACCCAAGGGGATCCACACGGGAGAGAAACTATATAAGTGTGATTTGTGTCAGAAATTATTCACTGCGATGAATCAGTTGACTATACACAAGAGGGTCCACTCAGGCGAGAAACCATTCAAGTGTGATATTTGTCAAAAACGATTCACTCAGATGAATAATTTGACTGTACACAAGAGGATCCACTCAGGAGAGAAACGATTCAAGTGTGATATTTGTCAGAAAGGATTCAATCAGATGAATAGTTTGACGATGCACAAGAGGATCCACATGGCAGAGAAAACATATAAATGTGACATTTGTCAGAAAGGGTTTGATCAAAAAGGGGCCCTGGCTAGACACGCGGAAATCCACACCGGTGAAACGCCCTATAAGTGTGGCATCTGTCAGAAGGAATTCAGGCGGAAGACTGGTCTGATCCTACACATGGGGATCCACGTGAGTGAAACGCAGTTTAAGTGTAATATTTGTGAGAAAGGTTTCAAAGATATAGAGAGTTTGACACAACATATGAAGATCCACATAGTATATACTAAGAGTAATTCGTTTAAATGTGATATTTGCGAAACACAATATTCTGGATATGACCACCTGACTCGACACATGAGTATCCATACGGGTGAGTTACCATATATGTGTGATGTTTGTGAGAAAGGATTCACTTGTGAGAGTAATCTGATTGCGCATAAGAGGATCCATACAGGTGAAACGCCATATACGTGTGATATTTGTGGGAAAGGATTTACTAAAAGAGCGTATTTAACTGGACACTCAATGATGCACACAGGTGAAACGCCGTATAAATGTTACGTGTGTGAGAAGGGGTTCTCTTATAAGTCTTCCTTGACTATACACATGAGAACACACGGAGTCAATCCACATCAATGTCACCTATGCAGCCAGAAACTCACTACCTCCCGCAACCGAGATACACACATGAGGATCCACACGGGAGAGATGCCTTATAAGTGTGATATTTGAGCACCTGACTAAATATTTGGGGAACCACATATTATATAGGTGCGGTGTTTGTGACGAGGGGGTCACTAAGAAAAATAGCCTCATTGTACACGTGGGAATACATTCATAAATACGGCGATTCTCTCAATGGAGTGAACTGACTGCCCACATGGTTACACGGTGGAGTAAAACAAAAAGCAAATGGCATCAGTGCAGTAAGACATTCCCTAATGCCTGTGGTTTAGGGGCACACGTGTGATCCACATAGGAGATTCACACATGGTGACATAAATTGGAGTCAATGACTCTCAATGCATCAATTACTTTTACGCGAGCCCAACCGACACCACACCATACATATTCATTATAAATGCATCGGGCGTGACAAATTACAATTACAAATTACAAATTAGTTTATTCTCATTCTCATCATGACATGATATATAGAGATGACAAATATACATGTAATACATTATACATAAAATAGATATGGCGTGGATACTTATAATTAAGTACATATTTTCTAACGTTTATATATCATAAATATGGTCATATAGGGAAGGTTCGTGCTGTCTAAGTTGCTAAAAAAAAAGGGGGTTGGAGTGGGTTGGGTTGTGTTGGGAGCGGTGAACTCGTCAAGTAGACGTTCGTCTTATATAATCGCATAATTTATGTAGGACAGTCACATTGTTGGAGTTTAATTGGAGAACAAAAATGTATGTACTTGGATTCTCAGTCAATGAAACTGGTATATTTCGTCTGCGTAAGGAACTTCAGTAATTACATTCCATTAATTAGTCCTACATAAATTATAATATCTGTTATTCTTGTCAATGTTAAGCCACGATCCTGTTTCTATTGGCAGGCGATGGTTTCTACAGCGATATATCATTAAAGTAATCACATCGTTTCTTGTTAACTTACATAAGTAAGGTTCATTACTAAAATGTATTTTGTAAATTCTATAGGTCGAACATTTACCAAGTGAGTTCACTTTTAATTTCCAATCATAGATAAAGTTTTCAGTTAAAGTTTGTTTGACTGATTCTTTAACATGTGCTGGTTCGAATTCTTAACCAAGTTAACCAACTTGAGACAACGCTATCACGAAGTTGGCATCCATATGAACTGGACTTCGCCACCCCGTACTAATTTTATTGATCTATTAATGTTTATATTTCGTAAAAATAAATAAACAAAGTAAAAAAATGTCAAACAGCAGTGAGGGTCTGGGAATCGGTGGGGCATTTGCATAGATATTATGTTGAATGGAATTGTCATTGTGCCAAACGGTTGATATAATCAATCCACACTGAGTCTATGGTAAAAATAAAGGGTCTATTAAAGTGGTACTGTACTGTAAACTACACTCATGTGCTCCACATGTGAACGATGCAAACAACATGGTAATTATAATGAAAATGAATTGATGACTGGATTCATAAACTCATTTTCATTATAAATACCATGTTGTTAGCATCGTTCATAGAGCACTTGAGTGTATTTTGCAATAATCCATGGCTCAACTTCATTCATTTGTTGCATATATTCTGTTGAGTATAAAAGGAGATGGTTCTATAAATGGCCGGATTTAGTGTACAGTACCCCTTTAAAGTTTTTCTTTCGTTAAAATATATAAACCACCCATGTTTTATTCCAGCGACACGAAAACATTATATTATGCTTACTTCGAAATTATATTATGTGCAGTACGGCACAGCAAACCATAGACTGCCAAACGAGCTTTCAAGATGGCGAAAATACGAGAGTTTACTATGCAGAATGTGCGGTTCGGAAACATGTGACGAGTACCATATTCTTCTGATCTAAGGATAATTTGGTAACACTCAGGAGAAAATACATTCTTGACTATTACTGGTCACTAGAAAAGTATTATGGACTCCTTATGATTGAAAATATATCAATATTGAAAAACGTAAGCATTTATTTGAAACGTGTTTTTAAAGAATACAACTAAGATAGTACACTGATCTATAGAGTTATCCATGTGAATTTATATACACATATTTCTGTATACATAGCTATATGCTCGTGTGCAAATATATATATATATATATACAGTATGCATATGATATATTTATACAAGTATTAGATACAATTTATTATGCATGAACATGACATTCTGATAAAAATGTTATTCATACCAATGTACATAGTGTATATATGTTATTATGTATGTTCCACATTAATTTGTGGCTTTTCGCATTAAACTCATTCATTCATTCGTGTACGTCATAGTGTGAGATAATACTCTATTTTCGTATCCGGGTTCGAAATCTAACCTGAAGAAAAGACCAGTAAGTAACTTAGAGATGACATTGGTCTAACCGACCTTGCCCTTGTGAATCCAATATTCACGCCGCGAAGCTTTATTTATGCTGTTTAATGTTAATAATGTTGTATGAATAATAGTATAATTGGAGAAATTATGCAGGGGTCGTAAGATAACACACCTGTTGGAACGTGTATGTTTTTTACTTCTAGTTCTACCCAATTCTAGTTGTAACTTCTTATTATCTTATTGGAAGTTATCCACCAGGCATTTCATGCAGCACTCGAAATCACCACAACTTGGCACAATCCATAAAAGAAAGATTTACCCCATCCCCAATATAAGCCTATGACTAATTATGTATTGTCATGGATCGGTTATTTTTTTCTTAGGGTGGTGAGGACCTGTGTCACTCGCCATGTTAGTTTTAACTTGGGCTCACTAGGCCTACTGTATAGTATATCGTAGTGTACCTCCCTTCATGTTATTAATTAATTAATTTAATGGCATCCAGCTTGATGTTCATGAAGATAGCACCAGACTCATTCTCATCAGACGTCCGGAAACATTTTGTTTATTTTATCATATTAAAATAAAAATGTTCCCGGACCCCTGTGGTTATTTTGTAACATCTAATGAATTTTAGTGAGTCAATCTGCGAGCTTGAATGCGGTCATGTTGACCTAGTTATATCGGTCTGGTAATTACAAATAATACAATATAACTATATGGGTGTGGACTAGAATTATAGTGGTAATCTTGGCATGTATTGATTAACTTGGAGAAAGATCTTCATCTTTATAGGAGTACATAATGTACAGCACTTTAGGTGTAAACTACAATAAAGGTTGGATTTAATGCTGATTTTTATTATCTTTCGAATCCAAATGTTTCATGTTTCTGGCAAATGATACAAAACAAAATCTAATCTAAAGTATATATTGAGGTGCAAAGGTAGGAAATATAATTACCTGTTACGTCAGAAAGGCAATGGCGGCTGAACTCTCAGTACTGGAGAAGTTTGAATAAATGTTGAAAAATTTATTTTATGAAGCTGTGTGTTCCCTGTGTGTTCGTTGATTCTGGTTAGTATTAATAAAAGATGTTTTCCCTCAATAAATTATACTTATATGCAAGCCTGCAAATAGTGTGTCTGCCGTTTGCAGAATGAGGTCCCCCAGAGGTGAGTTTAGTGACGCTATCCCGCACGGCGGTCTAGCATCACCAAGTTTCTATATCCACTAATTTACAGAAGACAGAATGCATACTCGAGGACTGGGGAATTTCAATCTGATACTAGGTCTCCCATAGCAGTTGAGACTTAAGCAGAATAAGGTCTCCAGAGGGTGAATTTTGTAACGCTAGCGCGCTGTGTCGGATAGCTAGCGTCACTACATTCATCCTCTGGGGGACCTCCTCCCATGTGTCATGATTCTAGTAGCCCCAAATATTAGTACAGGGGGAAACTACATATACCATCTGGATACTAATGACAGCGCTTGAGCAGTATATACGTTTCAAGGAGTTCATAATTTCAGTAAACACATAGGCTTAGTTAAAAAAAACTTATAACTTTGCCTGTCAAGCATCAAAAGACTATAACGATCCATAATGTGTGGTGTGATGGTCGCTGAAGTATAATAATTTTTTAAGCTTAGCATAACACTGACAGTGAATCAATGTGCATGAGTTGTTGCTTTATAAAATACATATTAAAGGTGGTTTATCTCTTTGTAAACATGTATTATATAGTTACCGGGGTATAAAATATTAGATCTGAATCGAAGACTCCTGTCCGGAAATGCTTCTATCGATTAATATTCATTTTATTTCGAATATTTTCTGGTATAAAAGGTGTGGTTGTTTAGCTAACGAAAAATAGTGGATACTGTTAAAGGTGGATTATCTCTTTGTAAACATGTATTATATAGTTACCGGGTTATAAAATATTAGATTTGAATCGAAGACTCCTGTCCGGAAATGCTTCTATCGATTAATATTAATTTTATTTCGAATATTTTCTGGTAAAAAAAGGTGTGTTTGTTCAGCTAACGAACAATATTGGTTACTGTTAACAGAGACCAGAAATTATATTGTGCAATTTTGTCACAAATAAACGTTAATTATACTCATTATCGCTTATATCTGTGGAAGAAAACAATACAAACAACCAATCTGTGACATTTGACATTCGTTGCGTAGCCGTAGGAACAGCCCAGTGCTCCATGTCGCAATACTGTCTCATCCGAATGGTCGGTTCTAAAAATAGTAACATAAATGGGCCCGATTTAACATTCGAAATAAAATCAATATTAATTGATAGAAGCTTTTCCGGACACATGTCTTCAGTTCATATCTATTATTTTATACCCACGCAACTATTTAAAATTTGTTATTTAAAGAGATAATCCATCTTTAACAGAGACCAGAAATTTTCTGGTGTAAGTTTGTCACAAATAAACATTAATTATACTCATTATCGCTTATAACTAATGGAATAAAACAATACAACCAATCAATCTGGGACATTTGACGCCCGGTACGTAGCCATAGGAACAGCCTAATGATCTCTATCGCTATATGATATCACCCGAATGGTCTGTTCTAAAAATAGACAAATAAAGGGTCCCAATAAAATATTCGAAATAAAATCAATATAAATTGATAGAAGCTTTTCCGGACAGGGGTCTTCAGTTCATATCTATTATTTTATACCCACACAACTATTTAAAATTTGTTATTTGAAGAGATAATCCATCTTTAAACAATTGCAATTTTTAATTTTAATTTGAACAAAATATGAATCGGAAACATTTGGAATGATTGAATTGTTTGTTTCGAAAAGAATTTTTTTTGTAACAAACAATTAGGTGTAAGAATGTAGTTCCCCTATATATAATAACACGTAAACGAGCAATTACTAGGCTTAATTTGATCATATGCGCATTGAACCTTTTCACATTTTGCACATACTCATGTTTGAACATTATCAGAGCAGAAAAACACAACATAAGCATAATTTGTATGTAGACTTTATAAAGTAAGTGCATTTATACAGCGGTAATCAGTATTCGACGTTGGACCGTCGACGTCGGCCCAACGTCGTGTTCCAACTTTGGCCCAACGATAAGAACGAGTTTGGCCCAACTATCTGGGTCGTGTTGACCCAGCAAATAGACTGTGTTAAATGCATTACCAATGGTGAAGTTATTACTGCAGGTGCAATTAGATGAGAGGAGACATGTGTCGCGTTAATTAACTATAAACAATATCTGGTGTACGTGACTCGGGAGTCTGTATTGGACTAACGTTCTTCAGCGACCCATGTTATGGTCGACCTATTATTTATTGAAAGGTAATTATTTATTTCGACCAGGCGTCTATGTTGTGAGATCAAAAGGCGCTTGTGGTTTCGTTGGCGGATTTATGTGTACAACACCCTGTCCTGTGCATGTACGTATAGTGGTATTCCACTATTATAATATAAAGTTATTATACAATGTTGTGTACAGTATGTGTTTTTCTTGTACGAGTCCAGGTTGTGGTGAACAGTCATATTGGACGAGACACGCCAGTGTCGAGTCCAATGTGACTTTTCACCACAACCTGGACGAGTACAAGAAAAACTCACACTGTACACAACATTGTATAATGACATTTTTATTATCCATCTGTATGTTTATCAAAATTTTGGAAATAAAACTTTTGTGGTTATTTTTGGTATTTGTCAGGTCAGGGAGAACCCAAAATCGATGTACTAAACCTCGATTTGTGTAAAAAACCTAGATCGAGGTTCTTCGAGACCATGTGACCACTGGTCAAAACATACACCCATGGTATAAGGGGAAACACTCTAAACCAAATATGATACTAATGGAAGTAATATAGTGTAAGTGGTATAATGTGGAGTATTTCATTTTACACCTATGGGACTCGGATCGAGGGCAAGTTCACATTTAATAATTAATTGTGCATAAGTGTAAGATGAAATACTCCACTATGTGGTCTTGAAAAACCTTGATCTAGGTTTTTTACACAAATCGATGTTTAGTACATCAATTTTGGGTTCTCCCTGACCTGTTTGTCGGCACTTAATTCTCTATAAAAGCCTGTACCATATATTGATCACCAGAAAGCATGATTTGGAAAAGTAAACACGGAAGTGAGAAAAAAATCAATGCGGAAGTGAAACGTCTGCTAAAATCCATCAATGTTGCGCGTGCATCACCAATTTCACCTATTCATTTCGCAATAGAGTTAATTTGTGACGTCACGGAGTCCAATATGTATGACTTTTTCCAGGACTATCACGTGGCGGCTTTTGTCCAATCGGAAATGGTGTTAGTTAAGGGATGGATAATAATGGTATTTTATGGTATAATGGTATACGTGAATTTGATAAAAGTGGTATATTATAATAATAAATCCAAAATCATTTCACACAAATTATTCAAAATCAGTGTCGCACTAATTCGGTATCACACATATATTTTATCCAGGATAATGATTAACCATTACGGCACAAGATAAGCAACTCAATTTGGTATCTATGTTTTTACAGCGTCTGAGCTTCTTGATTCTACATGTACATATGTTTTACAGTAGTACACCATGGTTGACTAAGATATTTCTATACATGCGTCCCCTGAACTATTCCAGTCACATATTGTCCTCGCAAAATAGGAATGTTTATATTGACTGGTGTTTGCAAATATCAGTTGGTATGGCCTTGAGTTTATACACTTGTGCTCTTCTACTACATGTATGTTTTTCGCTTGGTAGTCTGAGAAATCCTTGGCTTTGATTTTCCTGCCTACTCGTTTCGTATAACTATGCCCTCAGATTCAATAGCTGACACGGAACCATCCACAATCCTCTGGAATGACTTCAGTTGTTGGTTGGTCTTTCCTTCTACCGGTATCTTGTAGAGATGGTAATTCTTCCTCTTCGAACATTTTTGTCACTGTGCCTTTGGTCTTGTCTCTGTACAATCTGTGGATTTTACGCTAAACAAAACTGTTATTTGTTTATTTATTTATATTGCCTTTACTGCGGTTGAGAATTAGGTTAAGTTTGGGTATTTTTTAGTTAGGTTCTTAGTATATAATTTTATCCATTCGCTATTTACTATTATTTTAGGATGTGTGCCATGTTTGTATTGTAAGTGCATTGAAACTAATATATTGTATAATGCGCTCTAAATGTATCTATAATATTAATAATAATAATACATGTACCGGTGGGTTATGAATCTTGCTACCCTTTTTTGCACTTTCTCTAGATGTTTGATGTCTTCAGCTTCATATGGGTCCCAGATTTCTGCACCATAGTCCACCAGTTTTCTTATCAGTGTTATGTATGCGATCTCTTTGCATTTCCTGTTTGATCGTCTCATGTTTCTTTTAAGGAGGCCCAAATGTACTGCTGGCTCAGCTAACGATTATGTGGTATCCAGTCTAAATTAACCTGATAGCATAATTCCTAAGTATGGTGTTTCCGTTACTGCCCGTGGGATATGGTTGTTTAGTTGGTACATTTCTGTGCATGGATTTTTCTGACTGACGCTCATGGTGTAACATCCGCTTGCATTAAATTTCATTCCCCATTTATCAGCCCAAGTATCTAGCATTAAATTAGTTTGAATGTTGTTATGAAGGAGCGATTGAGTCATCATGTTATTGTAATTTAGTCAGGAATATATTAGCAATATTATTGAATAACAAAGCTGGCGTATAAGATTGCAAAACGTATTTTGTCGGAATACTGTTCATTTGCTGAGATATTGTTAAAGATTGATTATGTCTTTAAATAACAAATTTGAAATATTTGCGTGGGTATAAAATAATAGATATGAATTGAAGGCTTCTGTCAATTAATATTGATTTGATTTCGAATATTTTATTACGAAATGAGATGATTAAATGGAACTCTTTATTGTTCTATTTTTAGAACATACCATTCAGGCGATACTATATAGCGATAGGGATCATTATGCTGTTCCCATAGCTACGTTCCGAACGTCATAATGTCCCAGATTGATTGCTTGTATTGTTTTATTCCATACTAAAAAGCGTTATTGAGTCTAATTAACGTTTATTTGTGACAAAATAAAAAAAGTTCTGGTCTCTGTTAACAGTAACCACTATTGTTCATTAGCTGAACAACCACGTGTTTTTAGGCGAGAAAATATTCAAAATATAATCAATATTAATCGATAGAAGCATTTCCTGACAGGGGTCTTCGATTCATATCTAATAGTTTATACCCCGGTAACTATATAACACAAATTACAAAGAGATAGACCACCTTTAAAGATGGATTATCTCTTTAAATAACAAATTTTAAATAGTTGCGGGGTATAAAATAATAGATATGAACTGAAGACCTATGTCCGGAAAAGCTTCTATCAATTAATATTGATTTTATTTCGAATATTAAATCGGGCCCGTTTATGTTACTATTTTTAGAACCGACCATTCGGATGAGACCGTATTGCGATATAGAGCACTGGGCGGTTCCTACGGCTACCCAACGAATGTCAAATGTCACAGATTGGTTGTTTGTATTGTTTTGTTCCACAGATATAAGCGATAATGAGTATAATTAACGTTTATTTGTGACAACATTGCACAATATAATTTCTGGTCTCTGTTAACAGTAACTACTATTGTTCGTTAGCGGAACAAACACACCTTTTTAGACCAGAAAATATTCGAAATAAAATTAATATTATAACAATAACATGATTTTTGAGGGCGTTATGGTTTATTAACGGCCCGGCTGGAATGATTAACAGCCCAAGGGCCTATTAGCGGCCCGAGACGAAGTCGAGGGACGCTAATAGGCCCGAGGGCTGTTAATCATTTCAGAGGGCCGTTAATAAACCATAATGCCCGATGAAATCATGTTATTACTATTATTACCACAGTTTTGGACATTTGACCCATTTGAGGATTCAGTGGAATAATGAAGTAGATTAAGAGATAAATATTTTCAAGAACATTTAAATTTAATATCATTTGACTTGTCAGCCGACACGGAGTCCCGAAAATAGGAGAGGGGAAAACCAGCATTGAAGACGAGTAACAAACAATGAGAGGTTGACAGCTAAAATTATTAATGCATACGTACGCTCAGTACAATAATTCAATCATATAGTGTGAATTCCAATCATAAA
This sequence comes from Siphonodentalium dalli, assembly GCA_032622095.1. Classification (NCBI taxonomy): domain Eukaryota; kingdom Metazoa; phylum Mollusca; class Scaphopoda; order Gadilida; family Siphonodentaliidae; genus Siphonodentalium; species Siphonodentalium dalli. Next base: position 58,865,318 of record CP136063.1, read on the forward strand.
ACCACCATAGTGTCGGGAAAATCTGATACATCTTCCCATTATTTTCTTGAAATAAACACGCCAGAACGGAAGTTGAAGGGACGTAACTCGCGCGATAATAAACGCGATCATGTTTGCGGGCGGCGGGCCGATAATGAACTAGGCTTCTCATTATCGGCCCGCGGCCCGCTGTTTTGGTAACAATACGCTATTTGGAACGCCCCGAAAAACATTATCAATGGCCTAGAGAACGCCCTATAAAGTGGTAATAATAATCGATAGAAGCATTTCCGGACAGGAGTCTTCGATTCAAATCTAATATTTTATACCCCGGTAACTATATAATGCATGTTTACAAAGAGATAATCCACCTTCAAGTTTTAATGCAAAAATCCAGTAGTTCCGAAGTAGGCGGATCTAATATCACATGACTACCCGTGCGGTATGGGAAGCCAAATTGACATTTAATAAATAATTGAGCTTATGCGCAATAAGGAATCGCTTAAGCGTAATAACGAATATTCTTATTGCGCTTCTTAAGCGTAATAAGGGATTCCTTATTGCGCTTAAACTCAATTATTTATTAAATGTCAATTTGGCTTCCCATAGTGCGGTGTTCTGCAAAATTTATATCGTGTACGGGAAATTAACAACATTTCATCGAAACCTGGTGTAGGTTTACAAGGAAGTTAACACGGTATGGGTTTACAAGGAAGTTAACACTACGCATGTGTACTGTAACTAATTTGAATATGTTAGAATAGACCGCCCCCAGATGAGGGTAGTGTCACACGAAAGTGTAGAAATTTTGACGCTATCTTCAATTATCCTTGCCCTATGGGGGTTCCAAAACACTGAGGTATCCAGGGCGGAGCAGGTGGAAAATATATTTTTTTGACCTTTTTGGTGTTTTTGACTTGCAAATTTCAGTATAATCAGGAATACCAATAAAATAAGACAAATGTTAAAATAAATGTACTTGAATATCATATACTTATTCTATCTGGGTTGCTTAACATTTATAATGTGCAAAAAGTTATATTATCCAACAATTTTTGTGAAAAATTCACGAAAATGCCCAAAAAATGCATAAATTGCAGTGCTTTTTCAAAAAAGTTTTCCAGAAGATTTCCTATAAAATTTTCATTTTTTGGTATAAAGCCGAGATATTTCCAAAAACTTAACCCACCCCCCTAAAACTGATTTTCTATCTGAAAATACCTGTCAAGTCAGAATAGCCCGTTTCGTTCCATTTTGTTAACCAATTCAGAGTCTTATCATATATCATGGAATTAGCATGTATATGAGGAGGTTTATGTTATGGTAGAGTCTATTTTTGTTTCAATTTTGATTTTTTTTGGGGTAAATTAGCTAAAATTTTGATTATTTTTAAGTGAAAAATTTCTGAAAAATTCCCATGACTTTGTCAGTTTTACGGATACAGCTGCACAACATGCACCACAATGAGCATAAATTCTTCCCCAATATCAGACATGAAACGCTATAATCATGTACCAGAATTAAGAAATAAAGTAAAACTTAACCCTACCCCAAGATAGTGTTCTCAATGCTTTCAATTTTATGCTATACTAAACTCGAAAGGTCGTTCATACTAGTTGATAGAATTCATATCATAAATTGCAATAGTTCTGCCCACGGATTATGCAATCTCATCTTCACTGTCACTGTCAATTTCATCAAATGTGATGGTAACAGTCAATAGAATTTCTGTGCAACATCTTACAACTCAGGCTGCCTATCAGCCGTCCATCCATGAATTGCTACACCGGGAGTGGTTGATTTGGCAACGGTTGCAAGTCTCCACTGTTTTGCTATCATGTTGGCTCGTTTTGAGTGTAGAATTAAAGATTCCTCACATGATGGAAGTGCAGAAAGATCAAGTACATTCTACTGATTCTCGAACTTCTGCTGGAACATTATCCGCCTAGCTTGATTCACTTTTCTTGAAAGTTGAACATAAGGCACATGCTAACTCATCGAGTGTAGTAAACGTGTCACTGTTCAAAATCCAATTCGTTCCTAAATAAGCTATGACTTCCATATATTTTGATAATCTTTCCAGCGAATGAATGTGAAGGAATGGAACCCAATAAGTGCATTCTCCTGTATATTTGAAATATCGATATCACTGACTTGATATCACCTGCCCATTAGCATAAAAATTGATTAACTATTATCAGGGGGAAATCATTTAACGTTTCCTCCATCGTGCATAAACGCCATCAAGATGGAGAACTCTCTGACATGACCTCTCTATCGATTAATATATCGTTGAGTTATTGTGGAAAGCAAATTAGCAACCCAAGGTACACATGTACAACCAACCCAGTAACATACAGTCACTCCATATATACACATAAACACAATACAAATGTCAAGATAGTCACTCAATCTATACACATACACCTAACCCATGACCATATAGTCACTCCCTGTATACCTATTCACCACTTTCCTGATCATACGCCAATCCTTGTATACCTATTCATCTCACCATTGGCCATACGGTCACTCCCTGTATACATATTCGCCATGGACAAAATAGCCATTCAAGATAAACATATACACCCCATCTATGACCATATAGTCACTACATGTATACATATGCATCTCACCATTGGCCACATAGCCACTTGCTTTATATACGTATCCCTCACCCATGACCATATATATCCACGCTCGTGTATACCTGTACACTCCACACATGCTCATGCAGGCACCCTAGGTATACACACACACCTGACCCATGACCATATAGCCACCCCCTGTGTACCTATTCAACACATTCATGATCATACAGTCAATTAGTGTATACCTATTCACCTCACCATTGGTCATACATCACTCGCTGTATACACGTTCACCAAACCCATGGCAAAATAGCCACGCAAGATATACATATACCCCAACCATGACCATAGAATGACCCCAGGTAAACATATGCACCTCACTAATGGTGATATAGCCACTCACTTTATACACATACCTCTCCATAACCATACAGCCACTCTTGTGTATACCCGTATACCATACACATGACCATACAGCCACACCAGGTAAACTCCCACACCTGACCCATGACCATATAGTCACTCCCTGTATACCTATTCACCACATTCATGATAATACAGTCACTCATTGTATACCTGTTCACATCACCATTGGCCACACAGTCACTCCCTGAAAACATATTCACCTCACTATTGGCCATAGAGTCACTCACTATACATATTTGCCATGTCAATAGCCATATAGCCACTCGATATATACATATACACATCCACACATGACCATCCACACGCTCGCCAATGACCATTCAGCACATATCAGTTACACATACACACATTATGACTACTGCCATTCCATGTACACCTATACGAATTACACATAGCTGCACATCTATTTGTCCATTCAGCCCACCATGATCATACAGACACCACATTACCTGTGACAATACAGCCACACAAGGCACACCTGTACATCCCACCTATGACCATACAGTCACTCCATATATACATAAAAACACATATGACAATGTAAGTACATGTACTCTCGTTATTTACATAAACCACAACAATGTCCATTGAGCCACATTGTGTACACCTGTACTGGGTAGTCATAACCATACAGTCACTCCCTGTATACTTATACATCTCACCATGGCCACCCCATTCATGACCATATAGCTAACCATGTACAGCTATTCGCATCATTCATGGCCATACAATAACTCCCATTATACATATTCACCTCACCTATGACCACACGGTAACTCCCTGGTTGCCATGTTGACCTCCACCCTGTATCATGTTGATCAATTATCGGGGGGGGGGGGTGGGGCGGGGGAAATAAGGCAACTTTAAAATTAATTTGTTATGCCCCATAAGGAAATGGGACAACCAGAATAGAACATTTAGTTGTCAGTTGATTAGCTAACATGTAACATAACGAAGTGAGTCACAATTTGCTACATTTTCGGAAACGCAGAGAATATATGTGAAAAATTGTTGCCATTTTGAGTAATTTGGTTTATAAACACATTAGTGTGACACATTTAAGGTAGATCAAAACAATAAACACCTTTCATACCAAACATAGTTACATTTTACTTGAATTTTTTTTGCCATTATTTATATCAAGTTTGTGAGAGAAAAATCCAATACTTCTGGTAATGTCAGTGGTGACAATGGTAAACATTAACTAAGGTGCATCAGACATGTTAGTGTTCAATGTATAGAAGGCAGAATAGCCAATTTTATACATCAACCACAACTTCTAAGCGATTGCGGGACAAGCTGGGTCAATATCAGTCTATGTAAACATACACTCAGATTCATACTGATACTGAGTCTATTGCATTCCCATCAACTTTTCATTTCTGAACGGTTGTGGGCTTCATCCAAATTACGTCACACCGCACTAAATATAAATCTGAAATTAGTTGTGATTGACAGGCGTAAACATGGTCACGTGCCAGTGCCGTCATGGTCGCTTCAACCATGTGAAGCCGATTCTAAGAATCGGAATTAATAGTGGCAGGGTTTGTGACTTTTCGTTCGGCGGTTGTTTTACTGACAATAAAGGGAAACAGCTAGCTTCCGGGATCCAAAATAATATGTACAATAACTAAGACAGATCTTCTTGAAATTATAAAAAATGTCAATTTATGTGGATCTCTTGAACGAATTATTTTTTAGATTGGCCAGGCGATTTGTCGCCCATGTTGTCAAAAAAATAACACAAATCAACGGCCACGAATCAAAAATACATGTATGTCGGGACTATCTGCTAAAACAACTACAGAACTAAAAAAAAGTTAAATGACATAACAAAACGATCTATCAGTTCCCCAGTACCGGCAGTAGTACCACCGCAGCCAAAACGAGCAAAGAGCAATTTTAACACAATTCTACCACCAACCCCACCGAAACCCTCCCGACCTTACACAGCCGTATTATTAGCTCCAAAGATTGGCCAGTTGTACCCTAATTACAGTTGCCTGCAATCCAAATTCCGGTGATTCTTGATTTTAAACTTTCGACCGCTCGTCAACAATCTTCTTTATTTGTCGCCATGATTTGTGAATTACTCTTCCGGTATAACATGACGTCATGGATACTATTTTAACAACATTTAGCCACACCTTCGGAATTTCCACACCGAGAGCACGTGACATGTTACTAGTTTTTTTATTGGGGCACACATTTCTTGGAGCTAAGTTTTGATTGGCGGTAATTACAAGGAATCCCGGGTTTGGGAAATGAAAACTGAACGAAAGGTCGTCAGACCCACTATTTTTTATATGTGGGTATATGTAGTTTACTCCAGACTGGGTCAATATCTACCATTTCCACATTTTGGCAGCCAAATATACAGAAGAATGCAGTTGTTGGGTTCCATTCCTTCACAGATAATAATTACCTTTCATAGTTATTCCGAAAAGGAAAAAAAACACTTCTGGAAGTTGCTAGAAAGACCATCAAGATATATGGAAGTCATGGCTTATTTAGGAACGAATTGGGATTTGGACAGTGACACGCTTAATTAACGTGATGTGTGCATGGTGGCGGTGTAAGGTATATATCGTGTTCTGATGATGCGTGCATGATGGCGGTGTAAAATATACAGTCAATGTGTTCTGATCATGCGTGCTTGATGCCGTTGATAGGAATGCTTCCGTTTATAAATAAGTTTTTTTAATGAATTCATTTAGATTCCCTGAACCTTTCCTCCCTGCGATAGTCATTAAGGTTTATTTATTTGTGTAGCATGTGTACTGCTACTAAATACCATTTTATACCATGTTGTATCTATTACAATATTTTGATGTGGTTTTTTTTACAAATATTTAGAGGGTGGACTTGGAAACAAAACTTACATTTGAGGAGTGGGTGTTTGAGGGTACATTTTCGTGTTTGGGTTGTTTGGTTCAAAATATAAGCACAAAATTCAAACTTGTAGCCGCTATTTTCTCTTGAACATACCCTCGATTGGAACATGATATTGTCTACGCGCAACGCCTACTCGGGAGAGACAAGCTGCTCATTCCCTGCCGAGGGAAATGGAAAATGTTCTACAAATCCCACCTTATGGGCAGAAGAAAACATAACATTCGTTGTGCCGTCTCTCTCTCCGACAAGGACGCCTATCTGGCAGATAGGATATTTTATTCGGGAGGGTCCAATGTTTATATAGGTTAGAACAAGAATAGACAGGCATGCCAAAGAAGCATTTACCCTTCACTGTCACAGTGGTATATTATTGCCTGGTCCCCGACAAGATATAACACTTTAGAACGATAAATAGGCACCACTAAGCAAGTGGGTGAGTGTTTCACACCAAATGTGCACTTAGATGGCCCAATTCCCGTATGCGACTGACAATTGTCACGTCCCTGACGATATTCATGGAAGATTGGTGCATCAAAAACACAATACCTGATTATACCTCTCAAATGACCTAACAAAAATCATTATATATATAAATAAACAAAACCGGTAAATTTCTGTGACTGGAAGTCCATTAACTTTTTATTACGTGAAACACCCGCAGCCTCTCAGAAAAAAATGTAAACGGAGAGGCGCTCAGGCAGCCTTTTATGTCAGAGAGGCGGCCCTGTCGACCAGAGAGGCGGCCCTGTCGACCAGAGAGGCAGCCCTGTCTGTCAGAGGCGGCCCTGTCTGTCAGAGAGGCGACCCTGTCTGTCAGAGAGGCGGCCCTGTCGATCAGAGAGGTGGCAAATCGAATGGTAGGTGTGAGTCAGTCACACTCTTGGGTTGTCCCTCCATCATATCCGCTGCACCATTGAAAATTATTATTTAACTTGGTAAATTATTTCTATTCCAGAGACAACATCTGAGATAACTTCATTTAGCGTGCACGATCGGCTGCAGATCAAATAAGTAAACCAGGAGGGATGATTCGTGGAGCATACATGTTCATAATCTAATTTGCGATCACAGGGAATACACAAACACAACAGGATGCATGAAAATCTGCGGGAACCAATACCAAGTGGTAAGGAAACTTTTTCAATGATTCTTGCATATAAAAACGCAGACAACATTAGACTCGCGCGAGAGGCCACTGCAGAGTACAGAGTGCGGGAAATGTTTCATTCAGTCTTCAAATCAGGAATTGCATTCCGGTGTGCGATCACATGCGTGTGAAGAATGTGGTCGCCACCCACACCCACATGTGGAATGACCATAGAAACGACGATAGCTATTTCGTTTAAATGTGATGTTTGTGATGAAGGATTCTCAACACGTAGTCACCTGACCCAGCACATGAGGGTCCACACGGGTGAAACGCCCTATAATTGTGATATTTGTCAGAAGGGTTTCGCTCAAAAGAATAGCCTGACTCAGCACAAGAGGATCCACACTGGTGAAATACCCTATAATTGTGATATCTGCCAGAAGGGATTCACCCAGAAGAGTAGTCTGACAGTACACATGAGGATCCACACGGGCGAAACACCCTATAATTGTGATATTTGTCAGAAGGGATTCTCCCGGAAGAATATCCTGACTGTACACAAGATGATTCACACGGGGGAAACGCCATACAAGTGTAATACTTGTGAGAAAGAATTTACTCAGAAAACTCAACTAACTAGTCATGTGAGGATCCATACGGGAGAAACTCCATATGAGTGTAACGTTTGTGGGAAGAGGTTCGCCCATCGAACTGGTCTGGCTTACCACACGAGGGTACACACCGGGGACAAACCGTACCAGTGTCAGCTGTGCAACAAGGCATTTACTATCTCCAGTGGCTTAATGACACATATGAAGATGCACGTGGGAGATCGCCGGACCACACACAGTGGAGACATACGTTATCAATGTGAGCAGTGCAACAAGGCGTTCAGTAATTCCAGTAACCTGAGGGTACACATGAGGATCCACACGGGAGAGAAGCCGTTTACGTGTGATATATGTGACAAAGGGTTCACTCAGCAGAGTGCTCTCACTTACCACACGAGGATACACAGTGGAGACAGACCTTATCAATGTCAGCACTGTGGTAAGGCATTCGCTATTTCCAGTAACTTAATGACACATATGAAGATCCACACATGAGAACGCCTATTTAAATTCGATAGTTGTGAGTAGTTCGCTCACAGTGGTCACCTAACTCAACACATGGGGATCCAAGAGAGAGAGGAGAGAGAGAGAGAGGAGAGAGAGAGAGGAGAGAGAGAGGAGAGAGAGAGAGAGAAAAGTAAATGTATACAGTATTGGCAATTAAATGATGATGTGGATGTAATGGTTGATGAGGGAGAACCACTGGGGATTGGAGCACAGGTTATGTCACCTATTTATAAAGTTCATCTCCCCGTATTATATCGTATATACGTATAATTCTGTTGACAATATTGTAGATGCCACTTTAGAACATATTCCTTTAGAACATATTCGCACCTTTACTTTGATGCATCTCCCGCATCAATAAATTGAAGATCACCAAAGATATATATGAATAGGTGCAAACTTTCTCAATCGGACCAACCCTTGAACATATTTCCATCAAATATAGCATAGTAGCACTGCAGAATTTGCTCTGCGGATGTCATACAAACAGGGCCACACACGGTGAATCGTTGTGACAAGTGGAATTCTGCAGTGCTAGCTATGCTTTATTTGATGGGAATCTGTTCAAGGCTTTGTCCGGTTTCGAAAGTGTGCACATTTTAATATATATATCTTTGGTTATCTTCCACGTATCGATGCGGCAGATACATCAAAAGAAATGGTTATGTGGCATTATCTCAAGCACAGGGGGTTTTGATGAATTTTGATATAGGTACTAAAAACAACCTAAATACAGGTACTCCAGAGAACCTAAATACAGGTACTCCAGAGTACCTAAATCCGAGTACCTAAATATAGGTACTCCAGAGTACCGACACAGGTGTCATAGAGTAACAACAATTAGGTACTCCCCCCCCCGGGACAAATCTCAGTACCTACGTAGATATTCCAGAGTACCTATTGTGTTAAGAGTGTACTGAACGAATCATGCATTAGCAGGCGTATTATATGATAGGACTACTAGTCGTGATACACCCGGTAAGTCACCTAATTTCGGGATGACTTATCGATATCATCCGGCCCACGTACCAATTGATTGAGTCTGTTTATTACAAACGCCAATTTGTGTAGTGCAGAAGTGGAGACGTAGTGTTTTTACTTCAAAAGCTGGCGATTTTATTACAAAAGTGGTGAGGTACTTCAAAAGCTGGCGATGTTTGCTTCAAAAGTGGTGACCTACTCAAAAGTGGATAGTCACAAAATCTGGGGTAAGACATGGGTCTTCAATTCATATTTATTTATTATTTTATACCTACGAAACTATTTCAAAATTGTTATAACACTTTCATGTTGTCGGGTGATATACATGCAGTCAGTAGCGCAACCTCATCGGAGCAAGCTGGTGCACTGGTGCTCATAGTACATAGCATATAGTTGAATTCATCGGGTGAGTTACATAGTCTGTTTATCATTTCGATATTAAACATCTTGTATAGCATGGCTTATAATTTAACACTCTGTCGTATTTCTTGAATTACTATGCCCTTCACTATTAATTAGAACCACTACATATGGAAATTATGACTAAGGCGGAATGGCCATAATATTATTTATTGAGATTTGATCTCCCAACAAACATACATTAAACATGTGAACAATAATGAAACCTTACTCTCACTTTTCTCTCCTCATGCTTGCACTCTACCTTTTACACATGAAATGATTATGAATTCTGCAACTTCTGCCCACATAAATATATAACACATATAATCAATATTATGTAATCAGAACAGAGACAAAATCTCAAGAAATAACCATTATTCTAGTGGTAAGCGAATTACCGTGATCAATGATCTACAACTTATCTAAATTAGAACAAAAGGGGGATAGGGTGGGTGGGAATACTTTATCGAAGTGCCATGTCGAAGAATTCGAAATCGAGTGAATGTTTTCGGCGCGAAAAGTTTTTTATACCCGATGTTAGAATTATGAGAAATCCAAGAGAATCATGGGAAGTTCAAAGGTCACTATAGTTCGTCTATCAGAAGTGTACGGGTATCGTCGGAGTAATGTATAGTCTATAGAGTAAATATTTCCGGTTTAGTAATTACACATTTTGATAACAAAATTGCCCAATTACTATGCCCTTCACTATTAATTAGAACCACTACATATGGAAATTATGACTAAGGCCATAATATTATTTATTGAGATTTGATCTCCCAACAAACATACATTAAACATGTGAACAATAATGAAACCTTACTCTCACCTTTCTCTCCTCCTCATGCTTGCACTCTACCTTTTACACATGAAATGATTATTAATTCTGCAACTTCTGCCAAGCCAACGGCCGCCAGAAATTTCTAATGATGCCTTCTTGGAGAGGGGCCCAAAGGTCAGAGGAGTCATCTGGGCCTCTGATCACTCTGGGAGAAGATGTGGTTCACACTATCTCCTAAATGGGACAATTGGAGGAGATATCAGTATCAAATTATATAATAATTCAATAGTCATACATGGTTTAGGATATATCAGTATAAATATGTACTTAATGTGGAACTGAAGGCCAGTGAAAGATAACACAACAGTAAATATATTTCAATCCTTTACCAGAAAGTATTCTACGTAATTTGATGAACAATAATTCAATATAATTGACAAGAGTCATCATAATACCAATTGGGGAAGGCTACACTATAAATAGATACTAACAATGTAAGCGTTACACACACAGGCTGGTATATAGTGATATATATATCACTAAATTCGAAACGAACCAGAATGATTTGTCAATATATTCCATACATAAATTAAATATTCAATGCGATGTTTCACACATTGAATGAAGAAGATTTAAAAACCCTAGTACCTTAAAATTTCAAACAGAGTCAGAGACCATCCTCTACAAAAAGACTTCTAATAGGACTATGCGTATCTGTACAGACAAGGATCTGTAAGTTCTTACAAGCCTAACATGGCTCTTTTACAATTTGAACACAACATAAGAATTGTATCTATCACTCTTTGTTTTTTGTGGTATAATTCAACAGGTGTATGTAAGAATGCAGAGATAATCGAGTTACAATTTGTAAAAGACTGAACTTAATATCAGTAAACCGAGAGAACGAATTCTCATCTACTCCTATAATTTGGCATTATAGACTTCGAACGAAACAAAATATGATACAACGGCGAAACATACTATTTATTAAGCAATGTTGTTTATCAACGTCATACTTATGTGATAGGATATACATGTGTACGTTGCATATATTACCAAGAACTGATCTACATCAATGTAAATGCATGTCTTGGGAATACACCATCACTAAACCTGAATTCATGTTCCAATTGGCCATGTGATTCTATTTGATTGAATAGTTAATACAGATTCAGCTGTAAGCTGATAAATTAAAAACTGATTATGTTATACAGGATAAAGTCCATATTTATGCTAAAAAGGCACTGGAAGGGACGATTCGATTCGGTGGTCCCGTATTATAGATTCTAACAATATTTCTACAAAAGATTGTTTGGTTGTCAGGTATGATTTAATACCAACACATTCTGTTAACCACTGTGAACGATATTATATAAATTTAGGAGCGTTAAAAAATAATTTAGAGTATGTATCTTTAATTGCGGTCAGTAACGTGATCCAGTTGAGAGCAATGTGAGGCATTCACTTCTTTTGCAACTACATATATCTATACATGTATTTGTATATTGGAATATCTTGTCATACATGTGCTTAATGTAGCATAGATTCTTTAAATAATATGTATATATATCTATATATATTGATATATATATTGATGCTCCGAATTACAGATAACAAGATGGTAGTGTTTCTGTTGTAGAAGTACGAGTGTTACAAGGGTAACAGTTTACTGTTATAGAAGTACGAATGTTACAATGTACATGTACCTCAAGATTCAAAGTTAAATTTCCAATTACAAAGTTTCCATATAAAACTTTCGAATTGTTGAAGTAATGTTGTACATGTAGGTTGGCTACAAGTTGTCTCGGAACTGGAGTTTCGAGTCGGATAATAGTATTAAACAAGCATAAATGTCCAATCATTACAGTTTAAATTGCTATACGTGACATTTAATTGTCATTATAATTGTGTACACTGATAGGGTTGCTGAATATGTTGCCTTGTTAAGGACTGTACATTACCAAATGCTTAACGGTTTTGAAAATACCGTGGTATGGATGTCGTCGCATATCAAAATATATCAATTATGATATGTCATCTAATCGTAAAATACGGGTAATGTCAATGTTTCTGGGACGAAATTGTCTTCGCATGAAAATTGCTCGACGGGTGTCAAATTGTCTGTGAGACGTCAATAACACCTGTGGAACGTCAATAACACCCGGGCGACATAAAATTGAAAATTGTCCGGATGGTATCGAATTGCCTGGAGGCATTGAAATTCCCCGGCGGGAATAAAATTGTCCGTATATATATATGTAAATTTATTTAAATTGCCCATTTGGGCGTCGAAGTTGCCCATGTGGGCGTCGAAATTGCCCGATGGGCGTCACAGTTGCCCGGTAAAAGGCGTCGAAGTTGCCGGATAAAAGGCGTCGAAGTTACCCGGTGGGCGTCGAAGTTGTCCGATTGGCGTCGAAGTAGCCAGGTAAAATGTGTCGAAGTTGCCCGGTAAAAGGCGTCGAAGTTGCCCGATGGGCGTCAAAGTTGCCCGATGGGCGTCGAAATTGCCCAATGGGCGTCGAAATTGCACAATGGGCGTCGAAATTGCCATAGCTGGATGGCATAAATTTCACCTCCGATAGTCATCGGATGCATGTCTCAAATTGCAAGGAGCGGAATGCAGGCTACATTTTTTGTATAGTAAGCAACTTAAGAATATTGACAAGAGATTATTACAATGTATAACGTCTTTGCAATTTAGTACTCTATACATGTATTTGACATATAATACTAAAGTTAATTCCGTGTAATAATTCAACCAGCATCCAACCAAATTTTAAAATGATTGCCAAGTCAAAATATAATCTCTGTAATTTCAATAATATTCAGTATAACCAACATATAACTGAACTTTTACATACAGAGAAAGGCAGATATTCAGTTTACTTGAACATTTGTAGTGATATTGATCATGTTATGATCGGGCACATGTATGCCATTTCATGAAATTTGTTAAGTCCATGTAATAATTCAACCAGCATCAAATGAAATTTTTAAAAAGATTGCTCAAGTCAAAATATAATCTCTGTAATTTCAATAATATTCAATATAACCTACAAAAAACTGAACTTCTACATACAGAGAAAAGCAACTATTCAGTTTACTTGGACATTTGTAGTGATATTGATCCATGTTATGATCGGACACATGTATGCCCTTTCATGAAATTTGTAAACAATTAGAACCAAATTTTTCAAAGTTCAACTTCTCTATTGAAAAATGATAACTAGCCAAACTTATTTTCTAAGTCAGACTATCAAACTATATTTGCAAGACCTAATACTAAATTATTCAAAGTCGGACGCCTGACAAATACTGCTTAAAAACTTTCTAAAAAAGTTGACAAGTGAATATTGGGTATGCAAAAATCAATAAGTCAAAACTGGGATAGATTTGATTTGAAAAATTCATAACTCAAAAAGTTCATATTCAAAACCTAAAAAATAAATTAGATGTTCAAAATTGAGAACAAACTAAATTTCAGAGAAAGTCGACTGAAGAAGAAAAAAATATATATATTTCATTTCAAAACATTTAAAAATTAAATATGCATAATGCAAGATGCATAATTTTGATGTTTTTGTTGATATGCTTTCCCCTACCCCATTTTTCTGCCGTTCAAATTTGGAGTAAGTTTCCATAATGAAATCCACCATTGAAATGCTATTTGCTCAACAATAAAAATGATTTAAGAGGACACATCAAATAATTTTACACAATAAACTTTCGTTAATTTTTCTAAATATACTTAAAAACCTTTAAAGATTTATAAAAACGCACCATAATAGCATTTTCGGAAAAGAGGCTAGACTAAGAGTTCATAGGACCATAATTTAATTTTCTTCACCAATGTATTTGGAAAGTCCTTCACAATTTGTTCAATCTAGTATTCTCAAAATGTTATGAGAAAAGCAGAGCATATGGATATTAATTTTATTGAGTTTCATGACCTCAAATATGGCATTTCATCACACGAGTTCTGTGTCAAGGCAAATTTGGCTGTCCTTACAATGGAACACTCATTTTGTTTGAGAATATTGTATTCTCCTTATTGAAAGATGCTCATATTAATCATTATTTGTGTTTTATCTAGTGAGGAAATTACTAAAACGGTGAAAAAGTCATTAATTTTGCTCTAGTTTTTTAAATAATTAACCATATAATGCGGCATTTGGCTCATTCTGCGAAATTAAGGCTCCGAAATCAGGTAAACTCGCATTTTGGGAGACACACAACTCGAAAAATACTTAAGGAATCTGGGAATGGTTTCCAATTCAGGAAAATGAGGTCGACACAATACATATGCTATTTGTAGGATTTGTGAATTTGATTGTTTTATATACATCCATGAAAATCCATAAATTGATGATTTGACCAAATTTTCCCATTTTTTTGCACACGAAATTAACCAATTTCCCCTTTTCCGATGTTTGCTGATTTTTAGTATGTTGTCAAGGTATTGCGCAATGCATATGAGTGTTATTAAAGATGGATTGTCTCTTTAAATAACAAATTTGAAAAAGCTGCGTGGGTATAAAATAATATGAATTGACGACCTTGTCCGTAAAGGCTTCTGTTAATTAATATTTATTTCATTCGACGAGAGCTTTCCAATGAATGGCAACATGCCATATTTCCGACTAAATCCTGAAAAATTACCCATAATTCTGCTGTGGTTGAGTGGTCAATTTGGGCATTGCTGTATCTCCATCAGTCCTTCCCAGGAGATGGGAGCAATTTTTAATTCGTACTCGTCCATCTTGTCAAAATGTTCATGGCCACTGTAATTGCTGATTCAATATTGAACTTTCTGAAGGTATATTTAGAACCTTTCCCATTTCAGGTAAATTATGGGCATACGAAAGTGTATCTGGACATCGCATAGGTCTATCCCACAATGACATTTTGTTTGAGAAAAACCCAACTTACGATTATATTACAGGCGCAATTACGCCCGTCATCTGAATTGCGAGAGTAAATAGGTGCTCTTGAAGTGTTTTCTTCGTGGGAAGGACTGCTCCCTCCACATTCGCTGCACCATTGAGATTTATTGTTTATCTTGTTAATTCCTTTTTATTCCAGAGGTCTAACATGCACGTTGGGTACAGAAAGTGCTCCGGTGGTGAAGCTTGATCTCCCAGACTTATAACCCAGATTCAAACCCATTCAGAGACCAATTCCTTTAGTTTACACGATCAGCTGCAGATACAAAATAATTCAAGAGGGAGTGATTCGTGGCGCGTACATGATCTAATCTAATCTGCGATCACAGGGAATACACAACCGCAACAGGACGCAAGAAAACCTGCGAGTACCCAGTAAAACGTGGTAACAGAGGAAACTGACACGTGGAATGACTAAAGAAACGATGACAAATAGTTCGTTTAAATGTAATGTTTGTGATGCAAGATTCTCAGCACGTAGTCACATGACTCTGCACACGGGTGAAACGCCCAATAATTGTGAGATTTGTCAGAAGGGTTTCAATCAGAAGATTAGTCTGACTGCGCACAAGAGGATCCACACGGGTGAAACACCATATAATTGTGATATTTGTCAGAAGGAATTCAGACAGAAGTGTAGTCTGACAGTACACAAGAGGATCCACACGGGTGAAACACCATATCATTGTGATATTTGTCAGAAGGGTTTCAATCAGAAGAGTAGTCTGACTCAGCACAAGAGGGTCCACACGGGTGAAACGCCCTATAATTGTGATATTTGTCAGAAGGAATTCACACAGAAGCGTAGTCTGGCAGAACACAGAAGGATCCACACGGGTGAAACACCATATAATTGTGATATTTGTCAGAAGGGATTTTCCCGGAAGGGTAGTCTGACTGTCCACAAGAGGATCCAAACGGGTGAAACACCACATAAATGTGATATTTGTCAGAAGGGTTTCCGCCATAAGAATATCCTGAATGAACACAAGATGATTCACACGGGGGAAACGCCATATACAAGTGTAATATTTGTGAGAAAATATTTACTCGGAAAACCGAACTAACTAGTCATGTGAGGATCCGTACGGGAGAAACACCATATGAGTGTGATCTGTGTGGTAAGAGGTTTGCCCATCGAAATGGTCTGGCCTACCACACGAGGAAACACAGCGGAGAGAAACCATACCGATGTCAGCTGTGCAGCAATGAATTTACTATCTCAAGTGGCCTAATGGCACATATGAAGATTCACATGAGGATCCACACCGGAGAAGCCGTATATGTGTGATATATGTGACATTGGGTTTGCTCTGCAGACCTTGATCGATACCACATGAGGAAACACAGCGGAGACAAACCGTATCAGTGTCAGCTGTGCAGTAAAGAATTTACTATCTCTGGTAACTTAATCGCACATATGATGTACACACGAGGATCCACACGGGAGAGAAGCCGTATATGTGTGATATATGTGACAAGACCACTCTCGATTACCACGTGAGGATCCATATCGGAGACAGTCCTTATCAGTGTCAGTACTGCGACAAGGCATTCGTTACAGTAATGCCCATAGTAAATGACCACTTAATCACAGCAGAATTATGGGTAATTTTTCAGGATTTAGTCGGAAATATGGCTTGTTGCCATTCGTCGGAAAGCTCTCGACAACAAGCCATATTTCCGACTAAATATAATATGCATCCAATTTTACAAAATGTTATACAGTGAGATATCATTTTCCCTTGCATGCTACCGTATTGCATGAACCGAACATGTGTTTGAATATTTGGCTGTAATACCTTTTTAGCTGATAGCATTATCTCAGGACAACGAACTCAATCTTTACTTGTGAGTCACTACTCACATTTTGTAGACATGTGCGGGACATATCAGTTGTTAAGCTCCAATTCATCTAGAGTTGACATATTTTGAAATTAGATAAACACAGAGAGGAGATTAACTAGGCTGCAATTGGAAAAATCTACTTGATCAATTGCTGATATTAGTAAGCCTAGGTCCACACAGGATACACACAATTCCATAATTTCTAACTATTTTCTGATTAGTCTGTCAACCAGCTCATGATTATTCCATACCACTTTTGTTAGTCTACTGCATGGGGCAACTGCTATTGCACTAAATGAGAGAAGTAAATATACCAGACTTGGGTACTTTTACTTGTGAGAGTAACAGATTTGGTCATCTGAGTTTATAGATATGCAAATAATTCACTGATTGACTTAATGTACTGATGACAGTTACTGTCTATTATGGCCATTAATGTTTGAGACAGTTGCACACAATGATTTAGGCTTAATTGTCAGTTTCTTCAGGAAAAGTATATTTATTTCAGTTTTACAATTCTCGAAGCGCTTTATGTTTCATAAGTTTATCAAGGAAAACCCTAATTTATTTCGGGCATATGTTTTATTATCTTGTTGAATTTACATGATTCCAGATTAAGTTTTTCTAAAAATGTCCATGCTGGGTTCTTTCCAAAATTCAAATTATTTTTTTCTCATTCATCATGATATGCTATATAGAGATCACAAATATTGTTGTTATTGTTGTTTTCCAGTAGGCACTTGAAGTTGACCGAAGACCACATGTAGTTTACTTCTTGTGAGAATATTCGCCTGTGAATAACGTCTGTGGGTTGATGACGCTGCAAGATGGCAGTCTTTATGTGATATGAAAGTTCACCAGTCATCACTGGAATTTATCATATCTGAAACATTGGATGAAACATGACGAAAGTTAATGAGGGTGACGTTGCAGCAGGAAATTAGAAGTGACGACATATAGACGAAATATTTAACAGGCATAGGAGAACATTTTGTTTCACCATAAGAGTTCTCACCTCCTGTTGTTAGTGTGACTTCTACAGTTTGAAGTAACACTGATGCGTTGAACTGTATGCGCTTTACATTTCAATATAAAGTGATTTGTTGATTCTGGAGTGTCACATATATCACATAACAAAGATTTTGGAATTATATGTAGAATGTCATAAATGTTGTTTGCTGATAGGTTATTATGTCCAGTAATTAAGCGAATGATGTGTGTTTCATCCTATTTGTTGAAAGCTGCATTTATATATCCACAACCTTTAATGCTTATTGTAGGATATAGGCCACGAGTGTGATGCGCTTTATCTGAATTGTACCAGCGTTTCTGCTATTTCCACCGAGTTTGGTTTTCAGTACCTGTTCAGTTGTTTAACTGATGAGAGGTCACCTTCGAGACTGCTATACCTATTTATTGTAAGGTTATGAGCATATTTAGCTTCTGTGGCGTGAGAGTCGGCAATAACATTGTCGGTTATGTTAGAACGAGAAGGGCAGCTTGTGTTCCTCATATATCGTATACAAGTTCTGCTGAATATTACATATGATTTGATGATTTTCATCTGGGATTGAATTTTGATGCTAGTTTTTCCAGGGAATTCTGACAGTCAGATATAATAGTTATATTGTTTGTATTGTTATTGCTGAGCCAGCTAATGGAAAAGTTTGTACAAAGCTCAAAGGCTTTGAGTTCAGCGAAAATACTGTAACCGTTTCTGTAGAGGCTCTCGTTGATTATGATTGTTCATCCAGACTCAACGTGAAATAAAATACAGCTGCACACCCTGTGGGGCCAGGGTTACCAAGACTTGATCCATCAGTGAAAATTGTCACACCGGTTGATGATAGTAGGCTATTTTGATCTACATTTATTTGGAAAGCATTACTATCTTTTCTAAGGTTTTATAAACAGTGCGTGGAAAGAAGGAATGGTCTTTATTGTAAATTGGTTCTGGTTCAAGTTTTAGAAGAAGTTGTGTTGTTTCAAACAGATATCTGGCACATGAGTCAATATATTTGAGAGGAGTCATTTTTATGTTCTTTGACGTATACATCAGGTTTGTTTTTAAAGCATTTCCAAAAGATTCTGAGGAATTCATGTGCGCATATTTCTTTAAATCAAAAATCAAGTGGAGTAAAATCAGAAAGTACGTCTAGGGCTTCAGTGGCACAAGTCATGGTTGCATTAGTTGGTTGTAATACATTATACATAACAGTGTGGCGTTTGTACTGACCATTTTCCGAATGGTGTTGGGAAGGAAGTTTTGTTACCATCCATAGGCAACATGCCATAGCCACTAAGGCTCATATGAGCTCACAGTAACATAAGTATGTTGTGTTTTAAAGTTATAATATGTTCTAAACTGTTACAAATGTCAAATACAGGCACAAACAGTCTTCAGCAAACAATTTGCATGATGTTGTAAAAAATGCGTCTTTTGCCTCTTTGACCACTCACCCACGCCGGCATACCTTCCTGCAAATTTTTCAAAATCCAGTATTTTCGTTCACTTGTTTTTAATTCCACTTCAATAGAATACTCTGATATTATCGATATTACATATTATTGATATGCATATCCACGTCCATGTGAGCTCGAAAATTTCCTTTTTCACGTACCGTTGTCCTTCTCTGTTGAAGTTGAACAGTAGTCCCACACATCGATCAGCCATCGCATTTCTTCGTTTAATAGTTAAACGCCGGTATTTTTTTCTTAAATTCCTGTATCGTGCATATAACTGCTAACATTAGCTTCATTTAATACACTTTCTGTAACGCCGTCCCCCACTACCATCGCCATTGTTGGCTAATGAATCGTTTGAACTTTCACAAAACAAACCACCAATACGCCATTGTTTCAACGCAAAAGGGTGTCCCCAAGTGACGTCAGCGCCCAAAAGTGACTTAAAAATGTACGTTCCGGAGTAGCTTTGTTGCCGGCGGATTTACGCGGCCCGGAATTACGGAACAATAATCGTTTACTCTGGGCCTGGTTTTTCGATGTTAGATGGTCGGGGTTAAATCGAAAAAGCATAAATGATACCAACGTACGGGAAATTGCGACTTTGTCTTTCACCTTGAGTTTTCGTAACTGCCCATATAAAAATGTACCCGGGTAAATTCACCCAGGGTTTTTGGGCCAAAACCCGGGTATAAATCTATCTACCAAGACATCCACCAACCACCAAGACCCCCTGAAACCTGGGTTTTACCATGATTAACCCAGCTGAAACTGGATAAAAACCATTGTGTGGATAAACCTGGGTGTAATTACTCAGGTGACCACACCCAGGTATACCCTGGTGTTTCCCACCCAGGTGTACCTTGGTGTTATTCACCCAGGTATACCCTGGTGTTTCCTACCTGGGTGTTTCCCAACCAGGTGTACCTTGGTGTTATTCACCCAGGTGTACCCTGGTGTTTCCTACCTGGGTGTTTCCCACCCAGGTGTACCTTGGTGTTATTCATTCAGGCGTTTCCTACCCAGGTGTTCCCTACCCAGGTGTATCTTGATGTTTCCAACCCAGGTGTACCTTGGTGTTTTCTTACCCCGGTGTACATTGGTGTTTTCTTACCCAGGTGGATTTCCCAGCGTTTCTACCCAGGTATACCTTGGTGTTTTCCCGGGTGTTTCTACCAGGGTATAACTCGGGTATTTTAAGCAGGTACCACTCGCTTATATATTACCCTGGTGTACCCCATCATTTTCACCAGATGTATCCCAGGTATACCACTCTGTTATATCCTGGTGTTGGAACACCAGGGTTTATCAGGGTGGTTGCACTTGGGTTAAACCTGGGTAAAAATACTGGGATACACCAGGGTAAATCATTGAGTTGAGCCTGCTTAAGAACACCTGGGATATACCCTGGTAGAAACACATGGCGAACCACTTGGGTCGAAAACACCAAGGTACACCTGGGTGGAAACATTGAGATGCACCTGGGTTAGAAAACCACAAGGTACACCCAGGTAAGGAAACACCCAGGTACACCTGGTAGGAAAACCCCAAGGTACAACTGGGTGGGAAACACCAAGGAACACATGGGTGAATAACACCAAGGTACACCTGGGTGGGGATACCAGAGTGAAATGGTGAGGATGGCAATGCATTAGATTTGGATGGGATGCGTGGGTATTGTTATCAGTGGAGTGTTTTAGTATAATAAAACATTAAGGAAACTGATTGTGGAGCAATACAAATTTATTCAAGATCAACAAACTAACTAAAGATAAAATACATGTATAGAAATACATAAATATATAAACTAATTAAAGGTACTCAATCTGATCAGAGGGTCCTATATTACTATTTCTTTGGCTTTGGGGGTAAAATATATTTGATTCGAGTCGAGGAACCCATCAAACAAAGCTCAGAGTTATTAGATATTCCTTTTTGAATTGTTATTTTCTCGAGATGAGTACTAATAATTGCCCCTAACTTCTTAATTTGCTCGAGATGTGTACACTAGAAACACTATTCAAACAGACAAGGATTGATAACTCTAAAATAAAGTGGTAATAATAATGCAATTTTGACCGTGTTCTGGGACAGAAAGAATAGAACTAACAAAACTTCAAATATCGATATCTGATCACCCTGAGCTTTGATTGGTAGGTTCCTCGACTCGAATCAATTTTTATTTACCCCCAAAGCCAAAGAAATAGTAATATAGGACCCTCTGATCGGATTGAGTACCTTTAAACTGCATGGGTTAAAACTTACTGTCAAGAGTTGGGTTAAAATTTTGATTAACACTTAAAAATTCCCTCTTCATACATGTATATGGTATGTTAGGCAAGTTACATGTACATGTAGTTGCAATGTATACCGGTACATGGCATACCGGTGGACACAAAACTAATTATTTTAGTTCCAATGGCATTTACAAGTATACATGTACCATGCAACTACATCTAGAGTGAGTTAGTTTGGTCTCATTTAATCTTTCTAAATGAGTTTCTCCCTTTGAATGACATAAACTAATGTGAGTATACACATGAGCTCTGATGTGAAATACATACTGTATGTATACCAAAAAAAATCATTATTTCTTAGTCCAAGGACATGTTTCCTGTCATTATCTTACTGCTTAAAAATATAGATTTGTAATAGTACATTGTATGCTGTAATGCTCCAGAAATAGCCATATATTCTTAGTGTTAGAAGGACATGTTGACTGTTATTATCTGACTCATAAACCCCCAAATGTACATGTAAACAGAACATTTGGGAAAGAGACACACCATCTTTATCCTTTTTTATATCAGTAGCAATTGATCAGATAGCAATATATGCTATAAATAGTATTCAGATGGTAGAGATTAAACAATTACATTAATTGCACCAACTCGAAACAGTTAACATACCCTGTATAATACAGACTATGATCAAGGAGGGTGTCACACATACACACCCCACCCCGCTTTGGTATGCAATATTCAGGCCATGTTCAGGTGGTATGCTATATACATATACCCAATATTATCTGGTACTAGGATTTCACACGGCAATATAACCGGCATTCTGGATTCAGAAAAAAGGCTGGTATGCAGATATTATAGCACAAAATAAAATTTTGAGTATTTTCCAGCCCAAACAGACCCAAGTGATATATTTTGATCTAATTCAGTATAATACATCTTGATATGTTGATGTTTTGGATACTATTCCTGCAAATGGGTGGTACGGGGTAACACCCTCATAAAGGCCAATCACAATTGAATAGACCAGTCTGCAAGGGGTCGCAGCCCCGCCCCTCAATGCAAGTTAATGTAAAAGGTTGAATCATGCGTACCAGTTACAAGTAAGAAAATATTGAATGAAAACTAATATTAAACTAACAATATATTTTTCATATACATGTACTAGTATTTGCTGAAGGTGTGTCCATAACTTCTACATATACTATAGATAATAGACTGAATCACATCATAAATGTCATTTGGGCTGGTAAATAGTTAAACAAAATAAATTTTGTGCCAGAAAATCTGCGAACCGGCATTTTTGTTGAATCCCGAATACCGGTTAAACTGTGCAAATGAATCCCGACTACCAAATTAGCAGAGGGTTATGAATCATGCGTACCGCCTGAAAATTGTACTTAAATGTTTTCAATTTACTTCATTTACAAGTACATGTACCTGCACATGTAGCTGATTCACCTAACAATTTTTTTTATCTTTAAAGGTGGATTATCTCTTTGTAAACATGTATTATATAGTTACCGGGGTATAAAATATTAGATTTGAATCGAAGACTCCTGTCCGGAAATGCTTCTATCGATTAATATTAATTTTATTTCGAATATTTTCTGGTCTAAAGAGGTGTGTTTGTTTAGCTAACGAACAATAGTGATTACTGTTAACAGATACCAGAAATTATAGTGTGCAATTTTGTCACAAATAAACGTTAATTATACCCATTATCGCTTATATCTGTGGAACAAAACAATACAAACAACCAATCTGTGACATTTGACATTCGTTGCGTAGCCGTAGGAACAGCACAGTGCTCTATATCGCAATACGGTCTCATCCGAATGGTCGGTTCTAAAAATAGTAACATAAACGGGCCCGATTTAATATTCGAAATAAAATCAATATTAATTGATAGAAGCTTTTCCGGACATAGGTCTTCAGTTCATATCTATTATTTTATACCCACGCAACTATTTAAAATTTGTTATTTAAAGAGATAATCCATCTTTAATAGTCCCACTGTTTGGTTATTATACAGTGTATATTGTATCAAAATTTGTAATCTTCATGCCCAGTTTATGGCGAGGCAGCCAGGTCAGGTATAATTATAGACACCCATGTTACGCCAGCTTTTGAAGTAATTACCACTTTTGAAGTAGGTCTCCGCTTTTGAAGTAAAAAACGCCAGCTTTTGAAGTAACTCACCACTTTTGTAATAAAATCGCCAGCTTTTGTAATAAAGTGAGGTCTCCGCTTTTGAAGTAAAAAACGCCAGCTTTTGTAGTAAAAAAACTAGGTCTCCACTTTTGTAATAACAAAATTACAGCTTTTGAAGTAAACTGACTCAATACATTTTGACGGGCGCTGAACGATTTTCTTGACAAAGTGAACCCGATAATCCATAGTGGCCATTGCCCATACGAGTGTGACGTGGATAGAATAGCTTTCAGTCATGCCAACACAAGAAAAATCACACAGTCAATCGCCCATACACGTGTGACATGTACCAAAAGGCACTTAGTGAGTCCGGTTCCGTGACAAAAGAATCCACACAGGTGATCGACCATACGAGTGTGACGTGGTTTGAATAGCCTCCAATCATACCAACACAAGAGAAATCACAGTCAATCGCCCATACACGTGTGACGTGTATAAAAAAGTCATTTAGTGAGTCCGGTTCCGTGACAAAAGAAAACTAATCGACCATACGAGTGTGACGTGGTTTGAATAGCCTCCAATCATACCAACACAAGAGAAATCACACAGTCAATCGCCCATACACGTGTGACTTGTACCAAAAGGCACTTAGTGAGTCCGGTTCCGTGACAAAAGATTCCACACAGTTGATCGACCATACGAGTGTGACGTGGTTTGAATAGCCTCCAATCATGCCAACACCAGAGAAACCACACAGTCAATCGCCCATACACGTGTGACGTGAACCAGAAAGGCATTTAGTTAGTCCGGTTCCTTGCATAAGCATATGGGAACACACATAGGTGGTCAATCATACGAGTATGCAATGTTGTTCCCAGTCTGTCCGTCAATCTGACGATCCACACTGGTGACCGACCTTATATGTGCAACGTTTGTTAGAAGAAGTTCGCCGTGACCGTGAGTCTTACAATATATAAAAGAATCCACGCTGATGACAAGATGTGTGTCTGAAGACGTTCTGTCAGTCCAGTAACATGGCAACATGTATATTTCCTCAAAATTGGGGGACGTGACAAATGTATCAGTTACAACGGAAAATAGTTGGTCTATTTGTCCTGTTCTTTGGAAGAACAGTCCTATGTCAAACTTCCAATTCGCAATGTTCCTGGTGCCAAAAGGTTCAGTCTCCTCATTGTCTCAGTTAGAATAATATTATCATGCACGTGCTACAGAATAATAAGTCAAAGATGTTCATTCAATTTACAACTGAAATGCAATCTCCGTTGGACACTTTAATAACGAGAGATAATGGTTCCTGAAATTACAAACTAAATTATTGAACATACTCACGTCTGTTACGGTATTGTGTTATATCGTTCGAGACTTCGTGACAGCTCTAGAACCTTCAAAAGAGGGAACAGGATAAGAAGAAAATCGCATACCATATCGCTGTGTAGATCCGGCCTCTTTGGGTGCTACAGTTGTAATGTTTTATCATAACATTTAATGTTCAGGCGTTATGCTGTGGTGATTCTCCATGGCGGCCAGTGGAGCCCGTGTTCCGAGCGTGTATTTATACCATGTGGTAGCTATGCCTGCGATTGCATTGTTGAATGTGAGTCCTCTGCGAGTGGGAGGTGTCAACATTGGCCACAATCGCCAGTAACTGGGCAGGGCAGGTATGTTACGGCAAGTTGCTGGTAAGTCGAGGGGAATACTATTGGGACGGGACTGGCATATATTCTATTTTGTGTTATACATAATTGCTCATCAATCCCAGCTTGCACCGATGGTTTGCAGTATATCAATAAATTCATTGTTGTAAGTTTGTTCTGCATTTGGTATTTAGTTTTTTTTTTTGGAAAGGGGGTTACCACATTGCGAGCAGCGCACGGTCTGGGCGTTTATAACTAACGTAGTTGAAAATGAGGAGTGTAGTAATTATGAGCTACATTGTAGATCTAGATATCAATCATGATCGACCAGTGATATCTCAAAATAATTCATCATTGTTTTTATGCTAAGTTATCAGTCCGTGAGACACCTCATCGTTCCCTGACTATAGTACACCACTTAGTCTGACCCCCAATTGATAGGTGCAACATAGCAATAGTAAATATGTATACCATCATATATTGTCTTCATGATAGAATATTGATTTCATTTATTGACCATAATAAACAAAACAGATTCAGATAGCAGAATTGTTGATGTGGATGAGAGGCGATAAGGGGTCAAGCTATACAATATTATACATAACTATTCAAGAACTATAGCGTCTAAAGGGAGGTTGAGGATAAATTTGACTAATTATTATATAACTACATCAACAACATCGTTCCATTCATTCTTAATTTTGTTATGCGTTTCATTTGTTTGTATTGCTGTGTCTGACAATTGACAATAAAATAATGAATTGTATTCGTATATTGTGTTGAATAAATTTTGAAAGGAGACTGAACCTTTTGGCATCAAGAACATTGAGATTTGAAAGTTTAACTTTCCCTGTATAGCGACATAATGCCATCGAATCCGTTATTTTATATACTCAATCATCAGAGTGTATGTGACCAATTTGTCTGATCCCCACTATTGAAGATCCCCCGAGTCATACCGAAAGGTGTTCGGCATTATTCGGTTTGACATTTGGCTGTATTCTACTCGGCGCTCCGAACAGAACTACGGGATATAACTCTAATCCATACATGTCAAGTTTCATGACCAGATTTCGCCATTGAAGAAACAAACACCACGACCGAACTGAAATGTGAAAGGTGTACCTACTTAAGAACTTGTAAGGGCATTCAATAGTGTGGGTTGTCAGACTGACTGGGAACAATCTTATATACTCGTATGATTGATCACCTATGTGTGTGCATATGCTTAGGCAGGGAAACGGACTCACTAAATGCCGTTCGGTACACGTCACACTTATATGGGCGATTGACTCTATAAATTATCTTCTGCTGTTATGACTGAAGGCTATTCGAAACACGTCACAGGCATATGGTCGATTACCGGTGTGGATTCTTTTGTCACGGAACCGGACTCAGTAAGTGCCTTTTGTTACAAGTCACACGCGTATGCCAGTGGGCGATTGACTGTGATTTCTCTTGTGTTGGTATGACTAAAGGATATTCGAACCCCGTCACATGCATATGGTCGATACCGGTGTGGATTCTTTTCTCACGGAACCGGACTCACTAAGTGCCTATTGGTACACGTCACACGCGTATGGGCGATTGACTGTGTGATTTCTCTTGTGTTGGTATGACTGAAGGCTATTCGAACCACGTCACATGCATATGGTCGATTACCGGTGTGGATTCTTTTGTCACGGAACAGGACTCACTAAGTGCCTTTTGGTACACGTCACACGCGTATGGGCGATTGACTGTGATTTCTCTTGTGTTGGTATGACTGAAGCATATTCGAACCACGTCACATGCATATGGTCGATTACCGGTGTGGATTCTTTTGTCACGGAACCGGACTCACTAAGTGCCTTTTGGTACACGTCACACGCGTATGGGCGATTGACTGTGTGATTTCTCTTGTGTTGGTATGACTGAAAGCTATTCAAACCACGTCACACTCGTATGGTCGATTAACGGTGTGGTTTCTTGTGTCACGGAACTGGACTCACTAAATATATTCAGTCACAAGTCACACTCGTATGGGCGATAGCCACTATGGATTATCGGGTTGACTTTGTCATGAAAACCGTTCAGCGCCCGTCAAAATGTATTGAGTCAGTTTACTTCAAAAGCTGTAATTTTGTTATTACAAAAGTGGAGACCTAGTTTTTTTTACTACAAAAGCTTTTGAAGTAATGACCACTTTTGAAGTAGGTCTCCACTTTTGAAGTAAAAATCGCCAGCTTTTGAAGTACCTCACCACTTTTGTAATAAAATCGCCAGCTTTTGTAGTAAAGTGAGGTCTCTGCTTTTGTAGTAAAAAACGCCAGCTTTTGTAGTAAAAAAAACCATGTCTCCACTTTTGTAATAACAAAATTACAGCTTTTGAAGTAAACTGACTCAATAAATTTTGACGGGCGCGGGACGATTTTCATGACAAAGTCAACCTGATAATCCATAGGGGGCTACCGCCCATACGAGTGTGACTTGTGACTGAGTATATTTAGTGAGTCCGGTTCCGTGACAAAAGAATCCACACCGGTAATCGACCATACGAGTGTGACGTGGTTCGAATAGCTTTCAGCCATACCAACACAAGAGAATTCGCACAGTCAATCGACCATACACGTGTGACGTGTACCAGAAGGCATTTAGTGAGTCCGGTTCCATGACAAAATAAACCACACCGGTAATCGACCATACGAGTGTGATGTGGTTTGAATAGCTTTCAGTCATATCAACACAAGATAATTCACACAGTCAATCGCCCATACACGTTTGGCGTGTACCATAAGGCATTTAGTGAGTCCGGTTCCCTGCCGAAGCATATGAGAACACGCATAGGTGATCAACCATACGAGTATGTAAGGTTGTTCCCAGTCAGTCCGGCAACCTGATAATCCACACTGGTGAACGACCTTACAGGTACGACGTTTGTTAGTGTGGATTCTTTTGTCACGGAACCGGACTCACTAAATTCCTTCGGTCACAAGTCACACTCGTATGGGCGCCCCTGTGGGTTATCGGGTTGACTTTGTCATGAAAATCGTCCAGCGCCCGTCAAAATGTATTGAGTCAGTTTTCTTCAAAAGCTGTAATTTTGTTATTTCAAAAGTGGAGACATGGTTTTTTTTTACAAAACTGGCGTTTTTTACTTCAAAAGCGGAGACCTCACTTTACTACAAAAACTGGCGATTTTATTACAAAAGTGGTGAGGTACTTCAAAAGATGGCGATTTTTACTTCAAAAGTGGAGACCTACTTCAAAAGCTGGCGTAACACACGTTAGTTCCAAAATGACATCTAACATTCTAACATAAATGTACGCTAACTATACACATTTTCGCTTATAACTATGGAATTAAACAATACAAACCATCAATCTGGGACCTTTGACGTTCGGATCGTATTAATGAGAGAACTCTATTAATATCGATGTCTGATATAGCCTGCAGAGTCAGGTCTAAAATAGTAACGAATATATGCCCCACTTGATCATCGCATTATTTACGAAATTATTCGAAATAAAATCATAAATAATTGACAGAAGCTTTTCCGTACATGGGTTTTCGATTCATATGTACTATTTTAAACCCGGGAAACTATATAAAACTTGTTATATAGGAACAGGTAATCCATCAACAACCACAGTAGATTGAAACATGATCAATAACTGATTTAATTAATTATTATTTGGTCCAGCCATACAGAAAACACAATGACTGAAACGAGCGTTGATAAGACATGTTTACAACCGTCCGATTCTAATTATATATAATTGTATCATATCAAACACTTGCACATTTCGATACATGAAATGTTGAAGTAAACGGACGATGAAGTAACTGCTGTCAGTTATCATCTTCCTCGATGTAAGGCTTATCTCCGATGTAAATTTGTTTCTGTCTTATCAGTGCCCGCTATGAGAGAATGATTTATCGCCCATGTCACATTGGTAAGGCTTATCTCCCCTGTGGATTCTCATATGATTGATCAAGTGGCTTGATTGATTAAATTATTTCTCGCATCTATCATATTGGTATATAAGCTTATCTCCGTTGTGGATTCTCTTATGTGGGAACAAGTTACCGCTATTAGAGAATGATTTCTCGCACACGTCGCATTGATACGGACGATCTCCGGAGAGTTTTCTCTTATGTCTCGTCAGGTCGCCCAGCTGAATGAATGATTTCTCACAAATATCACATTGGTATACAGGGCTTATCTCCGGTGTGTATTCTCTTATGTCTCGTCAGGCTGCACGACTGAATAAATGATTTATCGCACATATCACATTGGTAAGACTTATCTCCATTCTCCGCTATGTATTCTCATATGTGAGATCAAGTTACACCTGCTAGAGAATGATTTCTCACACACGTCGCGCTGATACGGGCGATCTCCAGTATGTATTCTGTTATGTATCGCCAGGATCGCCAGGTCTCTCAATTGATTAAATGATTTCTCGCATCTATCACATGGGTAGGGCTTATCTCCGCTGTGGATTCTCTTATGCGTCTCCAAGTTGTTCGATCGATTAAATGATTTCTCGCATATATCACATTGATACGGGCGATCTCCGGTGTGTATTCTCTTATGTCTTTCCAGGTCTCTCGATTGTTTAAATGATTTCTCGCATCTATCACATGGGTAGGGCTTATCTCCGCTGTGGATTCTCTTATGTGTGATCAAGTTACCTCTTCTAGAGAATGATTTCTCGCACATGTCGCATTGATACGGGCGATCTCCGGTGTGTATTCTCTTATGTCTCACCAGGTCGCTCGATTGATTAAATGATTTCATGGCTTATCTCCGCTGTGGATTCTCATATGTGATATCAAGCTACGCCTGACCGCGAATGATTTCTCGCACACGTCGCATTGATACGGGCGATCTCCGGTGTGTATTCTCTTATGTCTCACCAGGTCGCTCGACTGATTAAATGATTTCTCGCATCTATCACATGGGTAGGGCTTATCTCCGCTGTGGATTCTCATATGTGATATCAAGCTACGCCTGATCGCGAATGATTTATCGCACACGTCGCATTGATACGGGCGATCTCCAGTGTGTATTCTCTTATGTCTCACCAGGTCGTTCGATTGATTAAATGATTTCTCGCATATATCACATGGGTAGGGTTTATCCCCGCTGTGGATTCTCTTATGCGTCACCAAGTTGTTCGATCGATTAAATGATTTCTCGCATATATCACATTGGTAGGGCTTATCTCCGCTGTGGATTCTCATATGTGTGATCAAGTCACCTCTTCTAGAGAATGATATCTCGCACACGTCGCATTGATACGGGCGATCTCCGGTGTGTATTCTCTTATGTCTCATCAGGTCGTTTGATTGATTAAATGATTTCTCGCATATATCACATGGGTAGGGTTTATCCCCGCTGTGGATTCTCTTATGCGTCACCAAGTTGTTCGATTGATTAAATGATTTCTCGCATATATCACATGGGTAGGGCTTATCTCCGCTGTGGATTATCTTATGCATCACCAAGTCGCTCGATTGATTAAATGATTTCTCGCATATATCACATTGGCAGGGCATATCTCCGATGTGAATTATTTTATGTGTTATTCCGCTACGAGAGAATTATATCGAGCACATGTCGCACTGGTACGGGCGATGGGCGATCTCAGGTGTGTATTATCTTGTCTCGGTCGGTCAGCAGAGTGAACAAATCCTTGGCCATATACGGTATATATCACAACTGTATGCGCGATTCCCAGTGTGTCCATCCTGTGTCTAGTCAATCTTCCCTTATCGGTGAATGATTTTCTGAACAAATGACACCGATAATCAGGATAATGTACACGGTTTCGTGAACACTCAACAGTCGGTGAGGAATTATCCCATAAAACGACAGTTTACTGATGTTTATATAAAACTATACCCATTCGCATCGAATTCCATCAATATATTATAACCTGTAAATAATGTAGTTCGTCTATCAATCCATAGATTTCCACTCCGAACTAAGGACGCTGTGAACAATCAATTATTGGATTAACATGCGTTTCATTGTGTGGTTTCATTCAGTAGATCCACCCGCGGGACCATAGTTAAGAACGTAGTCTATAATTCAATCCAATAGTTTATTTGGATATAAACAAGGCCGTGGCTAAAGAACGGTATACCGCTCTTTAGTACCAAACGCTAAAGAGCGGTATACCGCGCTTTAGGTATATGGGCCTGATACGCTAATTAACGGTATACCGCTCTTTAGCGTTTGGTGCTAAAGAACGGTATACTGCTCTTTAGTGACAAACGCTAAAGAGCGGTATACCGCGCTTTAGCTATATAGGCCTGATACGCTAATGAACGGTATACCACTCTTTAGCGTTTGGTGCTAAAGAACGGAATACTGCTCTTTAGCCCTCGGTGCTAAAGAGCGGTCCAGGTTGGATGAGCAGCACGTGCGTTGCCAAGATATTTTGCGCATTGCGCCAACACATAACGTTATAATCCGTATCGCTCTTTAGCTCTCATCGCTATAAAGAGTGGTGTGCCGTTCTTTAGCCTTTAATGCTAAAGAGCTGTCCATGTTGGAAGAGCGGCACGTGCGTTGCCAAGATATTTTGCGCATTGCGCCAACGTATAACGTTATATTCCGTACCGCTCTTTAGCCCTCATCACTAAAGAGCGGTATACCGTATTTTAGCCCTCGGTACTAAAGAGCGGTATACCGTTCTTTAGCCACTTCGTATAAATAAAGGGTCCTTTTAGAGTGAAAACAAAGAACTATTCACTATTGTTACACATATCTTTATATAGTCAAACATGGTCACAATATATGTATAGCATAAGGTCATTCAACATGGCGATGTGTTCGGCTTGGAGGTTCGGTTTGGTCTGACGAGAGAGCCGTCTTCATCCGGGTAATCAGTAATGACGTCACGATCGGTGCCCTCGATTCCTACTTCGGCAATGTCCGGAATCGGCGATCACTACACTTTGTGGAGAAATAACGCACACTAATATAAAACAAGAAAACCATAGTCAGAGAAATGGCAACGCCCTCAAGATCATATTATTAGGCATATACATGTATATAAATTTTAATATAAAATAATCTTTGAATTTATTACAAAACCTGTGGCTTATTACTGCAGGTTTCTCAACACCAGAAAGCCTCTAAATGCGGACCAAAAATCTACTAAACGGATTAAATACACACCCGATACTTAGCAATACATTTAGTCTAAATTCCAACTGAGAAATGTCTCATACTTCATCAGCGAAATTAGCTGTTATATTACATTGTGTTCCCGCCATTAAATTTCAAGAGTGCACAAGCTATTGTTCATACCTAAACATCGAAAGCAATTAACGCGGTCATAAAAGTTCCATACTGCAACAATGAAACTTCCACGAAAACCCGAAATGTGTTGTCCTGCGAGATACGGCCAGATCAGCCTTACTACAATTTCCTAAAATAACTCGCATCGCGTGAAACCTGAAATGTGTTGTCCTGCCAGATATCCCCATCGCCCCATTGTCACGGCCAGATCAGCGTAGCAGTAAACACTCATGGATAGGGCGTAATAACACTGTGAACTCATGTGATGAATAAAGTGAGACTTAGGTATTAGTCCAGATCATGTCATTGAGGTTCAGTCCAGAAGCAAATGGTGAATTTTAAAGATGGATTATCTCTTTAAATAACAAATTTTAAATAGTTGCGTGGGTATAAAATAATAGACATGAACTGAAGACCTATGTCCGGAAAAGCTTCTATCAATTAATATTGATTTTATTTCGAATATTAAATCGGGCCCATTTATGTTACTATTTCTAGAACCGACCATTCGGACGAGACCGTATTGCGATATAGAGCAATGGGCTGTTCCTACGGCTACGCATCGAATGTCAAATGTCACATATTGGTTGTTTGTATTGTTTTGTTCCACAGATATAAGCGATAATGAGTATAATTAACGTTTATTTGTGACAAAATTGCACAATATAATTTCTGGTCTCTATTAACAGTAACCACTACTGTTCGATAGCTGAACAAACACACCTTTTTAGACCAGAAAATATTCGAAATAAAATTAATATTAATCGATAGAAGCATTTCCGGACAGGAGTCTTCGATTCAAATCTAATATTTTATACTCCGGTAACTATATAATACATGTTTACAAAGAGATAATCCACCTTTAAGGGTAAGTAAACAATCTCTGTTAAAGTTTTTTTTCTCCTTGGATTATGACTCTGGATCGTATGTTCTTCAATTTCTGGAGAATTTCCTATAATCAAAGATGGTGTCCAACATGGCCGCCATGTTACAAAATATGAACATAAGTCAGTTTAATCCGTTTTGTTGTCCATAATATCTTATAAATAATTGTATACAAATGTATACACTATTGGGATGATATTACATTGTATTACATGTTAGAGGATAAATTGGTACTCCAATAGCAAGACGGCTGCCAAAATGGTGACCTGAATTGGAAAAATAGACAAAACATTTAACTCATATCTTCAACATCCGTTCCTAATTTTTGTAACTAGCGGTAAATTGTATTTTCCCTATTATTCATGTCATATGATTATTTGGGCAGGAAAGTCGTGTTCCTTTTTTCCATTCGTGCCTAGCAGTGGAAATTTA
Organism: Siphonodentalium dalli; assembly: GCA_032622095.1. Lineage (NCBI taxonomy): Eukaryota > Metazoa > Mollusca > Scaphopoda > Gadilida > Siphonodentaliidae > Siphonodentalium > Siphonodentalium dalli. The sequence goes on from CP136063.1 coordinate 58,899,505, forward strand.
AATTTTCAGGTCAATCGTTGAAAATTTATATTTCCACTGCAAGACACACATGAAATAATTATGGTATTCACTCAAAAACATAGGTGTCCTCCATTAGTCCAGACGCCAAGTCTGAAAAAGGCTCTATTTTAAGAGTTAGTTCAACCGGCCTGGTAGAAAATATTCATGGTTGCCTAGTTATCGCATAAAATATATTAATGAGTATAAAATAATAAATATGAACTGAAGGCCCCTGTCCGGAAAGGCTTCTATCAACTAATATTGATTTTATTTTGAATATTTTATTGGGACAGTTTATTTGTCTATTTTTAGAACATACCATTCGGTGGTGCCATATAGCGATAGTGAGCATTAGGCTGTTCCTATGGCTACGTGCCGAACGTCAAATGCCCCAGATTGAATGGTTGTATTGTTTTTATTCCATAGTTGTAAGCGATAATGAGTATAATTAATGTTCATTTGTGACAAAATTACACCATAACATTTCTGGTCTCTGTTAACAGTAACCACTATTGTTCGTTAGTTAAACAACCACACCTTTTTAGACCCGAAAATATTCGAAATAAATGAATATTAATCGATAGAAGCATTTCCGGACAGGAGTCTTCGATTCAGACCCAATATTTGATATCCCGGTAACTATATAATACATGTTTACAAAGAGATAATCCACCTGTAAGTGGCCCAGTAGACAGTCAACGAGAAGAATTTCTTTGATCAAATTGCGAATGAAGATGGATAACTCTAAACTCAAGTGACTTTTTTGTGTCAGATATTTGACAAACCGGCAAATTCTTTTCACAAAATGTTGATAAAAAAAAAACAGTTTTGGGGCAATTTTATACTATAGTTGATTGTGGTTAGCATTATTTTTCGGCAATTCATCGATTCCGATAACTGAAGCGGCATTTCAAAAAAATGTTGTTGTTGTTGGAATCTGATGATACGGGTACCATCGAATCGGATTGAGTACCTTTAATTGATTAAAGCGTTTACGGACATGGGTCCTCAATTCATATTTATTATTTTTACCCACGAAACTATTTCAAATTTGTTATTTAAAGAGATAATCCATCTTTAATATATAGTAATACCCTGTGCCAATGCATTCTCTTATATATGCGAGTCGACCATAGGTCGCCTCACACATATAAGAGAATGCATTGGCCTAACAATTTTTCATCATTTGTTATTATATATTACAATGTTTTATAATTTTAATAATATTTTCCTATATTTTTTAACAATTTTATAATTACACCCATACAGAGCCCCAGACAAACATGAGAAGACGATACTCTGTACACATGCTTCTATTTATGTGTGGGGCTCCCTTTAGGGTTATTATTATTTAAAGAGATAATGCATCTTTAATAGTATATGGTCATATAATGCAATTGTGCTGTTCCAGAATGGCAGATCAATAATTTCGGAGAAAGTGTGTTCTAACCCATGTTCATACTGATATGCTTCCAAACTCACGATAAAAGTGCTTCCTTGTTAAGGACGTTCCCGAGGTGGTTAAGTCGTTAGGATAAGGATGTTGGCGCGGGTTCGTACCACCAACATGGGCGAAAATCGGGACCGATTTTCAAGCTTGATTTGGATTGAGGGACATCTCAATGTAACAATTTGATCGACATTTTGTTGAAAAATGAGAATTTGTTCACACTCACTGCGTTAATCACATATGAAGCAATGGACGCACATATTTCCATGGCTCTGATATATCTTGGGTTGTTTTTCCACTTGTTTTAGTACATATATATATGCCTCTTGATGTAGAGGGTGCACTAGAAGCTGTACTCCAACGTGGTATATCTTTCTCAGTAGGATAGTATGACATACCACATCAAATGCTTTCTCGGCATCTAGTGTTCTAGTATTATGATTATTTACTCAGTATAAACACAACGTGACTATGTATTGGACTAACGTTTTATAGCGATCCCTGTTATTGACGACCTAATATTTATTGTACATTAATTATTATTTCGATCTGATTTATTAGTGCAGATTGGTCACGTTCTTTAGTTCATTTACAATCAATCTTGGCTTTGATGCATGCAGTTTGTCTTTGTGACGAGAACATATGGATCTCGTGGTTTCGTTAGTGGATTTATGTGCGCTTAAGTGTAAATTATTTGCGCTTAAGCGCAACTACCTAACACCACCTTACTTCCCTCTGATTCTGAATGATGGAGTCCATCTCATAGTATATTATGAAGGGGTCACTCTCACCAAAAAAAGTGCTGAAGGGTACACAGGGTTTGTGATCGCCAGTAACATCGTTATTTAAACCGTGTTTCTGAAAGTCTTGTGCTCATTAGCAGTTTGATTTCAGTTCATTTTAATGTTCGTTGGAACATACAAAATTATTCTCTAACAGAAATCATGCAGATACGAAAACTAAACACCATTTAGAACGACATTTCAAACCCCGTGTACCCTTCAGCACATTTTCAAATCCTGTGTACCATTCAGCACTTTTTTTGGTGAGAGTGACCCCTTCACCGTTACTGGGGGCTTGCTTCCCTCATATGGTGTACTTGTTGACTTGAATTAGGGGAGAAAACCCTATTTTCATATTATCAGCATCCCTGTCCCCAATAATTTGTGTCTGCATCCCAGAGATCTAATATATTTTATAAAGAGACATATCCTGCACAGATCTAGACCATTTCCATGGTCATAAAAGGTATCTTTTGGTTACTGGGGATTGCTTCCCTCATATGGTGGGCCTATATAGACTTGAGTGATGTGTTTAGGCCTGTGCCATTTAAAATTAATTCAGGGTGAATCAATGCATATTAATTTTTATTTGCGCTTCAGCGCAAATCATTTGTGCTTAAGCGTAAATATTTGCAAATGATAGAGGTTATTTGCGCTTAAACGCAAATATATCTCGTATTTGAAAAGGGCCTCCCATAGTATGGTAGCCTACTGAGAATACTCAATATGAACTTGCACATTTCTTCAAACGAACATCAGCAGATTAGATTAGATGCCGGTAGCTAGATAGAGATAGATAGATATATATGTAGTAGATACAATCAGGTCATCTTCACTGGTAGAGAAATTCGGATAAACAAAAAACATAACTTACGAATGCGAAAGTATTAAAGATGGATTATCTCTTTAATAACAAATTTGCAATAATACATGTACGTTTGGTTTGGAAATCTCTGCCCGGAAACGATTCTATCAATTAATATTGATTATATTTCGAATACTTTATTATAAAATGAGTTAATTTAAAGATGGATTATCTCTTTAAATGACAAATTTGAAATAGTTCCGTGGGCAGCTGGCGTGGGTATAAAATAATAAATATGAACTGAAGACCCCTGTCGGGAAAGGATTCTATCAATTAATATTGATTTTATTTCGAATATTTTATTGGGACCGTTTATTTGTCTATTTTTAGAACAGACCATTCTGGTGATACCATATAGCGATAGAGAGCATTAGGCTGTTCCTATGGCTACGTACCGGACGTCAAATGTCCCAGATTGAATGGTTGTATTGTTTTATTCCATAGTTATAAGTGATAATGAGTATAATTAATGTTTATTTGTGACAAAATTACACCATAACATTGCTGGTCTCTGAACTATTGTTCGTTAGCTAAACAACCACACCTTTTTAGACCAGAAAATATTCTAAATAAAATTAATATTAATCGATAGAATAATTTCCGGACATGAGTCTTCGATTCAGATCTAATATGTTATACCCCGGTAACTATATAATACATGTTAATAATGAGATAATCCACCTTTATACCCCGGTAACTATATAATACATATTCATAATGAGATAATCCACCTTTATACTCCGGTAACTATATAATACATATTCATAATGAGATAATCCACCTTTATACCCCGGTAACTATATACTACATATTCATAATGAGATAATCCACCTTTATACCCCGGTAACTATATAATACATGTTTACAATGAGATGATCCACCTTTATACCCCGGTAACTATATACTACATATTCATAATGAGATAATCCACCTTTATACCCCGGTAACTATATACTACATATTCATAATGAGATAATCCACCTTTATACCCCGGTAACTATATAATACATATCCATAATGAGATAATCCACCTTTATACCCCGGTAACTATATAATACATGTTTACAAAGAGATGATCCACCTTTATACCCCGCTAACTATATAATACATATTCACAAAGAGATAATCCACCTTTAAAGAAATGAGCAGTTACATATTTCATACTTAGCTCATAATAACTGAAGATTTACTGTAATATTGAAAAAAATTGCTCTGTAGAAATACAAATTTTGTCAATATAAATAAAAAATAACTTGGGCACAATCATGTTTACCTCAGAGATAGGCAACTTTAAATTTTTGACTGCTATTGTGGGTATAAAGTTTCAGTTAGTGACTTATTGGACATGAAGATTAATGACTTAATGGCCCACTTAATTTTCGATCCCCCAAATCACATTATATAATGTCATAGTATATACCATTTTAAAGCCGAAGCTCCAAAACATTGTAATATCAGACGTATCGGGTGTAATAAACTGTGATCATGTTGTTTGTGTTGAGGTACCGGTACCGACGTGTTTTGTGTGCTTAAGTTTCATCTAGACTGCACTGCAAAGTCTATTCTTTTCAATGGAAGGGGAATAACTAATATCTTAGTTTGATTAATGTTGCATCTGGGAGCGAAATGAGGGAAATGTTTCTATGATTTCAGCTATTTTCTGAGACACAGGTACTCCAAATGGTGATGAGTTATAGTATTTTAATCATATTTTATGCAATAGATTGTTATTAAAACGGTATATCAAGTCACTAAAAAAAATAATCGGTAACTCGAAAATTAAATGGGCCTTTGATATAAAATGCTATTATATAAAATACTACAATAATGGTATGTGTTCCAAGTATACTTTGGAAAAAGAATGTTGAAATGTGATTATAAGACTAACAATGAGGTACCAGTGCAAGTTGCCCAAGATACATATGACACAATTGAAGTGTCTGTAAATAAATATAATATGCTATTAAATAAAACCATATCTACCATGCTCTACAGTGAAGGGTACGTGCATATCTTTTATTGGGGACCAAGGGGACTCTGAATGAGATTAGATATTATTGAGTTGTGTGGCTTACATGTACATATATTTATAGTTAGGGATGTATGTTAATAAGCTCCTTTCTTTACTCTGTTAAAGTACTGATAAGACTGCATACTGATATCAAGACCAGATTATCCTCCGAACTCATCAGCCATATAAACGTATTTGGGTTAGTGAGGTGAACTAGGTTTCTAAACCTTGAAGTAATATAATTTAAATTGGTTCTTTAAATTCCTGAAGGTAGGGACATTTTAGCATGAATGCGCTTCATCGCCTATACCATCCTTACATAATTCACAAATTATTCTATCCGCTGAAATTCCTAGGTATCGTAATGATTCTATGCTATATTGTGGGAGCTAGTATACGCCTTTGACTATCATCGCCTAATATAACAAACGGCTCCAAGCCAAGGCACCATATTCGCCGCACCATTGAGACTTATTATTTATCTTGTTAATTTCTTTCTATTCCAGACGTCTACAAATGCAATGTGGGTATAGTAAGTACTCTGGCGGTGAAGCTTGATATCCAAAACTTTTAACCCAGATCCAAACCCATTCTGAGACAAATTCCTTTATTGTACAAGATCAGCTGCATATCAAATAAATAAATCAAGAGGGAGTGACTCGTGGCGCATACATGATCTAATCTAATCTGCGAGCGATCGCATGGAATACACAACCGTAACAGGACGCAAGAAACCCTGCGAGCACCCAGTAAAAAGTGGTAACAGCAGAAGAAATTTTTCGATAATTCTATCACCATGGAAACGCACGCAACAATAGACAAATACGAGAGGCCACTACATAGTGCAGAGTGCGGGAAATATTTTACGCCACTCACACCGACATGTGGAATGACTAAAGAAACTACGATAGCTAGTTCGTTTAAATGTAATGTTTGTGATGTAGAATTCTCAGCACGTAGCCACATGACTCGGCACATGAGGGTCCACACGGGTGAAACGCCCTATTATTGTGATATTTGTCAGAAGGGTTTCACACAGAAGAGTAGTCTCACAGTACACAAGAGGATCCACACGGGTGAAACATGCTATAATTGTGATATATGTCAGAAGGGATTCTCCCGGAAGAATAGCCTGACTGCACACAAGAGGATCCACACAGGTGAAACACCCTATAATTGTGATATTTGTCAGAAGGGATTCCCCCGGAAGAATATCCTGAATGTACACAAGATGATTCACACGGGGGAAACGCCATACAAGTGTAATATCTGTGATAAAGGATTTACTCAAAAATCACTACTAACTAGTCATGTGAGGATACACACAGGAGAAACACCATATGAGTGTGACCTGTGTGGTAAGAGGTTCGCCCATCGAAATGGTCTGGCTTACCACACGAGGGTACACAGCGGGGACAAACCGTACCAGTGTCAGCTGTGCAACAAAGAATTTACTATCTCTAGTAACTTAATCGCACATATGAAGATCCACACCGGAGATCGCCCGAGCACACACAGTGGAGTCAAACCCTATGAATGTGAGCTGTGTAGCAAGGCGTTCAATAATGTCAGTAAGCTGAAGGCGCATATGAGGACCCATACGGGAGAGAAGCCGTTTACGTGTGATATATGTGCTAAGGTATTCACTCAGCAGGCTGGTCTGACTTACCACATGAGGATACACAGCGGAGACAGACCTTATCAATGCCAGCAGTGCGGGAAGTCGTATGCTGTCTGCAGTAACTTAATGACCCATATGAAGATCCACGCATGAGAACACCCATTCAAATACGATATTTGCGAGGAGTTCGCTCACAGTGGTCACCTAGTTCAACACATGGGTCCACACGAGAGAGACGCCGCATACATGTGATATGGGATTCTCTCAACACGCTGGTCTGATTTCACACACGAGACCACACCGTCCAGTCACGAGAGGATTGCGCTCACAGTAGACACAAATCTCAGTCTGTGAGGATCCACACGAGAGAGAAGCCGTCTACGTGTGACAAGGGATTCACACAACAAGATGACCTGATTGCACACGAGAACACCATATTAATGTAAGCATTGCATCAAGGCATTCAATAATTCCGGTTACCTGCAGATACACATGAGGATTCATACTGGATAACATCCGTATGCGTGTGACTTTTGTGAGAAGATGTTTGCTCTTCAAAATGGCTTGAATAACCACACGATAGTCAAACACCAGTGTGAGCTGTGCAGCAAGATGTTCATTAATTCCAGTAACACGAGGACACCCATGAGGATCCGCACATATATCGTCCGTTCAAATGTGATATGTGTGGAAAGCAGTTCGTACGTAGTACGCACATGAAGACACAATATGACCTACTCGAGATAGATGCCGAACTCGTGTGTGTGATACCTGTGTTAATGGATTTTCTCATCACACCGCTTCGAATAAACACACGGAGACACACATCGGAGTAAAACCAAGTAACTGCCAGCAGTCCAACAGCAGTTCAATAATTTCACACCTTTAGAACTACACACGAGTATATTCGCACGGAAGAGAATTATATTTGGGATATCTGTGATTCGCTTATTAGGATGGTCTGTCTATACACATGGTACAAAAGAGAACACGCCTTTTTTAATGCTACATGATAATGCTGCTTCCATACACGGAACAGACGCTATAAAGGTGTGAATCTCAACATATTATCATAATAATTTATTTTATATAGCGTAAATACATTGATATGCTCTAAAACGCTTACAATTATAATACAACATGAAGTATGGTAAAACAATAAGTATATACAAGCAACACAATCTAAATTAAAAAATTCCAGTTAAAAAGAGTAAGATCATGTGATAAAACATTACTGTCTGCATATTAAAGGTGGATTATCTCTTTGTAAACATGTATTATATAGTTACCGGGTATAAAATATTAGATCTGAATCGAAGACTCCTTTCCGGAAATGCTTCTATCGATTAATTTTCATTTTATTTCGAATAATTTCTTGTTTAAAAAGGTGTGGTCGGAGTATCATATTGATAAATTTTGTCAAGAAAACAGCACTGTCAGAAAAATGTTACCCAGGACAAAATCATGAAGAATGTGCTATCAGATATACATCGAGTATGCTGAATTGACCTAAACATCAGCCACAGTTGACATTGTCATGTAAAATAAATTGGCAACTAAACAATTATATTGGATAGGAAAAGTTAGAGGCACTAAAGTTTATATTTTAATTTCTTGCACCGTAGAGCCAGCATCGAAATCACCTCTTCAATTGGCAGGGCACGAGGAACTTTGGAATGACTCCAAGTCACCTCTACCATGTCAATGACAAGATGATTTTTCAAAAACTGAATGAGCATGAAAATATCATTTTGATAAGTTTTGACAAGAGGACACAGCAATGTCCAAAAAGTATTAACCCATAAGCTATCATATACATGTATATCGGATTTGTGGAATGGACCTAACGTCAGAGATAGTTGGCATTGAAATTCACATATACCGGTACAATAAAATGACAATGCCAATACAAACAATGCTATTATGAATCGAGTTACATGCATGTTACATGCATTTTAATAATTGCTCTCATTCTTGAGCCAGCATCGAAGTTACATCTTCAATTGACAGGGCACGAGGATCTTTGGAATATCAATGACATGAGGATTTTTCGAAAACTGAACATATAATTATCATTTTTATCTGTTTTGAACTTTTGACGTGACAGCACTGTCAGATAAGTACAGTTAAAATTAACGAAAATGTTACAGGTAAACGTGGGACCAGCAGTTTCTGCTGTATTACATGTAGTTAGGGTACCACCAGTCATTGAACAGGAATCACTTCTCCATTAATTTCATGACAAACTAATTTTTCTATTCAATTATTGTAGATAGGAATTAATGGTGTATCATGAAAATTAAGATTCAGTATCAATGCCTACATTACAATTCAGAAGCAGAATCCACAGGACACTTATAACCAAACACCCAGATTATATATGGTCTCTTTGAAGTTATTTAATTGTTCTAGCCACGAATCAGCATTGTGAGTTGATTCCCTCAAATAGAGAAAAGAACTAATGGACACCCGACTGACTTATCCTATTTTCAGTAGATAAATAAACCCATATTATAACTGACATCGTTTTTCAATATCATGTTACTGCCATTACTTTGTTAGAGAAAAGTTTATTCGCAAAGAGAATAATTATTGTGCATGAACTTTATTTTAATGGTATAAACTATATATCGAACAAATGAAGCTGAGAATTCATATTTCATGTTCTGGAGGAGCCTTCAAACTCTGGTTGACACCGCAGTAACAGTTGAGACACAATCAGACATGTTCACTGGAGAAAAGTTAAATTAGATGGTCCACTTCAGAAGTTCTTGGAAAGGCCTCGGCTGTTTCAGTCAGTTAACAAAATAGAGGAACAATAGTACGACCACTGCTCCAATCCTGTAGTTAGCCAAAATCAAGTCTTCATTTACCATGATTTTCATGAACAGAGAAAAGAAAATTCTTAGTTGAAAATTGTCAGATCACCAATTACAATAATGTGACTTGTCATCCTTCCGCCTTCACAATAACATTAAATGATATTACACAGCTGAAGATTGTCACACACTTGAGAACTGATCCATAAATACTGTTTGTCATCCACCTTGAATGGGAAATTCAACTCATAGCAGTTTGGAGCTAGGGTTAAACACACATGTAGTAACAGATCATTAAGTACTGTATGGTAGACCTCTACTTCCTGATATGGCACATTTTATATCTGATTCTGTAGTCTTCCTGAAAAAATAAATATATGAAGTCAGAATTTTAAATTATTCTGTATATAATTACAACTACTTTCGTTTTCGCCGAAATGCGGGCATTTGATTGGTCGAGAGGCTAGCGCGTGACCTGATCTATCAGTGCATAGACGTTGCAGTAGACGAGTCACATCGCGTAGTGATACTTTAAGAAAAATGGGATGACGTCAAAGCGCGGAACGAGAATTCCATTAGAATTTCAGTGAAACAACAACTCGAAAACTCAATGCTAGAAACATTTTAAAAAGTAGTTGATGTCTATATTGCATGTTTCGGCTTCTTACGGACACTATACTATACATATGTCTGTTCATTTCAGCCGTATTCATGTTTTTGTAACGCTCGACTGAACACTAAAAGTTCGTGCCGCGTTTTTCATTTGTCCAATTTTCGAAAAAGCGTCCATGACAACGTGTATAGTTACTGTGTGAACACAAATTATCATGAATCAGAGTGATCAACAGGCTGATGAACATGGATAATTTTATTGGAAATAAATAAAATGTGTTACCAGATTACAACCCTATTAACATTTATCTGCTTCATAACAATGGTAATGACATGGCATTTGTGATGAGAACATTAATTTTGTTTACAAAATTACATCGGCCATCGGCATGATCGGGCTCGGGGCTGGTGTTAATAATTTACCGGAGATCGCTATCCAATCGCTTCGGTTCGACTCTGTGTGTGTTGATAAATGTTGGGTTGTTATTGAGTCATTTTTAAAATAAATCGTAGCCAAACAAGTAATTTGTTCATGGTTCATTGCTGAAAATTGAAGTTGAGGTGTAAATATTTATTTTCTGAAAGTTTGCTTGGTGAAGTTGCTCGTTGACAATTTCGGCCAATTTATTTTCGGCCCATCAAGCAAATTCGGAGATCGGCCAACGGAAAATATTGTTTTGGCAATTAATTTTCTGAGATGGATTAATAGTAGATAGTTGAATATAAAGTGTTATCGTTGTAATTATAAGCCATCAACGTCGTTTTTCGGTTGATCTATGAGCCTATAGACCGATCAGTAGACGACTAACATACTTAGTATAATCCGCTTCGCGGAATTATACAGTATGTTATTCGTCTACTGATCGGTCTATAGGCTCATAGATCAACCGAAAAACGACGTTGATGGCATATGTATGTCATGGTTTGAACTGAAGAAAATCTATTATAGCATGGATCTTAACATTTAACCACCCATTTTCAGACACCCCACGGTGCCCACCACTAGTTGATGGAAATCCACAAATCAGGTCCAAGCTATCTAGGTCACTTGTACCAATGTTAATCATATTTCCCAAATATGAAATGACACACTCTATGGTTTCCAGGCTTGAATTTAAAGATGAAATATCTGTTCCCATAACAAGAATTTTATAGTTTCCTGGGTATAACATAATGAAAATGAGTCAAAAACACCTATCTGGGAACGCTACTATCAATTAATATTGATTTTCTTATATAATGTGACTATCAAGTGGGACATATATTTGTCACTATTTTTAGAAATAGTTATCGCTCAGAACAAACACGAGCTGTAAACTGTTTAAAATATAACCAATATTAAGTATGCATAATCCGATTAAATGCCCATCAATAAGGCTCAATTACTATATATTTGGATTCTGGGGGGGGGGGGGGTGTGGGAAATATTTGATTCGAGTCGATGAACCCACCGACCAAAGCTAAGAGTTATTACATATCAATTTTTAAAATCTATTATTTTTCACCATCGAGACTTATTAGTGGCCTGGGAAAAAGTCAACGAGCCGATGGTCTCGGACCAAATTGCGGGTGAAGATGGATAACTCTAAAATCAGGTAGCTTTGTGTTGATAATGAGGCAAAATTTTCGTTGAACAACATGTTGATATATAGCACATTTCGAGCAATTTTATACTATAATTGACATTATTTTTGAGCAATTAATCGATTCTGATAACTGAAGCGGCATTTCAAAATATGTTGTTGTTGGAACCTGAATATATGGGGACCATTGAATCGGATTGAGAACTTGCAAGCTAAATTATACACGAAAAGCTTATAATTATGATACAATGAAGTAAGATAAATAATCACTCCAAAGATTAAAAAAACATGTAAATATACAGGCTGTCAATGTGGTGAACATTATTGCACGAATTTGTTGGGGCTCAAGTTCCGTGAAATATTACATGAGTGGCCAGTGTCAAGTTGCATCTTGCAGCACAACACTTTAACAAATAAGTGCACAATTGTATGCATACTCAAGTGCAGGTGTGGTTTGTTTTTGTATTTACTACACACCACTATTCAATCAAATAATAACATATGTCCACTTTCTAGGCAAGTTAGTTATCTATTAAACATGACAAGAAAATAAATTAATTATCTGGTACTGGATGGGTTGTCATGCATGATGTCAAATATGTTTCGAGTCTCAATCATGATCGCGCTATAGTGGACAAGCTGAAATTAACACCAACAATGTAAATGAATTTACGAAATATACCAAAATATCGCAGTTGTGTAATTAGAAGTGAAATAAAATAAAATAAAGCTTTATTCCACACCTATTGACTATTCAACCAAATCTCACCATTGCATACCTATTATCATATGCCTCTAGTGGAATACAAGTCGGAACTATTTTTGTTGACGTTATCACCAAGAAAAGTGACATACAGCTATTATAGGTACATTTAGTATGTCAACAATCAGCTTCAGGTGATGTCCCGATCATAACCGGTTATCCATCAGACTTAAATCACAATAAAGGTAGCTGACTCATGGATTGACACAATGGTGTACAATACATACAGAACACAACTTGCACCATAATCTGGAATCTTTTATCAAACTCGCGGTGGACAGTGCAGAGTTACATTTTGCTCGAGTTTTGCTGTCGCAAAATATATCTATGCACCTTATGCAACTCATTTGATAAAAGATTCTCGATGACACTAGGGGTAACTTAATTTTAGGGTCCTGCGAATATTAAAAAAATCATATTCAATTACACATGTATGAGTATATGATTCATATTAGATTCAACATCAGCGGAGAATATATCTATATAATATCCCTGTTGAGCTTCGCAGTGCTAAAATCAGTGTTCCGTAAGAAGCACACATCCATGGTATTGCCGAGAGACGTAAACACCCCCTCATTATGAGAGCAGTTCATCTGGATGATTGAATTCAGCATCCTGACCAACCTCCGTCTTAGAAAATAATGGATTTCATTACCAAAATCAATGACAATAACTCGCGAATCTCCAACATTCAGTATTATTATGAGCCCCTTACATTGCTATTAAGCTGCAAAGAGGTCACATCTCAGCAATCCAACACAAAACACACACATGGAACTTTGTTGACTAAGCATGTGCTGTCCATTTCCACATAAAATAGACCACATGTACCCAGAACAAAAATTGACCCCACCCCAATAGTACTTAATCATACAGATTAAGTGCTATTGGGGTGGGGTCAATTTTTGTTCTGGGGACCTGTGAAATAGACAGCTGATATATAGTGATGTCATTTGTCATCTAATAGTTCATTCTCTGTGTTAACAAGTACTAATTATAGTAATGACATCCCATATTGAATCAGACATGTCACATATTCACATCTAGTCCAGGAGATATTGGTCGACATCTGCACCCCCCCCCAGGACTTAACTTCGCCCCACTAATGTTCTTCCTTAAGGTCTCCTCTAATTTTTTTCACTTGTTAATAAGGAAAAAAGTAGCCGCAGAGACTCCAGACAAGATGGCGTACATCATGGCGGCCATTTTTTTCAAATGCACCAGGTCTCTTTGATCGCCATTATAGTAAAGATGATAGCACATGCAGTCTTGTTTTCCGCTCGATTCGTTATGCTAATATACAACCCTTACAATTTAGCTAAAACTCCGACACCAGAATCCAATATGGCCGCCGAAATGTGAAAATATGCTATTTTTCTGACATGTTACCACAGTTCGTTTGTCTCTGTGGGAAAATGTTGGCATCTTTGCGTCATGTTATACATTTATCATATAGAGGAGTCATTGGCGACCACATGTGGTCCATAATATACATTCATTGCGGGATATGTTTGTCGGATATCACGTTTTCCCAAATACCAGTATAATAGATCAAAGCCGAATCTACGTTAATAAAGCTATGTAATGTTTCGAATCAATGAATGTTATTGCTATTATAACAACACACATGCATATATATGTGCAGGAGATGCTCAAGTTAGGATTCCTCTTATACCTAAGTTGAGGAATATTTACCCAAATCCAAGATGGCGGCCAAAATGGCCACCAGAAATAAAAAATCGCCGATTTTAACATCAGTGAACATTATTGTCATGAAAACCCCACACCTGCTTACTATTGTGAGTTGGGAACACTTAGGCGAAGAACTTTCCTTGTACCATATCCAAATAAAAGTTTCCCAAATCCAAAATGGCGCCCACAATGGCGGACAGATTTTGAAAAATCACCGAAATTCCCTCATATTCACATCATTGGGCATTATTGTCGAGACAACTCCACCCATGCTTACATTTGAGTTGGAAATACTGAGTTGAAGTAATTACCTTACATCTCATGCAAGAAATTGTTTTCCAAATTGAAGATGGTAGCCAAAATGGCGACCGAAATTTGAAAACAAGTCTACATTCCTTTACTTTCTTACGATGGGCGTTATTGTTTCGCGATTTCTATCCACCATTACATGTTGATATGGAATAGTGACATGAAGTATTCATTAGGGTTTGGCAATTGATACGCACAGCCAAGATCGTTGCTAAATTGGCGGCTATAAATTGAAAAGAAATCGATATTTTCACATATTAATTTCAACTTTTTGTCATAATATCGGTATGTATGGACGAAACTGTACATAAACCATCTACTAGTTCAACTTAAAGGTATAAAAACGCATAACATAGCTCGTATCCTTCTGGAAAGATGAAAAACCACAATTAATATCGCGATGTGGCATTTTGAAACCCAGTCTCCACTTAGCGCCGATAATGGCCGTAAGCGTAGGTGCGCCGAATAGTTATATCAGAACAATTACCTGATAACAGATTCTGATTTGCCACGTCACATCCATAATTATCTGGACCAGCTTCCATTTTTTTGTTTGATAAATCTAGGTCGCTCACACCGACAAAGTATTCACCACTCTCTGGGAGTAGGGTCCCTCTAATCATAACGTTTCAAACAGTTCATTTTCCGGTGTCTAGCTTATGATTTTAAATATTTGCTAATTATGATATGTGTGCGTCATCTTGAAGCCATATGGCCGATGAGTATACAAGCTTACAGAATGTCATCTCTATGTATGTGTCTCATACCCCATAGGATAACGACATGTACATATGGCGAACCAGTTAGCTAGTCACTTCTCAATAGATGGTTCGTCATTCACAAACTCAGCGGCATATGTAGACAACTTCGACAGTGTTTCGAAGGTTGCTAGCTGTCTCATTCCCTTGGACAGATGTATATCTGCTAAGGAAAATACCCTAGTGTACAGACTCGATGAGACGATTGCTGGATGCCAACAAGCTTGTTCTTATGATCATGTTCAAGGAGTTTGGGTATATAATGCATTATGGTCTTCTACGCCTTAGCAGAAAGGCATCCGTCAAATGTCAGGCTTTCAACATTCGAAGCCATATACAGAAGTTGTCCGGGTACGTCAGTGCTTTAGATGAGTATGTGAATTGATGAACCATATATTGAGAAGTGGCTGTTTGGGAAGATCACCAGGTGTACATGTTGTTATCCCCATTAGGTCACCAAAGCTGACAATACGCAGATAGATAGGTCCTTCTGAAAGCTAGTATAGGCATCGACCGAATACCTTTCTAGTGTATCGCACAAGATGACGCCCATAGTGTATCACACAAGATGACGCCCATACCCCATATGTAGCATCTGCATTATACCATAAGCTATACCACGAATGAAGCTCGCTAAGAATTCCAAGCTTTCGAAACAAACGCGTGAGCTGGACACCGGCATATGTATTGTTTGAAACATTCCGATTAGTGGCACCCTTCTACAAAGAAGAGTAGTGAACGGTTGTTGTGAGTGAGATAGATTAATCTGACTAAGAGACGGAAACGAGTCTAGATAATGCTGAATGTGGCAATTCAGAATAAGCTCAGGTACTGTTGTTTTGATTCTTGGAAGTCATAATATGACTATTCGGCGCACCTATATACGGTTACGGCCAGAATGAGCCCTTAGTGGAGAATGGATTTGAAATGCCACATCGCGATTGTGGGTTTTCATCCTTCCAAAAGGCTACGACTTACATTGGAACTAATAGATGGCTTATATTATGTACCGTTTCGTTTATACAAATCAATATTATGACAAAAAGTTGAAATTAGTATGTGATAATATCGGCTTCTTTTCAATTTCTGCCCGCCAGTTTGGCCGCCATATGGACAGTGAGTATCGCTTGCCAAACCCTAATGTATAATACATATCAACATGTAATGGTGGGTAGAAATCGCGAAACAATAACGCCCATCCTAAGAAAGTAATGGAATGTAGGCGTGTTTTCAAATTTCGGTCGCCATTTTGGCCGCCATCTTCGATTTGGAAAACCATTTCTTGCATGAGATGTGAGGTAATTATTTCACCTCAGTATTTCCAACTCAACTGTACGCATGGATGGAGTTGTCTCGACAATAATGCCCAATGATGTGAATATGAGGAAATTCGGTTATTTTTCAAAATCTGTCCGCCATTGTGTGCGCCATTTTGGATTTGGGGGACTTTTATTTGGATATGGTACAAGGAAAGTTCTTCTCCTAAGTGTTCCCAACTTACAATGGTAAGCAGGTGTGGAGTTGTCATGACAATAATGCTCACTGATGTTAAAATTGGCGATTTTCGGCGATTTTTTATTTCTGGTGGCCAGTTTGGCCGCCATCTTGGATTTGGGTAAATATTCCTCAACCCAGGTATAAGAGGAATCCTAGCTCGAGTATCTCCTGCAAAAATATATGCATGGGTGTTGTTATAATAGCAATAACATTCATTGATTCGAAACATAACATCGCGTTATTAACGGAGATTTGACCTATGATACCGGCATTTGGGAAAACGTGATATCGGACAAAAATATCTTGCAATGAATGCATATTATGGTCCCCATGTGTTCGCAATTACTCCTCTATATGATAAATGTATAACATGACGCAAAAATGCTAACATTTTCCCACAGAGACAAACGAAATGTGTTAACATGTCAGAAAAATAGCATATTTTCACATTTCGGCGGCCATCTTGGCCGCCATATTGGATTCTTGTGTCGGATTTTTGGCTATTTTGTAAGGGTTGTATATTAGCATAAAAAATCGAGCGGAAAACAAGACCATATGTGCTATCATCTTTACTATAATGGCGATCAAAGAGACCTGGTGCATTTAAAAAATATGGCCGGCATGATGGACGCCATCTTGTCTGGAGTCTCTGCGGCCACTTTTTTTTTGTTAACAAGTGAACAAATTAGAGGAGACCTTAAGGAAGAAAATTAGTGGGGTGAAGTTAAGTCCTGGGGGGGGGGGGGTGCAGACGTCGACCAATATGTCCTGGACTAATCTATTTCGAGAAACATTGCCCACATGAAATCAGGTTATACATGTATATTAAATTTGGCTAGACATGATAGATATTCTCATTTGGGTGTACACTTACCGTCCTCTGATTTATTATTTTTATCTATAAATTTCCTGACATAGATCTTAACATTATTTGGGGAGCTGATGCAAAATTAACAACAATTTATTTAACACACACTACAAAATTTATAAACTTCTGAATTCTATATGGGGAATGGTTGTATATGATAGATTATTTTCCAGACTCAAAACACAACAATTTTTCGCTAATCACTACCAGTCACCAAACTCAGATATATTATATTCAATTTGTGAATAGTGTGCATTATTCGATTTGGTTTTTGAATTTTGATTTGATCATATTTGAATATTGGCAGGACCCTACTTAGTTTACCAAATTCAAATCCTATAAGTGTTACATATACGATATGGATAATAATGATCTTTTTATATATGGGTGACCTGTTTTTTTCCCTGAAGAGTTGTATCATGCTTTTAACAGGTGTATCGAAATGTCCTTATTCCCACATTTTTATATATGTTGTCGACAACAGTCACAGTTCCTTATTGGCTATGAGTGGTAAACCTAGCATTCAACATAAGAAAATAGTATCCAACTGAAGCTAAAGGATAAATTCAATTCTTTTAGTGTGACTAATCACTACATTGACATGGACATTGACATTGACATGGTATGCTATAAAAATAATATGTATTGTAGCAGGGATGTATCGAATCACAGGTCCCCAGAACAAAAATTGACCCACCCCAATAGTACTTATATTCTTAATATATGATTAAGTACTATTGGGGGGTGAGGTAAATGTTTGTTCTGAAGACCTGTGTATCGACTGTGTAGCATGACGATATATAGATTGTACAGGTGCATGTAGGTTGTGATACATGTGAGTCAGATCATGTAGCCCTAATGCCCCTCAAAATTAAAAGATTAGTAGACATGCAAAGTAACATAATTATATTTATACTCACAGACTGCTATTGGAAATGTTTGTCCTCTCACAAATTCCAGAATTATTGGCAAAGTTGTCTTGCAGAAAATTCAGAGGATCACATCACTCATTCTTACGATAAGTTGAGGTTATCTGCAACAATTTTCCATCTATTTCTGTGATTAACAATGGTCTGTGGACAAAAATTAGTAAACACTTATTACAATATTGTTTTCATTGGTAAAAGCTATTACTCAGACTAGTTATTTAATTGAAATAATATACATAGACATGAAATCTGAAAATTGGCCACAGCAATAACTTCCAGGCTATAAAATTACATATGTGCTTCACCAACATTCATCAGGGACGTGGATGGAGGGTCTCCATTGGGGAGGCATCCACCTTGAACTTGAAATGTATAAAGCCACCCCTCCCCACACCCAGCTCCTAAAATATCCAACACATGTTGTATTATATCAGACAAGAAGTCAAATTATTTTTCAAGTTGGAGCCGGTTAAAATTGTGAATTGGAACATAAGTACTAGTAGAATGTCTGCTGAACAGTCTCTTTAACGACAATAACTCATGATGCTCTTATCTTTGCCATTTTTGTCGCAAGCATCAATAGCGACTCAACTCAAATGTTGAGTTATGTTCTGCATAAAACGGGAAGAAAAGAAGATAAAATAAAAAAGAGTATTCTCTGTATATGAGCTTTGGTAGCAAGTAAAGTGCAAGTGTACTCTGACCGACTTTATAATCGCAGGTGCACAGATTCCCATCGTAATAAATATCTGTGCCATTTAAAAAAAATTAACAAAAAATGTAGGAATAAAAGCTCAAACAAAGGTATACATGTACCCCTTTATTGAACATTTTATAAGTCGAAAGGGGGGGTAACTAAACAAATTGGACAGACCTCAAAATCGCAGGTGCACAGGTTATCATTGTGGTTGGTGTCTGTGCCAAGTTTCATGGAAAATGATTAAAATTTACTGAGAAAAACTCTGCACAAATAGTTCCAAGGGCTGTTGATAAAACATAACGCTCATGCATCTTATTACTATTAATACAACTCCGTCCTCGTGTGATCGGTGACACAGAATGGGCCGTGTGAGAACATTTTGAAATTTGAACATACAAATTGCAAAATCCCATAGCATCTATTGAGTAGCATCAAGGTTTCCAAGTTTTAGAAAATTTCCAACTGATGGTCATTTTGGTCCAAAATGTTGACCAAAAGTAGGACAATATGCAAAATTTATGTTGGTCTAAAACAAATTATTCCACACTAATAGAATGGTGGATAATCGATCTACAAAAAGATTTCAACTTATTGTTTCGTGTGAAATTTCCGACTATAAATGTACATGTCGGGCATTGAACGATATTTGGAACAGTTGAAAATTTTGACCAAGGTCGATGGACATAGGTTAATTGTAGCATTACCAGTCTCTGCCCCGGCTATAGGCTAATATGATATTCGCCGGTCATTCGAAGGATATACTTTACAAGACACCATTTTGCTGTATACATTGGTCTTTATATCCAGTGATTGGTCTTTATATCCAGTGATTCTGTCAGGCTACTGTTAGTTCGTTAATATGTTGTTGAACCCCATGCAGGTCGAATTCCTGTTTTCACAGACCTGCTACTGACGCATGCGACCAACTGAGGTTGTGGCTGATGCAGTTAAACCCATCCGATTTAAAAATGTGCTTAACCCCAGTGATTTATATAATATATATATGATTTGAAACGTTGCGCCTATATATATAACCCCATCTAGCCTCGTGCATCAACCGCATGGTTGTAAAAGCAGCTTTATACCGACATGGGTTGGCAGTCTATACATTTGTATTTGTTGAATTTGTGTGCACCAGTCTCTGTCCAGACTAAGCCCGCATTAAGTATATGTGACTATATTTATATACCGGTACGTATATACATCGTTCGTTCGAAGAGAGGTCCCTCTCAGCAATTGCCGCTCAGCAAATGCTGCACATGACATGTTCGCCGAAACGGCGATCACCACCACTGGGCACTTGCAGTAAAATGGGCAGTTCGTTCGAAGGGTACGAAACCCCATGGCTATCCGTGGGCTTGCCATTGACAGCAATATAAGGGGTATATCCTGTCTACCCGGCAGGCAGAGATTAACGACTTGGCCGGCGGAGATTATAGTCCATATCAAAACACCTGCGGTCCAGTGTTGTCACAGTCCATAACTGTTGGTGGTGAATAACGTTTAATAGCGTGAGCCACATTCAGTTTATTTATTTTACACGTTTTATTATTTGTTTGTAAAGATGTATTATGAATTATTATCAGTGTTTTAAGTAGAGTTCACTACTGAATATATATACTGTTAGATTCCCTGGTCTGACATAAACACGATGGCAAGCACACAAGTGAACGTAAATTATATTCCAAATACTAGAGGTGGAAAGTATCTGGTATATGATGACTACAAATTCTCCGTTAAATCAAGGAGAAATGATCGAATTCATTGGCGATGTTGTAAGAAAGACTGCCGTGCAACCACCAACACTGAGAACGATATGGTGATATCCAACAGCGGCAACCATAACCACGAACCTGATTTCAACCAAGTAGCAGCAAATTCCTGGATTGCAGACCTCAAAAAGCTTGTTAAGACAAGTAACAAGCCAGTAACAACGCTATACCAGGAAGAAATAGGAAGTATGTACTGAGTAAATTTAATTTCGCATTCTCATTAATCTGGCAACGCTCTTTATATTAGTATTCAGAAAGAAAACTAAGCAAGTAATAACTAAAGTAAAACTGGTGTAATCTTATATTATATATATTATAATTATTATTAAAGAATAGAGAATACTAAGCAAGTAATAACTCTATTAATGTTTATAATTTAACCATGCTATTTTTTCTCTCCAACAGATCTTCGAGCAGACGAGACCGACCCTGAAATTATAGCGAAAATCCCGACATATTACAGCATCAAAACAGCATTGTATCATGCCAGAGCCGAAAACCAGCCAAAGTTACCAATTCATCGTTCAGGAGTCGACCTTCCTGATGTATACAAAACAACAGCCAACAACCACAACTTCCTACTAGCCGATGACGGAGAGACTGAAAAGATTCTGATATTCGCGACGTCACCAAGTTCACGGATTACATCACCGAGTTCTGGGTGGAAGGGAACCATGGCCGCCAGCTATGGAATCACCATGACACAATTGGTCCAAGAACGACAAATCATGTGGAAGGATGGCACCGAAAACTGCAGTTGGTATTATCTTGCTCACACCCGAACATCTTCAGGTTGATAGATTTCCTGAAGAAAGAGCAAGCTTACCAGGAAGGATTGGCCCACGCAAGATGCGATATCGCAAAGTTGACAATTCCATCAGACATTTCAAGAGAGTTTTCGGCGCAGGCGAAATAGATAGTCTCGAATACATGGATTCAGTATCAAACAGTATCAAACATTAATGTGCTATAATTCATGTTATGTTATATTGATAGTATTTGTTATATATATATATCTTGAGTATTTAATAAATTTGTTGAAATATATCACATGTGCATTTCTTCGTTCATAATGCAACTTCCGGTGTCCGTTCAGTGGCGGGGTTAATATGTGTGGATAGGGCGAATATCGGCCTTTCGTTAGACACCAAAATGAGCCCTCTACGCGCTGTATTCCTCGAGTTTTGAATTTTCCAAAAACCCCAATTATCCTCATCGTCCGGCCGCTCATCGCCGTCGAAATTAGCCATCGCCACCAATTCCCAGTAACAATTATGATAAAAACTATAGTCGGCAGCTCTGTGATGTTGAGGATTATCACACCTGCCCCAACACCTACCCGAAACAATAGCCGCCGGGTGAACAGGACGACCCCAATATAAGTAGAGGTATAATAGATGGGTGTAACGACCAATCGACTGATCTCAGTCTTTCATTTCAGCATGCATAAAGCTGTGGATGGTGAGAAGAGGGGGCCGGTAAAACGATGGCTAATATTTGTCATGGTAGAGGTGGAGATATTTATTTTTCGAGGTTTCGACACACGTTTCCAACAACTGTGGTATGTGATAACTTGTTCGAGCTATAAAAGGTGTAAACAAACAACTAATTTTGGTTTTTGATGACTTGTGCATATTCCATTAATTCGAAATTAGCTGTTGTCAGAAATTGGAAGTGAAATAATATTATCTACTTAGTGAGCGTTCAGACGACCACGATTAAATCATAAGTGGAAGGATTTTTGTCGTAGGAAGTAACCGATAGCTAGACTGCGCATGCTCACGTCAAATTCACAAGTAAACAAAATAATATCAAACAATGTTTGATTTTAGATTCAAAATTGTGTCGTATCCACTTGTGACGTGATCGCAGTCGTGTGTACCGGTACGTAAAAATCGTGGCTATAAGATCGCAGGGTAGTCAATCACATGCTTTACAAACAACCTACCCTGCTGGACAAAACAAGTGTCCACTACTTAACCACGGCACGGTTAGCATTGCCACCGCGGCCAAAATGCAACTACACCGAGGCTCCACCTACTAACTACAGTTGGGCCGCGGTATACTTGCCATTCGACCATGGTGTAATTGCCGCGGTGTACGTTCATTAAACTGAAAAAAAGACGATACAAACTAGAAATCTAACACGGTGTACATGCCATTCGGCTCCGTTGTAGTTGCCGTTCGGCCATGGTGTACTTGCCGTTCGGCCGCAGTGTACTTGCCGTTCGGCCGCAGTGCTCAACTGCTACAGTTACAAACTCTTGACACCGCGGCCGAAAGGCAAATACACCGCGGTGCCAATGGACAATTGTTTTGTCCAGCGGGGTACGAGTACGATATAATCATGTACGACAACGTCGCATTCATGTGAACAATCTATCCACGATCATACCGGGCCCTGATTCCTCCACATACGTCAGTTAAGATTGTATCGTGGTCGTCTGAAAGTTCATTTATAGGCACTGTGTAGGAACTGTTACATCGGAAATAGTTCTATCGCCGGTTTGTGATGGTTCTTGACTGATTTGTGACGGTTCCGGGTTATCGAAATTATACATTTTCACGACTTTTTGACAGTTAAAACGCAATTTTGAGGCATCTAGGTGATAATTCGATTAGTTATTTCCAATCCCATCACACTCTGTGGCACCAATGAGCGTGTTAATAACGAAACTTTCATTGTGCGAGTCATAACAATAACAAAAACACGAATTTTGATAATTGTTTGGGTTCTCTCCTGATCGAATCGGTTCTCTCCCCATTTAATCGTTCTATACCGGTAAAACGATGGCTAATATTTGTCATGGTACATGGTTCAAACTGCCAATTTTGTGAAAGTATACAAAGATAAACACAACAAACTATGCATTAAGTTGAAATTTGCACCACTTGTCATTAATTTCGATGAATTACATTGCCTTTCTATGCTCATTCAATAACCTCTGTTACGCCTATCAAAATTCACAAAGTCGCCAGCTAGTTTGAAAAATAACGCGTTTTGCAGGCCCAACATTCCCATAAGTCAATAGCCGGTTAACAATAGTGAAATTTCATAGCGCTGCACTTCGGAAAGCTTGAGCGTAGACGGGATATATAGAGTTTTCTGTCTTGTATTTTATCTATTAAAATTATGTTTTTGAACTTCTGTCTGTATGTATGTATTTGTGTATAGACTAGAAAAACTGCTCGACCGATCCGACTAAAATTTGGTGTGTAGGCCTACTTTGATATATGGGCGGGTCCAATTTCACGTGCGACCGTGTCCTCGACCTTGCTCATATAGGCATGTTTCTCGACCTCGACCAATCCGATTCAAATTTGGTATAATGTAGGCCTACTTTGATCCTGGGAACAATATGGGGGGTCCAATTTTACGTGCCACCGTGTCCTTGACCGTGACCATATTCGCTCATATAGGCATGTTTCCGGGCCGATCGAACAATAGTTTATCCAGGCAGAGACGATCACAAATAAATCCCTAAATAGCCCGGACGAAGAGGGGGCACACCGGCTAGTGTTACTCAACAAAATGGACCGAACAAAAAGCCAAAAATAAGACGTTAAAAGTTCGTTGACACCCATACAGTCTGGAGTAAACTACATACCCACATATAACAAATAGTGGGTCTGACGACCTTTCGTTCAGATTTCATTTCCCAAATCCGGGATTCCTTGTAATTACCGGCAATAAAAACTTAGCTCCAAGAAATGTGTGCCCCAATAAAAAACTAGTAACATGTCACGTGCTCTTGGTGTGGAAATTCCGAAGGTGTGGCTAAAGGTTGTTAAAAATAGTATACATGACGTCATGTTATATCGGAAGAGAAATTCACAAATCGACAAATAAAGTAGATTGTTAACGAGCGGTCGAAAGTTTAAAATCAAGAATCACCGGAATGTGGATTGCAGGCAACTGTAATTTGGGTACAACAGTTACTGGTACAATCTTTGGAGCTAATAATACGGATGTGTAATGTCGGATGGGTTTCGGTGGCGTTGGTATTAGAATTGTGTTGCTCTTCGCTCGTTTTGGCTGCGGTGGTGCTACGGTACTGGGGAACTGATAGATCGTTTTTTTTATGTCAAGGTACTTTTTTTTAGTTCTGTAGTTGTTTTATCAGATAGTCCCGACATTCATGTATTTTTTATTCGTGGCCGTTGATTTGTGTTATTTTTTGACAACATGGGCGACAAATCGCCTGGCCAATCTAAAAATAATTCGTTCTGAGATCTTCTGAGTCCAAGAAATCCACATAAATTGACATTTTTTATAATTTCAAGTAGATCTGTCTTAGTTATTATACATTTTATTTTGGATCCCGGAAGCTGTTTCCCTTTATTGTCAGTAAAACAACTGCCGAACGAAAAGTCACAAACCCTACAACTATTAATTCCGATTCTTAGAATCGGCTTCACATGGTTGAAGCGGCCATGACGGCACTGGCACGTGACCACGTTTACACCTGTCAATCACAACTAATTTCATATTTATATTTAGCGCGGTGTGACGTAATTTGGGGGAAGCCCACAACCGTTCAGAAATGAAAAGTTGATGGGAATGCAATAGACTCAGTATCATTATGAATCTGAGTGTATGTTTACATAGACTGACACCCATACAATGTCTGATTACGCAGTTTATGAAGTTTATGTCGGGCATCCGCTTGCTGGATGCTGATTATCTAGGTTAAATTATAGAATTTTAGAATATGCAGCTATTAAAGCATATACAAGCACGATAACTATTCACTCAATCATATTTTAGATTGACTAGGGATCTCTGATTTTTTAATAGAAGATATAAAAAAGCAAAGAATCCTACAGTTACAAATATTATTATATGGATGTTAAACCTTTGGTTACTAAATGCTGCGCTGTAATGAGAATTGACTTGAATCATATTGATTAATTTGTAGGAATGCTTAGCTATTAAGTTCAACAAGCAGTAACATATATAGAAGAGAAAAGACATAATGCAGTTACAAATATTATTATATGGATGTTAATCCTTTGGTGACTAAATGTGCTGTAATGAGCAGCGACTTGAATCCTATTGATTCATTTGTAGGAATGTCCAGCTATTAAATTCAACATGCAGTAACAGATTGTTTGAATTATTAGCTAAATATTCATACAAATGAATCATTAGGAATCCGCGTTATTGACGTCTGAACCTGGCTATTATAAGGCACATTATTATTCCTCGCTGATAACGTGTCAAGTGAGCAGGGACGTGGGCTGGAGGGTCTCCAATGTTTGGGCGTCCACCTTGGAATTTCCAACCGCACCATCCCCTTGAAACAGTATTGATCAGTAGCCTTTGATTGGCCACCATGCAAACCGGAGGAGCAACTCAGGATACATGGGCCCAGTGAGAAAATGTGGATATCTGGACCTGAAAATCATCTAGACTGGCTTCAAGATTCCCAAGTGTTGGAAGTTTCCAACCTGACACCCCACACCCGCAAGATTGGAAATGTTCCCAACATATGGAGAGAGAGAGAGAGAGAGATATATATATATATAGAGAGAGAGAGAGAGAGAGAGAGAGAGAGAGAGAGAGAGAGAGAGAGAGAGAGAGAGAGTGAAGAGAGAGATGATTTATTTTTGCAAAAGAGCATACATTATTTAATACAAAGCATATTAATTAAATGGAATTAGATTCTTTGTCCATTAAAACCAGTTTATTTCCAATTGGGGGGGGGGGTAATGCAATATAGAAAACTAGATCACACCTGCTCCCTACTTCCTGTCCACCCATCACGAGTTTTGGATCAACTCTAAAGAAGAGGTTTCCATTGTTTATGTCAAATATGGTTGATTACATGTTTAAAGTGTAGGAAAGTATGCAAATGTTGGTCTAAAAACGACAAATTCCCCACTATTAAATTGTTGTCAAATCAAAGTAAGAGAACAATTTCAACATATTGTTGGTGTTAAATTTCAAACCAATCTATTGTAAGATAAGAAATTTGTAACTGTTGAACATTTTGACCAAAGTTGGGGGTAGACACCAATTAAGCACCCCAAGTCCCCCCAGACCCCAATCACGCCATAACCTATCAATGATTCAGTTGAACGTAATTTCATAAGTTATATTCATGTCTGGGTGACAAACATTTGTAAATGTCCCCCAGGCGGACTTCAGAGGAGGAAATATGATGGCGTTGGCATTGAAATATTGTCACACCTGGATCTTTCAATAATGCCCAGATTAAGTAAATGAATACAACATCTCATATTCTCCTGAGAGTAGATTTATATTACCACTGGTCATTTATATAGGCGGGCATGATTATGATACCATACTCATCGGGACTTTAAATATTTTATTTCTGCCTATTAATGTCACTTAATCTCCTGTATTATGTATTTATTGTGTTATTTAGGGGATAACAGTGTGGTGTTTTGTGATTTCGGAAAGGTACATGGCGAATATACTGTGGCAAATTTAGTCAATGGGCGACGGCGGAGCCGGAGCCCATTAACGGGTATTTGCCACAGTATATTCGCCATGTACCTTTCCGAAATCACAAAACACCACACTGTTATCCCCATTCTAATGCTCTTCGAACTTAAAAACATTATTTAGACAAACAAATGCCTCGTAATTATCAACGAAATGTGCGGCCATAGAAAACACTCAGCCAATTCACGACTTTTTATTTTAAATTTAATGCGCTAGATAAAATATAGTCCCTCAATTACCATCGCTCTTATCGTTAAAAATGCTGATAAACATGAAAAATGTCCACCTCAAATAGAAATAAATATGCACAACAATCAGTTCTTGCATGTACTTGATGTCTGTTTCAGATGTTTACCACTTACAAATTGCGGTTTCGATTTTACCGCGAACTTGAAGTTGAATTGAAACAATGGCAAATTGTTTACTCAATGCTATGTATTTCACGCCGTGCATGTCTGTCGCGGTTCATGTCAAAGAAATTTTGGGTCAAATGATATCGAGACACGGATATTTGTGGGATATAACGGTGTGGTCTTTTGTACATGTATACAGGGCGAATGTACTAACTGTCAATTTTCGAAAAAGCGACGTAGCTGGTTTGTTTATATAGCAACGAGCTAGTAACGGAAGTCAGTATACCGGGCGCCAACTCTATAATCTACTCCGTAACGTCGCCGGCATGTACTGCGTAAGGGTGACGTCATGGAGTGAAACGGAACATTGAGCGGGGCTGGATTTGGCATGGTCGAGATTAGGAATTCAGCTAACGGCAATATTGGAGCGTAGGAATATCTAACATTGAAGCGGTGAACCGGACTATACATTGCGACAGGTTATTGAATGAATAACCCCCCGCAAATATGTGGTGTTTCCGGGGGTATATTGGCCTAAGTGCATTAGAATTCTTAATATACCTGTTCTATTATATATTCTTTAATTGTCTTCAAAATGCGTTTCATATTTTATACGCCACGAAAAACAAAGACATTGCGTCCACGCGTGGCATGATTTTCAGTGATAACATGTTGATATTTACGCGTTAACTCGTTAATACCGAGTTAATTGTGGTCTATAGTTCATGTTTCGATAACACGGCACTTATGCAGCCTCTGTTCATTCAGGAAAGTATAAAATATTCAAGCTATCTATAATTATGCGTGATTTAGTCACAAAAATGATTATTTTCAATCATCAGGAACCGTAACAAATCAGGCAAGAACCATCATAATACCGGCGATAGAACGACTTCCGATGTAATAATTCCTACACAGTGTTTATAGGCAGATATTAACAAATAATATAAATGTATTTTAATTATTTATCACTCACTCTTCAGAAGGCCTGTGGTTGCCATTGCCATTGATTGAACACAGTCACAGTGACCCGATGACAGCCTGTTGGAGTTATTTTAATTTAGAAAAATGAATATGCAGGCATACTTCACATCGTTGAGAACTGAGTATAATTTAAGGAATAGTACTGCAGAAAGTGCAGTGTTATGAACAGAAATTAGCATGAGAGCTAAATAGATGCGAACACGAAATTGTGCGAATTTTTACGGCAGAATTTCACTGAAAAAGGTCAAGGTTTCAAATTCCGGTCGCAGGGAAAGGTAATTTCCGGACACATTTGTGCGATACCTTTACCGGATACCGGCTTCCATACTAGACTAAATAACTCTTGAAATCTGGATATAGTTCCAAAATAACATTGCCAATTGATGATGAGTCGAGTGTAAATTCCAGGACTAAACTCATTAATGTTTCGTCGAATTTACCTTCAATCAACATTCTGTACGAAGTATCTAATTACGTTCTTCGTATGTTTGCATAAATATTCTCACCTTTACTAAAAATATTATTCTTATATTACGGCTCAAATTCAGTGGTCTTGGTCCTCTTGGAGTCGATACTGTGATCGACACCAACAAACCAATAAGGCTTCCAGCAGACGGCGTGTAGAAGGAGTTTTTTTTATCAGTGCGCATGTCTAGTACTCGATACACATATATGTTCAAGTTTTTACACATATATGTGTAAATATAGAAAAACATACACAACATGGGTATACACATGTATACAATACTGTATAGATATTGGAGGTACACACCATGTGTCCAGTGACAATGGCATTCTACCTACACAGTAGTTTGCAGAGAGTACGAGCAGCCTAATACTCTATATCGCTATATGGTATCACCCGAATGGTCTGTTCTTAAAATAGACAAATAAACGGTCCCAATTAATCGTCTCATTTCATAATAAAATATTAGAAATAAAATCAATATTAAAGGTGGATTATCTCTTTGTAAACATATATGATATAGTTACCGGGGTATAAAATATTAGATTTGAATCGAAGACTCCTGTCCGGAAATGCTTCTATCGATTAATATTAATTTTATTTCGAATATTTTTTGTTCTAAAAAGGCGTGTTTGTTCAGCTAACGAACAATAGTGGTTACTGTTAACCAAGACCAGAAATATTATTGTACAATTTTGTCACAAATAAACGTCAATTATACTCATTATCGCTTATATCTGTGGAACAAAACAATACAAACAATAAATTTGGGACATTTGAATTTCCGTGCGTAGCCATAGGAACAGCCCAGTGTTCTATATCGCAATGTGGTATCATGCGAATGGTCTGTTCTAAAAATAGTAACATAAACGGTCCCGATTTAATATTCGAAATAAAATCAATATTAATTGATAGAAGCTTTTCCGGACATGGGTCTTCAGTTCATATCTATTATTTTATACACACGCAACTATTTAAATTTTGTTATTTAAAGAGATAATCCATCTTTAATTGATAGAAGCCTTTCCGGACAAGAGTCTTCAGTTCATATTTATTATTTTATACCCACGCAACTATTTCAAAATTGTTATTTAAAGAGTAATCCATCTTTAAGAGGCATATCGATTTCTTTGAGATTTTCGGAGCTGTTATTAGAATGCTAGATTTCCACAGTTGGCATAGCTCCTTATCAGTGTCACGCACCTGAACAAGTCACGTTCGCAACAAAAACTAATACAAAGCCCGAGAATGGGGCGAACACCGACGATCTACTTGGATAAAACTAGGATTTTAAATAATCTGTGGCGCTGGAACATTCGTTTGGAATGGCCGAATGGTAAAAAGGGAATAGACCTGTTATTATATTTTCTCACATTTTTCGACGCGGGTAGCATATCTCTGGAACGTGGAATGGGACAAAGATTGTTATGTAGATCAACATAAAACATATTTCATTTCTATAAAATGGCATTGGTCCAATTATTGGGTATATCCTGTCTACCCGGCAGGCAGAGATTAACGACTTGGCCGGCGGAGATTATAGTCCATATCAAAACACCTGCGGTCCAGTGTTGTCACAGTCCATAACTGTTGGTGGTGAATAACGTTTAAAGGTGGATTATCTCTTTGTAAACATGTATTATATAGTTACCGGGGTATAAAATATTAGATTTGAATCGAAGACTCCTGTCCGGAAATGCTTCTATCGATTAATATTAATTTTATTTCGAATTTTTTCTGGTCTAAAAAGGTGTGTTTGTTCAGCTAACGAACAATAGTGGTTACTGTTATCATAGACCAGAAATTATATTGTGCAATTTTGTCTCAAATAAACGTTAATTATACTCATTATCGCTTATATCTGTGGAACAAAACAATACAAACAATCAATCTGTGACATTTGACATTCGTTGCGTTGCCGTAGGAACAGCCCAGCGCTCTATATCGCAATACGGTCTCATCCGAATGGTCGGTTCTAAAAATAGTAACATAAATGGGCCCGATTTAATATTCGAAATAAAATCAATATTAATTGATAGAAGCTTTTCCGGACATAGGTCTTCAGTTCATATCTATTATTTTATACCCACGCAACTATTTAAAATTTGTTATTTAAAGAGATAATCCATCTTTAATAGCGTGAGCCACATTCAGTTTATTTATTTTACACGTTTTATTATTTGTTTGTAAAGATGTATTATGAATTATTATCAGTGTTTTAAGTAGAGTTCACTACTGAATATATATACTGTTAGATTCCCTGGTCTGACATAAACACGATGGCAAGCACACAAGTGAACGTAAATTATATTCCAAATACTAGAGGTGGAAAGTATCTGGTATATGATGACTACAAATTCTCCGTTAAATCAAGGAGAAATGATCGAATTCATTGGCGATGTTGTAAGAAAGACTGCCGTGCAACCACCAACACTGAGAACGATATGGTGATATCCAACAGCGGCAACCATAACCACGAACCTGATTTCAACCAAGTAGCAGCAAATTCCTGGATTGCAGACCTCAAAAAGCTTGTTAAGACAAGTAACAAGCCAGTAACAACGCTATACCAGGAAGAAATAGGAAGTATGTACTGAGTAAATTTAATTTCGCATTCTCATTAATCTGGCAACGCTCTTTATATTAGTATTCAGAAAGAAAACTAAGCAAGTAATAACTAAAGTAAAACTGGTGTAATCTTATATTATATATATTATAATTATTATTAAAGAATAGAGAATACTAAGCAAGTAATAACTCTATTAATGTTTATAATTTAACCATGCTATTTTTTCTCTCCAACAGATCTTCGAGCAGACGAGACCGACCCTGAAATTATAGCGAAAATCCCGACATATTACAGCATCAAAACAGCATTGTATCATGCCAGAGCCGAAAACCAGCCAAAGTTACCAATTCATCGTTCAGGAGTCGACCTTCCTGATGTATACAAAACAACAGCCAACAACCACAACTTCCTACTAGCCGATGACGGAGAGACTGAAAAGATTCTGATATTCGCGACGTCACCAAGTTCACGGATTACATCACCGAGTTCTGGGTGGAAGGGAGCCATGGCCGCCAGCTATGGAATCACCATGACACAATTGGTCCAAGAACGACAAATCATGTGGAAGGATGGCACCGAAAACTGCAGTTGGTATTATCTTGCTCACACCCGAACATCTTCAGGTTGATAGATTTCCTGAAGAAAGAGCAAGCTTACCAGGAAGGATTGGCCCACGCAAGATGCGATATCGCAAAGTTGACAATTCCATCAGACATTTCAAGAGAGTTTTCGGCGCAGGCGAAATAGATAGTCTCGAATACATGGATTCAGTATCAAACAGTATCAAACATTAATGTGCTATAATTCATGTTATGTTATATTGATAGTATTTGTTATATATATATATCTTGAGTATTTAATAAATTTGTTGAAATATATCACATGTGCATTTCTTCGTTCATAATGCAACTTCCGGTGTCCGTTCAGTGGCGGGGTTAATATGTGTGGATAGGGCGAATATCGGCCTTTCGTTAGACACCAAAATGAGCCCTCTACGCGCTGTATTCCTCGAGTTTTGAATTTTCCAAAAACCCCAATTATCCTCATCGTCCGGCCGCTCATCGCCGTCGAAATTAGCCATCGCCACCAATTCCCAGTAACAATTATGATAAAAACTATAGTCGGCAGCTCTGTGATGTTGAGGATTATCACACCTGCCCCAACACCTACCCGAAACAATAGCCGCCGGGTGAACAGGACGACCCCCAATTATTGACCACTATGTGAGGGAGGGGTGTTCAATTTCTTGAAAAATAAATTTTCTCCGATCGCGAACCTATAACTTATTTTAAGTTCAGTTCAAAATTTCTTTTATTCATTTTGTTCGAATGGAAGAGTGACTGGGACCGGAGTGGATCTTTTAAATGTGTTAGTCCCAGGGACCATCGATATATGGCGAAAGGTGAAGAAATTCAACTATTTTCCCCGCTAAATACAAACGTGCCATTGAAGGAGAGATATTAATGCAGGAGTGGGTACATCGGTATGTACGCCCCCAAAGTTTTACCGCTCTACTATAGACGCAACCTTCCAAAATGGAGAGCACTTGTCGGGGTGGGTTGAAGTTATTGGCAAATTCTACAGAAACTCGTAAAGGCAAAACAATTCGAAAAATCGCGAATAAATATTGACGAGTGCTTGGCAATATCCACGGGCAACTTTGTTTAGATTTTCTAAGTTTTAGAGTAGAGAGTTTACTCATGGTAGCGTACACCGTTGTTAACAGCTGATATGTATTGATATAACTAAACCCTCTATTTTTGCCGCCAAACCCAAAAAGGCACACGAAGGAGCAAGGCTAATGCATGAGCAGGTACATCAATATACATGTATACTCTAGGTACCTCCCCCCCAAAGTTTGATCGATCTACTGTAAAATCAACCTGCTAACGGAGAGCGTGCGCCGGCCACGGTTGTGGGTCGATGCTAATTTGGCACCACGATTGCAGGGATCCACGTGTAATGAGCCGAAGTAGGGTCTACTAGTGACCTCAGTGCAATTTTTCAAAAAGCGCAAGAGCAAATGATTTATGAATAAGAAGTTATTTGCGCTTAAGAGCAAATAAATAATATATGTGAAAAGGGTTTCCCATAGCCAACTGCTCAACGCATGTACTATACAAAATCATATGCGGGTGTAGGCATTCGTGACTATGTATTGGATTAACGTTCTTTGGCGATCGCTGTTCTGGTGGACCTATTATTTATTGTACAGGAATTATTTATTTCGATCTGAGTTATAAATTGTGCACATTGATCACGTTCTTCAGTTCATTTACAATCAATTACATTACCTGAGGGAACAAAGCACTTGATTCCTTATTCAACAGATAGTGAACAGCGGATTCAACAACAACAACAACAATCCATATTGTATAAACATGTTATCACAATTGTATCACAATTTCACCGTTTTGGTAGTTTTATATCCATATTTTATGAAATATTCTGATATTATCACCATCAGCTGACCATTGTGTGAAATTAACTACAGGTATATAAGCACAACCCCGTAAGTAGATTCAGTTTCTTTCGTTCGTCGGGATGGTATCGATAGACTACGGTACATGTACATGTAGTACCGTACCCTACCTATCAGTGTCTATGTTTAAAGATGGACTATCTCTTTCTACAACACGTTTTAAATAGTTTTCTGAGTATAATACAATAGTTATGAATCGAATACCCCTGCCCGGAAATGCTTCAATGATTAATTGTTTCGAGTGTGTTCTGGTTTGAACATGAGTGATAATGACCAATAGGGTAATATCATACAACTTCACCGTCGTCGCTCAATGTTTTGAGTTTTTCAAAGAAATATGACTCTAGTCTTCCCGTTATTTAGTAAAATATCACCTTTACTAAATAACGGGCACACCAAAAGAATCACACCACTGAGAGACACATTTCAAGAATACTATAGGACCTATAGGAAATAAACCTGACAGGGTCGGTGGGCTTGAGGGAGGGTGGCGGTACATTCTAACAAACTTCAGCCCAAAATTTACTCGACGGGGAAGTCGTGTGAGTTTGCCACCAATAGTGATTAGTGTTAACAGAGGCCACACATGTTATCGTGTAATATTGTCACAAAGAAACCTTAAAGATGGATTATCTCTTTAAATAACAAATTTTAAATAGTTGCGTGGGTATAAAATAATAGATATGAACTGAAGACCTATGTCCGGAAAAGCTTCTATCAATTAATACTGATTTTATTTCGAATATTAAATCGGGCCCATTTATGTTACTATTTTTAGAACCGACCATTCGGATGAGACCGTATTGCGATATAGAGCACTGGACTGTTCCTACGGCTATGCAATGAATGTCAAATGTCACAGATTGGTTGTTTGTACTGTTTTGTTCCACAGATATAAGCGATAATGAGTATAATTAACGTTTATTTGTGACAAAATTGCACAATATAATTTCTGGTCTCTGTTAACAGTAACCACTATTGTTCGTTAGCTGAACAAACACACCTTTTTAGACCAGAAAATATTCGAAATAAAATTAATATTAATCGATAGAAGCATTTCCGGACAGGAGTCTTCGATTCAAATCTAATATGTTATACCCCGGTAACTATATAATACATGTTTACAAAGAGATAATCCACCTAGAGATAATCCATCTTTAACTCAGAATCATTGAACTGAGAACCATTACAGTATCCTCATTCTAGGAAATTTGCGATATATTCAGTTAGCTCGTTGTTTTTTATTTCCTCCACCATATTCATGTATATATTTATTATTTATCTTAGTGATTTATTTCTGTTCCACAGATCTACACTGCTGATATAGTAAGTGCTCTAGCGGTGAAGATTGATCTTCCAGGCTTGTAAACCAAATCCAAACACAATCTGAGACAACTTTGTTTATACAAGATCAGCTGCAGATCAAATGAATAAATAAAAAGGGAGTGATTCATGGTGCATACATGTACATTACGAAATCTAATATGCGATCGAATATACGAACACAACAGAACCCAAGAAAACCTGCGAGCAACAAAACAAAAAGTGGTAACGGAGGTAACTTCGATGATGCTAGCACCATGGAAACGCACTCGACAATAGATACGAACGAGAGTGCAGATTGCGGGAAATGTTTCACTCAATCTTCTAATCAGGAAGACCATTCCGGTGTGAGATCACATGCGTGTGACGAAAGCGGAACTCCAGCCACACAGCCATGTGGAATGAATAAACAAACGACGGTAGCTAGTTCGTTTAAATGTAATGTTTGTGATGCAGGATTCCCAACACGTGGTCGCCTGAATCGGCACATGAGGAGCCACAAGAATGAAAGGCCCCATATTTGTGATATTTGTCAGATGGGATTTACACAGAAGAGTAGTCTGACAGTACACACGAGGATCCACACGGGTGAAAAGCCCTATAATTGCGATATTTGTCAGAAGGGATTCACAAATAAGAGTTGTCTGACTGTACATGTGAGGATTCACACGGGTGAAAAGCCATACAAGTGTGATATCTGTCAGAAGGAATGCACCATGAAGAGTAGTCTGACTTCACATATGAGGATGCACACGGGTGAAAAGCCATACACGTGTGATATTTGTCAGAAGGGATTCACCATGAAGTGTGGTTTGACTGTACATCTGAGGATCCACACGGGTGAAAAGCCATACAAGTGTGATATTTGTCTGAAGGGATTCACCCAGAAGATTTATATTGCTGAACACAAGAGGATCCATACGGGAGAGAAGCCGTATAAATGTGATATTTGTGAGAAAAAATTTATTAATAAAAAACAACTATCCAGTCATGTGGAGAACCACACAAGAGAAACCTCATATGAGTGTGGCGTTTGTGAGAAAAGGTTCATCCACCAGAATACCCTGACCCAACATATGAAGATCCACACAGGAGAAAAGCCGTTTACGTGCGACATTTGTGAAAAGAGATTCACACACCTGAGCAGTCGGAATAGCCACACGTTAGTACACAGTGGAGTTAAAGCTTATCAATGTAGTCTGTGCGGCAAAGCATTCACTACCTCCAGTAACCGGACGGTACACATGAGGACCCACGCGGGAGAAAAAAAATATACGTGTGGTGTCTGTGGCACGGGGTTCTCTCAAAAGAATGGTTTGACTTATCACATGAGAATGCACAGCAGAGACTATCATTCGCAGATTGAGGTCCCCAGAGGGTGAATTTAGTTTCTGTTATCTTCTGCAAATTGGGGGATATAGAAACTGGTGTGTCCGAGAAAAGTAACTAAAAACAATGTTAATTTGAGATTATAGACAATTCCTAAAAGATGAGACCTAAGCAGAATGAAGTCCCCCGAGATTGAGTTTGGTGATGTAGCCTGCTGTGCAGGATAACGTCGCTAAAATCCACCCTTTGGTGACCTCATTCTGCAAATGACAGACACAATGTTTGCAGGGTTGCAACTAAATATAACTTATTATATATCGAGGAAAAACATCTTTGATTAATACTAACCAGACTCAACTTTTGTGAAAAGAAACACAGTTCCATAAAATTAAAATTTTCAACATTTATTCAAACAGAACTGAGAGTTCAGCCGTTATTGCCTTTCTGTCATAACAGTGTCTCGCCAAGTCATCTGTACGTATTCACACATTGCAACAAGAACATTAAAATAACCAGTACAGACTATCCACCTCTGGCACCTGCTACTGTTCAGTATTGTCCAATTTGAAACTGTAAATGTCCATATGTATGTTCCAGCCCACTGATAGTTAAAATTACTCAAGTACTTTAAAGGTGGATTATCTCTTTGTAAACATGTATTATATAGTTACCGGGGTATAAAATATTAGATTTGAATCGAAGACTCCTGTCCGGAAATGCTTCTATCGATTAATATTAATTTTATTTCGAATATTTTCTGGTCTAAAAAGGTGTGTTTGTTCAGCTAACGAACAATAGTGGTAACTGTTAACAGAGACCAGAATTTATATTGTGCAATTTTGTCACAAATAAACGTTAATTATACTCATTATCGCTTATATCTGTGGAACAAAACAATACAAACAACCAATCTGTGACATTTGACATTCGATGCGTAGCCGTAGGAACAGCCGAGTGCTCTATATCGCAATACGGTCTCATCCGAATGGTCGGTTCTAAAAATAGTAACATAAATGGGCCCGATTTAATATTCGAAATAAAATCAATATTAATTGATAGAAGCTTTTCCGGACATAGGTCTTCAGTTCATATCTATTATTTTATACCCACGCAACTATTTAAAATTTGTTATTTAAAGAGATAATCCATCTTTAAGTCACCCAACATAGATTGACCTGTCACAGGATTGACAGCTCAGCCCATTTGTCATAATTATGACAGTAAGAGAAAGGCACGGAGAAACATTTAACTGATTATTGTTGAATATTATGGATTGTTCAGCATCATGTTACTGAACCCAACAGTGCATTTAAGTTAAATTTTATTGCCTAGAATGTTTGTTTCTCCCATAATAAGCAGATATCTTCATTATATATCATCCTTATAAGTTGGTCCTGAATTCCATGCCATTAATAACCCTTTAATGACTGGAGTTTCCTGATTTTGTTGCAAAAACCCTGTGCCAATGCATTCTCATTTGCATAACACTATTTACCTTGACTTTGTAAGCCATTGTATTCTCTTATATATGAGAGGCTCTCTGTGCGAGACTTACATATATAAGGTAATGCACTGTCAAACGGTCTTTAATGATGCACCAGCGTGGCTCTTGTCATGAAATGGACAAATGGTTAAGGTTGAATTCCGAATTTAAGCCGAGGGGTGGTGTTACATACCACCTCAGGGTTTCAGCAACTGCAGATGTAATATCACTAAAATTAATAAATGAATTCAAGATATTTAATCATTTTTGGAAATGAGTTCGAAAATAATTCGTGTTCCAAATTTAAGAAGTAGAGTCGCTGTCTGAAAATTAACTATTCTAACATATTCCAAAGTTCACTATTTACTAACAAGAAGAGTTCGTAGCATCAAAGACCCCAACTATGGTAAAGTTGCATTCTTTGAAACTATAAATGAAATGTGATTAATAATTTGGCTTTTTGGAGCTGCATGTAGAAATCAATTTCATGTACACATTACACACATATTAACGGTATATATTATAGGGAAAATTGAACGCTCAAAGAATTTGGCATCATATGAAATTTGTTTATTCCTGTATAATAAAAGATTGTACACTATACGTGTACCTTATGGCAATACACATATCGGTAGCCATGATGTGATGAATGGTATACAATGTAAATGGTTCATGTACTTGAGTACACATTACTCGTTAATACCATGTTCAATGTTTTAGTGCTATGCACACACATTATTTGTATGAAGTGGAAGTAATATCAATCGGTACATCCACTGTTCCCAGAGTACTGTCTCTGTATATGTGATGAATATCATGACTTCATATAGCTGCACAATCAACAGAGAACATGCTATTTTAATTTCTATAGTCGAATACACAAGTATGGTTCATCGTCACTTCTATTCACAATAATCCAGAAAGAAATGATATTCCACAAGTGTCACACTTTTCATGTACCAGGATAGCGATACGGTTTGTCATCTACCTTGGAACAAAAGTCCTCTTGGCATGTTGGAGCTATGTCAGGCACATGCATACCATCATACATGCACATGTATATGTGTAAGTCCAATAACACCACTTTCCAGCATTATTGTCCAATTGTTTATGCTATGATACATCTCTTCACATGATATCAGATTTCCACCGCAGTCCTGAAAATATAGACATATATCATAAATATACAATTACATATACCACATCACTATCTCTTGTCTTTACACCAGTATCGGTTCATGCATGGTGTCAGGGTTTAAACTTGCATCCCCATCTGCAAAGCACACAGCTAAAACTAATTATGCTGATACATGTATTATTTGTGTATTCGGATATTGTTCCTTAAAGATACGGTTGGCCTTTGTGATGGGTAATGCTGTTAAAATAGTCACATCCGCCAAAACGGCCACAGACAGAAAGAATAATATATATTAGACAGATATTGTTCCCATACAAATAATAAATATCCCGTATTTTGCATTTTATGCACACATTTATAGGCTTTGATATGTAAATAAACAAACAAAAAGTTACTTTTTCATTTGTGTATAAACAAACGCTCGGAACTAACCGAAGACCGACGAAGTTTTCCGCGTTTACTCGGTTGTTGATAGAGGGCGCCGCGGAAGGCGGAGATTTTGAACATGGCGGCACAGGTGAATGTTGTCGCAGATGAAACTGAAAATACATCTATACGGAATATAATTAGACTAGGGACAGAGATTGACAGATGGCTGCGAGTTGGAGAAATTATCGGAGCACCAAAGCATAAACGTGATGTTCTCATCGCAAAACATCTGCTGGACAGGTGAGTAAACATCAACATTCAAGTTCAAACTTCAACTTGAAAATAAGAAGAATTTTTTTTTTCACAAATGGCATGCGAATTTCGATACGAAGTATATCGATAGTTGATAATTAATAGCGATACACGTAACAACAACAATGTATGTCGTACATGTACATGTAGGATTTATTATTGTCAGTCAGGAATGTGATGACAACAATGGGGAGGATGTGGTGGAGGCTGATTAGAAAGTAGGTGTGATCAGTGATGTGAATTTGATGGCGTTTTGAATTTGAAGTTTGAGGCTCCGTGATCAGTCTCAGAAAATGAAAGTTTTCGATTCTATATTTTATTCGTATTACAATTCTATATTACTGGTAGTTTATGGGTGGTGAATTTAGAGATACAATCATGTCGGCCATTGCTACTGAGCCGGATGAATCCTGAAAAATCAGTACTGATTCTGATTTTATTCACTGTTTTATTACCGGATCCAATTATTCTGACAAAAAGCAACTCGCTCAGAATCAGATAGCAAGTTTGTCAGTGTTACAAATTTACAGGTCTCGTAGAATGAGATCGCAGAATAAAGATGTGAATGCAAAATGGCGCCCCCCCCTGGTTTGTTGTCGTGACTCGTGCCGTCTTTCGCCTCGGTGCCGGGCGACCCTTCGTCCGAGACGAAACACAAGCGCCTGTGAGTGCAGTAATGTCCAATTGGGCGCGCGAACATTAAACGGCTGTGCCGTGTACACGCATCCGTATGTGCGCATTAAAGAACACTACTGAGTCACCACATGCCTGTCAGAGTTAGAAAGTTATTCGGCCGTGGTAGCACCTGGACCAGTGCGCCTATAACCAGAATTGGTTTCTGCACTGAAATATCTAGATAGGACAGTACTGTATATGTACAGGTACTCCGTACTCGGGTACACTTGAATGCTCAGAACTACACCAGGGATTAAGCGCTATACATGTATAAAATGATATACATTATTATTATTATATACAATGGGTGATATCTTCATGTGGTGGCAGAGCTAATGTAGTGTCAAATTAGATCCCTTTGTTGATTTTCACAGCACCTCCTTTTAATTCGAGTGCGCTGTGCATATCCAGTCGGCATCGCGTCACCGCATTTATTGAAAGTTAAAATGGGTATACTCCGATTGAAACATTCGATTACAACCTGGGGAAAACCCAATACGAGAGTGCTTGCGAACTTTGGAATTTGATCATTTCCACCCTTTATTATCAAACTGCAGCAATAAAATGGTGATTTTTCTACTTACCGGTATTTGACTATTCTTAGTTAGATGACTAATTCTGTAACGACAACGTATGATCAATCATGCATGAGTTTATTAAAAAGTGTATATTTTTCACTTTTCTAAACATGGGAGTTTGGGTGCCCACGCAAGCAAGTTACCAGTCTGGATATCATACATGTATACATGTCCCTGTACCGGTATATGGACAATACATGATGTGTCATTCATTGCTTGACACAATTTCACACCACAAATGTATATTGATGGTTGTAATTGTTCTTGTAGTAGAGTTTCCAACCAGAAAGTGTGGGTAATTTATTTTCAGACCAATATTTTTCATATTTTCCTACCCGGTACCTCACGTTCAACTAAAAAATCCAAACCTCATAGGGGTGTCCCTGTGAAGGTGGAATTTTGTGGAAATTGCTAACACATATACCGGTACTGTGGCGGTACATGTACATGCAGCTGGAAAACTAAAGTTTTAAAAATTTATAACTTGGAATGTTCTAACACAAGGGGAGATGCAAATCAAGTTTCTTGGACTTGAGAATTTCAATCAGGTTCAAGAAGGGTGTCAGTGACCCCTATGCCACCTCTTTGTTAAATGGTATTCAGAATAGAGGGTAGTGGGTCAACACCTGCAATAATGGGCTTGGGTGCTGTTAGGAATTTGATACCGGTACCCTACAACTGAGACTTTCTATCTGGTATTATTTTTAATTTGATCACTACATGTATCTTCAAAATATCTTGAATGTTATGTTTTAACTTTTGAATAAAGTTTTAGAAAATAGTTTGACAAATTTGTGCATTAGATTTTAAATATCTTTAATTTGTTTATGCCCGATGGCCATGTAATAATTCAAAAGTCAAGCCTATTTCATATATTAACTGTGGCTAAATTTGTTGCAGTGCTATTGGTATTTTGAAACACAAAATTTGTATGGCTGGAGTAATATTCACTTGTCAGATTGAATATTAGAGCATAAATAATTTCAGTATTGTCAGCTGGTTTTGTTATTATTTATCAATATCCTCACCTCCCTGTGAATGATATGCCATTTATAAAATAGGTTTTGGTTATTTTTAACAGGTTCTTTGATGGGAGCACAGATGTTGAGAGAACTTTGACAGGAACAGAATCTGTCAGTAGTGGATCTGTTGAGACAACACTGACCGCAACTGAATCTTTTGGCACTGGAAGTAGTCCACATAAAGCTGCGGTGAGAATTGAACCGACCGATGACCGTGGACCTTCCCATGATTTGACAACACCATCTAAACCACGAAGGAGCAAAAGACTGCTGGCATCCACACCAGCTGGGCATGGGAAGGGTGTTCAAATGGAGAGCGACCTGTCTAGTATAGCAGGAAGTAATGACGAGTAAGTACATGTACCTCATTCAAACAATTCATATGGACATTCGGCAATTCAGTTATTTCAACAAATAACAAAATACAACTACAACTTTCATGTACATGTAGACCGAGCACTGAACATTTCATGAATTACCTTTGATATTTCCGGACTTGTAAAATTGTAAAAAAAATTCAGAAAGGGTGTCACTGACCGGTATGGTATGAATGTTTGATAATTTTGATCAGTTGCTGATGATGCTTTATTATCATAATGTACATGTATGACAGAATGATGCATGGCACAGCTAGCTACATGTACATACATGTAGTATACATGTATATCAAGTTACTGAACAATTAATAAAATGATATTGTTTGCATGTGCCATAGATGGACGTCTACTGGTAAGGCATTGCATTTATAAATTTTTGTTCTTATTAGAGTTTGAGGCAACATAATTTAAAATTAAGATCACTATATTCAAGATATATATGTCTATAGATGTAATCTATTGTCATTACATTTTACAGAAAGAAAACAGACACAGAATCAAGTTTGGGTTGTG
This sequence comes from Siphonodentalium dalli, assembly GCA_032622095.1. Taxonomy (NCBI): domain Eukaryota; kingdom Metazoa; phylum Mollusca; class Scaphopoda; order Gadilida; family Siphonodentaliidae; genus Siphonodentalium; species Siphonodentalium dalli. The sequence goes on from CP136063.1 coordinate 58,942,981, forward strand.
ATAGACTGACAACAAGTGATTCGGATAAAAATGTGGATTCGGCAGCTGCAGGACCGAGGGCAAAAGAGAGTTCAAAATGGAATTCCAGCTTTATATACTATGACTTCCCAGAGTAAGTAACACTGATTATCACGGGATTTCGATGAAAATTAGTGTACAGAGATTCTTTCATATGGGGAGTGTCGTAAGCCTATTCGTTTTATAGGATTTCGACGAACTTTGATACATAGGGTTACTTTTGTCCATTGAGTGTTTTAGACGGGTCAAATCGTGACCCTGACCTTCAAAATGATCAATTCAAGGTCGAATCGGGTAAAACCGGATGGATTTCGACGGGTACTTTTGTCGGGTAATTTTGTCCGGGCAGTGTTTTGGACGGGTCAAATCGTGACCCCACCTCACCTTGACCTTCAAAATGGACAATTCAAGGTCAATTCGCCGAAAAGCAGAGGGGAAACAGCCCGGACAAAGTCGGGTTCACCAGCTAGTTACATATACATACGAACTGTCTGCATGTCCTATCGCTCCATTAAATGTAACATTTGACAATAGCCCCTCTCCAAGTTGAGCTTCAGTGTCATTAATACTTCCATTTACTTAGAAATCAGAGATATTTCCCGTTTTCGACTGTCACCTCGTTTGTTTCTAAATTGCAGATGTGGGTACTGATATTGCTACATTATGGTACCTGGCCCAATCTCAACTTTGATAATGAAATAATTAGGTAACTCACATATATAAACTGTTCATTTTTTTGCAGGCAGACAATTGAGATCGACTTTGAGAGTTCAGAAGACGAGGATAGTGAAGGTGGACACGGTGATATTGAGGGTGAAGAAGATGATTCAGATGATTCTGATTATTGTAAGCCACCTGATGACGAGTATGGAGATGATTCGGACTTTGAAATATACTTGAGGTAAAGAGTTATTCAAAATGTTTACAAAATATATGCCATAGTCTGATTTGTCATACAAATAATTGTGTCCTCGTTATTGCTATTATCTGGTTCATGCTGTTAGTGTTCATATTCTCCAAAGAAATTTACAAATGGCCAAAAGATATCAAGCCTATTGCTATTGTCACTAATCCCCTATCATCTAATCACCCCGACACACTTAATTATACCCCTTTAAAAAGGGGGTATACTGTGTTTCACCTGTCCATGCATCTATCCATCTGGGCGTCCATATGTTCGCACGATGTATGTTCATGTCATAACAGTAATTAGTGCTCATAGCTCAATGTAATTTGGTATGTATTTTCACTACTTTCAATTTTACCAAATATATTTCTGTGACCGAAATTAATATTGGTAATCAAGGTCAAGGAAGAATAGTTTTCCTCTGAACATGAAGGATAATTATTCACAACAGAAGGAGCAACAGTGATACTACAACTGAAACAATACACCAGTATTGGTATCAAAATATTGTTCCGAGTATGGTCCATTGACTGGTAGCAGACCAGCAGTCATTTATGGTAAATATGTGAAAGCTTGTGATCATGACTAAGGCACTGTTTACACATGCTACGCTATGACTCGACTGGCGATGATATTTAGGTGCGTTTTGTCTATTGTTACACAACAAGTGTACCACTCTAGGCTTGGTCCCAACATTAAGTTGGCAATTCCCAGACATGTCGATGAGATTTATTTATACAACTATATATATATTCACATCAGGCGGTCACGGAGAATAATATATAAGAATATCTTCTCAGAAATACGTTCAGAACAAGAGTCTCGAAATCCATCTAGTCTCGGCTGAAACAAGTATATATGAGAATCTGTAAGCCACACCTAATGGGCCTCACGGATGTGTGACAATCTCATTGGTACACGTGTTGGCCTGTCCAACAGGTTAAGATATGATATATTCTTTATAGGACCACTAACCCGTGAAGGAATAGCACAGGCCATTGCTTCCCAGATTAGTTTCCCACACATAAAATATGGACATTTAGCTAGAGTATTGACTTCCAAATTAACCTTATATACGCCGTGTAACATTGAAAGTGTTACACAAGTCAGATGATTCGCACCCACCATTGGTCTTAAAGTGATGTGAGTCACTCCGGTAGACTTGCCAAATAGAAATGAAATGGAGATTAATATTGCTCAGATTATTTTTTTTTTTACATATATATCCGAATGGACTACACACACTGTCGTTCTTATATAGTAACTAAATGCAGTGACTCTCAATGCCGTAATCATTTTCATTAGTTTATCGCCGATATTTCCATTTGGAATTGAGATTAAAATATTTATAAATGAGCGTAGTGCAGCCGATGTTCTCTATGGAGTGTACGGTCTTTTTCCTTGAGATTTTCAGCGATGTTAGTAGAATATAACTTTCCCGCCATTGGCATAGCGCCTACATACGAAGTTATCCATTTCACTCATCTGAACATGTCCATAATATGTCTTTAATCTGCTAGTTTTGGCACATGCTTTTTATGTGTACCCATACCATGTATGGTACACATAATGCCAATGTTCAGATCAACCATCCTTCTGTCCGTGGACACTTACTATCCGATTCGATTACTCAAATATTTTTTATCGGATCGTGTTCAAATTTTATTTGCATGTTTACGATGACACACTCCCCACCTGTATAGTTTTTTATATCGATCGGTTGATCAGTTAAGAAATTATTAACACTTTCCATCCATAGATGGTCATGTTCTATCGATGCCATAACTTATTTATTTTTTATATGTAGGTTTATAATAACACACCCCTCACCTGTATATTTTTTGGTATCACTTGAATGGTTTTGAAAATACTAACCATAACTTTAATTATATAAGTAAATTGAGTTGCTATGATGTTTATCTACTATTTTATATTTAACAGCTATGGTGTTTCTCTCCGACTATGGATTGAGTTTAATTAGCTTTATCACTCTATAAAACATATCTGTGTTGGAGTCGCTAATAGGTTGAAATCAAAGCCACATCTGCGTTAACATTGTGTCGATGTGAGCAAGGTGCCCAGTAAGTGTGATTTCACTTGTGTGAATTATCGTGATCGGCCTCTTGTTGAGTATAGCCAAGATCAATTGTGAACCAATGAGAAAGCACATATCAAAACTATATATATAAGACCAATCGTGGGTGTATATTGTCTCGCTCGCTGTGTGACAATGAAGACTATACACTGATATGACCCAAATACTGTCTCTAACTGGGGCAGAGAAATGCATCTGTAAAATGTGCCTTAGTAAGACTTAGTCTATTTAGTGATGAGGAAAAGGTCAATGCTCATATCTTTCTGTCATAACTATTAAACACGTTCATGATTCTCTGTCTTATAGGCCAAATAACAACGATGTTGACGATGACTCTACTGTGCAAAATGCATCCATGGCTGACTTCATACATGATATTGAAATGGAATCTGGGGATGAAAGTGATGATGACATTCTATATGATATTGGACTTCAAAAGCTGCCTGAACGGATATCTGTGAATGCTGGAGCAGCCAACAGTTATTCTCCTTGCATTGCTTATAAGGAATGCTTGCTGCAACTGTTAGATCTTCAAATGACCAGTTGCTGCAAGAAAGATTGCTCAAAACGTCTCGACATCACCTCAAAGCAGATTGGGACAGCTCTTATTCTGCAATGGGTAAGCTTATATATTGGGCAATTGAGATAAATTTTTGTTGATGGTATGAACAATAGAAGATCGATTTTTATACGCCCTTTTGAAAAAAAGGCCGTATTATAGTATTGGTCTTCCGTCCGGGCGTCCGTCCGTTAACCTGTTGTCCGGATGATAACTTTAGTTAGAGTGAACCAAAATTAGTAAAATTTGTTATGTGGGTTTATTAGCCGAAAAGTAAGTTCAAGTTCGAATTTGGGTTCTGCCCGCCAATTTTCACCGGAGTTATGCCCCTTATTTAACGTTTTTTGACTTAGAAAATCCTTGAAATTTGTTGTCCGGATGATAACTTTAGTATAGTTTATCGGAATGAATCCAAATTTGGTATATTACTTTCTCCCACCAAAACACAGGTCAAGTTCGAACTTGGGTTCTGTCCGACCATGTTTGGCAGAGTTATGCCCCTTTTTCGACTCTGAAAATTCAGTTTTTCTTATGTTTTTTGGTTTCCGGATGATAACTCGATTTTGGAATGTTTATACGCAAAATACGTTTTAATCCGATAATTTTTGCGAGAGTTATGGCCCCTTTTTTGACGTAATTTGACTTAGAAAATCCCTGAAATTTGTTGTCCGGATGATAACTTTAGTTAGAGTGAACCGATTTCAATCAAATTTGGTATGTGGGTTTATTAGGAGAAAAGACAGCTCAAGTTCGAATTTGGGTTCCGTCCGCCAATTTTCACCGGAGTTATGCCCCTTATTTGACGTAATTCGACTTAGAAAATACCTGAAATTTGTTGTCCGGATGATAACTTTACTAGAGCTTATCGGATTCAATGATAATTTGGTATATTACTTTCTCCCACCAAAACACAGGTCAAGTTCAAATTTGAGTTCCGTCCGCCAATTTTTACCAGAGTTATGCCCCTTTTTTACCAGTTTCCGCCGACCCAAGAGAGGGCGTATATTGCACGCCCAGCGTAGCTCTTGTTGGGTATTGAACTTGGTCACTGGATTGTACATGTAGCTAACTTTCTTATGCTCATATATACCTTTTTTATACTCTTGCTGCAGTCTTGCAATATATGTTTATAATTTAATATAATATAAACCATGTAAGAGTAAAAACGGTTGGCTTGAAAAATTGTCTCAAACTATTTAGCCCCTGCAGGATAATGTAATAGGAACTCAGTGTAAACATTTTATGACTGGTGAGAACAACTTTTAGCTTGAGGCATCCAGGTGGGAAGATATCCTTTTAGACTGTTGGAACTAGGCTTGCCACGATTATTCGATTAATCGACTAACCTTCGACAGGTGCGGTAGTCGACGGTTATTTACTTTCGTCGACTAATCGCCAGGGGGGTGTGTATGGTTGTGTAACTTGTGTGTGTAAGCAGTACTTTCCATCGATGTCGTGCCTGGAAGTAACTGTTAACTGCGTATGCAGCACAATTCCGTTGCGGCGTCCTCTGCCTTTGATGTTGCCGCCGACGTTTGGCGGTCATCTTCAAAGAATTATGTGTGCGACATCGAAATGTTAATTATGTTTATTGTTTAACTGTGAATATTAATTTACTATTAGTGCTACTGTACTAGATACATTTCCGAAGTGGTTTCCGGTTACGTATATAATATAAACTATTAATTTGTTTCATTATTTCTTGCAATTCTTTATTGAAAATGTCCAGGTTATACACGGCAGTAATTGTGACTGCATTCCCGTCCCCCAGGGTCCCCCATAAAAGCTCAAATATCTCCCACTGTCTACCTATGTCCTCATTAACTTCATTGTAAGTGCACACCTTTCGCCGCAATTTTACCGATTAATGTGATGCACGTGACCTGCCGAAATACGTAATGGCGGCTTGGGAGTCGCGATCGAGATTAGCTTTACTTCGTGCAATTTTGCACAGTTACTATCACATCGTGTATGCAGTTTGCTCTAACTTTGCTAGAAACATCGGCAATATGGGCACTTTGCAGTACTTAATAGTAAGGGCCTGTAAAAAACTACATCGGGACGAATGAGACTATTAGGCCATGAGTATTCCTTGTTGTATACGAAATAAAACAGTGTAAAACACTGAGCATTGACAGTTTATAACTGTCTTCAAAATGGATGTAAAGAAGTCATCGTAATTTCGCATTTATCAATTGTTTACCTGGGTGTAATACAGGGCGCATATATTACCGATTAATCGACTAACCGTCGATTATAGCTGCCGATTAGTCGATTATGAAAACTCACGACTAGTTGGAACATAGCTAAAATTATCTACACGTAATTGGCGACTGGTATGTCAAATTATCAACAGTTACACTTACACATTCAATGTGATTACCTTTACATGTGCATTATATATGTATTTTGCAGACATGTGAGGATGGTCATCATAATTTTAAGTGGTCATCGCAACCATCAGTGAAAAGGATGAAACTTGGTAACATCATGCTGTCAGGGGCATTGGTTTTGTCTGGCAACAACTATTCAAAGATAAAGCTCATGGCCAGATTCATGAATTTGAAGATTCCTGACGTGGGTACATTCACCCGGATATCAAGGCTTTATACCTATCCTACAATTGCAAATGAATATCAGGAGATGGAGCGAGAAACATTAGCTAAATATGCAGATAAAGAGATTATTATTCTTGGTAAATATATCACATTTTATACCCCCCCCCGCAACGAAGTTAGGGGGGGGTGTATACTGGAGTCAGCTTGTCCATCCGTGGACACAAATTTGTCAGGAGTTTTTATCAGTCGTTTTTTTTTTTCAATTTATGTGAAACTTGGCACATGCATCAACCACCATAGGAACCTGTGCACCTGCGATTATGATGTCTGTCAGACTTTTTTGGGTGGAGTTATTCCCCCTTTTTTGCAACATGTATAATTTTGTCCGAGCTTTTATTCCTACATTTTTAGGTCAAATTTTTGTTTAACTTGGCACATACATTTAATACCATGGGAACCTGTGCACCTGCGATTATGACGTCTGTCCGACATTTGTTGGTGGTGTTACCCCTTTTTTTTCGGGGGGGGGGGGGGTGTGGGTGGGACAGTCACACCTCTAGTTTGACCAGGCCCATTGTTGATTATTATTTTCTACAATCATGATATTCTTCGCGCAAATTCTTTGAAGTGATATTCAGATGATAGCGATAGGGAATATGTACAATGAAGTTTGAACAAAGCCAGACAAAGAAACCAATACAACTGGCTGCTAGATGTAAGGAATGTCTGAAGTCATATAATGTCTTACAAAAACAATCAGATGGGAGTGGAACATCTCTGCTGATTACATGCATAAAGAGAATGTGATAAGCAAAACTTAACATTGGTTAATTTTTGGTAGATTGATCTAAGGCGACCCATTCAAATATCCAAAATGGTATGTTATAAAGAACATGGTAAAGTTTTAAAGACACGGTTGGGCTTGGCGGTGGGTATGCTGTGAAAATATCTCCACCCGTCAAAAACCGCCACAAACAGAAAGAACATCAAAATGTAGATAGACTTTGTCCGTGTACAAATAAGCAAAATCGCATAAACAGTATGTTATGGTCATATGTTTGACCATTGTTATGTAAACAAAAGCATAAAAAGTTACTTTTCTGGTGTTTGTTTATATTATGATGGTAAACATAAAGAGCGTTCTTTGTTGGTGAATACCTGATATGGAACTAATAAAGAGCGTTTATGCCATTTGTGTGTGATTAGCCAGTAGCATTGTGCTGTCTTCTCTAACACAATCAGGCTCTTGCTTAGGTAAAATATAGTAGGTCTTTATGATAACATGCTGTTTACGCGATGGTCATGGTATATATGAACGGAACTGTATGCGTTTTAATGTTTTTCTGTTTACGGTGTTTGAACAAATATGAATATTTTCGACAAGTAAGGCCGCACGTGCCTTTGACCAAGTTCACTTGGTGGGATCTCCCCGGTTTTTAGTGTTTTTTATCGCACACTCTTTACGTAATGTAATTTGACATAATATTGCTTTGTTTACTATGCTAACACTAGGTACATTTTTGACAACAACATGCTATTTGTGCAATATTTATGATTGGTATAAAATATGTCTTCTTTCTGTTTTATATGGTGGTTTTAACGCATGTTACTATGTTAAACCAAAACCCATCACGAAGGCCATGCATATCTTTATGCAATATTAATGATAAACCCTGAGAATCTATATAAAGTTTGGGATCAATTCGGATGGGACCTTATGATCATCTGGTGTGGCCACAGAATTTATCATGCAAAGAGCCAAATACAAGATGGCTTCGAGTAGCCATGTTTTTAATTCGATAGCTCCCATCCCATCCTATACATGTTAAAAACATCTGCAATAAATATGGGCTACATGGTCTACCAATGGATTTAAATATCAATTTCATGATGGCAATTTTTTCATGCAAAGGTTGAAATTAAAGATGGATGCTTGCGGCCATGTTTCGCTAAAAAAAATTCAAATTTGAAGTCTCTCATCCAAAGTTCACCCCAAAGATCTCTATGAAGTTTGAGATCAATTGGATGGTAATTGTTAGTGTTAGGTAGTGACAAATGATTTTGTCATGCAAAGAGTAAAATACAAGATGGCTGGTGGTGGCCATGTTTTATTAAAAAATCCATACGTCCCATCTAAAGTTTATCCCAAACATGAAAGTAAGTTTTAAAACATTTTGCCAATAACAGTGGGCTGCATGGTGTGCCATTTGATTCAAAATTAAAAATCCAAATTATTTTTTTTTAAATCGGGAAATATTTCTCAGCTCCCACTCGATCACCCAGACATGCATATTTTGTGACAATTGGGTGATGGATGTGGCCTGTAGGGTGTACGATACCAAAGGATATTGTTGACAGACGGACGCCAACCCATGGCAATAGCTCAAACTTGACTTTGTCAAGTTGAGCTAGAAATATGTGGTGACGGATTGCACATGCATGCAAATTATCGTAGAACTTGTTTTCTTTTAGGAGATGGAAGGTGTGACTCACCTGGTCACTCTGCAGCTTACTGCACATACACGGCAATGGAGAATGAGACACGTGACGTATTGGCACTCAAGATAATTGACAAAAGAGAGACAGCTTTCAAGTCAACAGCAATGGAGACACGCGGATTTGAAAAGACGATGGCAACTATGGAGGATGCTGGAGTAATTGTGAAAGAGTTTGCTAGTGATGAACATCAACAGATCTCATCAATCATGAGTAAGTAAGCAGGCAAATGTATACCATCTACCTCAGAATGTTGATAGACTGTTCACTTGTTCTGTCTGATGGGCAAATGACAAACAATATTTTTTATATAGCAGATATATAGTATTCAAGAAAAGTGTCAGAAACTTTGTTGTAACTTGATATCAATATGTCCAAGAGGCCTCTGCAGTCTGGAAGGATTATCCTTTTGTGTGAAAACCGTCACTCAATAAAACATATTTCAAGGTTAATATTGATACTCTAGTCAGCATTCTGACCAGTAGCGTGCTGAACATATGTGGGCCTGCTGTTACACAGACCAGGCACTCCATTGAGGTAACTTTGTCAACATAATTAAGTATTATTGTCCCCCGACATTCTGAAAGAAAAGTGGACTATAGAAATGGGCTCTGTCCGTCGTTCTGTTTGTCTGTCTGTTCGTCACACTTTTGAGTACCTTCATGGTGTAACCATCTCCTACAGATTTTATCCCAGAGATTTGAAACTTAAGAATTTTGTTGTTGCCCATATATTCAATATGTGCAACATGTATATAGATGACGGGAAAATTATTTTTTGACAGTTATTAACCCTTTTTTACTTAGAAAATTTCAACCTTTTTTTTTCAATTTTCAGTTTGAGGGTACCTTCCTGGTGTTATCAACTCCTCTTACAGTTTTGATTGTAGATATTTGAATATTCAGAGTATTGTAACCCACATATTTGAGATGTGCAACATGTATATAGATGACGGAAATAATTTTTTTTTAAGGAGTTATTAACCCTTTTCGACTTCGAGAATTTCAACATTTAAAATAGACAGAGAATATGTAAAGTTTATATTATTAAACATTTTATTTCAGAGAAGAAATACCCGGAAAAGAAACACAGTTACGATATATGGCATGGAGCAAAGTTATTGGCCAAGCGAATCAGGAAGGTGAGTTTTTCAATGATGGAGCTAATCTATCAATGCTCACCATGATAACTCAAGTACCAGTAGTATTTATCAGACTTGTCATACTTTATTTGCAGGTTTCTGATGAAACATCGCTCACATGTATAGTTTTGGTATCGATCAGTTGATGTGGTTAAAAAACAGTTAATCCTTCCCATTCAAAGAATTATTTGGAGATACAGCCCTGGGTTAATAGAAAGTATTGGTTCCATAGACATCTGCTATCTGATTTGATAACTAACATATTTGTCATTCGAAGGTGTTTATATTTTATGACACGTCTTGTTTATGAAGACAGACCCATGCTATTATACCATAGTTGCTATCCCATGTGATCTTCACATATTTGCCACATAGAAAAAAGGGAATCATGTCCTAGCAAACATTACTATTAATCAAAATAAATTTTGACATTGAGTTACCGGTACATAAATCACTGTGCTGTACAAGTCACCCTTGATGTCCAAACGTAAAATTAAAGGAAAATTTATTTTGTAAATGGATGAAGAATCTCTGAAGAACTATTACCAGTGTCTGTTTAATACTTCAGACTGTTCATTCCATCATTCCACATGTATGTTGATAGTAAATGTTTTTTGGTTACTTTCAGGCTTTACAGAAAGCCGGATGCTCACAGTTGCAAAACTGGATTAAGGACATCACCAACCATGTCTGGTATTGCTGCCGGAAAAGTTCCACTGTTGAAGAATTCACGGTCAGTCTCATTTATATACATTATCTACCAACAGAATCAGTTTGAATTTGAAAAATTACTTTGAATATACAAGTAAACCAAAGTATCGACCTGATGAGAATCAGATCGGATCAAGTCATTGCTTCTCTCGATGCATCTGTTTGATCCTGAAAAGTTCAGCTTTTGCGAGAGGTTGTTTCAAACAATGATTTATATGAGCACCATCATATATCAGATTGGTGTAAAACAATGTAGTGAATGTACAGTATTTAGTTAAATAATACACATAAGATTCTGAATGAATCCAGTTACCCTCTTATAAAAAAACGCAAAGCATTCTTGTTGCCCTTGTCAAGCACCTGCACAAACATTGAAATGTCCACTGTAGCTGAACTTGGAGAGGGCATAGTTTCATGCTTTACAGTCAATATATCGATCAGGTATGTTGAAAGTTCTAAGATACATATACAGTAAAATCCAAGATGGAGCTGGTGGCCATATTTTTCAATGACATTAAAAATTAAAATTGATAGCCCCCATCTAGTGCTCACCCCAAAGATCAAATTGAAGTTTGGTGACTAACTGACAAGGGATTGTGGAAATAGCTCAAAACAATTACTGAACCATGAAATGCACTGTTATGTCTATTATCAATAAATGTTGTGATACCTAGAAAGTTTACTGTTTAAAACTGGAACTCTTTAACATTGCTTTACTGTTCAAATTGTCTTAATGTTCATTTCATGAAATTATTTACAGGGACGATGGAGGTCGATGCTTGATCATGTTACTAACAAGCATACTTGGTTACTTGGGGAGGGACTCGGTGCTCCTACAGCATGCGAACATGAGCCATTGCCTGAGGATCATCGTGTGGACTGGTTAGAGCGGGGATCAACTGCTCACGTAGAACTGCGACTTGCAGTGATGCATACAAGATTTCTGAATAAAATCCCATACTATTTGAATTTCAGGTGAGTCTCAAACATTTCCATCAATTACTCTGACAATGACTGTTGCTAAAATACTTTAATCTGTGCTTATTGAATGGTGAACATTTATGCATCAGAGATTCCAAAGGGGCTTGGTTTTCCTCCATGGTACTTTGCAAGATAGCCCAGCAATTTATAAGAAATAGAGCACATATCTCCGTGCAATATTAACGAGTTAAGTCAGAAACTTTCAACAGTGAAATGTAATGTTTATTAAAGATATGGGGTGGTCTTTGCGGTGGTATAGGTGTTAAAATAGTCCCTTCAGATAAAACCACCATAAACAGAAAGAATATTGCATAATAAACATGTGTTGTTCTTATACCAATCATTAATAACACAAACATTGCATGTTATTGTCATGTTTGTATACTTTGTTATGTAAACAAACTATCTAAATAAGGAAATGACTTATAAACAATGCACTGCGCTTTTTACGAGAAACTGAACAAAACTCTACCTTTATTTTCTCTGACACAAAGCATGTTTTGTGAATAATATTGCATTCAAATCATCGTTCTGCTATATTATTAGTATATCCTCGAGGAAAATATCATAATTTGATAACTGTTATTTCTAAATTATAACCTACAATGAAGGCCACCTGTCCCTTTAAATGCTGATGTCTATATTTTATCAAAATATTTGTTCAAACATATATTTTCAAGCCAGCATTGGGATATTTGGAATGCGTTAACTGATAATTCAGTGATTTCGGAGAACCTCTAATTAATAATGTAGTGGATATCATTTTATTTTTTATTTGCTTTTCTTATTTCAGGGCAACTGGCGACTTGGAGAGTTTCAACCAGCATATATTGATGTATGCCGCGAAGCGATATTTCTACACATATCCGGCATACAAATCAAGAAACCAACTTGCAGCAATTGATTATATGCAACACAAAGACAGGGAATACCATAAAACAAAAGATGGAGAATACGAGTATGTTATGTTTATGTGCACAACTAGTAAATCTGATATTTATGTAATGTCTGGGTGTGTACTGCACTGTCCAAATTCAAACATGGATAGGTATTAACCTTTTCATGGCTGCAGCTTCCTGAAAAAATGTGAAAACACTGTGCCAATGCATTCTCTTATATATGTGAGTCTCCAATAGGGCACCTCACATATATAAGAATTTGCATTGGCCTAACAATATTTACCTCAGCCCTGTAAGCCAAAGCTTTCTCGTATATATTGAGGGTCCCTATGGTAGACTCATAAGATAATGCACTGGCACAGGGTCTTTATTGCTGCACAAGCACCACTCCCGTCATGAAAGGGTTAACCCAAATATCGAGGACCTCTGAAACTTACTTCTATTCTCCTTGAGAAAACTGGACTAACTAATTGAAATATTGACTCAACCCCCATATGAGGATCGGGCATATAGCTGATGGCTCTGTCCAATATCTAATTAAACTAACCGTCCGACAAAATATGTGAACTGACATGGCAATCCGATTAGAATTTTCACAGTATACCATGGCAAAGGAACTGCAAACTTATGCATGTGGTAGTACCCTACTTTGTATGGACAATTACAAGGTTGTGATTCATATTAACCATGTCTATGATGTCATAACAACTTTTTAGCTCAACTTTACTTTGTAAAGTTTAAGCTATTGCCATGGCTTGGTATCCATCGTCCGTGTATGTGTGTGAGACATCAACAACACGGGCTATGGTTCGTACCTTTGATCAGATCCTTATGAAATTTGTCATAGCTGTTGACATTGACATGAGATGGAAATGAGTCATTTTGGGGTCATTCGGAAAAAAAACATGTTTCATTTCAGTGTTAAATCAAGTGATATTTGGGCAAGAAATTTTTACAATTGATGGGGCGGGTGATCTTATGCACCTGCATGTATTGATCAGCTGAATGTTCTAATCATTATGGTGCCAAAATATAATATAAAATTCTAATGGTAATATTTTTTCTTGTGAAGGTACCACAGAATATACAACAAGAAATCCAAGATATATTCTGTCCATCAAACTAAGGAGAAGAAGACGTACTCATATATACCAGCGATGATCAACTGCATAATTGATGGCAAACTTGCTGACACATCAACAATTAAAAGGAAGAGGGTATATGCAGAAGATGACCCCAGAAGGATCTATCCAAGAGTAAACCCGGGTACACCACCAACTGTAAAAGACCTTATTCTGAAGAAGAAATCTCGGTTCACTTAAAATCCTGTCATCGGTTCATAAATTGCATTCCTGTATGATTCACTACAATGTTGTATACAATGGCTGGTCTAGGTGACACTTCACAGTTTCTACTAGGCTGGGTCCAGAAATAAGTGTGGGGGGGGGTCTGGAATCAATTGATCAATAAGTAAAATGTGAACTCACAGCATAGTATGTATATAGGCCTGGGTTGAGCACATAATATGCTTTAAGAGTTTGATACATAGTTATCATTTTAATTGGGGGAACCAATAGTTATGCCCCTTGATGTTACATGTATGCCAGGGAAATTATATTTTGAGAAAGAAATTGCTAAAATGAGCGATTTTCGGACCTGTTGACACAAAAACAATGTTTTATCGAGCATTACCACATATGTTGTCTGGAAGAACACTAATAATAAACAAATTCAAAATTCTCACAACTGGGATTTCCATAAAACAGTTTTTCATGATGGTAAATTTTAGATGCTGAAAAATCACGCTGTGTCGGGGGCCAATGTTTCAATACAAATGCCACACCCATGGTGCCAGAAGACACTGGTATTCTGTTCTAAGAAATTTACCCATACTGATCATTCAAAACTGTAGAGTGTCACCCCAGGGCCTAGGCACCTGAACGTAAAAGTCTGTAATAACTATAACCAACAATTGCATGTAAAGCTATATCAGCTTTGTTATTATTTTCATTAAATATTACTAATGAGATTTCCATCTCAAAATCATTGTTATGTAAACATTACGGTTACAGTAACATTATCTATAAAAAGTTCAATACAAACTTAGTAAACAGTTGAAAGATCAGAGCATTGAAATGATTCTGAGAATTATATTTAGATTGAAATATCTTAGCTCACTATGCAAATAGCTATTTGTTAACAAATCACTGCAACAGATTTGTTTACTTAAAATTGTTCACAAAACCCAAACTTTTGTTATTGGAGAACTATCAACAATTTCTTGTTGGTGTATTTACAGACTATGTGTCCGAATGATGCGCTGTTATTGGATTTCTAATTACATCTCCGACACATCAAATCCAAGACAAAACTGCGATGAATTCGAACTAAGACCACAAAGTTTCCTTCTCATTTGTCCGTCACATAAGTGGGTTGATAGACACCGACAAAGATCATAATCCATCCACTGTCTATTCAATTTCATGTTTTTGTATTGGATAATGGCTGAAAACTTTACATTATTTCAGTGAATGGATCAATCGATGCTGCAGACCGAGAGTGTTTCCTTCAATGAAATAATGTAAAGTTTTCAGCTATTGTCCAGTTTAAAAATAGCCCAGTGAAAGTGTCACCTCTAATCAGAACAGATTAACCAAATATTGGTCAAGACACTTGAGTTGTACCATGTGGTTGGTCCTATCAACCTGCTCATTGGCTGCATGGATGGTGTAACATCTTAACCCATTCATCCCATTGTATCGACAATGGGCTCTTCGTGTTATATATTTAACCAATATCCTCAGAGGTTTCCACTTACATTTTGGCAATGGTATTGAATTATTTATGTGGCATATTTTAGATTTGTTGACAAATTATAAAACTCAATGACTGATTTGTGCCCGCAATATGCCTATTAAATAAGACATTTGCTGATCTTGTAGGTTGAGATCGTTACTGCCGATCGAAGAACTACATTCACATGTATTAGTTTAGGTTTTTTCGTAAGGGGTGTCACATGAGGGGTGTTACAAAATGCCACCAAGGAACAGAATTTGATTTAAGATATTTTAACAGTTGAAAATCCAGTGAAACGACATATCTGAAATTTAAAGTTAGACACCCCAACCCCAGTGACGAAGCATAAGAGCGATATTGTACTTGATAGCTGTGTTTAGATAGCTACATGCATATATTATGGAATCATACATACAAGACATATCCAAGCCTCAGTTCAGTGTCTTGTCATTTGCAGAATGAGGTCCCCAGAGGGTGAATTTAGTGACGCCATCCTGCATAGCAGGCTAGCATCACTTAATTCATTCTCTGGGGACCTCATTATGCAATTGACAGGCACAATAAACTCAGGCTTGTCTAGAAAACATTGTATGTATTATACAACAAATAATTTTGCATGAACAAGATCCTGAATATCGAAGGAAACTTTCTAAGTTTCGTCACAGAGTCAAGATTACATTGGTATCTAAAGAATAAGCAATTTCAACGAAATAAAAATTTAATGATATCTGTTAACACTAAAGCTATGAAATTTTACAAAAAATATGCTATCAAGATATAAATCAAAGTTGATGCCCACCAGAATGTCAAGTCTATCATTAAAAATTTTGTTTGCATAAAATCTTAAATAACAAAAGTTTTCACTTGTTATTCCATATTTTGGCAATTCATCAGCAGAGGGAGTTGTATTTACATTGTGTTGTGCAAAATGGGTATTAATCAAATTTAGTTAATACCTGACCAACAGCCATGACTATTGACATGGTGGGTATCAAACATTGACACACGAATAAATATCCAAGTGGTGGGGTATCTTACATGAGAGAGTATAATAAATAGAACAAACCCAACATGATCATTGTTGAAAATTTCCATCCAAATAATTTCAAAATGGAATTTAACCACATTTACATATCCATTATAACTTCAACCTTGACTCATAAAATTGGCCGTATTCAAATTGAACCTGATGTTTGTATTCATGTAGTTATGTGTATCGATCAGAATGTTGATTTATGATCTCATATTTCTAGGGTATACTAAATATTACTAGTCGAACTCAACAATTGATCTGAAGTTCTAGTATTTTTTAGAATGAATTTCAAAAAAATCTCAAGCACCAATCATTATCCTGTGTAACCAATGTATGCTATAGTACTATAACAACACATGTTCACCCTCACATTATGAAAGATGTTTTAATTATTTGAAGAAAAACTTTTTCTTTAGGTAGGTCGGTAGAGAGTTTGACAAGATATCATTGAAAAAAGCACACTGCATTATCAGGGCCAGAAACCTCGAACCTCTAAACCAAAGCGTGTTGTGTTTAAAATTGGATTGAAACAGAAATAAGCGACTGTCTGAGAGAAGAAACTTGTTCATGAGCTGTAGAAAATCAGCGCACAAGTAGAAATCAATATTTTATTGAAACTAAAAAAAATTGTAGAAAATTAGATGAAAAATAAGTAATTTACATATATTTCATCTAATTTTCTACAGAAAAGTCAGTTTCAATAAAATATTGATTTCTACTTGTGCGCTGATTTTCTACAGCTCATGAACAAGTTTCTTCTCTCAGACAGTCGCTTATTTCTGTTTCAATCCAATTTTAAACACAAAACGCTTTGGTTTAGAGGCTCGAGGTTCCCGGCCCTGATTATGTAGCTTTGGAATCCAACTAGGGTATGCGCTTAGTCTACCATCTGAAATCATTACTGTCTGTGAGTAGATGAATGAAACATTTTTTAATTGCATATTTTACTGTTTTTACCATTTTCAGAACCACATGTATTTTTTTTCTATCACGTGAAGGACAAAACCAACATATTATTCAACCATCTGCAATAAGCTGGCAGACATGAACATTCAATACTGATTCATCGTTTCAGACATGTCGTTTTATGGTGATTTTTGCTCCAAATTTTTTTTTTTTTAACTGGCTACCAAAACACTAATGAAAAAAGTTTTATTTATTTTTTTCGCAGACAGCAATGATTTCAGACAGTAGACTCTGGTTGGGTTCCTAAGCTAGATAATGCAGTGTGTTATTTTGCAAATATATCCTAGCATAAATTGAATACATCTCTCATATTGTGAGGGTAAACCGGTGTTGTTATAGTACTACTGTTGCATACTTTGGATATAGAGGATAATAATTTTTCTTTCAAATTGATAGTTGTCAAGGATTGAGAATAAGCAGTTACATGTACATGTATTAGCACTCATTGGTACATTCACTGCATGTTTCCAGGTTGATAGCCTCTATATTGGCCATAGGGATTAGGGTATTTATCCCTAATCCTCCAAACACAGCATGCTGGGATCGGCCGCCTACTTCCTGCGCCCAACCTTCCATGACGCCACAAAATAAACTGCCGGTAGGCTTGGTATCTACAAGCTTTATTGTGTTCATCATCTGGTATGTTGAAAACATTTGTGCGCCACATACGTGCTATCATCAGCACCGCTTCATCCAACACTATGGTTTCCATTTGCTGAAAAAATCTAATTAATTAATCAATTATTATTGTAAGACTCAGTATGAGCAAAGAGATGCAACCATTTACTTCACTTCTTGTGGAAACCTTTTCCTTGATGGGAAATGTTCAGATAACAATTATGTTGTTTGTTGAACTTATACCACTGAAACATTGTCGGACCGTACCGCCATAAGGGATAATACTCATCAATGAGTATTCGGTAAAAGAAAGGGTTAACACATAATATTTACATTTATCGAATATTGATGCAAGTATTCCAAGTAATACATAAAAATGTGCTGCCTGATCAACTTCATGTACAGTCAAGTTCCATGCATATCTTATATTTTTTTCTCATATATATCGCATAAATAGTATGTTATTGTCAAGTTTGTATGATGTGTTATGTCACATTTTTGGCTTCTGTTCACATAACAAAGCATACAAACTTGTCAATAACATCCATGATTGGTATACATGTACAACTATTTTAACAGCATGCCCACTGCAAAGTCCATCATGTTGCTAAATATAAAGAATATAGGTGCCTGGAATTGATTATTTTTGTTCTAATTCTAATTGAAATGTCGGGTCCTATTGTCACCCATGAAAGTCAAAAGGCCATGTTCCTCTTACTAAGAAAAATAAAATACTTGCAACCTCTTTCAATTGAAACTACACTTGCAAGCGGGATGTGGCTAGATGATTTATGTTTGGTGTGTCCATATAAGAATGTCTACCATCCACTTCAAAGTGTCCAAGGACAGAAGTGTGAGAAATTTTTGAAATATGCAACCATTTATCCATAAGCAACAAATTTCATACCGAATACTGGTTGGAAAAACTTAATTCTGGTTGGAAAATCAATTTATTAGAATTTTTTTTAGTTTTTAGTAGTGTAGTGCCTGGCATGGATTTTGCAGCTCTCAAAATTTTAGCCACAGTGGACCCATACACCACCAATAACTATGTTACAGGTCCTACTTTACATTTTATGTCTATCTTTCAAAACAATCTGGACTGTTGCAATGAACTTATTGTGTTTTGTATATTTTTTGTGTTCTATTAAACTTACCGGTAGTGTCGAGAAGCAATTGTCTCTGGTCATCCCACAACATATCCTCCCCTCTGGTTCCGGGATGTCCCTACAGTTGGTGCAGCGGCACCATGGTGGAGCTGTGCTGTCTGCAGGGGGATGGTATCCTTCGCTCGGACGTTCTCCAAAATTCCCTTCCAGTATACTGAAAACCAGTCCAGGGTCAGACCGTACCATAACTGAGACTACATCCCTCAACTGCTGCTCATTCAACTGCTGAAGGCGATCCTTGATAAGATAACATTTAACTTCAATATTTTTTTTCCTTATTCAACCACAGGTCGCCTGATGCGAAAACCCCAACATGAGTATCCACCTTAATAATTATTAAGGTTGATATTCATGATGGGGTTGTCGCCCCAGGGGACCTGTGTATTCAACATCAACTTCAAGTCAATCTTTTCATATCATCTTTTGGAATTTTATATCAAAAGTTTTCTGTACCGTATATATTTTACTGATATAATCAGCTATTTTATTCATTTATTTTTTAAAAAGTGGTAATGTGCTAAAGCATGTGACTTTCGATAACATTGTATAATGCACAAATACCCACAAGCCCCGGGGGAAATTATTAGAATACCAATATAGAATATACATGTACAAGTTTTTTTTATACGGGCCATTTGAAATTGATAAAATAGTGTACTACACCCTTATATTGGTATTTTAGTAATTTTCCCCAGGGGCCTGTGCAAATACCCATTGTCTTAAGTAAATAAACATGTATGTTCAATGCTAACATCTATCACCCAGCTATGTGATTTTGTAAATTTCACAATTACTGTAGGTAAACAGAAGCCTAAATAATGCAGGTACAATGTATGGTAGAACTCATGCCTAACCTCAATGAAGCTATTCTGCCTCTCCAAATCTGCTTCACGAGCTTCTGCTTCTGCTGCTGCCAACTCATCTATTTTTTTCTTCTTGCCCCGTCTGATTACTTTTTTGGTTGCTCCCTTTGTCTTCACACTTGCTTCTTCTGTTCTCTTCCCTCTGCCTCTTCCTCGTCCCCGTCCTCTGCCCTTCGCCCTTCCTTTTCCTTTTCCTCGTGTTGCTGCTGATTGCTGCTCATCTGAGTCGCTGCTGCTTCTAGCGCCTCTACCTTGACCACCACCTCTCCCTCGACCACCACCTCTGCCACGACCACCACCTCTCCCTCGACCACCACTTCTCCCTCTCCCTCTAACTCCGCGGCTTGTTGAAGGAATATCCAGTTCCTCCGAATCTATTTCCATTTCATCATCACTACTTTCTTGACCATTGGACTGTGAAATGGAAATAATACAGATATACTGCTCAGCAATTAGCATAGATCTAATTATTTGACGAAAGTAAAGTGAACTAATTCTCAGATTATTACTGCAGTGAAACATCTGCTCTATTTTTTATATGATATGGTAAACTAAGTGTGGATGATCAGTGGTATAATTACAATATTTGAAAGTACATCATGACGCCGGAAGAGATAACATTCCACAAGTTCAAAACCTGGAACAAAAATTATGTTCATACCTGAGGTTGTTCTGACGATCAACTTTATAAAAGTTGAGAGAAATCAAGAGAATATATTTCATGGACTATGACATAGTTAATATATGTACCTAGTCCTTAATAATGTATTGCACAGTACAGTTGGTATTGCATATTCTGGTGACTTGTGAACCAATTTCACAATATACATTGAAATGATTCAATACCTGCAGGAAATCCCATGATTATAAGCTACACAGATCAAAATTTGCTCGCAAAAAAATTGCCTAAATCATGCAATCTCAAGCTGGATCTTCCGCTAATATGTGTATCCCCCAATCTGCTGAGTAGAAATTTGCTTTGTGATTCACCCCTCTCAGTTAACTGATATTCGGGAACCATGGGGGCGTCACACTCATACAAACATTGGGGGGGGGGCACAAAATGCCGAACATGTTCATAACTTACATAAGGTCAGATTTTAATATCTCAATGCCAGGAACATGGTTAGAGAGTCTCTGTTGTGATCAATTACCAACTGCACCACACAATTGTTTGCAATATACTGGGCCATTTGCACCCCTCCCTAATTACATGTAGGTTGTAAGGTTGGAGCTTTCCAACTGGTATCTCAAACTTTCCAATTGTTGGAAGTGACACCCACCCCCTACATGTAGATCATGCCATAAATCTCTACTCTGGTTAACACTCGTATAGATCATATTACACCAGTACGAAACCTGGGAACTGTTTGATGTTATGACGGGGAACTTTATAACAATGAACAAACAAGACAGGGAACATATTTATTTGCTGATATGTGTTCCTCAATAACCTACTTCACATTAGGGGGGTGGTCCCAGCTCGAGATTATACGGCAATAAATATTGAAGTAATTACCCAGGAGAAATTCCATAATTGTAAGCAAAATGGCTCAGTCACTTAAATCGTGCAATTTTGAGTTGGGACCTCCACATATGGTGAAGTACATTATTAAGGAACAGGTAATAACTAAGAAATATATTCCCCGCTTTATTTTACACTTTATTAGGTTCCCTGTCAAAACTTAAAAAGGTTCCCAGGTTTTGTACTGGTAGAATACGATATTTACAGGCGTTGGCCAGAGTAGAGATTCAATGCTCGGTGTAGATCAATTTCCAACAAGTAATCGGTGGGTAAATGGTTGTTTTTAGACAAACAATAGCATCTTTGCTACTTTTTGGTCAAAATTTTGATCTCACCGGGCCTAGATCATGCCATGAATCTCTACTCAAAGCTGACAAGAGATTCATGGCATGATCTAGGCCCGGTGAGATCAAAATTTTGACCAAAAAGTAGAGAAGATGCTATTGTTTGTCTAAAAACAACCATTTACCCACCGATTACTTGTTGGAAATTTAAACAATGAGAATAATTTCACTCAAAATGTGGTGGAACAATTGTTGTCAGTCATGAAATTTCCAACTGGCGAAATTTTTATCAAAGTTGTGGGACAGATCTACCAGCCACGGCACCCGTCCACCCCCACTCCATATCGCTACGTCCATACTTGATTCCATCAAACGGTTGTAAAAGCAATTTGTGTATATATATGATAAAACAATTGCCAAAACAGAAGGCTGATCGAGTTGCAAGGAATATTGGATTCCCGTTTTATAGTCATCTAAAGGTAAATAAATATTCGTCTGTACGCTCCAATGCTAATAAAGTCGCCTTTGTAGCATCAGTTCTCACACAATTAATCATACTGATTATTTAGCAGATAATATGATGACTTACCGACATAATTAGTATGTTTCTCTTCCTGACGTTTGTCCGTTTGTTGACAAAACACCTTATTTACGAAACTCGTGTTATTGTGCGCACACGTGCTTTTTGTTTACTCGGACGATTCGCGACAATAGCCGAAGATTTCCGGACATACGGAAATCTACGGATAACTCCGTGATTTTCTTCTGCAAAACAAACCAACGTGCTAAAACGCGTAAAACATAATTACTATCTAAGTGCATTTTCTCGATACAAAGTGTGTTTTGTGGATAATATCGCATTCATACAATCATTATACTATACTATTAGTATATTGTTGACGAAATTTTCATAGTTTTGTAACTGTTATTTCTAAAATTATAACCTATGCCGAAGGCCAATCGTGCCTTTAACTCAAGGAAAGAATTATGGACAATTAAAATTGTAGGTCGTTCTCAAGATACGGTTACCTCTACATTTGTAGTTGATAATAAACGCTCTTCATTGCTAATCTATAGGCCATCTGCACAGGTCTATTTGTTAAGCCAATGACACCCCATGTCAAAATACCTTAATGTTCGAATTTGCCGAAATATCTTCTAAGCGGATAATAAACGCTCTTCATTGATCAGCTAATTTATGTTAATATAATTAGTAGTCCCCATTTAAATCAGCTGAAGTCAAATGTGCCTATGTCATGATATTTGCCTGGTCAGGTACAAATTTCCTACGTATCGTCTAAGCTGATATGGAACGCTCTTTATTGCTCGTATATGATAAATATAATTGTTAAGTCCCCCTTTAGGGTTAACGGCAGACCCCCGGTCAATTTACCACTGCATATCAATTTCCAGCGACCATTTCATTCACACACACATTAATAACAGTCTCGTGCCACTAACAATACTACAGTAATGTTCAAATTAATTGACCACTTAACCACAGCAGAATTATAGGTATTTTTTCAGGATTTAGTCGGAAATATGGCTTGTTGTCATTCATCAGAAAGCTAGCTTTCCGATGAATGGTAAAAAGCCGTATTTCCGACTAAATCCTGAAAAATTACCCATAATTCTGCTGTGGTTAAGTGGTCACTTACTTTGGGCATTAATGTACATACGGTATACCACATCACTATCTTGTGTCTTTACACCAGTGTCGGTACACACATTGTGTCAGGGTTTGAACTTGCATTCCCACCAGTAAAGCACACATGATCTAAAAAGAATTCTGCTGATACATGTATTATTTGTATTCTATATTTGGATGTTGTTCTTAAAATTAAGGAAAGAATTATTGACATCTAAAATTGTAGGTCAATCTACAGTTATGGACACCTCTATTTCTTAAGTTGATAATAAACGCTCTTTATTGCTAATTAGTAGTGCCTCTTTAAGTTATCTGCACCTATCTTTTTAGCCCATGACACCCCTGTGTCAAATAACTTAATGTTCAAATTTGCGACATATCTTCTGAGGTGATAATAAACGTTCTTCATTTATCGTCTAATTTATGTTAATTAATATAATTTAGTAGTCCCGTTTAAGGTCAAAGGTGCCTATGTCATGATATTTGCCTGGTCAGGTGATCTCTGTATCAATTTTCCAACATATCGACTAAGCTGATAATGAACGCTCTTTATTGCTTGTACATGATAAATATAATTGTTAAATCCCCCTTTAGAGTCGAACGGCACACTCCCAGTCAATTTACCACTGCATATCAATTTCCAGCGACGACCATTTCATTCACACACACACACATTATTGACTGTCTCGTGCCTGTCTCTAATATACCCTCAGGCTGTTAATCATCCCTGTTGGCAATTACTAAAACACGAATCGGAAAACATAAAATATTAGTGGTGGTGGGTACACAGAGAGCGATTTTTACGCCTAGTGTCCGCAAATTTGTTCCCCCCGAATCACGCTCGAGTATAATGCTCGTTGCATGTTCTGGATTGCACACTCACTCAGAATGTGGGAAAACTGGCGGTTCGGTATTGCAATAAATAATGTAATTCGAATCATATGGGTACTGGTGAGCGCTGCACTGAAGCTGGACATATCACAATGTCTATGTCTACACATTACTCCGACGCCTTCCATTTGCTGAAGATTATGCGGAGGTCCAGGGCGGTGTCACAACGGCCGAGTAACTTTATAGCCATGTGGTGACTCCAGTAACGTCCTTTAACGTACACATACCGAGGCGTGTACACGGGGCATCCATTAAAGATGGATGATCTCTTTAAATAACAAATTTTAAATAGTTGCGTGGGTATTGAATTTATTTCGAATATTAAATCGGGCCCATTTATGTTACTATTTTTAGAACCGACCATTCGGATGAGACCGTATTGCGATATAGAGCACTGGGCTGTTCCTACTGCTACGCAACGAATGTCAAATGTCACAAAATTGGTTGTTTGTATTGTTTTGTTCCACACATATAAGCGATAATGAGTATAATTAACGTTTATTTGTGACAAAATTGCACAATATAATTTCTGGTCTCTGTTAACCGTAATCATTATTGTTCGTTAGCTGAACAAACACACCTCTTTAGACCAGAAAATATTCGAAATAAAATTAATATTAATGGATAGAAGCATTTCCGGACAGGAGTCTTCGATTCAAATCTAATATTTTATAGCCCGGTAACTATATAATACATTTTTACAAAGAGATAATCCACCTTTAATGTCCGCGCCGATCGTGGTAATTGGAATAGACATCAAATATGAATTTGGAATATGGCATCTGTAAACGCTCAATACACGTTGCCACTGAACGAAACATACATAAAATAACTCGTATTTCTGTAAACTTATTCGAACATATCTGTATCCCGGGTAACGGTGCTGCTGTTGTGTAGGAAATTTACTTGACTGATAGTTCACTATTAGGACTAAACACGTAGATTAATCACATCTATATAACACTGTGATTGATTGTTTTACATGAGCCTACAAATTCTACCTACATACAATTAGAATATGTTTGCATCAATCAGCTAGAGGAAGCAAGCGCACGACCGAGACGAAAGACCAACAAGTGTAAACAGCCACGTGTTGTCAGGCTGTTACACTTACACAACATTAACTAGATACGTTTTAGTCAGTTACCGTTGCAGAATATTGTATCCGCATGAGACAAACCGTCAGTACTTATCCAGTGACAGCGTGATAGGGCCTACTTGTCACACCATTCATTCAATTCAGTGCACTGACGGCTCACAGAGTGATCTCCCCAACACAACACTAACAACTCACAAAATATTACACCCAGTATACTGTCCGTGTGGTTTAAACAATAAAGCATTTACTGACCATGCACACTAGAATATACACCGTGGACCGCCCATATGCGCGTGATGTAGGCCAGAAATCATTCACTAATTCGAGTTCTCTGAGGCGACTTGAGAACATTAACACAAAGGAACGTCCCTATTCGTGTGATGTGTGTGACAAAGCATTTATTCTAATGCGTTCTTTGACAACACATAAAAGAATCCACACAGGAGAGCGTCCCTATCCGTGTGATGTGTGTGGTAAAGCATTTACTCAGTTGGGTGATCTGGGAAGACATAAGATGATTCATACAGGTGAGCGCCCGTATCAGTGCATTTTGTGTGACAAAGCGTTTATTAAATCGGATGATCTGACAAAGCACAATAGGAGACAACACACTCAGGAGCGACCATATGCGTGTGATATATGTGATAAATCATTCACTACGTCGACAGATCTGAAGCTGCACAAGATACTTCACACAGAACACCATCCATATGTATGTGATTTATGCGATAAAGGCTTTGCTTGGTCTCATGGGCTGACAGGTCATATGAAAATTCACACAGGAGAACGACCATATACGTGCGACATATGCCAGAGATCATTCGCTCATTCCAGCGATCTGAAGAAGCATAAGAGAATTCACACAGGAGAGTGTCCGTATCAGTGCGATGTATGTGGGAAAGCATTCAATAGATCGGATAAATTGACGAAACATAAAATAATCCACACCGGAGACCGTCCATATAAGTGTGATTTATGTGGGAAGACATTCGCTGTATCAGAGGCCCTGGTACTGCACAAGAGAGTTCACACTGGCGACAGACCATACCAGTGTGATATATGCTCCAAAACATTCTCGATGAAGCCCAATTTGGATAGACATAAGAGAATTCACACGGGAGACCAACCATTTGAATGCAATATATGTGCGAAAACTTTCAATCAATCGGACAATTTGAATCGACATAGGCGAACCCACGCCAGTAACCCGCCGTGAGTGCTGAATGTGTAGCACTCCGGGGTACGTGTAAATCGGTGCAAACGAATTAGTCCAGAAGAAGTTGGGGTTAACCCAACATTCTTTGTTTTTTTCTTTGCTTTCTGTTTTTTTTTGCTGGTTATATATGGGGGTCTTTGTAATGATTCTAAGGGTTGTGTAGATATCTCACCCTTGAGCTCTTTTATAAATCCAAGATGGTTTCCAAGATGGCCACCGTATTTAGGTATTCTATGTAATCGGTTAATAACTTTCTCGAATTGAGGTTTGATATGTCAATTTTGATATGAATCTTGTATTATATGTTCGAACTATGTTTCTATCCTCGATATTAAAGATGGATGTAAATATGGCCACCAAATACATGACAATTGTGCAGTATTTTTATCTAGATTATTACAATAAATGTGTTATATTATACATAGAATTCACATTATCCCACCCCATTCGAATTATAAGTCGGCCTACAAACAAACGACTATAAAGCAAAAAGAGACCATTACGACAACACCAGCACCGCGATGTATTTACAACAAGCGTGTTATGAAATGATAAACCATGGATTTGATAAAAGCTATGGAGATGCAAAAAATATATATATTCGTTCTTCGAGACATGTTATCTGTTGTATATATGATGGTAAAGGTTCGTTTGTATCTTACCCATGCAGACTAATTAATATTGTGACAATATTCAACAAAAAAATCATTCATCACACTGCATCGTCTATATGAAACATATGTCCCTAATCGGCGTTATTCTCGTTCCACAATGGTGTGTAAATTCGTTGATACAATTAAGAGCTCCTTGGCACGCGCAAAATGACGTTCCTTGCAGACCAGCACCACATCTCTTTAACCCTTTACCCAACAGAACGGCCCTGTGCCAATGCGTCGACCATAGGTCGCCTCGCATATATAAGAGAATTCATTGGCTTAACACATATTAAAAATGATAAAAAAAATTTAGGCCAATGCATTCTCTTATATATGCGAGGCGACCTATGGTCGACTCGCATATATAAGAGAATTCATTGGCACAGGGCATAACTGTAACCATCACAATGTGGTCAATGAACCGGTTCCAATGATATCCATATTATTGAGACAGACCGAAGATATTTTAGGCTGTTGAAGCTTTATTTGGGCGTTTTTGGCCGTTTTGTTGGGTAAATGGTTAACGAACAAGGCGAATTGATGGTGCACAAACATCGTATCAGCTTCGGTGTGCTATCCGGAGCATTTGGTATGTTGTCGGCAAATGTGATATGAACGAGTTCGTCGACATCTTTAGATCTAGTCTGGTCGATAAACTAGAATTTTAGGGTCAACCTAGAATAAATTTGGACTAAGTTGGTTTCTATTCCATTTTGAAGAGGAATATATCCTCTATATCATATCCAAAATCCGCTAAAATCAACTTTGAGCATTTTCTGTAATTCAAGATGTCGTCCATGGTGGCAGTTGGTATCGATTGGTTGATTGATCGATTCGGGTTTTATGTCGCTTTAGCCACTAAGGCCATATCACTACATTGTCAGTTTTAATGGTGGAGGAAATCCGCACACTTACGGCTAATCTAGCAGGTGGTATCGAAAAATTCTGAATTTTGTTGGTAGGTGTGCCAACTAATACCAAATTAGTAATAAAATAAAATACGCACAAACAATGCTTAATCGTAAACCATACCGGTAGAATGTCTGTCCCAATATGGCCGCCAAAATGGACAAAATCGAATGAAATTTACAATTTGTGGACAATTGAATATCTAATAATACAAGAACGAACATGCCTTCGAATTATACGAGGAAGAATGATTTCAGAGTATAAGGGGGGCATTTAATAAAAGATGTAAGAATTCTCTCTAATGTATCTCGCAAGAGAGCAAACGAAAGCCAGGTCTCATACAACGGTTAAATATGGTCTTTTTGGGTGCCGATAAACAGCAGAATAACGCAGTTTTATCTGTACTCTTTATCTTGAATCGTGTAATATATGTGTAATTGAACAGATAATGGGATTCAATAGGGATGTATTGATTATGTGATCTTTTCTAGAAGCAGAAATGTATGTAATGAAAACAGTCTCACGAATGTGACCGATAATCATTTATTTTTATATCTACAACACCAAATCTGTCAAATTCACTACTATAGAACAGTATGAGAGTATAAGTTACAGCGATAGTTGTTGCCGGATACGGTGTCATATGAGGCGAAGTGAGATTAATATCGGGCGAGGCGCTAGCCGAGCCCGATATTAATCTCGCTGAGCCTCATATGTCACCGTAGCCGGCAACAACGAGCCCTGTAACGATTTTATCATGTCACCCACATATCATGTTTTCCGTGTGAGAATTTGAATTACTTATACGAAGTTCATTACCTGCCAGTAAGTAAATTTGTTGTCTATGGCTATTAACTTATGTAACGTCACAGTGACGCGTCATGGGCGTTGAACGTCAACGCATTGAGTCAATGGCTAATCACCAGAAGCAGGACAACAAACTTGAGTTTGATAGTTAATTTATGAGTGTTTAGAATTTCTCAAATATATCACATGCAGGTTTTGGTATATGGTACTACTAGTATGTGTTTAAATTAACAGAACTTGATTTCCGACAGATATCCCTTTTCTTGGCGCCAAAATACACCGAAAATATACCCGAGGCGGCAGAGTTCCATGAAAAACAAAATGGCGGACATCGACCCCATATGGGAACCCTGAGGGGGATATGGATTCCATATGGGACGGGCTACAAAGACTACGACCCGATGTCTCCTGATATGCCTCTACCAACGGAGCGTCCACATTGGTCGATCCAACCAGGTGACATGATAACTATTCATATAGTACTAGGTAAAATGTGTAGATCCTATTGTTCGTGTCTTAAAATAGTAGTCATAGTTGCCTCCGGTCAAGTGATTAAAAACGAATATTTCGCTTTTATCACACAAATGCATGGTGGTATACCATGAACACAATTTATCAAAATACAAAGGAGTACAATAGACTATCTTCAATAAATTCTCAACATAACCAAATCTGATTATAGAGACTGTCTCTATACCTGGAAATTATAATTGCTTAAATGCACTAAGGCCACATATACGCGAAACGTACTACGTTTTCTACAGCCGCATCGCCGCGTTTACCCATTCTCCCTAATGTTACACATATCTGCTGCATACAAAACCATAAATAGCAACATCGAGTGAATGGTAAACCCAGAACTAATAACTTTAAACGCTGATTACCTGATATTTAGCGCAAGTGTGTGGGTGGCAATGGTAATATAATTTCAAACAACAAGATACTGAAAACTAATAGTGTGCATTGCGTGGTACATATTCCCGTTGTAAAGTGCCGATTGAAGTAATTTGAACAAACTTTTCTACTAAGAATCCGGTTTGGAAGCAGCATGAAAATTAGTATTAAATAAAATGTACGATGTATAGTCTCTTCGATCTAGTGATATATGATACTATTCTGTTGAAGAGATGAGTGTTTCTTTACAGTATAATCAGCATTACGACATACTTTTATGGTTTATTATCACAGAGAGCCGAATGTTGGAAATTCCGGAAATGTAACTAGTATTTACACAGCAAGTGTGTGCACTTCGGTTTCAGTGGTACATTCAATAGTTAATCATCATTCAAAAAGACACTACCATGCACTGTGTGACGAAATATTACTTCGTGTGTTGCATGCCCGAAATAAAACTGTTTTGGCCCGACTGTTGGATGCATTCTAAGCAGAAAACCCGAACGTAAATCATTGGGTTAACGTGCGTTGCAGTCGACAAGTCATTCGAAAAGAACTGTTTTAATTACATATGTACCTTTAAAGATGGATTATCTCTTCAAATAACAAATTGTAAATAGTTGCGTGGGTATAAAATAATAAATATGAACTGAAGACCCCTGTCCGGAAAGGCTTCTATCAATTAATATTGATTTTATTTCGAATATTTAATCGGGTCCGTTATGTGTCTATTTTTAGAACAGACCATTCGGATGATACCATATTGCGATATATTGTATCTCACGTGACTTTGTTATTGAAATCAAGCTTTCCGATTGGTTGGCTACTCGACTCTATTAGTCGTAGTTGTATACTACGCCTTCAAGTCTCTCCCATCGTGCACTATGCATATGTAGTTTTGACTACTAAAAATAGTAACGAACACTACATCAAACTTTGTTCTGAAACTACTTGTTATTTCGCCGCTGATCCAAATTAAAGCTTCAGTAAGGCGAACATCAATTGTCTGAACTTAGTAAAAGTTGAAAATTTCTGCATTTGTTCGATACAATATAATAATTAGAGCATGACTTGTCGTGAAATACGCCGATATAGTACATAGTGCGGTTGTGTAGTTCACTCCGCTTCGCGTCGTGAACTACACAACCTCACTATGCACTATATCGGCGTATTTCACTCCAAGCCATGCTCTATTTATTAAATAGAGCACTGGACTGTTCCTATGGCTACCCACCGAAAGTCAAATATCCCAGATTTATTGTTTGTATTGTTTTGTTCCATAGTTATAAGCGATAATGAGTATAATTAACGTTTATTTGTGACAAAATTGTACAATATAATTTCTGGTCTCTGTTAACAGTAACCACTATTGTTCGTTAGCTAAACAACTACACCCTTTTCGAGTAGAAAATATTCGAAATAAAATTTAAATTAATCGATAGAAACATTTCTAGAAAGGAGTCTTCGATTCAGATCTAATATTTTATACCCCGGTAACTATATAAAACATGTTTACAAAGAGATAATCCACCTTTAAAAATATATAACAACATACTTGTAAATTACCAATGTGTATTTTCGCTTATAGGTGGTTATCCAATATGTTGCTTTCGTCGTAGCATGGATTGAAGTTGCGGCCATTTTGATAGCCATTTCATCGCCGCGATTGCATTATTTTAGTTTAAACAGTATTTATTCCATATATTTTCATTATATATACAATTACAAATATAGGATGAATCAATATTTCATGGATCGGATCCGACAGCAAGCGTATTTGCTTATATGAGTCGTTTCCGTTGATGATTTTTCCCATCCAACCACGCGGCAGCAGCCAATATTAAAGGATGAGTTCAGTGTTGGTGTTTCTGTTATCAGGTGTTGATAACGAGCGCGTCGAGAAAGAGATTATATGATATGCACGCGTGGAGACGATAGGATATTTCAGTTTTCTTGTATAAACTTAGAACTATGGAGGATGGTGGTGGTAGTATGAAAGTAATATTAACTCGAACGTGTTAGTGAGGAAATACGATTTGATTCAGAGAGAAAAGAGGTATGAATCGTATGACGGATGTATCAATTTAGATTGTAGGTTTTATGGAAGATGGAGGAAAAGAAATTATAGCATTTGGAATTTGGTTTGCTGTTGATGATTATCTCTTTAAATAACAATTTTTAAATAGTTGCGTGGGTATAAAATAATAGATATGAACTGAAGACCCCTGTCCGGAAAAGCTTCTATCAATTAATATTGATTTTATTTCGAATATTAAATCGGGACCGTTCATGTTACTATTTTTAGAACAGGCCATTCGGATGATACCATATTGCGATATAGAGCACTGGGCTGTTCATACGGCTACGCAACGAAAGTCAAATGTCACAGATTGGTTGTTTGTATTGTTTTGTTCCACATATATAAGCGCTAATAAGTATAATTAACTTTAATTTATGACAAAATTGTTACATAAAATGTCTGGTCTCTGTTAACGGTAACCACTATTGTTCGTTAGCTGAACAAACACACCTTTTTAGACCAGAAAATATTCGAAATTCGACAGATACTGGTGGTATGTCGGCCCAGTATCCGGTGGAATGAATGTGATGTATGGATGTGGTTCACGGGTTAGATCCGGACCAGCAGGCCCCGCCCTCCGGCGATGTGACCGCACATCAGCTGGAAAGAGAAATTAGACAAGCACAGCGAGGGAAACGAAGACATCAGCAGGAGCAGCAAAACAAAACACACGGCCCCTGGGAAACGACGGGGAAGCATAAACGACGGGTGGAGCAAGCCGCGGATGAGTAAAAGTCGCGGGGGGAGCAGAGGCGAAACCGAGGTAGCGGATGAGACATGAGCAGTTGGTGAAGCGGAGGATGTGATGAGCTCGATGGGAGTCGACTCGAGCAGCAGAGGCCGGTGGGGCGTAGCCCAGGCATCGAGATGCGGGATGAGATAAGCCCGATGGGAAACGGCTCGGGCGGCAGATGCCGGTGGTATGACGGCCCAGGCATAAGCAGCGCATGAAGCGGAAGAGGCGATGATACATGAGTAGTGGATGGTACGAGATGAGGCGGCAGCGGCGGGCGGGTTGGGAGCGGCGGAATAAGAAGCAGCGGGCGAAGAAGAGGATGAGATGAGGTGAGCTCGATGGGATTCGACTCGAGCAGCCGATGCTGGTGGAGCGGCGGCCCAGGCATCGCGGGTGCTCGATGGAGATTCGGCTCGAGCAGCAGACGCTGATGGCGTGGCCAACGCATCGGGTGCGGGATGAAATGAGCTCGATGGGAGACGGCTCGAGTGGCGGATGCCGGTGGTACGCCGACCCAGGCATAAGCGTGATGTGGAGCGGAAGAGGCGGTGAGGCATGAGTAGCAGTGAACCGTGGCCACGGGTGGGTGAAGAGCGGCGGAATGGCGGAACCGGCGGGTGGGACAGAAGCGGAAGGCGAGGCAGAAGTAGCACGCGAAGAGAAACGCGGAGAAGACCAGATACGACGGGAGAGGCGAGGGAGCGGGAGAGACAGGAGCGGCGGGAACGGATAAGCGGTAGGTGAGGCAGAGGCAGCGGGCGGGTGAGATACGGCTGGAGAAGCGCATGCGGGGGTAATGGGAAGCGACGGGCGGGTCGTAGGCGGCGGGTGGAGCGTAAGCTGCGGGTGGAGCGTCAGCGGCGGCGGGTGGAGCGTCAGCGGCGGAAGGTGCGTAAGCGGCGGAAGTACCGTAAGCGGCGGGTGAAGCGGAAGCGACGGGCGAAGCGGAAGCGATGGGCGAAGTGGGAACAGCGAGCGAAGCGTGAACAGCGGCGAACCGTGAGTAGCGGGTGATGCAGTGCCAGCGGGAGATGCAAGAGCAGCGGGTGATACAGGAGCAGCGGGTGATACAGGAGCAGCCGGTGATACCGGAGTAGCGGGTGATACCAGAGTAGCGGGTGATACAAGCAGCGGGTGATACAAGCAGCGGGTGATACAAGCAGCGGATGATACAAGCAGCGGGTGATACAAGCAGCGGGTGATACAATCAGCGGGTGATACAAGCAGCGGATGATACAAGCAGCGGGTGATACAAGCAGCGGGTGATACAAGCAGCGGGTGATACAAGCAGCGGGTGATACAAGCAGCGGGTGATACAAGCAGCGGGTGATACAAGCAGCGGGTGATACAAGCAGCTGGTGATACAAGCAGCGGTTACGCAAGAGCAGCGGATGCAGAGCTCGATGGGCGGCGGGTCGAGCAGCAAAGCTGGTGTTGTGACGGCCCAGTCTTCGGATAGCATGGATCGCAGAGCTCGACGTGATGCGGCACGAGCAGCAGATGCCGGATAATGTGGGTCCAGACAGAATCAGCGTGTGACGCGTTGGCGGCGTGGGTGACCGGAGCAGCGGCTGAAGCCTGAGCGGCGACTCGAAGGTGAAGCAGGTTAAAAACAGAAACAGCAAGGGGTGAAGCAAAAACAAAACAAAAACAAAGTGGCGGTGGGAGTGGTGTGAGCGGTGGGTGGGTTAGAGACAGCGGTTGGGGCCTTGACGGCGGTGACGTATAGGCGGCGGGAGAGGTGGAAGCGGCGACTGAGGCGGACGCGGTGGTGAAGCAGAAACAACAAGCGGCGCAGAAACTGAGGAGTAGCATCCGCGGCGGATGAAGCATCGCTGGGAGGAGAGCGGAAGCGGAGGGGAGGAGGGGGCGGCAGGAGAGAGGCACCAGTCGCGATGGGGTAGCACCAGCGGGGGTGAAGAGCCACGAACCGAGAAGAGACGGCCGATGCGATGAGAACCACGGGGTAACGAGGGGAGTTATGAACGCCGCGCGTGGCGGCGAGCCACCAGCGACAAGAATGGGACACGCGACCGTGCGCGGCCGCCGGGGGAAGGACGACCGATAGAACCGATGGCCTGGCCACCGTAGGGTGGGAGGGCGGGGAAAGTTTTACGTCCTCGCTCTGTGGACAAAAGTTGGAATGGACGCAAGTGACAATATTTTCTGCGCATGCTCGGAGCGGATAACTCTATTTGGCGTGAGTGACCTTAGTTGTCAGTGATGTTGTAGCTCTCGGAAGTCACTCCGGTATTCTACGCTTATTGGAGCCAACAAGACCCCAACTGTCTAAACATTATCTACCACGTATCCGGGCCTAATTCAGGGGACTCCCCCACCCCATATTGAGAGCCCATTGTTTCCTAAGTTTGTTGGGATTGAGAGAGACTCAGTGGTGTTTTTGCGGAGATGGCCACATGTTTAATAATTTAAACGATTACAGAGGTTGAATGAGGGCCTGCCGGTCCGGATGGTCTTCCATGCGACGTGAGGCTCGATGGGATTCGACTCGAGCAGCAGATGCCGGTGGTGTGTCGGCCCAGGCATCTGGGTAGATGGACGTGATGAGCCCGATGGGAGTCGACTCGAGCAGATGTGAATGGTGAATGGCGGTGATGTGCTCGATGGGACACGACTCGAGCGACAGATACTGGTGGTATGTCGGCCCAGCATCCGGTGGAATGAAAGTGATGTATGGATGTGGTTCACGGGTTAGATCCGGACCAGCAGGCCCCGCCATATGACGAAGTCACGCCATCGACGAGAAATCGGGGGCCAGGCCAGAGGAGAGAAAGGAGAGGGGCCGGCACACACAGGGCACCAAGGGAGGCGCGTCCGTGGCGAGGACAACAGTGGAGTAGAATAACGACTTTATGGTGCGGTAGCGAGATGAATAGCGGTGGATGGACGATGGAGATGCTACAGCCGAACGGAAGAGGCTAGTCAAAGTAGAACTGGCCGTCGAACCGGAACCCAAGTTGGTCGAAAGCGGACGGTGGATGGAAAGGGCGCGGCAGGCGGAGAAAATGTCTCCCTTTCCGAGAAGGGCCCCACGACCGAGGTGCTGAACGATGTGAACCGCGTCATCAAACCGCGAGTAGGAGACCGACGTGAATTCCGGGTAATGAAGTCAATGCGCGTGGAACCAGATGGGTAGGAAATATTGTGGAGAAGGCGGAAATCGCCGGGCGTGGAATTAGGCGCCAAGCCAAGAGGGGAGACCCGGAGCGGAGGCAGGGCGGGACGGGAAGGGACCCGCCACGCGACCCAAAGCTATCGCTTTAGCGAGTGATGCACGGACGACATTGGGGCAACCGAGGCAGACAGGAGGGATCGAGCATTGGATGGGGAGCGGGGGTCAGTGTGTTGTAGGTGGAAACCGGGGGGGACCAAGCCACAAGAGCGATTGCGCGGCGGGGATACATGTCGAGCCAAGCTTAAGCGGGAGGAGTTCGCGCGGCGAGAGAGCCAGACCGAAAGGGCCGAAGGGTAGCGGGCGGTGTCTGGTGGGGGTGGAGTTTAGAAATAGCTGGAGCGTCACACAAGGAGCAAACATGGCGGAAGCGGTGCGATGGTCGAGAGCGCGCTCAGGCATTGAAATCAAAACAGACTGGCGTACGTCGGTTGCCGGGTTGACGAGGCTGATCTCGAGGACCAGACGAGGGCGCTGGTGGTACAGTGGGGGAGGGTGGCGAGAGACACAAGAGCCAGCTATTGTCGATGTTGGCCCACGACAGCGATGGGCAAAGCGCGCGCTTGTTCCGGAGTTGTTCGTCGGAACGCGCCAGCCTAACCCCCCGAAATCCCACGCGGCCCAGCGGAACACTTGCGTGTACTGTAAAGAGCGAGAACGTTCGCCGACGGGTGGTACTGAAGGTGGAGCGAGCTGAAAGTGAAGAACGTGTCCGCCCACTGATCGATGTCCGCAATCGACAAAGCCGATGCGCGGGATCGGATGCCCAGTTGACCAGACGGAAGCAGACGAAATGGCTGTGCGGCTATGAGCGAACCCCCGGGTGGCGGTAGGAGCGCAGCTAGGGGGACGTATTCGCCGCGAGCAATGCGGTGGCGAATCGTCTGAGGCACATGCGAGCCGAAATCGTCTTGGGTCGAAACTGGCGGGGGCGGGCCCAAGCGCCCGGCCAGCTATGATCGAAATTGACGTCATTAAATAGTTCATTACCTCCAGTGAAAGCTGGCCGGACCCCGCCCCCAGGCAGAGATCGCACGTTTGTCGGTGGCATCCGGGCGGCGGCACGTCGCTGAAGGCTGGTAATGGCATGGAAGGACGACTGCATGAAGAAGGCGCCGACTGATGCGGCGGAGGCGGTACAATGCGATCGGTTCTAGTGCGGCTGCGATGTGAGCTGTCCGATGAAGGGCACTCGGACACCGAGTGAAGCGGGCTGCCGTCAAAGTCTGAGACGATCCGAAACCCGGCCGCCGGGGGGTCCCCCGGGGCGGCGACGGCGGTCACCGCGAGGCGCAGTCTGAGGCAGAGCGGCATTGGGGTGCCCGTGACATTACCTCGGAAATGAAAAGAAAGTGAATTGGTTAGCGTACGAAGGTGACAATGGCTGGGAGTGCCAGAGCGGAGCAAGGCGCGTGGAGTGCGGTTACAGTGGCCAATGGTAGCGGACAGCGGGCGTGATGGCTGAACCAAATGGATGTGACGCAGGTATATAAAGCACCTGATAGATATAACACATACAATGTTGATACAGACAAAGGGACTGGAGGCCAAGTGCTGACTCACTTATCGGTGCCCCCTCTCCCATATGTTATGACACTGAAAATAAATAATAAGTAATGGCAAAGCAACCTGACCACCAAAAACAAGTGGAATAGACATACCTACCACCGGACACCCCACCCCCGAGTTAGTCCTAAGGTTGTATAGAGATATAGGTATATATGTAAAGCCGAGTCTGTGTGTTACCATTGATGGCTACTACGTATCGTAATGTGGAATCCCGAATCGTCTCGCGTATGGATGACTGTACAGCTAAGAAATTTCTCATATTTGCACAATCAGGTAGTGCGGAACCGTCAAATGCAAGATAATTGAATAAAGAAATATGGTAAGGAAGTAATTGATTTAATAGACGAATTCGGGATTGAAAGGAGGTGGCGGCCAAAGTATAATGAAAGGCATTTACGACACCGTTCCATTGGGGCAGTTGATTGAATTGGCAATGTGAACGGAAAGCAAGTTGCCACATTCACAGAGGAATCGACGGTTAAATATATGGGCAGGCCGCGGACCGACAGAGGAATACTGTGGTGGTACGGGTGTCGTATGCGTAATGGTGTGTACATAACAATGGGGGCTCTCGAATCGAAATTGTTGGTTGTATTCCAGTATAGTCCACAGCGGGCGTGATGGCTACGAGAGAAGTCAAGAGGTAGCCAATGGTCGAACTAACTATTTACTCTTGCTATGTCGGAGAGAATTAATTATCTCAGTGTAAGGACATCTTGAAGACGAATGTCAAAGCCGGTTACCTCCAAATTTCACCAACAAAAACATCGGCGAACTCCGCCGACGAAAAGGGGGCAAGGTGCGATACCGACAAGTACGGGACGGACGGACGGGCGGACAGCCGGAACCCATGCAGACAAACCCCGTAAGTTGTCAAAGCGGCGGGGAACAGTCAAAGAAAATTGAAAAACAAACAATTGCTGATGGACGGACGGACGGACGGATGGACGGACGGACGGAAGGACGGGCGGGCAGACCGAGAACGGAATGCAGGCAACCAGAAGGGGGAGGGGCGTCTAGGAACCGAGGGGGTGTGACGCCCGCGAAAAATGGGCGTTGATGGAAAGGGGAGAAGTAATACACGGCGGACGAGTGTGCAAGACAAACCGGTCAAGCGGCGACCGTTCATTGGAAAAAGACCAACAAAAAACAAAACAAAACAAGAGCAACGCGAGGGTGTGGCAAAACACGCCCTTTAGCCATTTCGAAGGGTGCTGAACGCAAATAAGATAATACCTTGAGCGGACAGGTATAACATATAAACATATAGCTAATGTACAAGGTGTAAGTCGGATGAAATAAAGTAATCACCCGTCAGTGAGAAATACCATATTGGAATATACCTATGGGTGATATCTGTATCAGGGTGAAATGATGCAATCACTCGTTGAAGAGAAAACTATATCATATAGTATATATTTATAGGTGACGATTGTGTTAGGGACAATTAAAATTAAATGATATGATCACTCGTCAATGAGAAATACCAAGTTATTAGGATATATTTATAGGTGATGGTTGTAATAGGGTTAAATCAAGTAATCACTCGTAATGAGAGAAAACATATCAACTAAGATATAATAATAGGTGATGATTGCATTAGGGTCTATTGAGATTAAATAATGTAATCACTTGTCGATGAGAGATAACATGTAATTATATTATATTACTAGGTGAAAATTGTATTAGGTGTATTGAAAGTCCCTTAAGTTTAAATAAAGAAAAGGGATAGAATACGCAAATAATCAGTAACTCTAAAACTTAAAGCAAGTGATCACTCGTCAATTACTTCATACGTGAAAGTGACAAAAAGTTTAATGTAGGCATCTCAGCTACTACCAGAAAACAACATTGTATAGACCAGTCACACCAAGCGCGAAGTAATGGTGATGGCGAAAGAATGTAAATATGGATACCTATAGATAAACCATTAATAGAGTAATCACTCGTCAAAGAGAAATGTCGAATTATTAAGGATATCAAAGGAATGTTGTATTAGGGGTTCCTAAAATAAATCATGTATGTATTTTTAATAAGGGTGGGAAATGTATATGAACAGCATGAAAATATTAACCAAGTAATCATTGGTGGATTGATTTTAAAGGAAAGCGATACAGGAGTTAAATGTAGGCACCTCAGCTAACTACCAACATAAACATGGTATCGATGAGTTATATCAAATATGCAGGTAAGGATCTTGGCAAAGTCAAGTTATAAGGATATCCATAAATGGTTACTGGTAAATCAAGTAATCATTCGTCGGTGAGGACGAACAAATTATTAAACAGAAAGTATCGGTGATAAAATTATAAGGGGATGCAATCGCATCATGTTTGAATTACTAACATGGATGGGAATTATATATACCAGTATAGAGAAAAGTCAACAAAGGGATCAATAGAAAATGAGGTACCAAGATATGGTGTGGCTTAAGTAAGATGTAGGTATTATGCGAATACATCCATCTTAATAGATTCTGTAGAAGGCGTGCGTTAAGCCGGAGGAAAATATGGACATGAGCACCGTAAGCACGGGTGACGACACACATGGATTTAAAGCCATAATAAAGGGAAAAACAGTCAGGTGCACGGGCGTAACCTGACCAGGAGCGATAGTGAGATTATAACTGGTATACCGTATAACAAATTAAGGTAAATCAGTGAACATTAAATTATCAGGTATTTAAAGTAACATGTAGCGCAAGTAAGAGGTATATATGGGATAAAATAAAGTAATCACTGGTCAATGAGAAATACCATATTGGGGTATATAAGCGGGTAATGACTGTATTAGAGTGCAATCAAGTAATCACTCGTCAATGGGAAAAGTCATATCACCAAGACTATATAAATAGGTGATAATTGCTAGGGTGATAGAAATTAAATATTGTAATCACTCGTCAATGAGAAATAAAAATATTAGAATTATCTCAGGTGGTGATAATATTAGGGAATATCAAGTGCATCATGTCGGAATTACTAACATGGATGGGAAATATATATATAACCAGTATGGATAAAAGTCAATCAAGGGATCAATAGTAAATGAGTTCACAAGGTATGGTGCGGCTGAAGTTAGATGTCGATATTATGCGGACTTGGCCGGTATCGGTAGCTGGGAAACACACAGACCAACCTTGGCGCGGGTAAAAGAATCCAAACTGGAGTTATCGGTCGGGAACCAAATTGAGTAACAGGCGGTCAAATTTTAATTCGAAAGGGGGGGGGGGGGCGAAACGCCGGGAAAATGAATTGGACGGAACCCACAGTCGAACGTGGTCTGTATCCTTAGCTAAGAAAGACGCACACCAACTTTGGAGCAGAGCAAATAATCCAAACTGAAGTTATCGGACGGAACCCAAATGGTAACGGACAGATGGACGAACAGACAGACGGACGGATAGACAGACGGACGGACGAAAGACCCGGCCCAGAGTGGGGGTCAAATACTAAGTCGAGGTGCAGATAAATTAATCCAAACTGGGACGGACGGACAGACCGACAACATAAAACGACCTATTGCCAAAAAGGCGTAACATGAAAGGCCGTGGCTGTTACCTGATCGGGAAAAACGCAGCGGACGAGGAGCGAGGTGATTACACACACAAAGAGAACGCCGAACAGCAATTAGGACAATGCGGTGGGACAGGTGGACACTCAAACCCAGAC
Source organism: Siphonodentalium dalli (assembly GCA_032622095.1). Classification (NCBI taxonomy): domain Eukaryota; kingdom Metazoa; phylum Mollusca; class Scaphopoda; order Gadilida; family Siphonodentaliidae; genus Siphonodentalium; species Siphonodentalium dalli. The sequence continues at coordinate 58,983,966 of CP136063.1, forward strand.
CGCCGGGAACCAGAGCGTAACCACGGGATAATTATTGGAGACGACGGATTAGAAGGCGATGGCGGTACTGTGAAACAGCGGGCAAGGAGAAAGACAAAGCGGCAATACATGACCTTAAACTGTAGATGATTGGAGATAGTGGCGAGCAGCGATGGCAGCAGATAGAAAATGTTACGTCCTCGCTCTGTGGACAAAAGTTGGAATGGACGGAAGTGACAATATTTTCTGGGCATGCTCGGAGCGGATAACTCTATTTGGCGTGAGTGACCTTAGTTGTCAGTGATGTTGTAGTTCTCGGAAGTCACTCCGGTATTCTACGCTTATTGGAGCCAACGCGACTTGCCGCTTAATTGAAGACGTTGAGCTTGTATAAATTCATGTTATATTTCATAATTCATGTTATATTTTGCGTTGTATCTCTCGTAATCATACCTAAATTGAAGATCGCAAAGGAATGAGCGAAGCGACAGTTGTATGGGCGTGCATTTTGTCCTGTATATATACTGTTTCATCACTAACAGGAGGAAGTTACTTATTGACTATCTGTATTCGTGATCTATACCGATAATAATATACTTCATTGTTAGATCAATGGGAAACTGGTCGTTTTTCGTCCATATTTAAATTTCCTTTATAAAGGTTTGTACATGGGGACAGTCCCAACAGATATGAGAAATTGTTTCCTGTACATTTTGACATCGATTGCAGAAGTCGTCGACTCGAAGGTTAGCCATCTTCAGAAATGTATTGGTAACGATAATTCGCGTGTTTATTCTGAATTGGAGCCACTGTAATTTCGTATCGGTTGTCGTTTTAAAGGGCATGCTAAAATATTCTTCCCAATTTTCTATCTTCTCGGAAATTTCGGATTCCCATTTTTGACATGAATTTGGCATAATTTTCTCACTTTCTAAAATAATTGTCCGCCCTTTTTGTCACGGAGTATCGCAGTAAGATTGTTAGGTAGGTATGGGCAGGGTATACGGATTAGTGGTTGATTAAGAGAACTTGCCAGTGACATAATCTGACGTTTTATGTTGCTGATTGTTATAAAATCGACGCGGATGTTGAAAAATGCATATAATGTGTGTGGGGTATGGAATGTATAATCTGATTGGAATAAATCGTTTATAAAATATATTCCCGCATCTCTCTACGATTTAAAGTTGATTGATGAACCTCCAATTTTTATGTTCGGATTATTCCAGATAGTCGAAGCCATAATAGTATTATTTGAATCATTTAATCGCATAAATTTACACCATGCACCGAAAACATCTCTCCAGAATGGATTTGAGAACTTGTTTGTTTGCTTTGCAATATAACTTGAATCGTACGTGAGAAATATTTGGTCGTTTAAGAAAGATGTGGTGTTACACAATGAAGCCCATTTTAATTGTTTGCAAACCAAGAGTCGTATCCAGGTAATTTTCATGGCATTATCAAAGTTTTCAACATTAATCATCTTCAAACCTCCGTGCATATGATCGGCACATAATTGTTTTCTTTTTATTCGATCGCGTTTGGAATTCCAAATGAAATTATATAAACAGGTATTAGGGCTTTCAAAAAAGTTGTACCTGGACTTGGTAGAGTTATAAATATGTATGTCAATTTCGGTAAGATGAGGGATTTGACAACGGTTATTCTACCTAAAGTATACCTTCATGCCAAACGTTGTCAAATGCTTTGCTTATGTCAAAAAATAATAGCCGAATTTCACGCTAAATTTCGCATAACTGTTATACGGTAGAGTCGCAAGACACGAAGCCTGATTGTCGGTCGGTTAGGACACTGTTGATTTGGAGGAAACACATAAGATGTTTCGCAATACATTTTAGACAGTTTAGTAGCGATATTGTTCGATAATTCTCAGGGTTACCATGGTCTCCTTTTTTGAATACTGGGATAACGTTACCTTGTTTCCATTCGGCGGGGAAGTAGGATTCTGTGAGGTAGCAGTTGAATATTTTTTAAAGGGGGGTACTCAGGCTCGGGCAGTTTTTCAATATATATACGTGGGCTGATCCGATCTGAACCAGATGCTTTATCTGGTTGGAGTTCCTTTATTAAATTATAAACTTCAATTTCAGGTATAGTTACAGTTTCAAGTTTGGGGACATTTTTGTCATCGGAGGATAGTGTCGGAAATTTGTTTGATCCTACGACTGAAGAAGTACTACAAAAATAATCATTCAGAATTTGTGATTTTTCTTCGTCGGATAAGGTGACTTTACCATTCCAATTGAGTGCTGGGACAATGTGGGTTTTTTTCGGTTGAATTTGTTAGTTTCAGGATTGCATAGGATGTCTTGTATTTTCTGAGTATAAATCTTTTTGGCGTCTCTAACCTCTGAAATAATTTTGTTTCTTATAGTGCGGTACTTATTCCAGTGTTGTTGGGTATTTCTTGATTTGGCTTTTTTATGTACTCTTTTGCGCTGTCTTATTAGATATTTTATCCTGGGAGTCATCCATTCCGGTTCTTTAAGTCGACAGTCCACTGATTTGGTCGGGACAAATTTGTATATAAGTTCATTTATAATATTAGTGAGCGCTTGACATATTTTATCAGTTTCTACATTTCATAAAAACTCATCCCAATCAAGAGATCGTATATGTTCATCTGTTCAAAAAGATATATGAGTCGATTAAAACTTGGATTGGTCGTTTTTTTGGTGTTGGGTTTGAACTGTCACACATACTGGGACATGACATCGAATAAGATCGAAGAAAAATGGCTCAAGAGTACCACAGCTTGTGACTGTACACTTTTGTTAAAATAAAGTCTATGAGGGTTTCGGAGTTCTCCGTGTAGTGGGTGGTTTCTGGAATAATCTGTTAAAGGGATAATTTTGCTTCAATAGAAGGGACCTGTTTATTTGCCGGATTATATTGATTTTCGTTCAAATCACCGCATATGATTATTTTGTGGGACGGGTGGGCATTGCATTATTTTCTGTCCTTGTCACTTTATTCGCCCCTATACTCTAATTTCACACACACTGGTATATATTGGATGGAGGATTAATGCGTTGTGTTATCGCCTATGAGGAATACTGTAGAAAAACCTACTTCACAAGGTCGAAAAATGGTATTTTAAAAATCTCTTTGAAAAAGTTTGCTCAAAGCGAATTTTAGCGGATGTTTTATATGCTGTAGATGATATATTCCTGTTCAAAATCGAATAAAAACCAACTAAGTCCAAATTTATTCTAGATCAAACCTTTTATCGACCAGAATAATCATCCAAAATGTGTTGTCTCATATCCGGCGGAGATTCATCTGATACATATCGCCATGCAGCAGCTTGAAGGTGAGCATGCTTTATATTTTTAATGAAAGCTTCGGTAGTTGGGCGGTAACGAGTTTACTTTTGGAGCAAACGTCATTGACCGTCAAACGTTTGATGACCACATTTTAATTCTTGCCTCTGTTGTGCTTTTACATTGTGGGAGACCATAGCACGTCAAAATGATAGGTATGACTCCGCCAACAACATCAATTATATTTATATGATAATTTCCGAGCGCACTCAATGGTTGCTTTCCATTGCGCAGATATTTTAGTGTCGAAAACTTCCCGATACAAACGTATGATGCAGCAGTGTCGCACCCGATCAGGGATAATTTTACTATACGTCTGGTAAGTCTTGTTTATGTCAATCGCAATCCGTCATTTAGTAGGGGAAATCATCAGTATAAGTCCAGAAATGTCACCCATGTGCACGAAATGCAGAAGCATTATACATATATCGAGTCGACAGCTTGCCCTTAACGAGGTGTTGGCCGACATGGTCAGGCAAAGTTTATAATGAATGAACGCAAGTAATACAAGGCATGTCTTCCATTATGGGTTATGACCGGCTGTAAAATCAAACAATGGAATCACATCATTGACCTAATCTAGATGTAATGGCCAATCGGGTTCACGCTTAGCACGTATATATCTCTCAACATAAGAAACACTGGTATTCCTATTCGGTTAACTCACAACCTTACAGTGCCTTACTTACTGAGTCATCGGGACGGGAACTTAAAATATTGCCAAGCATAGTGTTGTGTAGAGGAGACATTGCAACATATATAGCCCGTGTATTATGTGTCCAGTAGTATTGCGTGAACGATTCTTTTGACAAATATGTTTTAAGCCGTTTTTTGCTCTTATCCTCAATTGACTTTTCCAAAAGGCCTCTGGTCTACCTGCCGGCATCTCACTTTGACTTGTTTTTGTCATTCTGGTGTGCCAGGTTTGGTGTTCACTGCGTCTGGACAACGTGTTACCTGGTCAGACACCCACTTAGCAAATATTGCTTACACATAAAAACATGTCTTCCGTTATGGGTATGACCGGCTGTAAAATCAAACAATGGAATCACATCATTGACCGAATCTAGATGTAATGGCCAATCGGGTTCACGCTTAGCACGTATATATCTCTCAACATAAGAAACACTGGTATTCCTATTCGGTTAACTCACAACCTATATGTTGCACTGCATGAGAATTTGCACACACAAAAAACAGGAAGCAACACATCTTCATCCAGAGCTCTCAACTATTTTGCTGAAATTTTGTCCTGTGATCATTTTTAATACTCCACAAAACCACACATTGAGGATTTCCACCAAACCACTTTCCGCTATCACCGATCCAATCGAACCACATTAATTTAACTTGAGTATTGGTCTGCACTGATTATTACAATCGTTTGTCCAGCTGATCGAGATAACGCTTGAGCTTTTATCATTGCACATACCATTGTCTGTGAATCTGCTGGTGGACTTTTATCGGCGGAAGATAGACAATATATGTCTTATGTATAGCATATTGCCCCTGTTCCCGACAAAATTTGTATTTTCCCATTGTATTCGATGCAGTTGTCCTTGTAATTATATCCCATAAGAATGACAAATCGTGTTCACCTGCCCGCCGCCGCAATACATATTGGTGGTGACTGAATTTACTTGAAACGGTGGAATTGGGAATATTATTTGTTCATTACAGAGTCCTTAGTTTGAATTGAGATCCGTATAGAAGACAGATCATCAGAGAACAGTAGCATGTGGTTCAGTGGTTAGTCATTAAATCTACAATAATACTACATGTACTTGTAGTAGGTTCTATAATTTGCGTAACAGTTACTTTTGTAATCATATACAAGTACTGTTTTTAAATGGTGTGTGCTCTTTAAAAACTACCACCCACCCGTACAATTTTATTACTCACAATTTATAGAAACACGAACGATAAAATAATCTCATGGTAAATATAAGCACAAATCACCTAATGTTCCGATGGTTCCCATTTTTTCTGATTTTTATTTTCGTCACATCGTCGAATTTAATTGATCCATGTCTCGCGAAGTTCTTTTTTCCATACATGTATGTCATCGCTTTTGGAAAATGATGACCACCACGATTGTTGCAGAACATTGCAGAACATTGTATTGGCCCGGCTTTTTTCTTCTAATATTTAGCAACAGAATTCACAGAAAGTACATATAAATGAAATATAAGATAGAGCTTTTGTCAAAGCTGTTTACATTACAACTGGAAATGAAGAGGTCCTCTGAATTAGCCACCTAGCGGCCAGACTGACATGGTAAATAACCGCAATATTGTCCTCCGTTGTATGGTGTCACTGTAAATGAACCTGCAAATTAGTATCAAATTAGCAAAACAATTTCTCTTCCGCAAAAATTATTTCCCATTTCAGCAGATAAAGGTAGTGGTATTAAAGGTGGATTATCTCTTTGTAAACATGTATTATATAGTTACCGGTGTGTAAAATATCAGATTTGAATCGAAGACTCCTGTCCGGAAATTCTTCTGTCGATTAATATTAATTTTATTTCGAATATTTTCTGGTCTGAAAAGGTGTTTCTTCAGCTAACGAACAATAGTGGTTACCGTTAACAGAGACCAGAAATTTTATGCAACAATGTTGTCACAAATAAACGTTAAAGGTGGATTATCTCTTTAAATAAATTTTTTTAAATAGTTGCGTGGGTATATAATAATAGATATGAACTGAAGACCTATGTCCGGAGAAGCTTCTATCAATTAATATTGATTTTATTTCGAATATTAAATCGGGCCGTTTATGTTACTATTTTTAGAACCGACCATTCGGATGAGACCGTATTGCGATATAGAGCACTGGGCTGTTCCTACGGCTACGCAATGAATGTCACATGTCACAGATTGGTTGTTTGTATTGTTTTGTTCCACAGGTATAAGCGATAATGAGTATAATTAACGTTTATTTGTGACAAAATTGTACAATAAAATGTCTGGTCTCTGTTAACAGTAACCACTATTGTTCGTTAGCTGAACACACACACCGTTTTAGACCAGAAAATATTCGAAAAAAAATTAATATTAATCGATAGAAGCATTTGCGGACAGGAGTCTTCGAGTCAAATCTAATATTTTATATCCCGGTAACTATATAATACATGTTTACAAAGAGATAATCCACCTTTAATTATACTTATTGGCGATTACATCTGTGGAACAAAATAATACAAACAACCAATTTGTGACAGTTGACTTTCGTTGCGTAGCCGTAGGAACATCCCAGTGCTCTATATCGCAATAAGGTATCATCCGAATGGTCTGTTCTAAAAATAGTAACATGTAACGGTCCCGATTTAATATTCGAATTAAGATCAATATTAATTGATAGAAGCTTTTCCGGACAGGGGTCTTCAGTTCATATCTATTATTTTATACCCACGCAACTATTTAAAATATGTTATTTAAAGAGACAATCCATCTTTAAGGTAAGTGAATCCAATACCCAGATAGCACACACACGTTGGGCCAACGTCATTTCTATCGTTGGGCCAACGTTGGAATCCAACTATGGCTGTTGCCGCTGGCTCGGCGTCGGCTCGACGTCGGATCACGTCGTCGAATCGACGGTGACTCGATGTCGAGCCGACGTTGGCGCGCCGTCGGGCACCCGACGTTGAATAGACGTCGAACCAACGGTGTATTCTACTATTAATACGACGTTGGGCCAACGTTGGCCCAACGTATTAATGGTATAATATACCGTTGGTTCGACGTCGTTTCAACGTCGGGTGCCCGACGCCGCACGAAACGTCGGCTCGACGTCGAACCACCGTCGAGTCGACGACGGGATCCGACGTAGAGCCGACGCCAAGCCAGCGGCAACAGCCATAGTTGGCCCAACGTTGGATTCCAACCTTGGCCCAACGATAGAAATGACGTTGGCCCAACGATAGGACGGATCGATGCTCCATTCGTAGGAGCGATTCCCCTCACATCAGGGCGTCTTTATAACATTAACATCCGCTGAGATACAACATACCAATTTATACATACAAAGCTCCGCATAATGTTTGCAACTTCAAAGTATTATAATTGGAAATATTATTTAAATTCACAAGTATAAAACTCGAAGAAAATGAAACATATAGAAAAAAATGTCTGCCGATTTAAATAAAGACAAAATGACATGCTATTAGTTGTTGATTTTAAGAATCTTGACCATCCACTCACTCTAAAGAAATAAAAGTTATCGAAAGCGCTACATATTTTTTGTTAGCTCATATATTCCTTTACCATCCAGAAATGTTTATTTCAGCTCAATTCTGCTCATTCTGCGATTTTGTGCTCTCGATAATGTTGGGAAAAAAATATTCAAACATTATATGTGGCTTTAAATTTTAGTCAGGTTATATCTTCTTCGAACATCATTATTCTGGAGGATGATCTGATGTGGATGTGCAAAATTTGAAACGGCCCAAAGTGCATATGATTAAATTAAACCTAGTAATTGCTCGTTTACTACCAGTAATGTTATATATTTAGAGGGAACATCGTGCATGGTGATAGAACATGTCACGTCAGAAAGAATATCGCGTTTTTGCATGCCGTTTTCAAAATAGTCCATGATACTGTTCTGAGTATATGCATTCAATATGCCAATTAATTTTATCTGTAAACATATTATGAAATGAGCAATTACACAACTTATTTGTATCTATGCACATTCGTACCGGTATGACGCTTCTTGTATATGTTGGGATGATTTATCTGGGAGAAATTAAACTCGTGGATCCATAAAAATTAATTTATGTATAGATACCCAACATATATCAAATATAATATTTTCATGATGTGTCATGAACTGGATTCGGTGTTCTCATGGCTCATGCATATATGTATGCAGGACTTTTGGCTTGTATGAAGCAACCGTTTCGTATATATAGATCGACAATCCTTCTGAAGAAATCATATCCCGAGAGAAAACATTTTATATTCACCTCCTAGAATATCTGAAATTACCCACCTGCATGGGTTATCGTTATGGTTAATTACTGATGTAACTGCAACAACAAGAAGAACACACATCCTTTCAATGTCGATTATTGACACACCGATGCATGCCGATTTTTGGCATCTAATTGAATGCGCAACACAGGACGAGTAAGAATTTCCATCCATGTGAATAACCATAAGCTGATGAATTTATGTCGTACATGGTGTTCTGTCGGTCGCGTTGATGTCAGGCGTGTAATACTATTCACAATATAACGATATGCAACACAATATAGACCATGATGGAATACTGGTGCATGTAAGTTGCTATCTCCATGTCTTGCAAGCCGTTGATGGTTTCGACAGACGAGTAGACATCGATCGAATCCGCTTGTAGTAACATAGCTTATAAATACACAAAATTTCCAGATCCAGAAACAGGATAACATGTAGATTTTAAGAAGTCCTGAAAGAAACGGAGAATAACGTTACCCCAATGCATAGTTTGATGGACTTGAGTATATGTACTGATAACACCGACGTCGGTTGGTCTCAATCAACCAATTGGTCACGGCTCAAACATGCTAACTTGGCCTACCACAGGAGCTTGGAATTTGATCAAAAACCCTCTTTTATTGGCGGAACCACCACCGGGACCGACCTGCGGTCCCGGGTGCTGGTTCCGCCAATAAAAGAGGGTTTTTTGGCCAAATTCCAGGCTCCTGTGATGAAACAGCTATTTGAAAACTTGCTTTATTATAAAATTTATTGAAGTCAGCATTTGGTGACACATCGGATTGAATATACAGAACGGGGAGGGGGTTGAGAACAGTTGGGGGTTATAATGTCATGGACTTGGACAGAGAGCCTTCGTTGGTTGAGGTCATAAATTGCAACAACCCGCGAACCAATCTGTTTTCCAAACTTCAATTGCTCTCCCTTCGATACTGAATTTGAAATTCGAACATGTGCATGACCATTTAGATAGCTATATAATACAATTTGTAGAAAATAATATAATGTACTCAAAATATCACAAAGTTGAGAACTTAAACTATCCAGACGATCTCAAAAACATTCCAAATCTTGAAATTAGCTAACCCCATAATAATGACAAAAAGTTCAACAGTTGGCATTCCATGGCTGCCATGATATTTATTAGATATTTGAAAATGTATACTATCGATTGAGTATCGAAATGATCTCAAACAGTTTTAGCCTAAGATATTCAACTTATAAAGTTATCGAGGGGTGATACCTGATCAATATTGCGATCACCCTAATTATTTGTTCTAAGCCACATCCTCCTAAAGTGGGCAATTTGATTCTTACTGCCAGAGATATACGGAAAAGGTTGTCCCACCCTTTCACTTTGACCAAAATGTTCAAAGGTTAGGCATTTCATTTGTGTTTAATATTGAGAATTCCAGAATGTTGAACAGTTTGAGAAAAATTGTCACAGACCTGAAATCCTTACTGTCAGGGGCGTGCGGACAGGGGGGGGGGGGTGACAACATCATGTTGATAGCAGTCCGCCCTTCTGCTAAACTGCTCTAAGTCTACTGGTTAGAAGTTAGAACAACAAACTATTTTAGTTGGTAGCTTGATGAGCCCCAATCCGTTGAATCCAAGTAAATAATTGATAGGCATACATCAGACAAAGTATGGGATGGGTAATGTATATGTATATTGGTTAAAATTTCCAAAAGTTGTACATTTAAAATTACCCTACCCATGCAATACTGACAGGGTACATATTTCATCTGATTTTGCTAGAACCCCACATACTTTTTCACGAGAATCCAGGGTAATTTGCGAGAATATTTACGAGAATCTAGGTTTGGATTCTCGCCGAAATATAGGCCCTGCAATAATGCTGAAATGGTCATTGTCACCCTTTTTTCGCCCAGGCTACCTGGGCTACCCAGCTGTTTTTTTTTTTTTTTTTCCAGTTGGGTACCCAGATTTTTTTTAATTTTCAGTTGGGTAGGCCTATACTTTATGAAATCTCTAACAGAGCGTGATTTAATTAGTGAACGACGTCAGTGAAATGCACCTGTTCAATTTGTGATCACTTTATGAATTGATATATAGGCTATATTTGTCGATGTTTAAAAATAATAGCGGAGAAGAAATGTAGGCCAAGTCATATGGGTAGGCCTACTGCAGTCTGATTTAACAAAGCTGGGCAACCAAATATAAATGTTACAAAAGCTGAGAACCCAACTGATAGTTTTAAAAAGTTGGGTAATATCAACTGAACGAAAGGGGGTGACAAATAATCATGTCTAACAATGGGGCGTGTTCAATATTATGTTTTAGGAACAAGTGGCGTTTAAAACAGGGCATTGAGGGCAACGTCCCTGTAGTCATTTGTCGTTTATGGGGGAGGCATCAATTCAAAATTTTACCTCAACCAAATACATAAATCCTAATATTGCTCAATACAACGTTCTTGGTTGCTATTCGACTTAGTACATTCCAGCTGAAATAATTATTGTGACAACGTCATGACTTCCTTCCAACAGCTCCAGTCATTTGAACATTGACACAACGTATCAATATGACGTGATTCTTTGGCGTAAACAATGCAAAATGATACGCACGTAATGTAAAGTTTGTAAAATGAAATTATTTTTTGCAAAGTTCTATAGATGCATGCCCATTGCTGGTCAGCGGGGCGCATAACAAACATCATGTGACTTGACTCCAGAGATTGTCGGTGTATGTAAGAGGAGGAACTTGACGACAGGGATGCCGATTGGTTCTCACCCGCCAAATTTGGTAAAAAAAACAGAACTTTGCAGTTGTCATGCCTGACACATCATTTAATACTTGTAACTTTATGTACGTATAGGTTGAATATGTTATCAGTAGGAAATGTTTTGTATACACCTCCAGTAACATATATTATTTCAACTTTTAGACTTAAAAATTGTTTGAAATTAACACCATTTGGAAATTTATGTTCCAGTTAAACCCTGGGTGCTGAGTGGTAAATTTCAATCCAAAAGCGTGGGGGGGGGGGGGGGGGTGCAAATAGAAACTCGAGAAACAAGGAGTTTGGTGTCTGATTTAAAAGGATTCAGTTTGGAAATTGAATGTTCACACCCCGCCCCCCCCCCCCCGACAAAAATATCCGGTACCTACGTCACTAATTCGGATACCATGAATAGGTAGGCCAACATGTACATATTTTGGAAACTAAAAACTTCACGCGGGAGGCTCGAAAGAGCAAATACTAGTACTAGTACACCCTTTCCTTCACCACTCAATATACCATCCCTGCCATTAAGTATGTGCTAGTACTAGTAATCATACAAGAATGGCCTGGTTGACAATTACACGAAACATTGAATGCATTGGCGTCATATTGTTTGGTAAATACTTTACATTGCCATTTTCCAGCTGTTTAAATTTTTCGCACATAAATGAAACGAACGCTCTTTATGTATGCCATTTCTGGAACGCTCCGTGTAAATAGCTGATTTTTTGGTACCCAAACATCGTGGTCAATGTTGTATTTTTTATGACATCAATGCATCTTTTTGTGACATGTATTTATCGACCTATTTCCAACCTGAGACAGGTCAGAAAATTTCCAACTGATTCCATATCAATCTAATTTTTACCAAAAAGTAATATGCAAATGTTCTAAAAACAATTAAAAATTCTTGCAAAATCAAACTACGAGAACAATCTCAACCTATAAATTATAATAGTGTTGGTGTAACCGTGTGAAAGTTCCAACTAATGTTGTGTCATGTGTGACATATCCAACTGTTGACAATATTGCCATAGGTTGGCCGTGGTGGGAATGTGAGACACCCGTGCAACATCCCTGCCGCCTAGGTCAACATGACCGCCTTCGCATATAGCTGCTCCCAGCGCACTGCGTTCATGATTGAACTATTCCTGCCGCCATGTCCCTAAATCCATGAATTACCATACATGGATCGTGAAATTTAGGTTGTAATTAAAATGCCATCACACGAAACTGACACAATTTTGTTATCGTTTCTAAGAATTGAAGGGTTAAACTTCAAACTTTAAGTTGCTTGTGTAGGAAATCAATCCGACGACGCACGCTTATCGTTGAAATTCAAGTTATTCGACACTGATATTCACAACTAAAGTACTTACCGGTACTTCTTCGAGTCCATAGCTGGTGATGGCGTTAGGTGGTGCATTATCCAAATAATAATCCATTAAATGAGAATGATCACCCAAAATCAAATGCAAGTTCAGTCAATAAACCAGAACGTTGTTTGAACAAGAAACACGTGACCTGTTAAGAATGACGTTACAATTACGCTGCGACGTAATCGACCGATTTATCCGCACTGTGACCAACGTTGGGCCAACATTGGTCCAACGTCGACATCTAACGCACTTACTAACCTCACATATCGCCTTGTGCGTTACGTTTTCAACGTCGGGCCAACGTTAAACCAGCGGTAAAACACAACGTTGGCCCAACGTTGGTTGCCCAACGTCGGACCAACGTAGCCGTGCTATCTGGGTAATTATGTTTGATTCTGAAAATACATGTACGTATGTTACACCCACCCTGGGCCTTCATAATAATCATATCGGGACTAAAAATACATATGTTACACCCACCGTAGTCCACCACAGTAAGATTACCGGGACTAAAATACATATGTCACAACCACCCTGGTCCACCACAGCAAGCTTATTGGGACTAAACATACATATGTTACACCCACCCTCGTCCACCAAAGTAAGCTTATCGGGAAAGAAGTTATTATCGCATCTTTGACATAAAAAGGTCATGACTTATACACATGTAGGCTGTGTAGTCATACATCGCTCTGTGAAAGGTTCTGATAAACAAAACCACATAATGAGGCGAATTTAATTAAACCGAATGCGGAATTTCCATTGTCCTTTGTTTGACTTGAAAATCGATCGACTGATGCGTGATCTTTCCTAATCATGAACGATATAATTTAGTGTTACACCGTGTTAATGGACTTCGGTTATAATTAGATCAGATGCCCGATATAAGCCGATATATATAAACTGCCGCATCACTACCGGTATATGTCCAGCTTATATATCGGTATAGGACAATTCCACACGATGGGTGATTCTAACCTGAGTGTCCATGAGACCGACCACATGGCAAATATACGACATCATTGTGACGTATGCGGGAAATCGTTCGCTCAGTCGAAGGGCTTGGCGAGACATAAGATAATCCACACCGGAGATAATCCTTACTGTTGTGATATATGCGGAAAATCATTTAATCGATCAAGCAACTTGGTGACACATAAGATAATCCACACAGGAGATAAGCCTTACCATTGTGATATATGCGGGAAATCATTTAATCACTCGGGCAACTTGGTGACACATAAGAGAATCCACACCGGGGATCGTCCCTACGATTGTGATATATGCGGGAAATCATTTAATCAATCGAGCCACTTGGTGATGCACATGAGGACCCACACCGGAGATACACCTTACCTTTGTGATATGTGTGGGAAATCATTTACTCAATCGAACGATTTAGTGAGACACAAGAGAATCCACACCGGAGATAAGCCTTACCGTTGTGATATATGCGGCCAATCATTTACTCGATCGAATGACTTGGTGCGACACAGGAGAATCCACACCGGAGATAAGCCTTATCATTGTGAAATATGCGGAAAATCATTTACTCAATCGAACGACATGGTGACACATAAGCGAATCCACACCGGATATAAACCATACCGCTGTGATATATGCGGGAATTCATTTAATCAATCGAGCAACTTGGGGACGCATATGTTAATCCACACTGGAGATAAACCATACCGTTGTGATATATGCGAGAAATCATTTACTCAATCGAGCAGCTTGGTGACGCATAAGAGAATCCACACTGAAGAGTACCCGTACCAGTGCAATGTGTGTGGCAAATTATTCAAAGTTAAGTGTAACCTGACCAGACACACGACCATGCATACCGGGATTCTCCCATTCCATTGTGATGTATGCGGGAAATCATTTTGTCAATCGAACAGCTTGGTGGTTCATAAGAGAATCCACACCGGAGAGAAGCCTTACCATTGTGATATATGTGGGAAATCATTTAATCAGTCGAGCAACTTGGTGACACATAAGAGAATCCACGACTGAGATAAAATCTTAATGCCGTTGTGATATATGCGAGCAATCATTTACTCATTCGAACACCTTGGCTATGTATAATAGAATCCACACCGAAAATATCTCTTACATTGTGAAATAATCGGAAAATCATTTAGTCTATAAAGCAACTTGGTGATGCATAAGAGAATCCACACCGGAGATCGCCCATACGATTGTGATATATGTCAGAAATCATTCGCAAAGTCGAGCGACTTGACGAGACATGGGGACAAGCCATACCGGATACATGCGATTGGTGTGGTGGTAAATCATTCCCTGGCTGCAGTCACTTGACCCACCATAAGACAATTTACACCGGATATCGCCCCTGTGATTGTGATATATATGCGGCGACCACTTGACAGCGCATATAACAATTCATATCTGAGATAGCTCGTATCAGTGCGATTTGTGTGGTTAATCATTTCCTCGCTTTAGTAACTCGGTACAACAAAATAATTCACACCGAATATATCACCCTTATGGTTGCGATACATGTGGGAACTCAATTTTATCGGCTAGGCCACTTTCACAACACATAAGACAATTCATACCGGAGATCGCCTGTTTCAATGCGATTTATTGGGGAAATCATTCTCTTGCCATGATAACTTGGTCGTACATAAGCGAATTCACATCCTGGTCGTGGACGAGGCATTACCGCTGTGATATATTATGATATCATTTTTCAGCAGTGTCACTTGGTTAATACACATATGTCATGACTGATTGATACGTGATCATGATATTGCATGAGTTGCATTCACATGTGCATATGGGTGTACATATACGTTTTGAATGAGATAATATGCATGTGTATAGAGGCAAACTAGTGTACTAATATGTGGTCGTTACGACCAGAACCCACAGCTGAGATTTCATTTCATTGTTATTTACAATTAACCGAAAGAGGTAAATCAAGTGGAGGCCGCATATTTAAACATGATATAACTTTTGAAAAATATCTGAAATATTAGAAAGTAAAAATCGAATTGATTCTGTCGGTTCCGAACAGCTAACCACAACCTCCCAATCGAGGCAGGGAGGTGGAATGGGACAAGTTACAAAGACAGAAAATGTCCTTTATGTAACACTAGCACGATTGCTGATGAGTTCCACTATTTACTCGAATACAAAGAATTTCAAAATATAAAGGAGAAATTTATTCCAGAAAAATACCGCGGAAAAGCGAACAATATAATCATGGACGAAATTTTGAATTCACATGACCGCGCAATCCTTAACCAAGTATGCATACTTTTTAGGAAAGTCCACATTGAACTCTCAAATGTACATGTACTCATACCCTGATGAATTATATATTCCTATTATTCTTCACTATGTTATTATTTTCATTATTAATTTGTACAGCGGGTCGATTTTTTGCATGGCCAAACGTAAGCTGTGGCATTCTGCATCATATAAATGATAGTTATAATAATTCACTCCGTGTGATGTAGGATGTGGCACTTCCATTTTGGCTATGCATAATATAAAACTTTTCGCACGCAGCAGACATGACATTTTTATCATGTTTTGTTTGATATACATGTATAGCGATATTAATATAAATCATATTTTTGGGGACAGCAGGAAGACAGCCTTTACAGGTTATGCCGTCCCCGATAACTCATTGTTTGTATACATTAATTGTGTAAAAATATATGTTATATTGAGTTATAAATAAATAATCATAGTCAAAAAAATCATAGTCAATCATATTGATTATATTATACAATTATATAAGCTTATATATTTATGTATGCTGTCGATGGTGCTCATTCAAACTGTCATTTCGCAGTGAGAGGATATAACTCAATTCTGCGGAGAATTGGTCAGACCAAACCAGCACCCACCCACCCCACTATATTTAAAAAGTAATCGTTAATTAGTATATATAGTTATCCGGCGATATAATCAATAATTTAAAAATTACCATTACATCGCTGAAATGAAGGTCATTCTGATACAAGTTGCATGGTATTACTCAGTAATTTGTGGCGGCACGTTCAGGTGATGAACTCAATAAGCGAACATATAGGATGTTTGTTGAGATCATTATCCAAACATCCACAGTGGAAATCGAACTTCAGCCGCCCACAGTTCAGGTCAGTGATTCTGATAGTAATATTTATCTACCGTTACAATCATTGACATTCTTCGTTATTATATACCTGTTTACCTCCCACACAATCAGCGACATTCGGCTTACACGTGCTTCTGTCTGTTCTCATTAGGTTAGATAAAAATAACGTACCTGACATCTTCGTACACCAAGATAAAACGATTAACCCATGACGGGTGAAATATTTCTCCCCATTGCACCGGAGACATGTATACATGTATAATATGTATATACCCTATCATTATATTTATACTATCTTCTGTAAATAACTCTTTGTAATTCTCTATATATATGAATTCGAGAATAAATCATCATCATCGCCAGTGTATGTGAGCGAGCAATATATTTGTATCCAATTGTATTTGTTTATTTTCTTTTCTTTCTTGATTTAAAGATGCACCATCCAATTCGACATCAAATAAGTTAACATTGCATAAGAATTTATCAGCCAATAAAACATGAAAAATAATGGCCTTATACATATGCATCACCAATACAGCACCACGAGAAATATCCAAAATAATGTGGCCAGAATGATCATAAAGAGCTTATTTTCGAAATGTCTCAATTTTAATCGTTGGTTGGTAGTGAAGTAAAGGCGCTCTTTATAAAATGTGATTTTTCAAATATTCTGCCACCAAACAAAACGAAATCTGGTAACACTGCCTCATTATTAAGAAGTTCAAAGCACACAAGAAGCTTACACAAATGGGTATACTGATTCTTTCTCATTGTTGTCTTGTGTAGAATACGCAAGCATAGAATTATTAATAGTATCCAATCATATTGGGTATCTTGAATTTCTAATTATTATCAGAAAGGCACCGACATGTATATACATGTACTAGCTTTAATGCTAAGTATCATTCTATAGTTTATAAACAGGGACGTGTCTAGGCGTGAATGAGAGCAGTATGACAATTTAATTTAGTACTCCCGCCCCCTTCAGGTTAGATGTATCAAACTGAAAGGTATCATAACATTTCCAGTTATTGGACAATTCTTACATGACATGGGCCGCCCCCCTTGGTTAGCAAATTCCCATCAGTCCCATCGTATATAAATGATTTCCAACTATACCCCACCACGATGACCTTAAATATACCTTTAAGTATCACCCCCAAAAGTTAACAAATGTTCAGCGCACAAAATTCACAAATGTATAACCTGTGTTATCTGTTCGTCGAAACATCATACAATCGCGTAAATAGTGCCTATATATCGTTTAATGCATAGTTTATTAGTCATCATCGACGTGGCTAGAGGGGAATTCCCGGCTGCATCCCGCTCCTTTAAACCAGACCGAGAGTCTTACAGACATATTCAGGCCACCATTTTGTTTTAGTTTGGTGTATTAGTAATTTGTAATTGATTAGCAGGTTTTGACAGGCCAACAATTAGTGAGGTGGGCGAACAATTAAAATTTTTAATATTACTGGCCTCAAGATTTACAAAATCACACTAAGATTGGAAAATTCCCGTCGAATATTTTGATTGGATGTAGGAAATTTCCCGCTAATTACTAATTAACCCCACCCCATATTAACGCCCGATCGAGCCCCTGTTACAACAGACGTTTTATGTATAGTTCTATTCTATTTTCTCGACTCGCGTCGTGACTATATAGCATCAAAAATCCCTTGCGTATTCTTAAAGAATATAGGCATTCATAAAAGAATGACCATGGGTGTTAAATAACACTCATGCGATCAAATCGCCTGGTCATTCTGTCAGATTAGAGCCGTGTCAGGACAAAGGCATAATACGCAGGCGGGTTTTAAATATACCTGTATGTATATTTCCGTCTCCGGTACTGAATGAGTGAAAGGATCCTACTATATCTAACTTTATACCATGACTCCCTATTGTACTGTGTACAAACATGCTATATAATATATTTGTGCTGTATACCCTACTGTGTGTGAACAGGAGTCCGACCGTGGGTAACACGTTTCTACTGTGGGTAACACGTTTGAATGGCATTTCAATGGTTAAAGTGTATACCTATAGTAGAACTACATTCGAATTGACCTTTCATTAACCTTCCGTGATCTCGATCAAAATGACTCTATTTTTAAAACGTAGCGCCTCGCGATGAAAACAATTTGATACTTTCGATTCAATTGAATATTATACTCACTAATGCGATAAAAAACGAACAGTTGATTCCGTGGAAATCACATCCAGATAAACAAATTGAACATATATTTCAAGAAATAGACGCAACAAACTCGAACAACAAACGGTGGATTTCAAAATGATTTCCGTGGTTTCCTGTTGACTGTCCGGCGGAGAAAAAAAGTTCCCGCAATGTGTTATATTTATATTCATTAAATTCGTATTCCCAAATATATTCATGTTGTTTATTTATGGCGGTTTTATTGCAGTTTATTGTGAATTGGCTACACTGATGCCATATTCGTACAATTGAGTGTTGACATAATTCAATGTATCAATACGCCTGATCAGCTGTGATAGTGTACGTCGATGTACGGCCAAGTGTGGGGAACACAACGGGTATGATTGTGAATGGTGCGACATAATCGTCTTAATTTAAGTGGATTTATATCGATTTCATAGCATTTTTTGCTCCTGTACCGGTCTTGGTATAAACAAAATACACACGTAGTGTTTCTGAACACCAAATTTACACCATTCGTGGGATTGATGGTTTACCACACTCGCTAAAGCTCGTGTGGTAAATCATCAATCCCACTCGTGGTGTAAATTTGGTATTCAGAAACACTACGTGTGTATTCTATATATATAATATACACAAAAACATGATACCGGTATCTTGGGAAATGGCCACAATGTTTAAAAACCTATATCTCACGACTTGCTGGTTGCTTGTATGTTATTTCTGAGCAAAGATAACGTATTCAGAACTGATATATAAAATCAGTGGCTAGAAACTCTATGACCCAATATGAAAAAAGCTAATATTTTGGTCAATAATCTTGATCTTTGTATATGACATTGACCCCCAGAGGTTAAAAGTTCAGCGTCAAAAGAAAGTACACCAAGGGCAGCACCAGATGTAAAGATAGATTTACTGCAGCTGAAGTAATACTGAAGGGGTCACTCTCACCAAAAAAGTGTTGAAGGGTACACAGGGTTACAAAATGTGCTGAAGGGCACACAAGGTTTGTGATCGCCATTAACATCATTACTTAAACTGTGTTTCTGAAAGTCTGGTGCCCATTAGCAGTTTGTTTTCAGTTCATTTTATTGTTCATTGGAACGTAATCAATTATTATCAAGCAGAAATCATGCCAGATACTAAAACTAAACGTCAATTAGAACGACATTTCAAAACCTGTGTACCCATCAGCATTTTCAAATCCTGTGTACCTTCCAGCACTTTTTTGGCGAGAGTGACCCTTTCAGCCTTACTGCATTTTAAACGAAATATGAGACAATTAATGAAGAAGAGACAAAAATACAAAATTTTCCCCAATGACCTTGGTAATTGACCTTGACACTATATACCCTGGTGGTCCAGTCTGCTTGGTGGACCATTTAAGTCAGCTATGAGTTAACATAATTTGTTTAAACCCAAGATTCGTTGAATATCAAAAGTGGCTTTTTAAATATCTCTTCAAATATTTTATTCCGTTGCCATGGTAACCTTATTTTATCAAAATACATGACCCCCCAACCTTCCAAAAAATGTTTTTCTTATAACTAAATAGCATATATTTGAAGTTTCATGCATTAGTCACTAAAACAACGATTCAACCTATAAGGGGTCCCACTATAAGTATATAATCGATACTATACACCGAAGCACGATATCCTGTGAAATAACTGATTTTGACCCATTTTGGAAAATGGTCACCACGTTTAAAAGACTTTATCTTTTGACAGACTTCTCGGTTTCAATATTAACGCGGTTCTGCATGTAGCATGTATGCTATAGATTATTTCTAAGCAAAGATAACGTATTGAGAACTAATATATAAACTCAGTGGGTAGAAAATGTATGACCCGATATGAAAAATGCCATTATTTTGGTCAATGACCTTGACCTTTATATATGACCTTGACCTTTTGAGGAGAAAACTCCAGTGCCAAAAGAAAGCAAAGGTACATGTACTGCATTAAGCTGTCTAGATATAAACCATTATAAGCATATGTTTTATACCAGCCAAAAACACCATCCGTTGCCATGGAAACACAAATTTTGTACACTAAGCTACAATGCCCCAGTGCGCCCCAGCACTGAGATAAACTTCAGGTTATAGACTTTCAGAAAAATGTTGATAGAATTTGCCCACCAAATTACTACCATTTTCCATTTTTGTGGAGCCTGGCTCATGGATTATTTCAGTTCTGGTTAAAACACAAACCAGACATAAATGCAGTACTGGGGCTGAAGTATTTGTTGGCAATTTTATTATCACCAGCATAATAACGTCAGTCTTGCCCAATCACAACACCATCAGGAATGCGAGGTATCATATCCGGCGATTGTTTAAATGCCTTTACATCACATTGCTAAAAATAGCACTAAAAGATTCAGTGTAATCACTGTTGCAGTTTATTTCCTGATGTTTCCACTGAATCAGCTTTAAATAAAATTTCTTGTGGATCTTAATATTATTAGGGAATGGTTTGTTTCCTCTTGTGCAAGTGTTTCCATCGTAACAAAAAATATAACAAAATAAAAAAACACATTACATATTGTAAGAACTGTCACATTTTGTTTGATTTCCATTGAATCAACTTTAAATAAAATTTCTTCTGAATGTAAATATTATTAGTAAATGGTTTGTTTCCTCTGTTGCCATTGTTTCCACGGACAAAATATAAATAAAATAAAAAAGATTCAGTGTAACCCCTGCCCCAGTTTGTTTCGTGGTGCTTCCACTGAATCACTTTTAAATAAAATTTCTTCTGAATGTAAATATTATTAGGGAATAGGTTGTTTCCTCTGTAGCCAATGTTTCCATCACAGCAGAAGAAATATAAAACATATATAGTGTAACCACTGTCCAAGTTTGTTTCGTAATGTTTCCCCTGAATCAACTTTAAAGGTGGATTATCTCTTTGTAAACATGCAGTATATAGTTACCGGGGAATAAAATATTATATTTGAATCGAAGACTCCTGTCCGGAAATGCTTCTGTCGATTGATATTCATTTTATTTCGAATATTTTCTGGTCTAATAATGTGTGTTTGTTCAGCTAACGATCAATATTGGTTACTGTTAACAGAGACCAGAAATTTGATTGTACAATTTTGTCACAAATAAACGTTAATTATACTCATTATCGCTTATATCTGTGGAACAAAACAATACAAACAATCAATCTGGGACATTTGACTTTCGGTGCGTAGCCATAGGAAAAGCCCAGTGCTCTATATCGCAATATGGTATCATCCGAATGGTCTGTTCTAAAAGTAGCAACATAAACGGTCCCGATTTAATATTCGAAATAAATCAATATTAATTGATAAAAGCTTTTCCGGACATGGGTCTTCAGTTCATATCTATTATTTTATACCCACGCAACTATTTAAAATTTGTTATTTAAAGAGATAATACATCTTTAAATAACACATTTTAAATAGTTGCGTGGGTATAAAATAATAGATATGAACTGAAGACCCCTGTCGGAAAAGCTTCTATCAATTAATATTGATTTTATTTCGAATTTTAAATCGGGACCGTTTATGCGTCTATTTTTAGAACAGACCATTCGGATGATACCATATTGCGATATAGAGCACTGGGCTGTTCCTATGGCTACGCACCGAAAGTCAAATGTCCCAGATTGATTGTTTTGTTCCATAGTTGTAGGCGATAATAAATATAATTAACGTTTATTTGTGAAAAAATTGTACAATAAAATTTCTGGTCTCTGTTAACAGTAACCACTATTGTTCGTTAGCTGAACAAACACACCTCTTTAGACCACAACATATTCGAAATAAAATTAATATTAATCGACAGAAGTATTTCTGGGCAGAGGTCTTCGATTCAAATCTAATATTTTATACCCCGGTAACTATATATTGCATGTTTACAAAGAGATAATCAACCTTTAAAAACTCTGTAATATACCTTAAAGGGGTGTACCAGACTATTATATTGCCATCAAATGGCTGGTTTAAAAGCCGTAGCTATGGGAACAACCGAATGATCTCTATCGCTATATATAATGGTACCGCCTGAATGGTCTGTTATAAAAATAGAACAATAAAATGTCCCATTTAATCCTCTCATTTCATTGTCCTTCCGCGAACATGTTACGTCATACTGAATGTACACACTGTTAGTAATGCAGATGCTAATATGAAATGGTTGCGACAATTGTAATTTAAATCCACACATATACTTAATTTGCGTCGTTATCTGGTTTTATTTTTTGTAATAAATCGTTCATAAATGAACAATATTGAATTATTTCTTTCTGGAAACCGATCAAGACGCCATGACGTCACGACGCACATCGGGACATTACAAGCTACATGGGCGCGCAAAATACCAGACATGATTGTGTCGATGTCCAGACAGCTGAGACTCGTATTACTCGAACAGACTAAACCATTCCATCTGCCCAAATAGTATACAGTCAATTAGAAGCCTATTTTATGTAACTTGAAATTCGAGGAATTAAGTTGAGATCAAGTCTAAAAGATGCGTTTTTCGCAGAGACAGTGATGTGCGAACATATTTCTGGAAAGTTCAACACATTTTCGAAAGATCCTGGTGCATACAAATCAAGTCCGGCCAAACAGTCGAGCGCGTGATTCAATTGAAAAACAATGGCCTTAAAATGTGAATATGGAAACATGGATTATTAAAATGTCTTATTAATTAACTCGGAAAACAATCTTTCTCATTCTCAGCGCAAACGACATTTTGATGATATGTTCCCGAACACTGTAGATCAGTGCTAAGGGCATATTCACATTGACACAATGTTAATCAAAGACTAGCCAATACGATCGCGTGTCTGTTATTTAAAGGTAGATTATCTCTTTGTAAACATGTGTTATATATTTACCGGGGTATCAAATATTAGATTTGAATCGAAGACTCCTGTCCGGAAATGCTTCTATCGATAAATATTAATTTTATTTCGAATATTTTCTAGTCTAAAAAGGTGTGTTTGTTCAGCTAACGAACAATAGTGGTTACTGTTAACAGAGACCAGAAATTTTATTGTACAATTTTGTCACAAATAAACGTTAATTATACTCATTATCGCTGTGGAACAAAAGAATACAAACAAGCAATCTGGGATATTTGACTTTCGGTGTGTAGCCATAGGAACAGCCCATTGATATATATATCGCAATATGGTATCATCCGAATGGTCTGTTCTAAAAATAGTAACATAAACGGTCCCGATTTGATATTCGAAATAAAATCAATATTAATTGATAGAAGATTTTCCGGACAGGGGTCATCAGTTCAAATCTATTATTTTATACCCCGATAACTATATAATACATGTTTACAAAGAGATAATCCACCTTTAATTTTGTCGGTATTTGTAATTTACTTTGATCGTTTTTTTGCCACTGAAGTGCAATGGCATACACACTAGATATCATTCTAGTCAAACTAGTAATTTAACACAATTGGTATATAATATAGCATCATCGGTAACCAATCGTCTTCACACCATTTATGTGAACAATGTATATAGTGTTCTATAAATAAGTCAAACAACTCGTACGTACTACTAAGACTAGTATTAATGTAATACATGGTAGATCAACTTGAGATAACAGAGATATTCCATCCGTACAGCGTTCTATCTATTACAGCGATGGATGAACTGAGATTTGATATCTAGATTTTGTTATCGATTTCTCTCAAACGAGGGGCCAGCACACGTGGTTCAAACTATATTTGGTAAGATACCACAAAAACATGCCAAATTTGTGTTGGGCGCAAGTATAGGCAGCTCCAGTGAGTGCATTTTAGTTATATATGTATTGCATATCGATGCAAGTTGGGCGCTCGTTTTAAACTTAAATATTTTATTCATTTTTATTTTACTCATTTTAACGACACGCACCTGCGTATCAGATTGAGGTTCGCGTTATGTGGGACAACCCTCAAATATCTCAGAACTCATTCTCTCACTCTGAACCATTCGCCATTATATATTAGAAATGCTACATTTTATACAAGATTCCTAAATATTTGTTTGTTCGATGTAAATCACAACCGTGTCAGAGTGAAACCCTGGATTGGGTTCTGATCGTACCGACCACATCTCCGTACATTAGTCTGTCTCTATACACGTGCGTATTACCGTATTCGACTAGAAATTTATGTACAAATGAATGACTCATGATATATCATGCTCACGTATCAATGAGTCATATAGGATGTTAATTACTTATGTCCAATCAAGTGACCGGTAGGGCCTACCGAGAAATTATATTCGGCATATATCACAACAATAAGGCCTCATCAGCGACGAAAATTTTGATTCTCGTATGTACGATCAAGTTACGGTGGCAAATGAATTATTTCCCGGAGAAATCGCATTGATACGGGCGATCTCCGGTGTGAACTGTTCTCTGTACTGTCAAGTAGCCTCCCCTTTAATAACGTGATCTCCTGAGTGTATTTTTTTAGAAGGCTTATCTCCGGTGTGGATTCTCTTGTGTCTCACCAAGTCTTGCGATTGAGTAAATGATTTCCTGCATATGTCACAACAGTAAGGCTTATCTCCGGTGTGAATTCTCTTATGCATCACCAAGTTGCTTGATTCAGTAAATGCTTTTCCGCATATATCACAACGGTAAGGTTTATCTCCGGTGTGTATTCTCTTATGTCTTACCAAGTGGCTCGATTGATTAAACGATTTCCCGCATATATCACAATCGTAAGGGCGATCCCCGGTGTGGATTCTGTAATGTTTCGCCAAGTCGTTTGAATAAGTAAATGATTGGCCGCAAATATCACAGCGGTAAGGCTTATGTCCGGTGTAGATTCTCTTGTGTGTCACCATCTCGTTCGATCGGGGAAATGATTTTCCGCATACATCGCAACAGTAAGGCTTATCTCCTGTGTGGATTATCTTTATATGCATCGCCAAGTGGCTGGATTGATTAAATGATTTCCCGCATATATCACAATGGTAAGGTTTATCTCCGGTATGGATTATCGTGTGTCTCAACAAGTCGCTAGATTGGATAAATGATTTCCCACATATATCACAATGGTAAGGCTTATCTCCGGTATGGATTCTCGAATGTCTCACCAAGCTGCTCGATTGAGTGAACGATTTCCCACATAAGCCACAATGATGTCGTCTGTTCCCTTTGTGGGCGGTCTCATGAACACTCAGGTTAGAATCTCCCATCGTGTGGAATTGTCCTATATATCATAGTGATGCGGCAGTCTATAGATAGCGATAATCTGATATAATTATAACCGAAGTCCATTAACGCACTGTAACTGTAAATTATGCCGTTCATGACAAGGAATGATCACGTACCAACCAAACCATTTCCAAGTCAAACAAATGACATACCGTATTGCGTTTATCATGCGTCTCAGTATGCGGGTTTGTTTAGTAGAACAATTCATAAAACGATATGTGACTAGACAGTCTACATTCGTATTTTAATGTCACTGACGATATCTGTATCTGTATGTGGTTTCAGTGCAGGATCCTGTCGGATGTATTAACACACGGGATGAGACTATGACGTGGTGTTAGATGTTGTTTCGTCCTCTGATGGAAGTAGAGAGCGCATATAATCCTCTTCAAGATGGTTCCAATCAAGAATAGTCCGTGGAAAGTAGGAATTTCGGTATTCTGCACGATCGGCCTTAATAATTTCGTATGGTTTAGAGTTTATACACTCTAGGCTTTGAACAAAGTTATTTGCAGTGAAGCCGTCGAATTTTTTGGCCTTGATTGTTCTCCCACTTTGATGTTTAGGTCTCCCATATAGTAACTTCTTTCTCTGTGTTCCAGTGTGGGTGTGATATATGTATGTTTGGACGAGCTTACTTTGTTGGACCAGGGTGGGTGTAACATTTGCATTTGTTTTTTTGCTCACTTTGGTTGACCAGAATGGGCGTAACATTTGTATTTTTAGCTTACTTTGATGAACACAGGTTTGCGCAACATATGTGGAATTTAGATAAGCTCACTTTGGTGGACCAGTGTGGGTATAACATGTATTTTGAGAAGCTAACTGTTCGTGGAACAGCGCCAGTGGGTTATGTTCCTTATCACGTTCAATCGAGGACTCTAGGATTATTACTGGTCTCTCCCTGTTTGGTGGTGATTGTAAATTCACGTGTAATTTGGTTCCTTACTTATCATTAAATAGTCTGTCTCTCGTCATCCTCAGTTTACCATAACGAAGTCCTTTTGGCTAATTGCGCAGGGTGGGTGTGAGATATGCTTACTTTTGTCGACCAGACTGGGTGTAACATATGTATTTTAGTCCCGATAAGGTTACTTTGGTCACAGGTTTTGGTAGTTTTATTTACCTTTTTCATGAAAATGTTATCACCATTGAACAACATGAAGACAACGGGTATATAACTAATATTCCGGAAGTAGATTAAATTTCCAGTGTTCGTCTAACTAAAGAATCTCCCAAATAATAGAAAGAAACAAGCTTTTCTCGCATTTACGATCATGCTTCTATAGGTTAGGTACGCACATGACACCTGTATTTTGTTCCGGTTGATTTGATCTTGACATGAACGGGACACACTGAAAGTTGTACTCCGATTCGGAGGGGGGGGGGGGGTAGGTAGTAAAACATTTGCAGGAAGGTATGCCGTTTTTATTTTGCATCTGGCATTTTCGGAGACCCATCACCGCTAAACCTGCAAAAAAAAATATTTTTTATTCCCATTTCTGTTGGTCTATACTCTATAACCTCATAAAACTCTACTGATATCACTATTATGACCGGGTATGATTCGATAACAGTTTAAAGATGGATTATCTCTTTAAATAACAAATTTTAAATAGTTGCGTCGGTATAAAATAATAGATATGAACTGAACACCCCTGTCCGGAATAGCTTATATCAATTAATATTGATTTTATTTCGAATATTAAATCAGGACCGTTTATGTTACTATTTTTAGAACAGACCATTCGAATGATACCATATTGCGATATAGATCGCTGGGCTGTTTCTATGGCTACGCACCGAAAGTCAAATATCCCAGATTGCTTGTTTGTATTGTTTTGTTCCACAGATATAAGCGATAATGAGTATATTTAACGTCTATTTGTGACAAAATTGTATAATAAAATTTCTGGTCTCTGTTAACAGTAACGACTATTGTTCGTTAGCTGAACAGACACACCTTTTTAGACCAGAAAATATTCGAAATAAAATTAATATTAATCGATAGAAGCATTTCCGGATAGGAGTCTTCGATTCAAATCTAATATTTTATACCCCGGTAACTATATAATACATGTTTACAAAGAGATGATCCACCTTTAACCTGTTTCAGAAGATGTTTTAATTGAAACAAAAGTTTAGTAAATTGCTGATCACCTGTAAACCTAGGTCATTGTGCAGAATACACAAAATTTCATAATTCCTAACTATTTCCCGATTAGTCGGTCAACCAGCTCATTATCTAGCATATTCCATACCACTTATGTTGGTCTACTGGAACAACTTACTTCTATTTTACTAAACTAGCTTCCATAATTTCTAACCATTTCCCGATTAGTCTGTCAACAGCCCATTATCTAGCATTATGCCTTAAACTGTTGTTAGTCTATTGAAGCAACCTCTGTTATAATAAACGACAAACACTCACTATGCCAGACTTGGATATTATACGTGTTGTGAGAGTAACAGATCATATGAGTTGATAGACATGCAAATACTTCACTGATTGGCTTGATGCACTGATGAACAGTGCGCTGACAGTTATATTCTAGCCATTGATCGTTACATTAATGTTTGAGGCAATTGGTCTTTTTCCATGCACACAATGGTCTTGACTTAGTTAGATCAAGACAAGTTTATCTATTTTTGTTTTACAAAGGGTGTCGGGAAGGAATTTTGTCCACCCACCGCCCCATATGCAACAAGCCATATATAGCTTAATGTCATCTCTACTAAGGTCCCAGTAACATAAATATGGTGTTTTTGCAGTTATAAATCCTTATAATATGTTTTAAACTGTTACAAATGCCATATAAGGGCACAAAGGGTCTTTAGTAAAAACTTCGCATGAGGGTGTGAAAAACACGTTGTTTGCCGCTCGGCCATCCACCACCACGGCATACCTTCCTGCAATTGTTTTACTAGCCCCCCCCCTGCTCCAATGCCGAGGTGTACTTGGTAATTTCACTTTGGTTTATTGTCATTACTATAATGCCAATAATGTTGATTTATTTTCGGTATGTGATAACCTATGCTAATTACTATAACATAAATTACAAAATAACTTGTAAGTCTTATATTTCAACTTTTATCCACATTTATGTGAACCTTTTTTAGGTCCTCATAGGGTTTACAAGAGTAATCTATCCTGACAACGCGATAACTTACAAGATAACAATCTGCTCCATTATGCGCGCATTTTGTTTAACTGTATATATATAGTAGTATATTACAGAAGTTGCAGTTATATCTCGTCGTTGATGTTTGTAATTTTTATAAGTATGCAAAAATAATGGGACCTGTTAAATCAAACGCGCACTGAAAGGCGCAGACGGTCCTGTAATACATGTTGTCGGTGCGTTTCCAGGATAAATAACTATTGACAGACTTACGAAGACCACAGTTTTCGCCTAACTTCTATTTTTAGTTGCAATGAAAATACAATAAAAAATATAAATGACCCAGGATGACTGGAACATGTATATGGCTATGGTATATATTCTAAACAGATATTACAAATTGAAATATATCGGTTCGTGGTAAGTTGTGCATCAAAATATATTTTTATAAGAAATACTAATACGTTAATGTACGAATATTTAAAGAGGTCAAGGTAAACGGCTCTATGCAAATTGGATTGTGAGAACGTTCGGAGTTGGGTGATCGAACAACCCGGGTATAGCTTCTGTATAGCTAGTTCCCCAATCGAGTACAACCATAGTACTGGCGACATCTGTAACAGACGCAAGTTTTTAACAAATTTACTTCTACAAAATTCTCAAAGAAAGAAGTAATATATATCTTGATGTTATGAACTATATACAAAGCGTGTGTGGTACATCAATTGCACAGGTGTGTACAAAAAATAATGTTTTAAAATTTCGTGATTTTTGCTACATAATTACACATGTACTTATTATTGTCTGTGCTTTGGTTGACCAGGTGGGTGTAACATATGTATTTTAGTCCCGAAAAGTTTACTTCGGCGAACTAATTAATGTTTTAGATTAACTTACCTTACAACTACCTTTGTTGAAATATAAAATAACTTTTAGTAATATATTGCATAATCTTACAGTCAGAAGAATTTGCGACTTCGTCTAACAAGGAATATAGTACCAGATATGTCTCTTGCTTTATCGACGCATTGGATTGAGAATGCAGCTCAGTTCCGTATCTTTGTTTTACAAATTTCGGTAGGTCCGGATGTAGTTAACGATCTGATTCTCGAATTTGGGTGTCATTTCCTCATCTTCATCGGGTGTCTCTCCGTGGTGCGAAATCCCACGATCAGTCTTTAATAAGTTGTCGTCAACGAATGCAGATAAACGTTGAAACAGGTCAACGGAACGTCCATCTGGTTCAATCGTGATTGACTCGAAATCGATGAAATGACCACCCGTGGAACTGAATCCGTAGTTAACGCGAATCGTATGCCACACATTTCCGAGGGATGTTCATGTCTCAACAATTATAGCACTCCCTGAATCATCGGGGCAAAAGTTCGCAATCTGACAACATGTGGTAATCTGGTAAACATGTATTATATAGTTACCGGGTTATAAAATATATCCGAATCGAAGAATCCTGTCCGGAATAGATATGGCATGAAATGTGAGCAGAAAAAACTGCCATGCACTTTTATCACAAGTACTTTATCATGGTACGGTCTGGTACGGCTGTTACGGTAAAATGTTTCAAAGCGAGCATTTATCTCAGCGTGGCGATACCCTGTTACGGTCATGGTTCGGGCTGGTACGGTGCGTGACAGTCATTTTTGATTCTTTTCGAACAAAGTTTTTATTTTTACAAATATACTCGTAACAGTTGATTCACTTGCTACGGTCTGGTACGGCCGTTACGGTAAACATTTTCAAAGCCAGCATTTATCTCAGCGGGGCGATACCCTATTACGGTCATGGTTCGGGCTGGTACGGTGCGCTACAGTCATTTTGGATTCATTTCGAACAAAGTTTTTATTTTTACAAATATTCTCGTAACAGTTGATTTACTTGGTACGGTCTGGTACGGCCGTTACGGTAAAAATTTTCAAAGCCAGCATTTATTTCAGAGGGGTGATACCCTGGTACGGTCATTGCTCGGTCTGTTTTGGCCGTTACGGTAAAATATTTCAAAGCCAGCATTTATCTCAGAGGGGTGATACTCTGTTATGGTCATGGTTCGGTCTGGTATGGTGAGTGACAGTCATTTTGGATTCATTTCGATTAAGTTTTTATTATTACAAATATTCTCGTAACAGATGATTCACTTTGTACGGTCTGGTATGTCCATTACGGTAAAAAAATTTCAAAGCCAGCATTTATCTCAGCGGGGCGATACCCTGTTACGATCATGGTACGGGCTGGTACGGTGCGTTACAGTCATTTTGGATTCATTTCGAACAAAGTTTTTATTTTTACAAATATTCTCATAACAGTTGATTCACTTGGTACGGTCTGGTACGGACGTTACGGTAATAATTTTCAAAGCCAGCATTTATTTCAGAGGGGTGATACCCTGTTACGGTCAAGGTTTGGTCTGGTGCGGTGCCTTACAGTCATTTTGGATTCATTTCGAACAAAGTTTTTATTTTTACAAATATTCTCGTAACAGATGATTCACTTGGTATGGTCTGGTACGACCGTTACGGTAAACATTTTCAAAGCCAGCATTTTTTCTTAGTGGGGCGATACCATGTTATGATCATGGTACGGGCTGGTACGGTGCGTTACAGTCATTTTGGATTCATTTCGAACAAAGTTTTAATTTTTTCAAATATTCTCGTAACAGCTGATTTACATGGTACGGTCTGGTACGGTCGTTACGGTAATTTTTTTTAAATCCAGCATTTATCTCAGAGGGGAGATACCCTGTTACGGTCATGGTTCGGTCTGGTACGGCCGTTACGGTAAATAATTTCAAAGGCAGCATTTTATTCAGCAGGGCGATACCCTGTTGCGATCATGGTCCGGGCTGGTACGGTGCGTTACAGTCATTTTGGATTCATTTCGAACCAAGTTTTTATTTTTACAAATATCCTCGTAACAGTTGATTCACTTGGTACGGTCTGGTACGGCCGTTACGGTAAACATTTTCAAAGCCAGCATTTATCTCAGAGGGGCGATACCTTGTTACGGTCATGGTACGGGCTGGTACGGTGCGTTACAGTCATTTTGGATTCATTTCGAACACTTGGTTCGGTCTGGTACGGCCGTTACGGTGACATTTTTCAAAGCCAGCATTTATCTCAGAGGGGTGATACCTTGTTACGATCATGGTACGGGCTGGTACGGTGCGTTACAGTCATTTTGGATTCATTTAGAACAAAATTTTTATTTTAGCAAATATTCTTGTAACAGTTGATTCACTTGGCACGATCGGTACGGTCGTTACGGTGAAAATTTCAAAGCCAGTATTTATCTCAGGGGGCGATACCATGTTACGGTCATGATACGGCATGGTATGGTGCGTTACAGTCATTTTTGATTCATTTCGAAGAAAGCTTTTAGAAATAATTTAGAAATAAATCTGTTTTCTTGCCTAGGCAGGCCACCTCAGCATAAATCGTCAGTATAATATTCAGAGGAATGGGGTGCATGGTATTTTTATTAAGAAAGCAGTATGAAAACCTTATAGCTTGAATGTTTAACTGTACATACATACATATAATGGCAGATAACAAAAACATAAAACAAAAATAAAGTGACTAGCACTGCTCTTGGCACTATATATCTTGACCACAATTCACCATTACCTGCAATGTGTGAATCATGAACATGTATTAATATATGTCTAAGTACAACTAAACTTAAATAGTTAGGCTCATCTCATGTGATAGTAATCAGACTATGCAACAATCACTGTGATAATTATTACTGAGATGGTTGAAAAAGTCTCATGGGCTTTGAAATTTTATAGAGAATGGTGGAAACAAAAGTGGTGGTATTTATTAAAGTTACAATTAGATTGGAGAAGATTGCTTTCGTGAGAGCGGTGGATTTGCTGTCAGGGAAAATATTGCCGCCAGTAAAGCTCGCTAAATTCACTGACAGTAAATCCAGAATAACATAACAAAGCCATGATTGAAAAGTTTACTAAGAGTCAAAAACCTGTTAATGAATTACACAAAAAATACACAATGGCATGAAAAAGATCAAAAGTCAGATATTAGCAGCACTTCCATGAGACTACAGTCACCGATCTGGAATTTATCTTTACACAAAAAGCACGAAATCCACAGCTGCTTCTTGGCTTTTGATTTGTTTATTATGCATGGCCTCTATATTTGCGACTGTTTAGTCGCGCAGAGGTCCTGGTAAAACAAGTTTTCAGGGCGTTTTCCATTCCTTGGATCAAACTGTCTGTATATCTTGATGTCGTTTTTTGTCATATTTTTGATTTATTGGGAATTTGGGGAGGGGATCCCGGGGGATTTGAAAGGGCAGTATGCCCCTTCCTACAACCCACTGTTGGACACTTTTTGGGGTTATGAAATGGTATGACATTCACACAACACATGAGCGGTAAACAAAATGATCTAGACATGAATGTTTTTTTTCTGTTATTTCTTTTTGTTTGTCATATTTTTTTGGGTTGTTTTATTTTATTAAATTTTCTTTTAGCAGAACTACAGCTTCGATCGGTAACAATGGGGAAGGACACTGTTCAATGGCTACACACCAGTGATAACAACCAACCAATGAAATGCTTGTTGTATTGTACTGTGCTGGTTTCGTTTAGCAAGATGATTGGTGGGTGAACCATAACAGGCAAAACAAACAATCGTTGCTAACAGTCATTGGTGCAGAGATGTACTCACAGTGGCCAATCAGTGGCCAATCAGATAATGAGTCTGAGCTCTGTAACAGCAAAGATAGTATAAATGTGTAATAGTGTTCAAATTCAAATTCATATAAAATCATTCACGTTTCCGGTCACTCAGGGGATGGACGTGCCAGCGAGAGCTCCTCGCTAATCCTAGAGTGGCCGTTGATTTTTCTGTCGGGCTTGGCTGACCATGGGAGACTTAATCCCCAGCCAAGTTTGCAATGGACTGAGCGGCTTCCAATCTGCCCATTGCATTAGCTGGTCTCTCCATGCTAATACGGGCAGATTGGACGTGGTTTTGAAGTTCCAGGTCACCCCGGTAGAACCCTCTACCGATCGTGGCCTGGAAGGACTGACCGGACTCCACCGGTCCGGGGCTGGCGGGACCACAAGAAAGAAGCGAAAGACCCCTTCACGGCGCCGCAGAGATGCCACCGGGAGGGCCGAGTGGAAACGGGGAACTGAGAGACGCCCAGTTACCTCCCACTTGGCCTTCGGGGGAGAAGATCGGCCTTCTGTATATGCCACCACCAGCAGGAGCAGGGACGCCGAAGACATCCCGGACGTCCCTGTCGTCGGCGTGGACAGCGGATATGGGGACACCGACGTCACTCCGGGCCTCCCATGCCGCTGTCTTCGTTGTGGAGATGGCAACACCACCTGGCCAGTCTCCACCAGGGGCGGAATCTACCACCTACGCCCCTGCGACGCCGAGTTACCTTGAGAGGCCGGTGTCGCCCAGATGCCAGACAATATTGGAAAACTACCACTGAGAAAGAGAAGAGTTTAATGATCAACAATGGCTAAGAGAACAACAACAACAACAACGGAGAGAAGAACGTGAACTCCAGACAAAATCTACATCAGCAGAGACAAATCCAAAAAGCGACACAAGAAAAAGAAATGACCGAACATCAACACAAAATTGCTAAAAACTGTATTGTTTGTTGTTTTTTTATGTATTTCGTAAATAAAGGCAAAAAATCATGAGAGGTTAAGAGGAGGACCAATCGGTCCTTCTGACGATCCCGGGGTTAGCCCCCCCACCAAATCACAATTAATATATTCAAATCATACCACAAATCATTCAAATATTATAAGTGTGATTACATATGTTCTTTTTTTTTTTGGTGTAAAGGCTTTTTTCGTCAAACAGTAAGTACACCTTTAAATTACTCATTGTATGTATATGATGACTGAAATTCATAAACTTTTTTTAAAGCTTTGTTAGTGTAACTTAATTTCACAAAAAAATATACCAGCAATAAACAAAAAAATTACAGTTCTACATATATAGTATATCGAATAAAAGTTTTCATCATGATTGTTCTCATTACTGTGCAATTTCCTCAACTAGAATTAATTTCATGTGGAATTAATTCCTTTTGCTGTATAATTAAATCTATAGTCTATTACAATTAAACTATAGCAATTAATAGGCATAGGCTATATTTAAAAATTGCTTTAAAATAACTTATTAGTAACTTATCATAACTATATTTCATATGTTTCATTTATACAATATTTTCTCTAATTTTTCAGGAATGGTCCGGGGGTATATACATGTGAATGCACATCACCGCGATGCTCTTATGAATACTGTTATGGGTTCACATGATCTGATAACCCCGAGTTCATACTCACCTGTTCATGATATGATAACACTGGTGTAGCAGCATCAATAGGCTGTAATTGTTATCAGACTACCTGTATTTCAATTCACCAGTTCCTTGGTGATGTGGGTGGGGTAAATAACACAATAATTACGCAGATATCATATGGCACCATAGTAAAATGAGGCATAATTTATAATTTTCATTTCAATAATTATCAATGAATTAAATGAATAAATCATTATCAATAATTGATTTTGCCAATTTTGAAATTGGTGTGAGTGCCCGAAAATATAATACAAATGCATAAGACAGTTTATGTATAATCCTTCCCTGTTTTAATACAAACATCAACAGGTATATAAAACTAACATAGATGTAGGTCTACTCGCATCATCAATATTAATGAATGCAAATGTTCCATTAGCAACATGCATCATTAAAATTATCTGTCCACGAGATGTCACATTAACTAATGTTGCTAAATTAAATAAAAACATTTTGTAGTGAAAGCCTCATTGTACAAATTGAAATTCTATAAGTAAATAATTACACGTAATACAGTATTATGAGAGATCAATTGTTTATTTAGTATTCTTATCATTCACAGATATCATCCTGCTTACAACTTGTATGTGATGGCCTGTTGGTTCATGTAGGTCGAACAGCAGACCTGATTGAAAGATCAAACTGGGCGTTAATCAAAGATCTGTGGGAAGTATCATCAGAACATATGGCGATGTCCAATACGCGACGGCTGGAACCCTGCCTGCTAATTACAAATCATCATGTTCGCCTTGCGAGGAGAGGTTAGAACGATAAATAAATAGTACATTTCTAGGATCGTGTAATACAAAGATTGAACTGCCTGTAATGCTCTCAAAAAACCAAGATTACCCTAATTTTCCAAATTGCCACGGGCATTGTTACTGAACGTTTCTCCCATACAGGCCTCAATTAGCTACATGATAAGGCAATGCCACATAAAATGTACTAAAATAAAATAAAATATTATATTTGTTCCAATTTTAAAGGAATATTGTCTATAAATATATTAATAGGAGTGTCACACATGGCTATAACAGTCTAACTTTGTTTTCAGGAAGTGCAACAACTGTAAAAAGTGAAGATCCACCACCACGTGGAGTGCCGTTGTTAGTTTTAGAACTGCTAAAATAGCAGAAAGAGAGAGCTCAAGTAAGTATTAAAAAATGTAATTGAACTTACATTTTTCTTTTATCATTTTTACACAGGTATAAGTTAAAAATAAATACAAAAAGTATGATTTACAATAAGAACAAATCAGTCTATTACATAGACAAGAGATGCATTGAAGGTGCATATTGATAAAACATGAATCAAACATTACTGATATGATTTTCAACATTTATATATATATTCTCATATTAGCTAGACCTACCAATATCTCAACATGCATATGACTCTTCATGTACCAGTAACGTTGTAACACTCTAAGTCTAACGGTATTTTCTTTCTAATTCACAGGTTTCACCTTTTCTCACCCTGCATTCAAGGCGATTGGTTATGGGCGTGGCTGGTATGGCATCCCATCTGGCGATGCGACGAGACAAGTTAGAATGCACTCTCCAAAGCCATTCAAAGCCAATAGGGCACATATTTGGCGGTGAAAGACGAACCAGACCCTGCCTTCTGGTACCAATAGATGTCGTTGTGGCGGCTAAGCTAGGTAGGTAATGTGGCTAAAAGGTACAGATGGCCTTAGTTCTAGGTTCAATTTAGAAATACATTTTACCAAATTATGTATGTTTCTCAAGAATATACTAATAGTATAATGATGGTAAATACTAATACATGTAGTATCATGGTGGTAAGAACGAAATATTGTCCACAAAACACACTTTGTGTAGCATAGCATTTGTTTATATCAATCACATATTAAAGAATGTGCGATACTCAACACATCACGTGGCAATTGTTTTGGTGTGCGATTAATTCACGATGACACATTCAACTTCGAAATGGCGAGTATTTGCGAGCGCTATATCGGTATATTGGGTAATTTTAATGAAAGTTCACTTACTGGTCTCCCCTGTGTTGAGTGTTTTGCATACGTACTGTACTGTATCATAACGATAACATGGCTTTTGTTTACTAAAAGGCGTACAATCTTGACAACAACAGGCAATATTTATGATTGGTATATAAGAACAAAATTTGTCTATATGATTCAGCTGAATCATACTCGCGAAAATAAACCTTGTCAAACTATGTGGATAATCTATATTTATGCTCATCAGTCTACTTTCAATTTTGTATCAAAACAATGCACAAACAATATTTATTTTTCATTCAGAGATGATACAGCGAATGAAGGTTTCGAGGTATCGAGAGTTGTTTGGAGGTGATGTCAGGAAATGAAGAAGAGTATGATTGTACTAAATGTTTGGATGTGATCTGATCAAGAGCAGATTGTATTAAATGTTTCTAGACTGGTTTGGATGTGATTTGTTTTTGTAAATATTTTCTTTGTTATTTAATAAAGTTTGTAAAATAAAAGACAATTTGGTACGATGTCCCGGAGCTTCCAACCTGTAGATATTGCAAGGCAGGAGCCTTTCGGTTATATGCGCACTGGTCCATATACTACCACAGCCGAGTATCTTTATGTGGTGACTCCAGTCTTTAACATGCATACACCAAGGCTAGTACACGGATCTGCCAATAATGTTTACGTCTGATTGGACAGAGTACTGCACCCACAACAACATACCTGGGCAATTGCTGTAATGGGAGAAGTCGGCATTTTACATTGAGATCTTTATTCAGTTATCTCGAATCAGACTTTTCAGTTTGACAAACTTGGTATCTGACAGCTAGAGTTCTTTTTGTCAGAATACCAGGTTGCAATCTCCAGTCAGCTAGTACGAGAGACCATTACGCTACTTCTCAGCTACCTATGTCCGTTAGTTACTAAACTGAGGTTTCATCATCTGTTCTTGGGATCAAGCAGTGCTTTTTCTTTTAACGGACTGAAGCATTTTTATAATTAAATTAAATAAATTTAGAATGTTTCAGTGAATTGATGCCCTAAAATATAAAATTTTGATGTTGAAAAATGGTATATCACTCGCTAGTGGAAAAACGTCAATGCTAAAGAGTCGCATATCATGCATTAGCATGTCAGCATTAGCTAACGCATGGTATACCATTGTTAGTGCCAATTGATAAAGAGCGTTATACCGTACTTTAGTCACAGCATTTTTTTAAATGAATTTGATTTGTTTTGAAATTTTATATCAAATTAAATATTGTTAAAAGTTAAACTAGAAGAATTTTAATTTGAAGTTTGATTTTAATTTGATTTGAAATTAAATATTGTTTAAACTATAGAAATGGAATAAAACAGACATTAGTCTGATTAGACACGATGGATTTAAATTTTCAGTGATTTAAATGTTCATGTGCACGAAAATCGAAACAGTACGCTTGTCGACTAATATACTCGTCTGTGATATCGGAATCAATCATTTTCTCAATCAAATTGGTTTTAGATATATTTGGAAATATTGCTATGGTGTTTTAATACCGGTAGACACATGCGCAATGGTCATTCTTTTAGAATGAACTTCACATTTTTTGAAACGACTGACGAATTCGAACGTGAAGGTCGCATTTCCGTAGTCTCGCGTCGGTTCGAGTGACAGCAGTCGAACATAGTCCATATGCGACCACCGTAATATTAGTAGTTATACAAATACAATACAAAACACATTTAAAAACTTCAAAATGGCTAGTTTCGATAAATTAGAAATTACTGAAATTCTCATGATGAATAAGATAATGCGAATTATTGGGCTGACTTGGATAACAAAAAAAGTATAGGGCTGGCGTGAATCTGGTCACCAGATTGGGCGTGTAACAGCCGTACCAAGGTGCACCAGTGATAAGCCAAGGTACGGCAAATGGACATATAGTTTTCGATGCTCCCGTGCCGTGCCATACATGGTCCGGAAATGCTTATATCGATTAATATTAATTTTATTTCGAATATTTTTTGGTCTAAAAAGGTGTGGTTGTTTAGCTAACGAACAATAGTGGTTACTGTTATCAGAGATAAGAAATGTTATTGTGTAATATTGTCACTAATAAACTTAAAGATGGATTATCTCTTTAAATAACACATTTTAAATAGTTGCGTGGGTATAAATGTAATGGCCCTCTAATATACTCTTTAACTCACCTAGATCCCTTCTGTCCTTCGCACACTATCGTATCTCTTTTCCTCGTCCTTTCTTCTCTCTCTCTCTCTCGTTCCCGCTTATCTCTGTTCGTTCAACTCGCTCTTCGTCCGTCTCGCCCCACTTCCTGTCGACCCAAGAGGCCAACTCCAATCCGCAGATGTGTACACCATTCATCAGCCTTTCGTCGTTCATTACATAAAATAATAGATATGAACTGAAGACCCCTGTTCGGAAAAGCTTCTATCAATTAGTATTGATTTTATTTCCAATATTAAATCGGGACCGTTCATGTTACTATTTTTAGAACAAACCATTCGGATGATACCATATTGCGATATAGAACATTGGGTTGTTCATACGGCTACGCAACGAAAGTCAAATATCACAGATTGGTTGTTTGTATTGTTTTGTTTCACGAATATAAGTGCTAATAACTATAATTAACGTTTATTTGTGACAAAATTGTTACATAAAATTTCTGGTCTCTGTTAACGGTAACCACTATTGTTCGTTAGCTAAACAAACACACCTTTTTAGACCAGAAAATATTCGAAATAAAATTAATATTAGTCGATAGAACCATTTCCGGAAATGAGTCTTCGATTCAAATCTAATATGTTATACCCCGGTAACTATATAATACATGTTTACAAAGAGATAATCCACCTTTAAGTATACTCATTACGGCTTATATCTATTGAATAAAACAATACAACCAATCAATCTGGGATGGTTGCCGTTCGGTACGTAGCCATATGAAAAGACTAGTGCTCTTTATCGCAATCTGGTATCACCCGAATGGTCTGTTCTAAATATAGACAAAAAACGGTCCCAATAAAATATTCGAAATAAAATCAATATTAATTGATAGAAGCATTTTCGGGCTTCTGTTCATCTATTATGTTATACCCACGCAACTATTTGAAATTTTATATTTAAAGAGATAATCCATCTTTAATTCTAGAAATGTAACTTTCTGTTGTGCAGTTTTTTTTGGTGCCATCAGGCACCCCATCGCCATCCTCGACAAAACCATGGACGGCGTGTTCTTTGTCCTTTCTCTCATATGACCACGGAAATGATTTAGGTAAAGTTTTCATCACACGTTAATGAATAATGTAAATTTGATCGCCAACTTTCAAAAGATGTTACTTTCCTGTTTTGTTAATGACCTCTTTGGATCCCGATATTGGCTGCCATGATATCTAACGAAACAACAATGTTCTAACACACTGTGTCGTTTATTTGCTCCGCTACGTCGTAATTAGGCTATTTCCTGCATATTAGTCAACGAAGGCGTAGCGTATAAAGTATGATGTCACCACGCCAGTATGGTAACGTTTGGAACTACCCAAGGGGAGGTTGAATCGATAACAATGGGATCTGCAATGAGAATAATATTATGATGGCTAGCAAGGCTTCAAGGTCAACGTTAGAAGGAACTAAATAAGTAGAAATACGTCCCTTTCGTTTTAGACCCAATCTCGAATACGAGTTAAAAAAAATTCTGGCACGCGATTGGCGTATAATATTTAAATTATATTTACAAATTCAAAAAATATAATACCCATGGCATGTATAAATTTGGGTCTGAAATGCGTTCGTATCCAAACATTGACGGGAGGATAAGGCTGGATATTTTTTTTCGTCTGCAGTTTAATTTGTTATTCAAAAAGTGTGGAAAGGTGTGTGTTGAAAAGTTGAAAAAGTGTGGCTCGGATAGTACTTATACACGACAAAAGATGCGCGAAGTACTGGGCTTCACGAAATTTATGATTTCGTGCAATTTATATATAGCAAATTTAGTGGGCGGGGCCAAACGTTAAAACTGAGGCCAATGGCAACACATTTAGATCCTTCTTATCTCAACGAAAACAGAACGAAACGGTACAATTTATGGTTCCGCATAATATAACAGGTTTACTTTGGTGGACCAGTGTGTGTGCGTGTGTGTGAGGGTGTGTGTGTGTGTGAGTGTGTGTGTGTCTGTGTAACATATGTATTTTTTAGTCCAAATAAGCTGACCGAGGTGGCTGTAACGTACGTATTTTTAGTGACGATAAGCTTATTTGGTAGGGTGAGTGTAACATATTTAAGTAAACAATATTTTTTACACCCACCCGGTCACAAAAGTTATCTTATTGGGACTAAAAATACATATGTAACAGTAATCCCATTTTCACAACACATCACCGTATCATTCAATTCGTTCACCATATCACAATGGTATTAAGAACATACATGGTAATATATAGATATAGCAATACATAAACAAAAAGTAATCCAGGTAACCCTTCTAGTAATACGTATGTTACATCCACCCTGGTTCATCAAAGTAAAGGTCCTCTAAATATACAAATGATACACCCACCCTGGCCAACCAGTCTCGAGTAAGCTTTTAAATAAAATACATCTGTTACACCCACCCTGGTCCACCAGAGTAAGCTTTTTAAAAATAAATACATCGGTTACACCCACCCTGGTCCACCAGAGTAAGCTTACTGAGAAAGAAGTTATTATCGCGGCTGTGGCATAAAACCGTTGGGCTTTATACGCATGTAGACTGTGCAGTCACCTATCGTTTGTGAATGGTTCTACTAAACAAAACCATATAATGAGATGCAGTTAATTCAACACTGTACATGGCATTTCCATCGTCCTTTGTTTGACTTGTTCGACAAATACTTGACCCTTCTTAATCATGAACGATATAAGTTACAGTTACCCTGTGTTAATGGACCGGTTATAATTAGATCATATTCCCGATATAGACATACATGTATATATACACTGCCGCATCACAAGATATTCAGCTGATATATGAGGGTGACGACCCCCATCCCCCTGGCATCCGGCATCCAGCTTAAAATGGACCCCGGCATCCGGAATACGCCATAACAGAGAGGCGGCATCCGGAATACTATTTGATTAAAGTTATTGAAAACAGACTCGGGAACGAAGTGAACGTTGGCATGAGGTATTGGAATTAGTCTCCGTATTGACTAGTAATGATTTGATTTAGCAGCTTTACGGAAAGATTGAACTTTTTACTAAATGTATGATCTCATATCATACATATATATATATACGCCTGTCTAACTTACTCGCGGCCATATTGGATCCACCAGGTCCGGTTCCGTGGTTTTATTGCTACAGTTCAAAGTTTTGGAGTAGCATTTCCATATTTGACATAAATGGAAGTCATGAATATTCAAAAGCTCCATATATGGAAATGCTACTCCAGAACTTTGATCTGTAGCAATAAAACAACCGGGACTGCATGGAAGAATATCTGATACCATGGAACCGGACCTGCATGCATGGTGGATCTAATATGGCCGCGAGTTAATGACATGATATGGCGTATTGGGTGGGGGTGATAGGCATAGACCATGTTCCAAATGACAGGAGTGGTATAATATACTGAATGAGGAGAAGTTGAAGTGGCATACATGCGGAAACCACCTATATAGCCAATCTTGGGTGACCGTTCATGGTCGTACACGGTAGTATTGAACACCAGGGACACGCAAATAGAAAACTAACATCTTTTTAATATTTAATATTTCAAATTAAAGGTACTCAATCAGAGGGTCTCCATATCATCACATTCCAACAAAAACGACAACATGTTTTGAAATGCCGCTTCAGTTATCATAATCTAATAATTGCCCAAATATAACGAAAAGCACAATCAACTATAGTATAAAATTCCACAAAACCCTGCAAAACCTGTTATTTATCAACATTTTGTTCAACGAAATTTTGCCGGTTTGTCAAATATCTAACACAAAAAGCCACTTGATTTTACCCGCAATTTGGTCAATGAAATTCTTCTCGTTGACTGTCTATTGGGCCACCTAAAATAATAGATTTCAAACATCGATATTTGATCACTCTGAGCGGTGATGGGTGGGTTCCTCGACTCGAATCAAATATGTTTTACCCCCCCCCCCCTGAAGCCAAGGAAATAGTAATTTGCGAGCGTTTATTCGGATTGAGTACCTTTAACAAACGTATAGCATTATACATGTGCAGTATAGTAATCACATTCTCAGCTAAGTGGGCCCAATGGACATGATGTTTCACTGAAAAATCGAAGTTAACCATAATAGCCAATTCGGTTAGTTTCTTGAAGTAGAGTATCCATATAATTGAAATCTGTATTGGCGGACGTTTTAACAAATTATCCCCTGACATACAACGGATGGAAATATGGGCTTCCACTTCCCCATGCGACAGAATACGTTACATATGTTACCACTGCCGACTAGGCTAACGTCAGTATGTATAACACATCGAGATTGCATTCGGATTTGCAAAGTATTAAAATGATCTGAAACTCGTTCAAGATCACAAAACTAGCGCTCTAATTCATTCTCTTCTCAATCCTTGGAAATTAAGCAAACATGTATTGTGGCGGACATGCATGTTCAAAATGATATATGATTATATGATATTATAAACTAATGTATTTGGAAGTATATTATCTGCGATGGCTGTCTATTCAAATCACGATTTTACTATTAGCATGCGTCTCGTTCATGG
Source organism: Siphonodentalium dalli (assembly GCA_032622095.1). Lineage (NCBI taxonomy): Eukaryota > Metazoa > Mollusca > Scaphopoda > Gadilida > Siphonodentaliidae > Siphonodentalium > Siphonodentalium dalli. The sequence goes on from CP136063.1 coordinate 59,028,127, forward strand.
TGGTAACGTATTCTGTCGCTTATACCTTAAGTGCTCACAAGCTATACATTAAACATAAAATACTCATTTGACATTAAGACAATCAATTTTATTCCATATCATGTCAAATGTACAAGTTTAATACTGTTAAATATGCATGCAATTAACAATTAAGCATGCAGTGACTGCGTAGTGGGTAGGTGCTACTTATACGCTCAATATTGTTTATATAGGCTAAATCTGACGTCTGCGTGGTATGGATGGGGTCTCGACGTGATATATATGAACGTTGTGAAGTCAGTTACATAATTGTACATTGACGCACACATCAGCCGTGCTCTTTAATATGAAAGCAAGTGATCACAATCGACTAGTCCACGCAATCGTGTATATCCTTCCCAAGAAACAACCAACACGCATTTTCTAATGAATAAACAACTCCTGGCATGTCAGGCACGAAGTCTATTGAAGCTGCCGAGCATTCCACAAATACACATGTGAGATACTGCTTTGAGCTTACGATATATACATGTATGTTTAAAAAATACGATTTTTTCACGCCTATTTTGGAGCGCAAACCACCAAGTGACTTTATTTGATAAATGAAGGTCTGTTGTTGAAAGTTTTAGGTGGGATAATTATGTGTTCAATTCTAGCCAGGGTTGGGGCGATTACATTCCAATGTAATTGATTACGATTACAATTACTTTTGATTTACATGATTACGATTATTGATTAAATATTTTTCAAATGTAATTGATTACGATTACATTACTTTAGTAAAATGTAACTGATTACTTTGGATTACATCTGATTACAATGTTTAGTTTCCAACCATTTTGATCCCATAGGAATAACTAATGAAATAAATCAAATTAAAATATCAAATGTTATTTAATAACTATATAATACGTAAACAAGGAACGACTGAACAAATAAAACAACCAAGCAATAAGCACATAAACGTTTTTAATTAATTTGTGATGTTTTGTCATGGAGTTGTGCACCAACATATTGGGAATAGACCATGTTTTATGTGTATTTATTTAATTTTATTAAGTATAGTTTTCATTTCGCTCGAATCCAAAATATCATCGAGTGAAATGTTAATACGCTCGTATATGCTTAGCTGCTAATTTGTATACGAAGCATTTATATAAATGACCCAAATTGCACAAGTAAGCCCAAGATAGAGTTAAAACGAACTTAATTACAAACTATATACCGGTACACGGCCTGGCTAAATCGACAAGGACTCACTTTATCGTTCATATTGCATCAATGTGAAATGACAACTGTGGACAAAATGAAATTAAAACATGTGTCCACAAGACACCATAAACACTCCCCCGATCCAAATTCAGTTGACCGCCGTCAATTTTGATGGGGTTTGTGGTGACTGTTTAATGCGTCTTGGGGGGGGGGGGTAAATTACAGCACCCTTTGTTTGACCTTAATATATAAAGGAACCGAGAAATGGAATGGGCCACCTACATGAACCGCTCTGCGTGGGCGGCTGCCATGTTCGAATAAGGAATGGAAGTGGTTCGTATAAGTTTAATAAAAGCTGAAAAATGCGACTTTTTGAAAAAACAGTGGCGGCCATTTTGGAAAAAAAAGTGGCGTCCATATTGAAAAAAAGTGGCGGCCATTTTGAATCAGTCGACCATTATGATTGGTTTGTTGGTGGAAAAATCAGTCTTCGCAGTTCACATTGACCATTCATGTCAAATTGCATGCTTTGCGTCACAATAAAGTGAACGATTCTGTTACTATACCGTTGATACATAATTACATGTATAAGAAGGCAGTGTAACTCACCAAAATTGATCATAAGTGGTGTAAATTCAACATAATTGATATTTCGTTGTTTTCACTTGGTTATTTTCACGTATATTTCCAAATAATAGTCATCGTATTTCCCGGACAGAACCGATTAAATTGGGAGAGAACCGACTCGATCGGGAGAGAACCGATCGAGATATCACAATTCGCAGTTTTCGTCGTTGTTATTACTCGCACAATAGGATTTTCATTATGACTACGTTATTTGGGACCATAGATTATGAGGGGAATGGAAAAACGAATCGAATTATCACCTAGATGGCTCAAAAATTGCGTTTTAACTGTCAAAAACTCACGAAAATATATAATTTGGATCATCAGGAACCGTCACAAATCAGTCAAGAACCATCACAAATTGGCGATAGAACGACTTCCGATGTAACAGTTCCTACACAGTGGGTGACCATTTCAGTCCATAAATTTGGCCGAAATTATTTAAATTATCTAAATATGCGGGTTTTTCTTTGAAAACAATTTTGGCGATATCACGTACACGGGGGGGATCCAACTGGAACACAAACCATTTGCTAATTGTCATCTCAATACATCCAAAATAGCGTACAAAAGCCTCAATAGAGTATTTAAGACCATCAAGTGTGTTCCATCCCATCCAATTGGTTTACGAAACCACGAGACACTCGCTGGTTGGTTTGAGATATTCGATGATGGTTTTGTACACTAGTTGGGACACTCATAGGTTGGGTTGTGGGACATTTTGCATGGGATGGATTTAGACACCAGTTGTTTTAGACACTTCTGATTCTGATGGTTTGAGGTAATCGTCGTGATACATGGGACACCCATTTGGATGGTTATGAACAGTCATTAAATGGCGTGGGACACCCAGTGGATGGTTTGGGGTTCTCAATTGATGGTTTGAGACGCTCGTTGAGTTGTTTCGGATGTTTTGGAACACTCATTTGAGCGGGGTTGGACACCATTTGGATGATTTGGGACACTAGTGGGGTTGATTTGGGATACATATTGGGCGTTTCGAGACTCTAGTTGTCTGATTTGTGACACCAATCTATGAACTTTTTGTTTGGTATAGCATATTAACTAAGATGTTGGATTGAGACACTCGTTGCGTGGATTTACACTCTTTGGGTGGTTTGGGACCCTCGGTAAGTGGGATTGGACACTCATCTATTATATATTTTGGAAGATCTGTCTGTCTGTCTGTCTGTGTGTCTGTGTGTTCGCGATGGACTCGAAAACGGCCGAACCGATTTCGATGAAACTTGGTATGTGGGGGTATTTTCGGCCGACAACTGGCATAGGCCCATTAATTTGTTCATGCGACGTGACCTTGACCTTGAAATCGGGTAATTTCAAGGTCAAACGCCCGAATATCTCGGGATTTAGATGAAACTTGGTATGTGGGGGTACGTTCGGCCGAGGGGTGACATGAGCCTATTAATTTGCCTGTGCGACGTGACCTTGACCTTGAAATAGGGTCATTTCAAGGTCAAATCGCCAATTTTGATTGGATTTCGACGAAATTTGATACATGGGGTTACTTTTGTCCACTGAGTGTTTTGGACGGGTCAAATCGTGACCCCGACCTCACCTTGACCTTATAAATGATCAATTCAAGGTCAAATCGGGTAAAACCGGATGGATTTCGACGGGCACGTTTGTCAGGTACTTTTGTCCGTGCAGTATTTTGGACTGATCAAATCGTGACCCCATTTTACCTTGACCTTTAAAATGGACAATTCAAGGTCAAAGCCCGGACGAAGTCGGGTCACCTTCTAGTCTATTATATATTTTGGAAGATCTGTGTGTGTGTCTGTGTGTGTGTGTGATCGCGATGAACTCGAAAACGGCCGACCCGATTTCGATGAAACTTCGTATGTGAGGATACTATCGGTCGGGAAGTGGCATAGGCATATTAATTTTCAGATCCGAGGTCAACTTTTCACGTGCCGAGGTCAAATCTGTTTTTACGCTGTGTTACGGGACTTTCATTTGAGTTCGGTGCTTACAAATCGATTCGAAACAGCGCGAATAATAAAATGCCAGTCATAATAATGACACTGTGAGAATCTTTCGTGTTTCCTCTTTCCAACGATATATAATGCGTTTTAGTTATCTGCCTCAATTATCAAGAAGAAGTGGTACTATCTTCCATCAGGATAAAAACAATGCGTAACTTCTATGACGTCGTTAGAGGTCATAACGTTAGATCACGTTAACGCTTAACCGGCCGATGCATTTGACTGTTTCAGACGTCTTGGCGATATCTCGGGCACCGATGGTAATTTATCTTTACGTTGAAACTTGATTATTAATGAGCGTGTGTATATGAGGCGTATTACTTGAGTGGAAATCAAATCGGGTTAAACTGGCGGATTTTTACGGACGAAATTTGATGCATAGGGTATCTCGGTATCCGCTGGGCCGATTTCCCGGTATCCGCTGGGCCGATTTCCACCATTTTTGGGGTGTTGGTGTTTGACCCCACCTGCCCTTGACCTTAAAAATGGTCAATTCAAGGTCAAAGCCCGGACGAAGTCGGGTCACCTTCTACAAGGTCAACTCGGGTAAAACCGGATGTATTTCGACGGGTACTTTTGTTCGGGCAGTGTTTTGGATCACCTTCTAGTTGGATATATTTGGATAATATTTATGTTGCTTTTGACACTCATCTGATGCATATATAAATTATAGTATAGCTTTGTGCAAATAGAAGTGATTTGCTTTTCAGAAATTGTGTATTGTTGATCAGTGATTCCTGGATCACTATTAATATTATAAAAATCAGCTTCGTACTCATAAGTGCAAATATAGTCATTATGGGGGGGGGGGGCGTGGGGTCTCTGGAGGAATACGGAACCTAGAAAATCTGATTTATTTGAACATTCCTGGGGTGTAACACATTTGAGGCATCAAATCTTTCGTACGCGATTGTGTAAATAAAACCCAGCAGGCTCTCGGTTAATAGCCAGTTATGTTGGAAGGGCCACGTTAGAAGGTTTATCAATCTAAACCTCCCCATTATATGAAAATGTCATAGTGTATATTTGTATCTTTCTTCTGCTCATATTACCTGAAAATCCCTTAGAATTAATATAATACACCCTTACACCAGTTTTTTTATAATTGAATGTCATTATTCCATTTAGTATAAAGAAAGGGCTAAATAATTCATCTCACATGGAGATACTTCGAATTGCGTAATGTCCATGATATACCTGGATATACAGGGTATTATGCTTATCCGTGCATGCTTGACGAGTGTTTCTATCATATGGAAATTAAGGGAGGGGAAAATGACGCTTCGTTGGTGCAGGTAATATATGCGTACACAATAAAGAACAAATCGAGTACATGAGACATTGCGATTTAATGACCGTTTCATGCATAACATCGAGATGTCGAGCTACCATGCAGGTGTTTTATGGGCTGAAACGTTGGAATCTCGATCATGAACCCCACGTAGCTATTAATTGTATGATGCTGCAATACTCGCTATATCTATATTTGCGAATGTTGGAAGAACCCGTTGTAAACTCGATGAAAACTCGAACCTAACATGGGGTGCAAATAGAAACTAGAATGCACTCAGAGAGATGCCAACGTGCGCAAAAATGTAATAAACAATAATTTAAAAAATAATTTCACTGTATTTTACTTAATTTATTTAATTTAATTTAATGTTAGAAAAATTACCATTTCTCATTTCATCACAGATAAATGCAAATTACTATATTAATCATTTAAGTAATTAAAACCAATTCCATGTTGCCGAAAGGATGAGACTTTAATATCGATTACATTTTTTTCAGCGGCATATTTTGATTTTCATTTTCCGATAGTCAAAGTTGACCAAAGGAGCAATTATAAGAAATAATTAATACTATTTGTGTAAATATTGATAGCAGCCAATATGCAACAATAAATATCAATAATTAATCAATAATTAATCAATAACGATCATTTTATGTAATAATAAACTCTTCAAACGGTGTTTGTGTCAACAAATGCGTTTTGTTTTGTGTTACGTCATTCGTCGTATTTGACCCGGAACTCGGCTGAAGGTTAGGCTATTCGGCCTATTGCGTCGAATTACGAACTCGCGTTTTGAATGTCTCTCTTTCCCCGCACGATAAAAAGAGGTCTTCGCACGAACAAAAAATGATAAAACTTCCCAATTATAAGTAAAAAATACCCAAATGAAGGAGTCTATGTAGGTCCCGAAGGAGTCTATAGACTCTTTGATGTAGAGTTCTGATGGAGAAAATGTAGGTCGATCTATTTTTTTCATAACTCTGACGTATTTTGACCTGGGAGAAAAAAATCGAAATCGAGGCTCACTACGAGCATGCCAGTTTTAAATATAGAAACATGGAATCCCGACAAATGGCGATATCGGCGACAAACAAATAATCGAAAACAACACATAAAATAAACATAGCAAAAACGCCGCACAGTAAAAATGTCAGAACGCCACGAGGTTTTACGTCGTTTTTGGTGACGTCATGGAGTGAAACGGAGTGGGGTGACACCAACCCACGAATCTGTCTGATCGCCATACTGTTGCGCGAGCGCACGTAATTACTGGAAGGGGTGCATTTAGAAACTATAGGTGAACACCCCTAACAGGGACCTCCAGCCACGTTCCTGCTAACTCGTCAGTTACACTGATTTAACACATCATAGCCTATACTATTAATGACATCAGAACATATATGAAACACAAACAAACATACATACTTTCACTCTTGCGCATGCACCCACACCCTAAAGATGATCCATGTGCCGGTCTGTCCGAATTATAATTGGGATATTTGCAAGCAGAAACGGTCAAAATGTGAAGCATATCATTCGCATCTTTGACATCCCAGCTCTGGTTTGGCGACATTTAATCGCATGATCGATCTGCGGCTTTGATACCCGAAGTTATGATGGGTACCCACACTTGGACTTAGCTAGTATTTTTGCGAACCGCTCTGCAGGTTGGACAATTTTATGGTTAATTAAACATATATTTTTCTATTGATACACACATTATCCGCCATCTACGACTGATAATTATGGTTCAAACGAACCACCTAACGTCAGAATGTGTCTACTATTTATGATAAAAGCGGAAATGAGTCGGAATTTCTATTAAAGTTATCGGGTGAGAGCAAGCTGTGGTCGCTATCTCTTTGAGGGGATATTATGTTTTAATAGTGGATATCACCCCATTTAAAGGTACTCAATCCGAACAGAGGGTCCCCATCTCAACAGATTCCAACAACAACAATCCGATCAAAGGGTCCTATATTACTATTTCTTTGGCTTTGGGGGTAAAAAATATTTGATTCGAGTCGAGGAACCCATCAAACAAAGCTCAGAGTTATTAGATATTGATTTTTGAAATTTGTTATTTACTCGGGATGTGTACACCAAAATATATTCAAACAGACAAGGATGGATAACTCTAAAATCAAGTGGTAATAATAACGCAATTTTGACTGAGTTCTGGGCCAGAAAGTATTCCCGATAATGAAAAATAATAGGTTTCTAAAATCGATATCTAACAAATCTGAGCTTTGTTTGGTGACTTCCTCGACTCGAATCAAATATTTTTGACCCCCGAAGCGGAGAGGAGTTTTATCGGATTGAGTACCTTTAAGGACAAGGGGGTCGATACAATTTTCCTCCATTTACCATCACTCTGAAGTCTGAAGTTAGCGGACGTAATTTCATTGTGTTTTTGCTGTTTAACCATTCGGCAAACCTCGTCAGATTCCGTCATCCTTGGCCCGCAGAGGCCACAGGTCGAGGAGTTCAGAATGGCTGTTTAACGTCAAGAAAAATTATCAATGGAAGCATCCGGCATTCGATATATGTGCCCGACGTCATCCGGCGTACGGTGGTCTGGCATCCGGAATACGCCATAACAGACCCCGCATCCGGCGTAGGGGGGTCGTCACCCTCATATATAGGACAATTCCACACGATGGGAGATTCTAACCTGAGTGTTCGTCAGACCACTAACAAAGGAAATAGACGACACCAGTGTGATATATGCGGGAAATCGTTTACTCAATCGAACAGCTTGACGAGACATAAGATAATCCACACGGGAGATAAGTCTTACCACTGTGATATATGCGGGAAATCATTTACTCAATCGAACTCATTGTCGAGACATAAGAAAATCCACACCGGAGATAAGCCTTACAATTGTGATATATGTGTGAACTCATATAGTCGGTCGAGCCACTTGGTGGCACATAAGAGAATCCACACCAGAGATCGCACCTACGATTGTGATTTGTGCGAGAAATCATTTAATCAATCGAGCAGCTTGTTGACACACAAGAGAAGACACACCGGAGATAAGCCTTACTGTTGTGATATATGCGGGAAATCATTTAGTCAATCGAGCCGCTGGGTTCATATGAGAACACACACTCGATATACGCCTTACCTTTGTGATATATGCGGGAAATCATTTACTCGATCGAACGACTTGGTGACACACAAGAGAATCCACACCGGAAATAAGCCTTACCATTGTGATATATGCGGATGTTCATTTAGTCAATCGAGCAACTTGCGGAAACACAAGATAATCCACACCGGAGATAAGCCTTACCACTGTGATACATGCGGAAAATCATTTAATAATTCGAGCAACTTGATGACGCACAAGAGAATTCACAGCGGGAATAGGCCCTACCCATGTAATATATGCGAGAAATCATTTAATCAATCAAGCGACATGGTGAGACATAAGAGAATCCACAGCGGAGATAAGCCCTACCCATGTGATATATGCGAGAAATCATTTAATCATTCGAGCAACTTCGAGTAGCCTTCTCAACGTTTTGGTTCTGTTGACCAGTTGAGCCCTGAATAATACCCAGATGAGAGACTTCCTCTACGTTGGCGATATGTCTGGTTCCGAGCTCCCATGGTCTATCCTCAATGTGACGTCGATTTTGGGAGGTGCCAAATACAACAACTTTGCTTTTTTCTTGTGAGAACACGAAGCGCCAATTTAGACTATATAGCTGACATAAGTTGAGGAGTCTACGGAGACCTCCGTCTGTGAATGAGAGAATAGTTATGTCATCAGCCGTCGTGGGGGACGCACATGAAATAGAGCTAATATGAAGGCCATCGCGCGAATCTGACAGGGATGCTAGTTCATCAATAAAGACAAGATACAAGAATGGCGACATTACCCCTCCTTGCCTTGTTCCTTGCTCAACCATGAAGGCTCCAGATGTTACTCCATTACAGAGAACATGGCTCTGTACATCTGAGTACATGTTTGAAAGGACTGAGCATAGCACCCGTTACACCTTTTTGAGACAGTTTATAGATGACCCCGTCATGCCATACGCGATCAAACGCTTTCTTTGAATCAAGGAACGCTGCATATACGCGAGACCCGTTTCATTCTGCATATGCAAGTGCTTCTTGCAACTCGAATGTGGTTATTGAGCAACCAACACCGCTCTGAAATCCGTTCTGCATAGAGGTTGGGAAGTTCTTGAAAATGGTACTAACACAGAGTCTCTCGAGGATAACGATTTCAAAAAGTTTGTTAAGGGCTGACAGGAGCGTGATTGTGCGATAATGCACTGGCTTTGGGTCACCTTTGGATATTGATACGATAATCCCCATTTCCATATCGGGAGGGATATGGGTGTGTTTCAACATTAACGAGTATACACACTAAATTCAAAGTTGCTAAATTAACCCCAAAAGTAGTTAAATTTTACTACTTTTGGTAGTTCGTATTCATCCCGCTACCTTGGGAGGTTAATTTTACTACCTGGCGGGTAGCTAAAAAATTAAATACCTTTGGTAGTTAAAATAACTACCTTCAGTGGTTGAAATAACTACCTCTTGGGGCTATTTTTACTACCCAAAGGTAGGCTAAATTTTAACTACTTTAGGTAGTGGGATGAATATGAACTACCCAGTATTTAAATTTGGTTGGAATTTTTGCTACCTGCGGGTAGTTAATCTGATAACTACTATTGGTGGGAAATTATTCTACCTCGAGTGGTTGTTCTAGCTATTTTAATAGGTATTCAAAGGGGTCCAATCTAATCACTCAATCTAGCTATTTAATCAACTTTTAGTGGATACTCTTCCCTCTAAAGATATTAATGACATGTGGACCACAAAATATGACAATGGAGAAAATAATTTCAATATTTATTCAAAATAAACAAAAACAGAAATATATATATATATAGTTCAGAGCATTTATGCTTTTAGCTTAACAAAAATTGCAACACAAGGCTTCTTACCAGGAATAAGTACATTAGCCTACACAAAAAGAAAAAAACAATGTAAATTTCGTGAAAATCAATGGATTCTCAGAGTTGAAAATTTTACCCAGGGAATCTTATCAGTCCTCAGATACTGAAACTTATTTTATCTAAATAATTGATAATGTACCCAAAATGGTTGCAATCTGGGTCGTCAAATTTTAAAACAGCGATAAACTGAAATGGAGTGTCATTTCGTAGATTCTGTTGAAATCACTCTTAAAGAAGCAAAATGAGCAATAAAGAGCGTTCCTTATCACATTAGAAAATATGTAGAAAAATTGCGGGTAACAACGCCTTTGACCCCCAGATGACTAAGGGGTTGGGGATTTCCAAAAATTATATAACCAATAAAGAGCGCTTCTTATCAGTTCAAAAGATATGTGGGGGAAATTGCACAAATGTAAAATAATGCATGGTTAATGTCATGGGATAGGTGCTGTGGGCATCAAATTATTGACAATTATATCACACTGTGGCAGTGTCATTTCATCGATGCTGTTGACATCTTAAGGACGCAATAAAGAGCGTTCCTTATCACATTAGAAAATATGTAGGAAAATTGCGGTTAAAAGTGTCTTTGTCCCTCAAATGAAGTGGGGGGGGGGGGTGGGGAAAAAAAATAATGTGATAAATAAAGAGCGTTTTTTTTATCAGTTCAGAAGATATAAGTGGGGAAACTTGCTCAAAAGTAAAATAATGCATGGTTAACCCTTTACCCAACAAACGGCCAAAAACGCCCAAATAAAGCTTCAACAGCCTAAAATATCTTCGGTCTGTCTCAATAACACCATACAAATATGGATAGCATTGGAACCGGTTCATTGACCACATTGTGATGGTTACAGTTATGCCCTGTGCCAATGCATTCTCTTATATATGCGACTCGACCATAGGTCGCCTCGCATATATAAGAGAATGCATTGGCATAAAAAATCTTTTTTTTAACACTTTTTACCATTTTTTCTTACATTCTTTAACAATTTTATAATTTTTAATGTGTTAAGCCAATGCATTCTCTTATATATGCGGGTCGACTCGCATATATAAGAGAATGCATTGGCACAGGGCCTTCCTGTTGGGTAAAGGGTTAATAGCATGTGATTGACGCTGTGGGCATCAAATTATATAATTTCATTATGATATTTAAAATTTGGCAATGGATAAAAATAATACCCATATAGTTTAACGAGATACAAGGCGTATTTTCACTCGTATATATAATTCCCCAAATGGGGACCTTGCTAAAGCTTGGTTCCCCATTTGGCATTTGCTGAATCATACTCGCGAAAACAAACCTTGTATCTCATCAAACTGTATGGATATTCTATATTTAACCATTCAACCAACTCACCGATGCGCTGCCCGGAGTGACAACAGTCGTACCTCTCTCCCCTCGTGTCGCTATTCTCTGGGGATCAATTACGCAGGGTACAGATTCGCCAACAAGTAAATGTATAAGGGCAATTGAAATCACCAATCACCATTATCAAAAGAAAACTGTTTCCACATAAATGGGGCTGACCTCACCAGCAAGCGACTCAATTGTTGTCAGTGATCTGACATCTGATAGTAGAGCGAGATTTCTTGGAGATCCCAGAATTGTGGACAACAGCTGCAAACGAGGTAATTGGTCCAGGTAGAGGACACCTTTAGTACCATATTGGTCAATGGCATGGTACCACACGTCATTCCGAAAATTTAACAATGACTGACAGTCTAAATATATAACTAGATGTGTTGTAATTCATGCTAGGAACAATGATGACATAGCCATGTCGTTTTCACTAGCCATGTATATTTCACTCAAACCAATTAACCAAGCTTGTGTGGGTATCGTGCTTTGCTTTTCCAGTATATACTAAAATCATCAAATAAAATCATAAATTTGACATCAGATTTCTCCCCTGATGTACCGTTATGAAACTACTGAAATGTGCCAAAATTGGGTATAAGACAAAACATTGAGTATGTGGCCCTTGGGTTTGGGAGAAAAATAATCCATGACCTGGGATGTGGGCATAGAAAAATCTCATCTGCGGGACCAGCTATTGGGTCCGGACAATCGGCTGAAATATCTTGCCCCTCGGGGTGAGATCTTTCCATCCCCACACCTCAGGTCATGATGAATAATATTATTCTTATCTCAATCTAACTTCAGCTGAACATGCAGTGCGCCCATAATGTTTTGCATTCAGAATTTTTTATTTCTGGTATAGTTACAAAGAGCGTATAAAGTCAATGAAAATGTCCCTGATTCTAATCAGATGTTCATGACATGCATGTGCTATCAACTGATACAGATGACAAATCAGCCATGACATGAGGATACACCTGTTGTGTCTTGTCAATACAAAAGAACGATCAAGTTTTACATGTGTATATCACCTGGATACACATGTGTATACTCAGTTCTCATTAAAATTAGGCTCTCAGGCTGGAATAAGCTACACATAACAGTCCTAATGAATATACACATGTAACTATAAGTCACATAACCGCCACTATAAATAGTTTATGCATGCAATTCCTGTTGTATAACATCAAAGCGCAGTTTTACGATTGACAGAATGTTATCTCCTGTTACTTGAATTTTGGCGAATAAGAAAAACGGGTGCTAACTGTTGAAATTCTTGGAAATCCTTAATTCTATTCTCCTTGATGGCTATTATTGATAATTTCTGGACTCTTCAAATGGACACACATTAGTGTTAAATTAGTTGTAATCACCAGTTTGTGAACACTGTGAAATAAGCATTGTGACCAGATATGACAGGAAACTTATTATACTATTTTAGCTATGTGTCGAGAAACTCTGGAGCCGATGAAAATCGTCAATATACTGATTGGCTTCATCACTTTACTGTTAAATGTTGTGATTGACTGACATTGATGTAAAGATTCTTGGGGATAAAGGAAATACCAGATATTTTCTTCAGAATCTTTAATGCATAGCTTGTTCAAGAGAGTAATTTAGTTAGAACTGGTGTATTTATGTAATACACACGCTTCACACATCTCGATGATACTGAAATTAATATATGATATAATAGAAAAAAACTCTTCAAGGTGACATGCAACAGTTTTAGAGTGATCTGGGCCCCCACATCTGATCCCAAAAAGTGGAAAAGTGTAGGTTGTGTTTGTGTAACTGCCACACTTTTCAGTTAGGTGATAATCCATCCCATATTTTATGAGTTCAAGGAATACTATTTCACATGCGAAATATCCGTGTCGCACAATAGGCCCATAGCCCCATAGGGGATAGCCCCAAAATTGTCTATTTGATCATATCAGATTTTGAAAACAATTTTGAGACAGTCCGTAAACTCTTCCTTTTCTGGTCAAATCGTATCATTGGCTCTGTATTCAATTAAAATTATAAGATATACTTCGTAAAAGAATGAATACATGTATCACTTGACTTTTCATTTTGCAGAAATATGCTAGGTGTTGGTAGAAATCAACAGCGAAGGCTTTAACCTCAATCGGTGATGTGACAAAATATGGGGAGATAGGTCATGTAGTTTTCACTCAAAATGCGAAACATATCTCAAAACATTGAAATGTTACGCCAAACATCACTAGATAGGAGCGTTTCTAAAATATCGCATCTGACCGAAGTGGCAACCAATTAAATTCATTATTTAGCCAAATGATGTCACCTTTAACTGTAGATTAAAGATCCAAACATTTTCAACGTATTGTTCAGGTTTCTAAATCTGAGATAAAATGAACACATTGTATGCATTCAATATGTGATTACATGTTATTTTGAATAATAACGTCTAAGATTGTTTCCCAATTTTATAGCAAAAATGTTATTTTCAGGAATACTTTCCTGTATTAATATAAGTTTAGTTGTGGTGTATTGATGGTAACATGGTGTGACATTGACAACTTCGGGTTTATGTTCAACCGATTCACAAAGCGACAAGGTTGAACATAGGCTAAAAGTGGTCAATGTCATGACATGTTACCATTAATCCACCACAATAGCGTACATGTATTTGTTATGCCAACAGTACTGGTCATTCACATTAATTTGGCACTTATTCCGCATAATGATCAGCAGAAAATGTCAAAATCTCCTAAACTTCTCTCCAACATATGACATCATGAAAAGGCCATCGAGAGATGATGAAGCGGTCTTGGTTTCCGTTATGCTAATGGCTCCAGACGTAAACATGGGATATGTTGCGCGACTGTCTGACCAATCAAAGATGCGGTTTCTTACTGGAAGCAGAACATTGTATGATATTCATCCTGGTCAGCACATTAGAGAATTTCCTTCAGTATATACACATGTACATACTAGTAGATGCAACCTGTAGGTACGATGCTGAACATTTTATTCTTAGTACGAACATCAAACTCAAGCTCAGGATCATATTAGGCGTTTGCGCGGAATTTCTTCTCTGTAGTTCCAAACATGTTTCCGTTATTTTGATGGCTCCAGGCGTAAACAAGAGATATGCTGCGCGACTCTCCGATCAATAAAAGATGCGGTTTCTTACTGGAAGCGGAACATTGTATGAATTTCATCCTGGTCACCACGTTAGAGAATTTCCTGCTGTACACACGCAGGTACATAGATGCAACCTGTGGGTATGATGCTGAACTTTTAATTCTTAGTACGAACATCGAACTACACTACATGTACCTGAAGCTCAGAGATCGGGATCATATTGAATTCTTCTCTGTAGTTCCAATGTTGTTCCAAACATGTTCCTGCACTGTACCTGCAAATAACGGGCCAAAAGAGATGACATAGATTAATAAAAGTGTTAAGGCCAAAAAGATTGTATGTTTCCGGTAACGGAGTGAAAAAATTAGGGTAGGTACTAGTAGATAGGTAAGGAATTTTTATTTTTATTTCGATATTTTTTATCCAACTGCAGAAATACCTCGACTAATGTTGCCCAGTTGAGGGTCAGCAAGATATCGATATATGACGATCCACATCATGCTGACTCCCAAATGGGGTGCACTCAGCCTGGTGTTGGCATAACCTCGTCCGTGGCTGTCTTCCTGCTGACCCCATCATAATATGTATTGTGTCTACTCCGGTTATGTCAACGATTAAATGTGATATAGAAGACATATGTGTATGTTCTTCTTAATTTGACGGACCTGAGGGAGTGTGGCATGTGGTCCAGCGGGTTTCTTAAATAGACATTTATGTAAACCAAGGTTACCCTCATTTTCGAAGAAACCCGCCAGGTGAGATGAGATCCAAATAGAACGCTAAAACAGTATATTGTTGAATGTGATGGAAGGGGGTGGAGTCACTGCACGGTGCATACAGGTTTGAAGTGTCAGGCATACCGGTATACTAAGTAGCAAATCGGGATCAACAAATCTAAAACGAACTGTGCTTGCATTCAGAATTTAAGAGTTATAGTGCCATCGTTAACGTGTGCATACTGGGCAGTATGGGTTATTACAAGTCACTGACGTGAGATATGAATCGATGAATTTACTGATCTTTTTTTTTTTAAATTGCATGTTGTCGTGTCTTAATCATGAGGAGATATATCTTAGCCATGAGGAGATATTTGCAAATAGTGGATAAATACGCCCAAAGTCGAGGTAGATTTTAACAATTGAATAATTATGAATAATGATATCTGTTTGGTTTATAAAGCACAATTGTTTGAGCATTCACATACTAATATAATAGAAGTAATGTGCCACACACATACCGGTACTAGTATGTAAAATGATAAAGAATTTTTGACATAAAACATAGTAAATAACTCATTAAACGTTGCCATTAGCAATTATTTTATGTTCTGCCCTGCCAGTGTGAACCAATTTACATCAGCGTCAATTAAATTAAATAAATTAATCAAATAAAAATGAAATTTAGAGACATTATTTATCGGAAATTTGAGTCTATATATATACTCCTTAATATTACCAACTTAACTGTGAAGTTATTTTTTTAGTTTTTGTAAGTATCATTGTTAATTGATACATTGAAAGCCATTGATAATAAACCAAATTTTGGGAAAATGAACAATTTGATGATACAACTTGAGTATCATATTATGACATACTGAAAAGAATAATAAAAGATACTTTAGTAAATATGTGACAGAATTGTTTGGGTCTTGTTAATTGAGAGTACCCCTCAACACTTATCATAATTACGCAATGACTTACAATGCGCATCAATGACATTGCAAATCAAATGGTGTTAAAATGACGCTGCAAGAAATTATGGCTAAATGTTGGCTGGAGGGAATAACTTTGGTCATATGTGCATTGGGTATAGGGTTAAGAATTTGCTATCTAAAATATGACAAGCTATCAACACAATAGCACAATATATTTTTAAAGATGGATTATCTCTTTAAATAACAAATTTTAAATAGTTGCGTGGGTATAAAATAATAGATATGAACTGAAGACCTATGTCCGGAAAAGCTTCTATCAATTAATATTGATTTTATTTCGAATATAAAATCGGGCCCATTTATGTTACTATTTTTAGAACCGACCATTCGGATGAGACCTTATTGCGATATAGAGCACTGGGCTGTTCCCACGGCTACGCA